>CM051234.1:412187666-412787666 GCA_027917425.1 Gastrophryne carolinensis | reverse complement strand
CAGGCTCTCACTTACATTTCTTCACTTATCAGCAAATACAAATACAGATGCAATATCCATTCTGCCCAGGGCCTCCACTTGCCCTCAACCCTAATCATCTCCACTCACTCCCACTTTCAGGACTTCCCATGTGCCGCACCATTACTCTGGAATGCCCTCCCATATACAATTCCCCACTCCCCAAGCCTTAAAGCCTTTAAAGGTGCCCTCAAAATCCACCTTTTCAGAAGAGCATATCATCATACTAAGTATATATTACTTGTGACCTACCTTTTGTCTCCACCCTTTTCCTCTAGATTGTAAGCCTGCAAGGAAAGGGCCCTCTCTCCTAGTGTATTTCAGAATGACTGTGTATCTGTGCTTTTCTGTCATGTATCGTAACGTTAGTTGTTTTACCCAGTTTGTAATTCCACATTGTACAGCGCCATGGAAGATGACAGACAAACACTGCATGAAACTTCCCCCAAAATGTGCCGCAACATATAGACGTGAAGAAGACAGTTGCTTTCACTGTAACACCCCAGGTTGGCCTGGCTGTTCTATGTGTGATGGCCCTGGTGACACGTTGGTATGACTTAGGGACGACTGTGAAAGCGTACTGTAGGTGACAGCTGGACTTTGGTGGTGTGATCTGGATGAACCTGTGAGGTTTGTTGTGGTGGAGCAGGTGGCAGAGGTACTTTCTGAGCAGGAGTACTGAGGCAACTTCCTGGTTACCATCTGGAATGTAGCTCTGATGTACATCTGTTCCCGCCCACCTCACAGGACTTCCCACCCGCCCATTCCGCATTATGCTGACAGGCAGATTCCATCCTGGCATTGGACTTCAAAACATTCGCTCTACCATCTTAACTTCCCTCAGAGGACTATTACAGTGCCATACTAGCTAAGCTTTCCCCTGTTCACTGGCAGGTGCTTGCTATACTATATAGAGCCTACAGTGAATAGTGGGGGGTTCACACACAAGGGCATCTGAACTGTCCCTTATGGCTCAATAATATTATTATAAATTAATATATAAATATAATTTAAACCAACCCAAGAAACAGTGCTTACAAGAAAGAGTGCTCATATGCATCACTACCTCGGGGCAATTCAGATTGCTGGATATAAACAAATAACCTTTTTTTGTAACTTGTGGTAAATTTTACTACCAAAATGACATCCTATGGAGCAGCAGGTAGCCTACAAAGAGAAAGTGTTGCTGGGTTTCCTGCTGCTGTGCATTATGTTGTAAATTCAGGCAGCAGCACAGCTGGGAAGTTTGGAAAGGAGGTCTCTGGGATGCTTCAAGATGGCTGGAACTAGAGGAAAATTGGTGAGGTGGCATTTCAACTTTAAGTGGATGCAGGAGTTAATGTAAGTGCTGACAATGATTCCGTATCATTCATGCAGATGGGCAAGCGATTTTTGGGGAGGTTTCTTTTAACTATTAAGGCTGTTGGTCCGGTTTAATTTATTTTGCACTAATCATCCACATAGCATGTGGATTAAAAACTAAACTAAAAAAAATGGTATCTTTTAAAGAGAACCAATTTATCCAAGCCCTAGACTCTGTCCTGGGGGCATGCTGATTTGGGATGCCCTGATCCCCCATGTGATGGCATCTGGGGGAGTGTACAGGGAAAACTGCTTTCTCATTGCAGGACATCCCTTAGGAAAATATTTTGAAAAGGGTCAACTCAGTTATATGATTTTTTGGTCCATTTTAAGTTCTACTGTATGCAACATTTATTATATAAATGCTGTATACTGTATATAATAATAAATAGGAAAATTAATAATAAACAATAATAAACTCAAAATACTGTAACAACTAGCTCCTAAGCATACATAGTAACATGGTATGTAAGGCTGAAAAAAGACTTTAGTCCATCCAGTTTAGCCTGTTTATTGCATTTAGGCCCCTTTTGAACTCTTTTAGTGTATTTCTCATGACTACCTCCACTGGCAGAGATTTCCATAATCTCACTGCTTTTACTGTAAAGCATCCCCTCTTATGCCAGTGCAAGAAGCATCTTTCCTCCAACTTTAGTTGATGCCCCCGAGTTTTACTTACAGACCTGGCTTTAAATAGATCATGGGAGAGATCTTTGTATTGACCCCTGGGTATATATTTATACATAGTTATTAGATCACCCCTCAGGCGTCTCTTTTGCAAAAATAAATAATAATAAATAAACCTAATATTGCCAATCTTTCAGGATACTCTTCTTCCCTTTTTCTATGTATTAATTTAGTTGCCCACCTTTGAACATGTGCAAGTTCTGATATGTCTTTCTCATGCACTGGTGCCCAGAACAGTACATAATATTCCATATGTGGTCTGACTAGTGAAAGGGGTAAAATTATACTGTGGTCATGCATATATATGCCCCTCTTAATGCACCCAAACCTGCTTACCTTGGCCGCTGTTGTCTGACTCACTATTGAATGTATTATTTACTAAAACCCCTAGGTCGTTTTCCATTGTTGATTTAGCCAGCGTTTCCCAATTTAGTGTGTAATCATGACACAAATTGCTACTGCCCATGTGCATAACATTACATTTATCTGTATTAAACTTAATTTGCCTTTTTCTGCCCAGACCTCCGATTTATCTAAATCAGCTAGTAGCTGCATGTACTTTAGTATTATCTGCAACGTCTGCATTGAGTTTTCACTGTATAATCTATTTCCAATATCATATACTGTATATATTCATTCAAAAGAATTGGGCCCAGCACTGACCAATCTGTGGAGTATGTACCATTTATATCCACCCTCTATTTTCTAACATTAAGCAAATTACTCACCCATGTACACACATTTTCCCCCAGTCCAAGCATTCTCATTTTTTTGTACCAGTCTTTTATGTGGCACAGTATCAAATGCTTTAGAAAAGTCAAATTATATGATATCCAATGACTCCCCCTGATCCAGTTTTAAACTTACTTAGCTGATCAGGTTTGTCTGACAGGAGCAATTCCTCATAAGGAGTAATGAGATCACCTTCACAGTGATACTTTATGATACCATCTCTTAGAAAACCTTCAAAAAGCTTGCCCACCACAGATGTTAAACTTACTGGTCTGTAGGTCCCAGGTTCACCTTAAGTCCCCTTAGTGAATATTTGTACTTTTGCTATGCGCTAATCCTGTGGAACATCCCCCAATATTATTGAATCTTGAAATATTACAAATAATGGTGTTTCTATTACTGTAGATTACTCCCTTAAAACATGGGCTTGAATACCATCTGGTACTGGGGATTTGTCTATTATAATATCTCTTCCTTGGTTACAGAAGTGACATTTAATGGAGAGTTTGGGTTATTTCTCTGAATATCACCTGGCATATCATGTTCCTCTTTAAGTATGGAAGCATATCATGTTCCTCTTTAAGTATGGAAGCAAAGAAGAGGTTTAGTAAATTGGCTTTATCTGCATTTCCCTCTATAGTTGACTCCTAGTTGCTTTTCAGGGGGACCACACTTTTAGGTTTGTATCTTTTACTGTTTACGTAGCTGTAGAACATTTTGAGAGTTTTATTCTCTTTAGCAATCTGTCTTTCCACCTCCAGCTTTACCGTCCTTATCGTTATCATTCATTTCACTAAAATTTAGTAACATTTCCACAATGCCTTCTTGCTTTAAATTTTTAAATGCCTTGTTTTGTTATTTATCACTCACTTAACCCTTTTGATTAGCCACATAGATTCACAGCTTTCAGATTTCCAATCCCTGGAGGTTTACTGCCCAGTCATAGCTTTCATCCAGCCATGTCTCTGTTACTCCTACTATGCCATATTGTTCCTCTGTTGTAATCAGCCTTAGTTCATCCACTTTATTTGTCATGCTTCTAGCATTTGTATGCTTGCAGTTCAAATTATTTTAGTGACTTTTTATAAAGTCCAATTGCCTGCTCAGCATACCCCCTCCACCCCCAGTTCCATTTCTACCTCTTATCTCTTTCTTGCCTCCACTCTATAGCTGCATAACCTCCTCCTGCAGTGCTTAGTTTGAACACTCCTCCAGTCATTTAGCCATCCTCACCCCAAGGACAGATGTACCCTCCCCATTTAGGTGTAGCCCATCTCTGCCAAAGAACCTAATGAGAAATCAACCCAAACCCCCCATTTTTACTTAAATTTTTGATCCACCTGTTTACTCCCCTAATCTACCGCTGCCTATCTGGTGTGGCTCTTGGTACTGGAAGTATTTCTGAGAATACGACAGTTGAGGTAATTGCCCTGAGTTTGCTGCCTAAGTCCCTGAAATTATTTTGAAGAAGCATCCACTTACTTCTTCCTATGTCATTGGTGCCAATATGCACCATGACTACTGGATTTTCACCAGCTCCTCCCAATAATACATGCTCTTAACCCATTAGAGGTAGATCTAGACCACACTGTCGCAGAGAGCTATGAGCTCCAGTCTGAGTTCTGACAACAGGAGGAGTACTAGTTTCAAATAGCCAAGATCAGACAAAAACAATGCAAAAGATATAAATGACACTTTCTTACTAGAACAGACTATAAAGTTTAAAAGGACTTAATAGTAAAAAGGAATAATACTTTTGCCAAAGTTCTCCTTTAAAAATACCTGTACACTATATTTTATTAACATCATGAATGAATAAGATCTGTCTGTGATAAAAAGCCTGCATAAAAAATATTCTGAAATATGACTTGGCTTTTTGAGATCGAATAAAGTAGCTCTGGGAAAATCTTGCATATAAGCAATACATTTCAGGTAAGTTGCAATTTCTACTGGTAATACTGTCTGTCACCGGCTCTTACAAATTGAGCAGCTCAATCTTTTTAAGCATTATGGTGTACCTAGTCTTTCTCGTGAGACCTTCCCTTATTGAGCAATTACAGTAATCCAGCTGTGTGCCTGCTGGACTGTGAGACATGGATTGCAAAGCCTTTCTGAGGAGCTTGCAAAAGACAACAACATCCTTTGGATATTGTCAAGTGCTGCAGACATCTCTGTCATGAACACATGAACAGCAGCTCAATGAAATCACTCCTGAAATCACACTTCAGCAGGAAAAAAACAAGCTTGATTATAAATAAGTTGTCAGTTTGCATTGAAGTCATTATATAAACTGTTGTGTTAATAAAGCAGCTCAAAAGCCTGGAGTCTAAAAGAAAAAAAGTGATATCAGCTTCTTGCGCGGAGCTTTGTTTACTTGACCCAAGTAAAAAAAATAAAAGGGTACTCACCCCCGGGAGCGGGTCAGTCCTACTCCGGCAATCAGCCACTGAGCCCATCACTGAATGGCATCCCTAGCCTAAACTCCAATCACCAACCCTTCTGTGTTGGGATCACGTCCACTCCATCAATCAAAAGGACCAGGCCAGGCTATGCCCACTCCATTCTCTGCAATTAGTCTGATGTGGAATGAATGCTGGTAACTGAAGTTTGGGCCCAGCCAGCGTGGATTGCGATCCAGTGATCAGGTGAGGGACAAAAGATAAGTATCCTTTTATTTTTTTTATTTTGGTGGTCAATCTCTTTAAGTGCTCTTTCACACCAGTTATTAGTGCCCATGTTAGCTTACAAGCACATCTATTGAGGTGATTGATTGCTGTTACCGAGTTATCGCAGTCCCCATGTAAACACCTTGCCAGCAATATTGAGATAGGAAATCACTACCACATCAAAATCGCCCTTTTATAACTTGGTACAGGTGGAGAATAGACTGTCCAGAGATATAAAATAGTTAAGGTTTAATGGTTCCCTGAACCATTATTAGCAAAATTAGCACAGTTGGGCACAAAGAATGGTTTAACCATAATTTTAAGAATACAACATGGCTGCCAAACTAAATTGTTCAGTTTTCCTGTTATTAACTTTTTGTTAGTGATAATTTATTATGAAAACATGTTTTCCACAGTTCTTGTTATTCTGTTACCTGTTCAGTTCTTGCTTAGTCTCTGTACACAGCATTTCAGATGAAAGATTAGACATCAAGTCATCTGAGCTTGGTAAACTTCCACTAGATTCCAGCAAGTTCGGGAATCTCCTTTGTTTATGGGCGTGTGGCCACCTCCCACTAACAAAGAAACGTTAATGCACAGGATTGGAGTAAATCAGACGCTTGTTTCATGCGACGGAACTCCGTTGCTTGTTTCCAAGGGGCCTCTGATTCTCTGCTTTCTTGCACCGTCATTGTGCATTACAGTATGATGATTTGTAAGCAGATAATGGATGGATGACGGATAATTACCAACATGTTTTACATTAAAATGATGAGTTGTATTAATATATGAGGTCATGACAGAGTATTGAAATGTTGAGTTCTATTAATACTCATTGTATTGCAATATTTAACCTTTGATTGCATTTACGTTACTCATATTCATTATTATTCAGTTAAGGCTAATTGTTCCTTTTTCAATTCATTATCCAATTAAGTCCTTATTATTCAATTTGTAGCTTGCTATTCCATCTGTATCTAATAAAACCTTTGCAGATATTTTATCAGTTAGCAATACATATTAGAACACCCCTTAACAGAGAGGACGTGCCATGCAATGCCTAAGTACGTTTCTTCTGTGCAAAACAGCTAACAGTGTCCAGTGGCACTTGTCTCTCATGTCAAGATTCTTTACTCCTCTTTAGCTCTGGATTCAGGTTACATTTGCTCTGTGTATTGCCCACACGGTTTTGCTTGGCCAGACCCAAAGAGCGGCAATATCTAGGCCAAACTATTTGTCCAATTTTTTTGTTTCAATTTATTTACTAAAACTGTGGCCCCTCCCCCAGGGCTACTATTCTCAGAGGATGAGCAGTCAGCATCTGTCGCTTCAGGTGTATCAGACCCATGCCCCCTACTAAAATGATACCCTGGTCCAGGTTAAACCCATAGTCCAGGTTGCACGCATAGGATTTCATTGGCACTCTTGTTCTCCACCAACATCCATAGCATTCTCTGCTGCATGCATTCTCATGCAGTGACATGCTTCAGTACCAATAACTTCAGAGTTGCCCACATAGTCACCAGTGGCGATTACTGGGTGGCCATCCTGCTGGATCCCCAATATAAGGACAACATCACCTCCTTGTTACCAGTAGAGATGGACGAACTCAAACTGCAAAGTTCAGGATTCATACCATGCGAGTTTGGATTTCCAACCCCGAACATGGACTTCAGCCAAAAGTCCATGTTCGAGTTTGGCGTCCGTCCTGAACACGGAAAAGCTTGCTGATGGGCGGCCGCAGTTTAGAAGACCACTGCCACCCCACTGCCACCACACTGCCTCCACTCAAGAGGATCGGGGCTCAGATGAGTTACAGCAGCACTTCTGCTGCACACTTTGCACCCTCTCCCCCACCACAGCCACCCCACAAAGTTTGGGTCCCCATTGATTTTAATTTATTCAAACTTCGGCCAAACTAGTCAAACCCGAACTTTGGCGGGTTAGTCCATCTCTAGATACCAGCACTGGTATAACAAAATGATAGAGTACAACACACACAAAACTCTGGTGGACACACTATTGCTGGAATTCCCAGCTGAAATTGTGGGCCCAGTAGGTGAACAAGGCCAAGGAGCAGAAGGAGCAGCAAGTTGCCAATGCAGCAGGGGCACTGGCACCACCTCACAGGGGAGGGTGAGCATGGCCACAATGTCTGCCACACCCAAAAAGATCAGATACAGCCCATAGAACCAGGAGGCATATTTTGACTCACATGGTGGATGACCTGTCCATGCATCTCCTGGTACTCAGCGATGACTCCTCCATGTTCAATTTCTAGTTCGCTAAATTGGACATGTGGCCAGAGCTTGCTCTTTATGCCTTAGAGGTGCTGGCATGCCCTGCAGCAAGTGTCCTACCAGAACATGTGTTCAGCAGGGGGGGTCACCACTGACAGGAGGATCAACCTATCCACAGACAATATGGACATGGTAACATTCCTTAAAGAGGGACATCGGAGGCCATCCGAGTTCCACTCCTTTGGGCATCCTGAATTGGGATGTCCCACTTTGTAAAACCCCCCAGAAGCCCCATTCCACTCACCTTGTCCCGAAGCCCTTGCCACGTCTCAGCGCCTCAGGTGCATCCCGGCTCATCTCTAGCCTTCCACGCACCCATGTCTCTCTGAATGGACAGCACAGGCATGCGATGGCTAGGAATTGAGCAGGGGATGTGGCAGGGGCGCACTCATCTCCCTTTGGCAGCACTCGGCTGCTGAGCTATCCAGACAGCCTTGCTGCGAGCTGAGCCGAAGGGAGCCAAGTAAAAGCATGTGCGCTAATTGGTTGAATGGGCCACTCAGCCAATCAGCACACTCATTCTCATCCGAGTCATGGGAGCGACCAGAAAGTGAGTGACCTAGGGGCATACACACAATTAAGGATGCCCCCACTGAGAGAAGCAACACCCTAAAAAGTGAAAATCAGTTGTTTCTCCTTAAGTTGAACAAGACATGTATCACATGGGACTTGGCTATGCCTGCACCTGAGTGAGGGTTTAAAGTGTTTGCTACCTCCTCCTCTGCCACATCCACCTCCTCCGTCTTTTCTGCTTACCCACATCCACCTCCAACACCCCCCCGAACCTCTGACATATGTAAAAAATAAATATTTGTAATCATTTATTCATGTATGTATTTATTTATGTAAATATGTACATATTTCTGTACATATTTATTGATGTGATTATTTATCTATGTACATATGTATACATTTATGTATATGTTTATTTATTGATGTTTTTATTATTTATTTTTTTACTTATTTATGTATATATTGATTGACAAATTTATTTTTGTACGTACGTATTTCTTTAATTTAGTTTGTTATTCTGTGCAGGGCTACCGCCAAGGTGCCCCCCCCCCCAGATCCTCCAACCCCCATAAAAAAAACGAATATTTTGCTTTTTTAAATGTATTTATTGCCCATTTTGTGTAGGGCAATCACCCTGGTGTTCCCTTCGATTTGCAGCCCTCTAGCCCTTGCTACCCCCCTTTTATAGCCAGTTTGGTCCACCAAGTTCAGGTCCCCTTTGGCTTCAATGGGGCTCGGGTTGGGGTTTGGGTCGAGTCTGGGGACCCGAACCGCACTTTAGTGGCAAGTTTGGACAAACTTAGCGAACCCGAATTTCAGTGGGTTTGCCCATCCCTGGTTATGGACTCAATGGCCAAATGAAGCCTCAGAGACCGGATAAAGCTCAGTGACCAGACGTGGCCCAGGCTAAGCAAAGCCCGAAGGGGAGACAGCATGGCCAATGTGGAGATCAACATAAAGAAGCTTTCACAGAGGCATCTCCTGTATACTAGTAAGACTGTTCTTAGTAGGGAAAATGGCCAGCAGCTCAGAGCTTAAACTCTCAGTGGCCAAGTTCAACAATGACAAATATCGGCTATGGAAGTTTAAAATGCTATTATCCAGAGATGACTCTTGGGAGGTTACCACTACAGAGAAGCCAAAGAACAACAATCAGTACTGGGACAGGAAAGGCAGCAATGACATCCATTTATTCGCAGAACAGACCCTTTTCTAGAACATTAAAGCAAACTCCATATGAACTGTGGAACAATGAGAAGTCAGAAGAGGAAGCCAGTAAGTGGATAAAGGCTGCAAAGGAAGAGATACAATCCATTCATGACACCAGAACTACAGAACTACCACCTAGAAGGAAAGCCATAGGCTGTAAATTGACTTTCAAACTGAAGTACAATGCAAATAGCAGAGTGGAGCAAAACAAACAATACTTATATTTCCTGTCTATGTTATCCACCATGTAAGGTGACCTTCTCTTACTGCATTCATGTTCAAGTACAGCTGGTTCATGTTAAACTACAAATGTTTATCTGGATTTGACACTGCTGCACCCAGCAGGACAAAGATTTTCCATCATCCTTTTACTGAAATGATGGGATATTTATGTTTAATATATTAATAGTTTAATCCATGCAACAATTATATAGAGTTTGGAAAAACATTTAAAGCGGATCCAAACCGGGGAATTTTATTATCCTGGTTTTTGCTCCTCAGGCATCCAGATTTGGGATGCCTCACTGTTTAGGGAAGGTGAAAACATACCTTCCAGACCTTCCCACGGCACCTGTGGGGCCTCTCATCCAATCGGTTCTGTATGCCATTATTATTAATGCTCGGTATACAGACCTTTTGAGAACAGAGCCTGGCATAAAGAAGCAGAAGTTGGCGCATCCCCAGTCTCCCTGCGGTTCTTTCTATGCAGCAAGGCTGGGGCTGTTATCACAACTGGCTAACATGGTGTAAGAGAGCAGGGAAGGCATGAGATCGAGGAACAATCATGAGGGGCTTGCGCAGCAAGGAATACCGAATCAGGACTCCAGAGCTGTCCTCTTTCAGGAATTCTGTAAAAAACTAAAAAAGGATAAATTATATGTTTTTAAATAGAAACGTAATAATAGAACAAGGGGGCACTTTCAATGTAATTTGTAAAAGTTTATATTTTCTTTGCCAATAGGATGTCTTCAAAGTGCTGCTGGAAAATATGTGTTTGATAGAAGAAGATTTCACTACATCAAATCTGTTGCTATTTACAACTTTACACCAAGTCTGTATACCAAGATCTACAAGAAGAGAGACGCGATCCCTTTAAACACACACCACCGCTGGTATGGCTGCTTCTTATGTAAGAAACAAAAGGGGGGGTGGCAGCCGCTCAGACCATTTTATAACTAACCTGGGAGGTGCACGTTAGCAGGGCAATTAGAATACAAAAGTCTTAAAGGAGCCACAGCACTCAACCCTGTTAGCTTGCAGGCCAGCCTATAATCTGTCTCTAAACTTGGTTAAAAACAGAGGACTCGGTCACACACATCTGCAGAAGTATGCTTAAGCTGCACCACTACGCCAAAGTGCCTCTGTGGGGTGCAGTCCTAACTCTAATCTCTGAGAGCCCATCTGGGACATACAGTGCAATAGATAAATTGGGAAATATAAACAACAAAAGGGGAGGGTTTTGGTGTGGGTCTGCACAGCTAAAGTGTGTTTATTAATTATTGCTGGGTGCTAGTAGAATAGGGACAAAAACCCAAGACTAACCAAAAATACTAGGCCCTAGAATGGCCCAAAGAGTCCCTATACAGTTCAACTGCACACCAAAAGTATATAAAAGTATAAATATAGAAATTTATTAATTCATCCTTAGAACAACAAAAGACATCACAAGACTCAATTAAAAAACATATACACAAATATTGAGGAAAGGGGTTTATCCTATTATGAGCTATTAATAATAATTGATACACACTATCAAATGCTCAATGCATAATTATTGGTAATAAAAACATGTCTAATTCATATTAAATAATTTCTTTGGCTGAAAATGCAGGCATGTTGAAATGAAAAGGTGAACATGCAAAGAAGTGAAAAATAAAAAATAAAATAAAAAGGAGAGTGCAAAGTAAAAAAATGTGCAAAGTGTCTACGTGGCTAGGATGCAAAGTGAAAGATAGTTAAGTGCTGTGATATAGCATCCACAAAAGACAAGTGCATGAAGAGCTCAGCCTAATATTGTGCAGGTAGTGCACACGCCAGCATAATAGCCAATCATTGAAATAACAGGGTTAATGTAAAATTCTTAACATCACCAAATCCAGAAGCTCAGGACCCCAAAACCGCAACTAGCCACCGACGCGTTGCGTGGCCTTCTGCCACTTCGCCAGGGTGAATAAGTTGCCAGCCACCCGTCCTCCTCCTTTTAAACTAACCTGGAACCACGTGTTGTTTGGGTGCGAGGCTTCATTCACACCCCCGCCCCCGTCACATGCCCGAGGCCTGCATCCGTCGGCGGGGCGTCGCAGGGCATCCACGTCACCCATTACCGCCAATGCACGCGGTGCTTTCTGCGTCATCCTGCTAATGTACACTGGCTCACGCTGGCGTGCATTGGCGGTAATGGGTGACGTGGTTGCCCTAAACCTCTCAAGTGCAAGCCATGGGGTGGAAGGGTCAAAGACCTTGCAATACAGCCTAGACCCCACACTCCATGTGCTTGCACAAATTCAAAAGAAACAAAGGGGGGGTGGCAGCCGCTCAGACCATTTTATAACTAACCTGGGAGGTGCACGTTAGCAGGGCAATTAGTACACACAAGTCTTAAAGGAGCCACAGCACTCAACCCTGTCGTAGTGGTGCAGCTTAAGCATACTTCTGCAGATGTGTGTGACCGAGTCCTCTGTTTTCAACCAAGTTTAGAGACAGATTATAGGCTGGCCTGCAAGCTGACAGGGTTGAGTGCTGTGGCTCCTTTAAGACTTGTGTGCTTCTTATGTAAGGAAACTCACTTGAACGAGACACACATGTTTCTTCTTGTAGATCTTGATCTAATATCTTGGTGTACGGTGGCTAAAAGCAACATTGCAGTAGTGAGAATTGCTTCCATAAAAAAAAAACAAATTTGTTTACAAGAAGAAAAAATACTAGATAAACTTAGCACCTTGAGGTCATCATTTGGCACACAAAAATATACACTTTCAATATACACTTTACACTTTCCATCTACAGTGGACTTTCCCTTTAGGTTAGTTGGAAGGAGGATCTCAGAAATTATTATATTATTGCAAGAGTAGCAGATCATTGAACAAACTTCCAGCTAAAGCGATAGGGAAATCAACAGTAGGTGAATGTAAACTTGCCTTGGAAATGCATACAACCAGGGTCGTGCTGGAGCATCATGGGCCAACCTGAGGAAATCATTCTTTGGGCCCAGAGGATATTGCCCTTGGGGTCCCACCCTTCACTTAGAACCTAATTATTGTAATAAAATAATTATTGTAAAAAAATTAAATAACACATGTATTTTGATGAAATAACAGACTCACTGAACACTCAAGGGAAACCAGAAACAGCAAAAATCTTGAATATCTTGCACTCAATGATGATGGGTCAGTGCTTGGGGCCCACTGGGGGATCTTTAGGACAATCCTCAATTTCTGAAGCTAATGCATTGGTTAGCTAACCCCCACTGGAGGGAACTAGCAGAAATTACCTTATGTGGGCATTGGACAATCACCCTCCATAGAGAATGCACAGACACAAGCTTTTGAATAGTGCACCTGATGACCTACATTTAGCATTTTCCACAGACAAGTGCACAGGGTTGAAAACACAGAGAGTGTGCATGTAGCATCTCAATCTAGGAGCATCAGCAACACAGCGCCACTTTTTGGCCTCAGCAGCACTCATGTGGGACTTAAAAAAGAAAAAAATTACAGTGCCAATGCGGCCACTGGCTAGTGTTTCATCTAACACTAGCGCCAAAAATTATGCAGCACCTGGATTGAAGTGTTTAATGCTTCAAATTATTATTAAATAATTTTTTGCACAGAAATGTCAATTGAGACTTGTTTTTTGGTGTGATTGAAATAGTTTTTTATTGCTTCTTTTGCTTAACAATGTGTCATTTGTACACCAACAACTAAAATGCAGCCTACACGCACAGTAACGTTTGTCCTCTTTGTCCCCAGAAGTGATTTCTTGTAATTGTAATGATGAAACACTGACCAGGGCCAGAGAAATACAGCACCAAGGATATCAAGGAGGAAAACATTCAAAAATATGTTGGGGAGCACCAGAAAATAATGGCAGTAGAAAGTGGCGTTCAATTGGCAGGCATGTCCAACAGGCGCTGACATAGGCCGCCCAATGACGGGGAGGCCGATTCATTAATAGCGCCAGGTAGCGACAGATGAGCGACAGTAGCGTTATTTTCACAGTGCCCGCTAGTATTCGCTGTGCTTGGGCGTTGTTCGGCTGTTGACAGCGACTCAGTCGGTGTGCGGTAATGTTGAATACGGGGTTAGGAGTCGCTGTTTGACAGGTTCCGCGCTGTATGGGAGCGCATGACAGTGAACGGCCATAGCGAACGGCTCCCAGCATATTCATTAACAAATCACGCTCCAAAAATTCTCGCGCTGTGAAATGCTTGTTTAAACCCCAGAGCGCTGGCGGCGATGGGTTAAAAGTAGTTTTTTAACCCCCAAACAACCATATTTTTAGATTAAAAAAAACATGTTTTTCAAAACATTTTGTAATATGAATACATTAATATCAGACATGTAATATCAATTCTGCACAAATTTTTTTTTTTTTTTTTTTTTTTTTACCTTAAAAAAAAAATCTAACATTGCAGAAGTGGTCACAGAATTTTTGACATTTAAAAAAAAAAAAAAAACATTAATAGCAATTAATTATGAATATTTAAAGATTGCTCCATTGAAATGCATTGGAGAGCGCCAGGTAGCGAGAGGTCATACCTGTCGCTGTTCAAGGTCGCTCGCTGGCGCTGTGGGGTGAGGCTGGAATAATGATGAATGATTCGCTATCTGGCGCTCTGTCAGTCGCTAAGCAGGATCGGCTTGATAAATGTGTGATTGCGGAAGGGAGCCGGCGTTCTCGTGGCGGTGAGCGTCATTACCGTTCGCTCACCATTCGCTACCTGGCGCTATCCCTTGTTAAATAAGGGCCCCAGTACAACAAACAAGGCTAATTAGTAGCGTTCACCGCAGTGACTTCTAGCGCCAATATAGTACACAGCACAGATAAGACAGGAATACAGGCGCTCTGAAGCTGGCACTATAGCCACAAAAATTATGCTAAAAGGTCCACATCATAAATAAGGCCCTAAGGCTCCAAATAATCTTATCTTCATATTGACAATGGAAGTCATTGTGGAAAATAATGAAAAGGAAAGTGTATTGTTTGTACAGGAACTACGGAACTGTACTGCAGCTGTGGCATACCTATTAATAGAGATTATTTGAACAACAGGAACCTCAGCATTATCTCTTCACCTGTGGGAATGAAGCAGAGTTGAAGGAACCAAAATATTGCTATCCATTTTAAAGCATTGATACCAAACATGTATCATTTGTTAATTGCTTCTTTATTGTGTTAGATAAAGCTCTGTTGTTTCAGCAATCTTGGACAAGACATGATATTCACAGCACAGCATAACTAGAATTGTGCACCAAACAAGTACATGTTGCCCTCTTTGAACACACATTCGATAAAAAAAAAAAAATAGCCCAATAAACTACAGTTTCATTTAAGGCAGAACAAAAGAAATTGCTCGTGAAGGCAGCCATCGCTCTTTCCCTCACCCTTTCCTTCAACTCAAGATTAAATTATCAACATTATTGTATTAAACTAATTATTTTTTTTTTTTCCTCAATAAAATTCTTCACCCCACAAAATGTGGGTAAATAGAACAAAATCATTCAACATTTAATGACAATTTACAGCTGTAAATTGCATACCATGTGTCAACATTGCTGGGGAATGGGATACTAAGGGTTTATTCAAGAAGGAATAGTGCCAGGTAATGCCTCGTAGCGACAAGCAGCGTGTGATGAACGCCGGGCGCTGTAGGCAAAACCACATTTATGAAAGCGAATCTGGTAAGCAACTCTAACAGTGACATGGGGTGTCCAATGTATTATTAGAAGCGTCTCAGCGTACAGCGCCTGCGCTCTAGCTTCCAGAACGCCAGGTATTACCTTTCGCTCGGTGTCGCTCTCTCATACATTTCAATGGCCATTCATTTGCTTGTGTTTAAACAGCGTGTTTGACATTTTATTTTATTTTTTTTTTGCTCAAATCATTGTGTGACCTCTCCTGGCTGCAAACAAATATTTTTGAAACTTTTTTTATTTTTTATATTTTTTTGCAGAATAGTCATTACAGGTCTGGTACTAAAATATTAATGTCACAGTGATAAAACAATGTCATTCCATGTGTTTTTGTTTTGTTACAGGTGTATATGTGTTCAAAAACAGACTTTAATCCCACAGCGTCTGGCGCTCTATGCTATAGCGACCAGATTTAGAGCGCCGAAGCTGTGTGTGTGTCCTTTTTTTGATAAGTATGGTGTGGAGCGCCGAGAGTCAGTAGCACTGAGCTGGTGCTACCTTTCGCTCCCTGCATGGCTGTACTGGTGTTAGAGCGCCCAACAAACATCACAACTATCAATGTGGGCCAGGTTACTACAGTGACTGAGGTGCTCTGTTACAGCGCCCCACTTACAGCGTCTACTAGCTGCCGCTCTAAGAGCCGCTATGCAGACGCTCATCTGCTGATACCTGGCGTTAGTAGCGAATCAGCCTCCAAGTAATTCAGATGTATCTTTTTATATGTTTACATATTATTCAACTCACTCTATGTAGCGCCAGTTTTTATCCCTGATATGTTGAGTAGAAATATATTTTTTACCCCCACAAGGTAAAAGCCTGTGGCTTCTTTTTGTAAGCTTCATCTGGTTAGTGCAGCTGGAATTAAAATCCTTATTATTCCTAATAAAGAGGTGCATTTCCAGTTTATTACTTATTAATTCCCCATTAGATTCGGGGATATATCCACAGGGGTAATTTCTTTTCAATAATTTTTATTGAGCATGTTATAGACGACTTATACATCCATCATAGTAATGCACAACAGTTTCTTCTGTCTTAACATAAGGATTGCATTCCAACAACTTAGTCATAAAAAGTACAGCATAATTATGCAGGCTAACTGTTATGAATAAAAGGGAGGAGGGAGAAGAGGGAAAAAGAGAAAAAAAAAAAAAAGGAGAGAAAGGGGGAGAGAGTGAAAAAAGTGGGGGGAGTTAATGATTGTAGCAAAGGAAAGAAAGACGGATAAGGCTCACACCTGTAGATGCAATAAGGTTATATTGCCAAAAGATTAATGTCGAAGTCTGGCGGCCAAAAGTTTTGCACCCAGGGACTCTACACATCTCAAAATATCTCCAAGGAACCATTATGGATTGCAGACAATTTTTCCATGGCCATAATATTATTGACCTAATTTTTAAATGCTCTGAAACTTAGGGTGGGCTCTTTCCATGCTCTAGCTATCGCCATTTTTGCTCCAAACATTATATGATATATCAGTTGTTGCCTCTTCTTTGTATTATGCGGGGTTGGTGCAGAGCTACCCAGGGATCCCTAGCAATGGGCCTATCACATATTGTACTCACAGCTCTAAATTCTTTTGACTAGAAAGCTTTAGCGACAGGGCAATCCCACCACATGTGCCTATACGTCCCTGGAGAGAGGCACCCCCGGGAGCAGTAACCTTGTGAGTCTGCAGCGTAATGCTTCAGTCGACCAAGTACCATCTCGTCATTAACTTAATGTTGGCTTCAATCGAGGCTACAGATGAGGAAACATGAGCCCAATCCTTCTGATCTTGCTCTTCCCCCAGCTCATTATGCCACTTCTGGAGTAAGTAGGGCACGGCTCTGCTCTCTCCAAGATTAAGCTGCCATAAATCTCTGAGATAGCTCCACGGTCAGATGGGTTCCTCCGACAACATTGCTTCTTGAACGGGATTAGATCCCTTGTTTGCTGCCAATGATCGACCTGACAAAGTGTTTGATCTGTAGATATTTAAAATTTCTTTTGGTGCTAGTTGAAACCTTTCTCTTATCTCTTGGAAGGTAAGAAGTTCTGAGTTCCACAGACAATCTGCTATTTTCAATATACCTGCTTCCTTCCAAGTAGCGAAGCTATGAGGGGACTCTCACCAAATGGTGAGCGAGTGTTTGATAATAGGATTTTGTATCCACTTCCACAGGGGTAATTTAACAACAATATGTTTAACCCTTTAAACGCCAGCTACGTAAAATTCACGTAGCTGCCTCTCCTGTCATTAAACGCCAGCTACGTAAATTTTACGTACCTGGCTTTCCCCCCTGCTAACTGGCCAAAAAAAAAAAAAAGACACTCACCTGACCCCTCGTTTGATTCGGCCAGGTCTCCCCTTTAAGATGGTGTGCTCCGATCATCCGTGGGACCTCCTCCGGCTGCAGGGGAGGGCCCGGAATAGGGTGCCTCCCCCCGTTTTAGCTGCCACTGGCTTTCCTGTAAAAAAAAAATAAAAAAATAAAAATGACATTTACCTACCTGCATGTGCGCTGGCTCCCGTCGACCCTCCTCTTCACCTGGGGGGTCTCCGATCCCCCCCCCCAGGGCTTGCCGATCTTCAGGAGAAGCCGCCATCTTGCCGCTAAGCCCGCCCCCTTGGGGGCGGGGCTATGACGTCACCCCATTCCATCTCCCGTCAAGCCCCGCCCCTTCTGGGGCGGGGCTGTGACGTCATCTCGGTCCCGATCACTGGCTTCAGCTGTTTCAGCTGTCAGATGCCGGTGATCGGTGCACTGGAAGGAGGTGGCAGGAGATCCTCTGATCTCCTGCCCCCCCTTCTCTGGATGCCGATCACCGGCATCTGTCATCAGAGCGGCGAGGGACAAGAGCTTGCAATCGGAGGTAAGTACAGTAAAAACATTTTTTTTTTTTTTTTTAATAAAATCATTTTGTGTGTGTGTTTTTTTTTTACAGTTAACCCTTTGTGAGCTGGTAAGGGGTCTATCAGACCCCTGTACCAGCTCACAAGGCTCTGGGTCTGGCAAGTCACCTGCGGGCTAGCGGGTGACTTGCCATTAACCCCCAGCCCCCCATTACCTGCCTCCCCAAAGGCCAGGGGGGGGCAGAAGGGCCCAGGCCACTATGGCTATGTGGGCCTGTTCTACAAGCCCCCATAGCTGGCCCGGGTCGGTAACGCTGGGTAGGGGGGAAAAAAAAAGGGGTCCCCCACCCTGGGAGGGGGGACCCTATGTCAATTTTTTTTTAATTAACCCCCTATGTCCTGTCACCCAGCTGGTAATAAATGCTTCCAGCATTTTGTGGTGTGGTGTGTTTTTTTTTTTTACATTTTAAGTGGACCAACACCCAGGATTTTGACTTTCCTGGGTATTGGTCCTTTCCCCTGGGGCATCCCGATTGGGGATGCCCCGCTGCGTGAAACCCCCCCGATCACCCACAATAACTCACCTTACCCGGGTCCTACGGCGCATGCGCGGCCGCTCGTCCAATCAGCGCGCTCAGAGCGGCTGAGTTATGGACGTCTAAGAGACATCTAAGCTCAGCCGCTCTGAGCGCGCTGGCGGCCGCATCCCCCACTTCCCTCTAACAGGGAGCGTGCCCGCGGCGGCCATTCATAAATAGTCGGCCTGGGCACGCGTCCTGCTAGAGGGATAGCGGGGATGCGGCCCGCGCATGCGCCGTAGGACCGGATTCAAGTAAGTGGTAGCAGGTGTTCCGGGGGGTTTCACACAGGGGGCATCCCGATTTTGGATGCCCCAGGGGGAGGGAATAGAACGGTCCAGGAATCTTATAGATTCCGGGGCCGATCAGCCCTGGGTGTTGCTCCACTTTAACCCATTGTGAACTTGTAAGGAGTCCATGAGACCCCTGTACCAGTTCACAAGGCTCGAGGGCTGTCAAGTGACCTGCGGCTAGCGGGTGACTTGCCATTAACCCCGGCCCCCCTATTACCTGCCTCCCCGAAGCCCAGGGGGGGCAGAAGGGCCCGGGCTGATTTAGGCGGTGCTGGCTTGTACTTGGCAGGGCGGGGGGCCACCAAAGCTGGCCCCTGCGCCCTGTTCTACAATCCCTGCATAGCTGATCCCTGGGCTACTTATGCTGGATAGGGGGGACCCCATGTCATTTTTATGGGAATTATTAAGGGTTTTTAACCCTTAAAATAAAAAAATGGGGGTTACCTCCCCCCCAGGAAGGGGAACCCCACACCGATTTTTTTTCTTGATTTAACCCTTTATAGTGTGGATTGTAGTTGTATTTTATTTTTACATGTTATAAAATGTTTTTTCAGTTTGGGGGGTCTTCTGAACAGTAACAGGGGGCTACCGATACATATGTGGTACCGTTGTAATCGGAAGAAATGGGGCTTTCACATGCAATATGGTTTTCTATAATAAAACAAATGTTTTATTTGAAATAAAGGAGATAATTTTCTAAAAAAAATGTTTTATTTTGTTTTGTTTAATTTACTCAAAAATATTTAATAAAAACAGTAAAAAAATTACAAACAAGACATTTCATGTTAAAGCCTAAACTCTGCCGCAAAAAAAAATATATGATTTTCCTGGAAATTTCTGCAAAAATCACAGTTAAGCATAGCGCAAAATGGTGAAAAATGACCTGTCAAGAGAGGGTGACAAAGCCTAAAGTAGGCTGGCAGTTAAAAGGGTTAGTAGTACCTATGCATGTTGGGTATCGTCCTGCTCGGGGGACCTTGCGCTTTCAGATTTAGCTTGTTTTTTTTTGTTTGCATATTGATATTTTAGGAAAACTCATTTTTTATTCTGCTTTATTATACATTTTTTTAAGGAAAACCCTGTGCGACCAACGAATTCTTTGAGGGATTACTTCCAGAAAGATGGGCCCACTACAACATGCTGGGTATGCTTAGAAAGCTTATCATGTGTACTTTCAGAAAATATATGGTTTGTGGCGGGTATTCCAAATGTAAAGGGTTGTTTTGGTAGAAAAAGCGCAAGGTGCGCACTTTGTCTGCAGAGCTGAAATTTTCAAGCAAAATTACCGTCTCCCCAAGCTTTACTTTGGGGTGTTTGGCAACTCTTCCACTGACAGTAGCTATGCATGTTGGGTATCGTTCTTTTCGGGGGATGTTGCTTTTTTAGATTAACCTGTTTTTTCTTGTTTGCTTATAGTTTTCTTTAGAAAAATGTGGCTTTGATTCTGCTTTTTTAGGGAAGTTCTGTGTAACCAAAGAATACATTGAGGGAGAACTTCCAGAAAACTGTGGCAACATCAAAAAGCCTGGTATGCCTAAAAAGCTTGAGGTGTGTACTTCCAGAGAATATATAGTTTGTGGGGGGTATTTCAAATGTAAAGGGTTGTTTTTATTGAAAAACTGCAAGGTGCACATAGTGCTTAGCATAGCTGTATTTGATCTGAAAATCCCCTAAAGCGCTGTTTCAGTTTGGGGGAGTCTCCTGGGCAGGAAAGGGCATGTACCAATACATATGTGGTGCCGTTGTAACCGGGAGAAATTGGGATTTCACACGCAATAAGATTTTATTGACAAACTTAAATTTTTTATTACAAAAAACACTACAAATTGTAAAAAATAGATTTTTTTTAATTTTTTTGCACATATCTCACCCCAAAATATTAAGAATACACTTAAAAAATGACAAACAAGACATTTCATGTTAAAGCCCAGACTCTGCTGAAAAAAACAATATACAATTTTTCTGGGAAATCCCTGGAAATCCCTTCAAAAATCACAGTTGAACATGCATAGTGCAAAATAGTGAAAAATGGTCTGGCAACAAAGCGTAACAAAAACTCCAGGTAGGCTGGCACTTAAAGGGTTAAAACTATTTCAGATAGGTTGAATGTTATGTATATTAGAATTGTTGTTTATTTGTGTCCTATACAATATATAATCTTTCAAATGCAGAAGAAGCCATTTTTAATACTGGCAAAACTAGTCCAACCACCAACCATTGAAACCTACCATCAGTGTTCCATATCATTTCTTTAAGGGACTAACATGTATAACTCATGTTTATAACAAGCTGTCTGTATTTAATGTGTGATACTGTAATACTGATCTTAAATGTTAAATGATTTTGTTTTATTCACCTGCATTAAGTGGGATGCAGAGGAAAAAATTAAATTAATTATTTAATGCAATGTTAGTAATTTAATCTTGAGTTGAAGGAAAGGGGGAGGGAAAGAGGGGTGACTGCCTTCACGGGCAATTTCTTTTGTTATGCATATTTTTTCCCCAAAATGGGGAAATAGGTGAGAAACAAAAATATAATTTGTTTGTATGTTCAATTTTAAGGCAGCTACAGTAGAAAGTGTGAATTACTTTACAAAGTTAGTAGTGTTAATATTGTTCATTACAGTGACAAAACATCTAGAAGTTTTATGTCTGCTAACTAATATTAAGTGCCCTTTATATTCTACAGGAATTGATGGCAGCTCAATATAATATCATACATATAAATTTGTACCAACTGTTCAAATGTCATACCATGACTGCTTCAAAGGAGACGTGCACTTTCTGACTATTTTGAACTGTGTATAAATGAAAGTATTAAGTGGAAACTGAAAAGAATAAATTGCCTTTCACATTAAGTAGAAATATCAAACTTAAGCACTAAGATTAAAATTAATATTGTGTTTATTGCAACACATAGAGGATTTGTCAAGACTGAGTCCTCAAGAGTGTTCAAAACAAAATCATTGAAACACAATTATTACCAGTATTGTTTTATTACATAATCCTGCAATATATATATTTTTCCAAGAAATTCTAGTTCTACTCTCAGATCCTAGATCAAATTTTAACCACTACATAGTACTGGCAGCAAATTTCTATAATGTCCCATGCCCAGCCACGCCCAATAAATAATCTGTTAAGCATACCATGGGATGACATGAGCAAGCCTAGTTGGGACTAAGAGGCCGATTCATTAATAGCGCCAGGTAGCGACAGATGAGCGCCAGTAGCGTGATTTTCTCAGCGCCAGCTAGTATTCGCTGTGCTTGGCCGGGGTTTGCTTGTTGACAGCGACTCAGTCGGTGTGCGGTAATGTTGAATACGGGGTTAGGGGTCGCTGTTTCACAGGTCCAGCATTGTATAGGTGCGCCTGACAACGAATGGCCAGAGCGAACGGCTTGCTGCAGATTCATTAACAAAACACGCTCCGAATTTATTTGCGCTGTGAATTCCTTGTTTAAACCCCAGAGCGCTGGCGGCGATGGGTGTAAAATAGTTTTTAACCCCCAAACAACCATATTTTTTGATTGTAAAATTATACAAGTTTTTATAAACATTTTGTAATATGAATACATTAATATCAGACCTGTAATATCAATTCTGCACAAATTTTTTTTTTTTTTTTACCTTAAAAAAAAATCCTAACATTGCAGAAGTGGTCACAGAATTTTTGACATTTAAAAAAAAAAAAAAACCATTAATAGGAATTAATTATGATTAATTAAAGATTGCTCCATTGAAATGCATTGGACATCGCCAGGGAGCGACAGGTCATACCTGGCGCTGTGATGGGATTAGCAGCGGCGCTGTTCGTTGCAGTCGGCTACATGATGAATCCCGCGCTAGCTGTCGCTCTCGCCGGCGCTAGCCTCATTTAGCGTGATAAATGCGTCATTGTGACCGCCGCCGGGCGTACTTGAGTCGGTAGCCGCCGTTAGCTGGCGGTACCTGGCGCTCGTCAGACACTACCTGGCGCTAGCCCTTGATAAATAAGGGCCTAAGTATCACCCCATAAAGACTGCCTCCGCCAACAGCACTTTTTTAAAACAGAACTTTTTCCAGTCTTACTCAGACTTCTTCACTTCTAGGTCCATGGCCCATTCCTTCACATAAGGCAAGTCAAGATATTGGGGAGGTTTATTTATAGATCGACTATAGATCCATAAAGCCTTGAACAGAGAAAAGTCTGTGACTCTGTGAATCTTGATTGATGTATATCAATACAGTCTCGTCCCTACATTTCATATCTAATTCAGCAATATCAACCAAGACGCAGCCTCTGCTCTGCTTTGGGCCTACTGCTGTCATCCACCCTAGTCACCTACTTTCAATCTTGCTTTGAGGACTTCTCACATGCTTCACCAATTTTCTGAAATGCCTTCCCCCACTGAATGTGTCACTCCCCAACCCCCCAGGCTTTCAAAAAATCTCAAAGCCTCAAAGGGCACAAGCCGCAAACTCAAGACTGCTTATGATCCTTCCCCTTTATTTCCACCCCTCATCCTGTAAACTCCTGAGGGCAGGGCTCTCTCCTATTGTATCATGTATTTATAATATTTCTAATATTAAATAATGTCTCTCACACACAGATTGTAATATAATCATTTATTCAATGTATTAATTGGCATAAAACATCATTGAAACCATATAGATCAGGAGGTTGCAACTGGGACCTCAAGACTTTTATTACATATTTATACAAATGTATAATAGCAATGGACAACAATTTATTCTGAAAGTTTTGCTTCCTTGAAAATGCGAGGTGATTAACCCATTCTAGCAAAGTGGAAATGGTGAGACTTATTTTGGAAGCGTCAGCGCCACACAGTGCCTATTTTTTTGGCCTCAACGGCACTCAGCGTGGGATTTAAGAAAGAAAAAAATGTCAGCACCAATGCGGCGCTGGCTAGTGTCTTATATAACACTAGTGCCAAAAATGATGCAGCGCTGGGTGCTCTGATGGAAGCAGCACCAGATGAAACCTGCCACTGTAGCTCAAGATCCCATAGAGCACAATGGGCAAACCTGGATTGAAGTGTTTAATGCTTATAATTAATATTACACATTTATTTGTACAGAATTTGCATTGTGACTTGTCAATAATTAAATCGCAGGACCTAGATGGGCGAAAATGTTTCTTAAATACCACGCTGAGTGCCGCTGAAGCCCAAAAAAGTGGCGCTGAGAAATTATGAGAAACATGAGATGTGGAGGCCAATTTATCACTAGAGCCTCATAGCGCAACTTGAGCGCCTGCGGAGAGACACTATTAGTGCCTCAGCCGCAACGCCGGCCAGGGGAAGACAGTGCTGTTGGTGTCCAGCTCTGTAGGCTACCCTTGGCGCTGTGTCTTGTTTGTTTTTTTACAATGTAGATAGCAACAAGTAGCGCCAGTGGGGAGGGACAGAAATCTTTTGTATTTAACATGTAAATGAACAGCACCAGCGTGGGAACGATACTCAGGCATACAGTGCCATGTGCAATACAAAAAATTGTATGTGACGGGGAGGCCGATTCATTAATAGCGCCAGGTAGCGACAGATGAGCGCCAGTAGCGTGATTTTCACAGCGCCAGCTAGTATTCGCTGTGCTTGGCCGGGGTTTGCTTGTTGTCAGCGACTCAGTCGGTGTGCGGTAATGTTGAATACGGGGTTAGGGGTCGCTGTTTCACAGGTTCCACGTTGTATGGGTGCGCCTGACAGCGAATGGCCAGAGCGAACGGCTTGCTGCAGATTCATTAAAAAATCACGCTCAAAAATTTCTTGCGCTGTGAATTCCTTGTTTAAACCCCAGAGCGCTGGCGGCGATGTGTGTAAAGTAGTTTTTAACCCCCAAACAACCTTTTTTTTTATATGGAAAAATTATACAAGTTTTTCTAAACATTTTGTAATATGAATACATTAATATCAGACCTGTAATATCAATTCTGCACAATTTTTTTTTTTTTTTTTTTTTTTTTTTACTTTAAAAAAATTCCTAACATTGCAGAAGTGGTCACAGAATTTTTGACATTAAAAAAAAAAAAAAAACAGTAATAGCAATTAATTATGATTATTTAAAGATTGCTCCATTGAAATGCATTGGACCACGCCAGGGAGCGCCAGGTCATACCTGTCGCTGTGATGGGGTTAGCAGCGGCGCTGTTCGTTGCAGTCGGCTACATGATGAATCCCGCGCTAGCTGACGCTCTCGCCGGCGCTAGCCTCATTTAGCGTGATAAATGCGTCATTGTGACCGCCGCCGGGCGTACTTGATTCGGTAGCCGCTGATAGCTGGCGGTACCTGGCGCTCGTCAGACACTACCTGGCGCTAGCCCTTGATAAATAAGGGCCCAAGTGAAAAAACATGGAATGACATGGGAATATAAAAATGACATGACACATGATTGGCAGGCATGAAAACGCAAGTTAGCCCCGGGTACCTTTAGTGCAATAATAAACGAAAAAAAACATTCAGAACAGGCCAGGGATCCCATGTCACTTGACAGAGCACTGGCAAAGGACTGCTGATGAGATTTCATTAGGTCTGAAATTTGTAATCAATCAAGGTGTTGAGAAATTAAATTATCACCTTTCAGCTAAGAAATCTGTCATAAAATGTTTTCTTAAGGACCCTTAATGAATCAAACCATATGTGCCTTACAGCTTAGCTATAAAATGTAATGTGCCAGTAATTTATTGCTGACGCGTGATATGGTAGTTTGTTAGTACTAAACACGAAACATTGTACCAAATATGAATTGGTTTAAAACAAAGCATGTACAGCATCATGTGTAGACCACATGCTAGTTCTTCATACAGAAGGTGTCAGCTTCAGGGAGAGCTGTATCTACAGTAAGTATGAGTTCATGTAACTAGAGTGTGAGAGGTGCGGGGTGCTTGCTGTATATATGGCATAAATGTCAGGGAAGTTTTTGTCTTCCATAGCGATCTAAAATCAAGCAATCCAAGGTGCACCCAAGTAGCCTCCAAGCAGTGGCATACATGCAGTGGCATACATACAGTGGCGGCTGGGAAGGCAGCTGCTATCAACTTGATTTTAACTTCGTAACTAGGCCCATGGACAGGAGAAGATTCAAAGGCAAGCTGGGCTGTGATATTCTCTTTTTGAATATTATGGTTAGAGAGGCAGGTCTGGAGGATGTGCACATTAAGCACTCCCTGGACCTCGCAGGCTGAACTTTTCAGTGAGCGAGCAGTCAGAGTAGGATAGTTTTTTTTTTGAGGAGTGCTCGGCTATTCAGCTTCCTGGCAGTCGAGTTCTAAGGCCTTGATTCAATAAAGGTAGAAAAAAATTCTCATGGTAGTAAAAGATTCAATTCATGAGAAAAAAGCCTGGAGATTTCACTGTTGCTGAAGTCAATGGCACTTTTTTACTCCTAAGAAAAGTATTGACCAATGTACTCCCTTCTACACTGTAGTAAAAGCTGCCATTGACTTGACCTTTATTGAATCAAGGCCTAAGAGTTTAATTGATAATGAAGGTGTAATAGGGGCAGTTGTAGCCTAGTGGTAAGGGGAGCGTACTTGTGACCGGAGGTTCAAGCCCAGGTCCTGGGACATGACTGAAGTGCTCTTGAGCAAGGCACCTAACCCCGGAACTGCTCCCCAGGCGCCATAATTAGGGCAGCCCACCGCTCCAGGCATGTGTACACTCACTGCACGGATGAGTTAAATGCGGAGGACAAATTCCTATGTGTGCGCAAGCATACAATGGCCATCTATGCATTAAAAAAATAAATTAAAAAATAGATTACTCAACAGGGAAAAACTCCCCCTCAGATGCTCAGTCACCATTTTTATAGTGTGTGTCGGGGGGATTAGCCTGATGTTGGACCAAAACTTGATTTTCTTGTTCAATATTTTTATTGAAAATAGTTATCAACAAAACAAATCTAAAATATAAAAATTAGGTTAACACTTCAGTACAAGCCTTTTAGTTATGCAGTCCCCGCATACCCTTACATAAATTTGAATATCTGCACATAATACAAAACCATGTTATGGGCTTGATTCAAATTAGCCCACAGGCTCTTAGGTCCAAAAAAACTCAGAATAACCTTCAAATACCCTAGAACCCTGCCCTATGAAACTTAACAATGGGGATCTGAGTCAAGCATTGCGGTTAACCAAAAGGGGAAATCAATAGGGATGAACAGGGAAGGAGAAAAAGTGGTATGGCATGGGGAGAAAAAAAAAGGTAGGAAGAGGAAGAGAGAAGAAAGAATATTACATAATCAAATACTACCTACCCTCATACCGATACAAGATCCCAGTTAAAATCTGCCGGTAAATCATTCTGAATCCACGGAGACCACACCTCTCGGAATCTCTCCAGACCCGCTCCATTTACTGCAGACATCTTCTCCATTGTCATGATGAATTTAGCTTTATTTTTAAAATCTCTAAAACTCAGGTTCACTGTTTTCCAGGCCTTCGCAATTACAAATTTCGCCCCCTTCAAAATATGGTATATCAAACGTTTATTTTTAGAGATCTTCCCTATTGGCTCATTGAGTAATGCTATCCATGGGTCTGGCTCTATTGCTCTACCTGCGATCTTACTTAGGACCTTAAAGATCCTTTTAAAACTTGTGATTTTCACTATCCTGAGTTTTGGCTCTTGATCCCGAATTGGGATGCACCGCTGTGAAATATCCCTCCCCAGCTTATCCCAAAAACATACCTTTCCCCATTCCCACAGTAAATGCGGCTCTTGTCTCACAAGCGCTTCATGCTCTGCATGTTAATGCAGGGCATAAAGCACCACTTGAACCCAAATGCCACACAGGTGAGCCTGAGCTCTGTGGTGTGCGGCAATGCTGTCACCCCCAGCCTATCTGAAGTGTGTGTGTCCAGCTGCGGGGAGATCGGGATGCAGCAGCAGGCCATGAGTAGCATGGGAGCACCAGAAAGGTGAATGAATAGGGGCAATCTTGGGGGGGGGGGGGTTAAAGCAGGTTATCCCAAAATGGGGTGCCCAAATATTGCTTGATCAGCCAGCACTGGAGTCTTTTATACTCCAAAAACATGTGGTTGGTTCATTTTAAAGAGGAGCAACACCCACCTCAAATCTTTTTGACTCTTGCACTTGTGTGAAACCCCCTTGGATAACCCAGCTTCACTTTTATCTTCCCAGATCCCTTGCCACATCTCATTGCCAAGCCCTGAACCCCAGCACACCTCTATCTGAGATACATACCCATGCCAGGCTTGACAACACAGGCACTCCCACAGTTAGAGGTGAGTGGGATGCGGCCTTTAGCGCTTGCTTGATTCAGATCTCCTTTCTAGTTCTCTCACTTTGTATTCGTGGGACACAGCACATCCCTAGCCTCCCTGAGGCTGAGGTGCGCTCACCTACCTAATTATTTAATTGGGATCCAGGAGCCCAAACAGAGAGAACATGCTGCCTTATGTGGCTTCAAAGTCCCAAGGACAATGCTGGATTGTGGGACAAGATAAGGTGTTTTTTTTTGTTAAAGTGGACCTACAGTATCATTTAATCTGTATTCCTGGACTCTAAAAGCTGTCACCAATACATCACTCTATGCAGAGGATCAGTATGCAGAGCATAAAGCGCTGATTGGACGAGAGCCTGCGCATTTGCCTTAGCCCTAGCAGGAGAAATATGTGTGCATATGGGGGGGAGTTATCACAGTAGGGCATCCCAAATGGGCAAAATCCCAATGTTTCTTTTACACAAAAGTTAAGAACGCTGCTCTGCCCGTGTATGTGCTGTTGGACCAGGAAGAGGTGAGTTGAATCTGGCAATCTGGGGTTCACACAACGGGGCATTAACACTCCGCTTTAACACTGCTCTGCCTTTCTGAGGGTGGGGGGCTCATATCCAAACACATATGACATATTATTACATCCATCCATAGAGCCAACACCTGTGGCCAGCAGAAAGGGGTCAACAACTACTTTCAGAGTTCTTTGGGGTGATGGTTCATATCTGTCCTGCAGTTGCACTACATCACCACATGATGTCACTGTTGGATAAGGGGGTCTCTCAAACAGTTGACAGGATAACTCAATAAATAGAGAATTAACAGATGTCATTAGCAACATTAAGATGTGCTGTCATTGGTTGAGGTGAGTTGCATTGTATTGAACAACAGAAGGTATATAGGGAACCCCCTTAGTTATATAACATAACATATGGGAATATATATATAGGGAGGATATAGACGCTCTTCATGTTTATATTTGTAGTAACTGGGAGTGAGGAAGGACAGTACCAGCAGGTTCTACGGGGAGCAGTCATTGGAGCAAGAGAGAGAAGAGGAGCCCCATTCACACCTAACAAGCGACCACAGGAAAGGTGACCCATTCAGCTTGAGATGCTGACTGAGGAAGTTAAGGCCCCAGTATCCTGCTAAGGAATCAGAATGCAAGATCACCCACATGGATGTAATGATGTGCTATAGAAACTAACTGCTAATGGAACAAGGGTTGGATTATGATTGTGTGACCTGCTGTGAACATTCAAGTGTACATGAAATCCTGCTAAAGAAGTAAGTGCCCTTTTCATAAAGTTGGTCTCATTGGACTTGTTGGAAGCAAACCCACATCGGGAGGTCCCCTAAGCCCATGATAAAGAACCCACTCCACACACGCCTGAGTAGCTTAACCCCTCAGGTATATGTGTGCTACATACCCCCTAGCTCCGGAGGTAGTCCAGTGCTGGTCTTTTTTAGAAGGGGTGCCAGGAACTGCAGCAGCCAGTGCCTTTTACCCCTGTCTCCTGTAGGCCAGACCTATAATAGGCTAGTATAGCTGGGGGTCAGTGTTATGCTTAAAGAGCCAGTCCAGCCAGACTGCTTTTAAAGTCCCCCCACCCTTCCACCCTTCTCTAGTGCTAAGGAGGGTTACATAAAATGTCAGCCGCAAGCATGCACCAATGATAAGGCAACGCCAGCACTGGGAGCCATCTTTCCTCCAACCACTTCTGCCTCCATAAAGGGCACTCCCCGTGCTGTGCACGCTTCAGCTCGTCCATTCAAAATATCTGAGGGGGGGCGGAAGATCCTACTCCTAACCCCTCTTGCCATCAATGAGCCCAGCATTAGGTACATACTTACCTATTCAGAGCAAAACTCAGCTGGTGGCAGCCATACCACCTTTTATACAAAACATACGCGACTGCAGTGTTTCATGTCCCCAATGTTGCATTGGAGATATATATCCATCTGACTCTGAGCTATGAAATGGCCCCATTTAAAGAGGAACAGAGATTTTAACTTTACAGGGTTTTGTTCCATTCCCCGGGAGCATCCCGATTTGGCTCTCATGGACTTGAATTGGGAGCGTGCATCCCCTGCATGCCCTGTGCCCATGCTCTCATTCCAGCCTATCGCCCCCCATTCAAAACAATGAGAACCGTCAATTACATGACGGCTCATATTGGACAAATGTCCGCACATGTGCTGTTGGACAGGGGAAAGGTGAGTGTTTACGGGCAACCCAAGGGGTTTGACACAGCAGGGCATCCTGAATCGGTATGTCCCGGGTGAAAGCCAGTGGCCAGCCCTGGAATCTTTTAGATTCCAGTCCAACTACTGGTGGGTTTTGTTCTTCTTTAATGTTCGCAACAGGGCCCCGTCAAATTAAGTTATGCCACTGCCTGTGAGTTAGTGAGGTTCGGGGGAATATTCTCCAATGAGATGGAGGGAAACTTTATTGAGGTGAAGAGGTTTTTCTGTTGCTGAATCTCCAGCTAGGAAGACAATGAAAGTCAATGGAACTTTTTATGCCTAAAAAGAGTAGGAAAGTTTATTCATCTTTTTAAAACTGTAGTAAAAACATTGACTTTCCTGACTCATTGTTTTCCTAGCTGGTAATTCAGTAACAGTGAAATTCTTAAGACTATTTCAGCTAAAGTGCATTTTTTCATACTAGTAGATGTTTTTTTCGATTGTTACCATTGTGTCTGTTTTAGTTATGATAGGCCATGCTCTCATGCTTCTCCTGGTGTTGTCAACTCAGAATAGCAGCCTATCTCAAATTGTCAGGTTATTGAATTTCAACACAGTAGCCAGATAAGATCTATTCACCAGTTTCACATAACCAGTTGTGTTAAGCCATGAGCAATAGTAAGTGAGGGTACATCTGTTTCTACCCCAAGTGAAAAAATGAATCCTGCCAGGCTTAAGGTTTTCTTCGACTGGTAGGCAAAAATCAAGGGATGACAGAGGCAAAATGCTCACCTTGAATATCCTGAGCCAGCCTGTGAGGAACAGTAGAATTAACCACTTCAACATCTGCTGAAAGCATTGTACAAATGGTAAAACTTGACACACATTAGCTACTCCAACACAGACTTGCTCAAGGGATGGGGCTGCAAGAGTTGAACAGTTCTCCCCTGGATAGGCAGAATGGGATATTCAAAGTTGTCTTCCCTGAATCTTCTGCCTTCCATTAAAAGAAAACAAGCTTGGTTTCTTTCCTGTAGGGTGTATAACTACCCCCCCCCCCCATCTAGCCATTTAGCATAATGTATTCAATCTTTATTTGCTGAGCCCATTTATAGTTATACTCCTATTTTCTTTAAGTTTCATAGTTACAGTGTTAGTGTTTAAAAATGCACAGCTACAAATAAGAAAATAATATAATATAATTGCTTAATAGTGAATGTAGGTACTGTTTACAGAATCTTTACCCCCTTTTTAGGTCTTAATTCAGTTTCAATTCCTTCATCCTCATTTAGGAACCTCTACAATATGTAAAATTGTAACCAGTTCATTTACAGACTACTGTCTTAAATATATTTGCCATCATGTGAATAGACTAAACGCTGATAGGATCACAATGTAATTATTTTGATTATAGCCCATAAAGAAGCTAAAAGGTTGATTAGACACAGTTTTCTGTAATGTAACTGTACTAAGTGTATTTTAATTCTGTGTTATACAGAATTTTTGAAATAAGCCCTTGACTCAGCAGTATTGTTCTTGTCAACATGTTAACCAAAACATCAGTAAGAAAAACTTTAATTTAATTAAAAAATTGTAAAACCCATTTAAATATCCTACTGTAAACCTAACCATTTGCCTTACAATAACATATTTTTGTATTCTTGTATACGTTTTACTCATCAGACCCCACTGTTGACTAAAGAAAAGTACAGATATAGGGTTATTTTAGTGATTTTCAGAGTGGTGAGGAGACATTGTACCAGTTTTTCCTCCCTTTTCACACTATAAAACATGGTTTCTTTTATTTAAAGCGCAGGGGGCATCCCAGTTGTGGGTGCCCCCCTACTCGTTAACGGCTCAGAACAGCAAAAATCATACCTTTCCTTGGTCCTATGGAGAAATCCAGCACTCTGACTGGCCAGTGCAGTCACATGGCTGCCGCCAATCGCCCAGAGACTTGACGGGCCAGCGTCCACGTGACTGCATAGCCTAATTAGAGTGATGAATATCTCGGTGGAACCCAGGAAGATTTCAGAACAACATTTTTCCAAAAATGGGTGTTGTTTCGGTTTGAAAATCTAAATCCTCTGCAACTGTAATGGGCCAATATTATATGCGAGGTGCAACAGTTTTGTAAAGTCGAAGTCCAGTCATAGATTAATCCCCATGCTCTGCCTTTTTTACGAAGAAAAAAAACTTTTCCGGTGGTCCTGTACCGTTACACTCCGGGTCCTGGGTGCCACCATTTTTGTAGAAAGCACAGAGTGGCTTCCCCAGCTCTACGTGCTTCCACCCACTCATTCAAGTGAATGGGCAGACGGGAGGACACACAGAGACAGCGGATGCTGCTCTGTGCCTCTCTGTGCAGCAGCCACACAAGCCCATTAGAACGGCACTGGACCACGGGTGAGGTAAGGGTTTTTTCTCTTTGTAACCTCCTGCCTCAGCTGTGACTAAAATTTTAACCAAATCATATATGACAGTACCATATCACTTACACACAACAGACTATATTGAACAAATACACAGCTAACAGAAGACAAACGCAACATACAGTATGCACAATATAGCCTTGAGTGTGGTGCAAAGAGCAAGAAATAAAGACAGCACATGAGATATAGATTGTAACAGGTTACCAAAGTCCCTACCAATATAGCACATACGCCAGCTCCAGCGCTGCCAAATGTATTCAGCCTAATGGTAGCTGTGTCCGGCACTGATGTGATAAAAAGATGAGAACATTGTTTAACAGTCATTGCTTGGGCCGCAAAGGCTAGAGACCAAGGACACTGATAATGGCAAAAGGAATTGCGGCAAGGGCAATGACTAGTAACAGCAGGGCAGAGATGGTCATGGTATCAGTCTGTGTCAGGACTTGACACAAGACATAGTCAGACAAGCAGAGATTGTTAACAGCTTGGCACTGCATGTGACACCAGATGTGGCACTCTATGTAGTCAGCAAGCAGTGGCCAGAAAAAGCTTAACACTGTAAGTGGTAATGGATGTGGCCAAAGCAGAGATTGGTAAAAGCTAAGTACTGGATGTTGCACTAGGAAAGAAGAAGAGGCTAGTACAGCTTGGCAATAGAATGGCGCAAGATGTGGCCAGCAAGCAAAGGTCAGACTGAAAGTGGCACTGGCCATGGTCAGACAAAACTTGGCACAGAATGTGGCACTGGGCATAGTCAGACAAAGAAGAGCTTGGTATAGCTTGGCACTGGTATGTGGTATTCGACATGGTCAGACCAAACAGAGGTTGACAGAACCTTAAAAGGGACGGCCTGAAACAGCACAAACAATACGCTCCTGGAGATGGCCTGCAAATGAGCAATTTCCAATCAGCTGCAGAATGGGAACAGAACGTTTTTTATACAGCACCACCAACATGACAAATAAACAATACAACCATTGGAGAAAAAATTCCCGTGCCATTGTTGCTTCCCCTTTCAGAAACAGCCTCCAGACCAGCTCTACATTAAAGTAAACATCATCCACTATTCTGTATGGTTATTTCCATTTGTTTAAGTTCAAAGTTTGTTAAGGAAAAATTCAAAACAAACCAAGCTACCCAAGGACACCACCACCATCCCTAAAAAATGCAATTTGACAATAACGATATGATTTGTCCAGTTTGTACAACAAATGCCATGCCATGCACCAGCAGCTCACTATTCTCAAGGGGGAGAACTCAGATCAGACAAATAGAGATGCCTTTCCTACATCTATTGTACCTTTTGGATAAGCAGTAACTACATATAATACATATTTTAGTTGTGTACCAATAGTAAAAAAATTGAGCTAGGTGCAATAAATGGTTGTAAAAAGTCCTCAATGTAGGGACCTCCTTTGGGTATCCCCTCTATGCCCCTCTCCTTCAGTGATGCAGAGAGTGGCATGGGGGGGATTCTGCCCTTGGTATTAATGATTTCCTCCCTGGCTGCTGGCATTACCAAGAACTTAGTCCTCCTCAACAACAGATGCCGGGTAGAGGAAGATGCTAAAGCTGAGAGGATGCTGTCTGGTGAAGGATGGAAGAAGTAAGATACAAAGGGGAGAATACTGTTATATTTTTGGGTGGTCTTTTTAATTATCTTACTTCTTGTGAACCCCTAAACGAGTTCAAAGGGTATGGGGGGCAGCAAGCCAGCTGCCAGCACTAGCAGAGGACTCCTGTCCAGTAACTCATACCCTGGGCATGTTGGCACAGTATGCTTCCAGAGTAAGTGGGAGGTAGTGGCTGGCAAGCTGGCATGGCTGGGTGCCCAGCTCCAATGGCTGGTTGGCACATGAAGAGCGAGGAGGGACATGAGAATAAAGTAAAAGATAACACATTACACTCCTGCATGTCTTAACTGTTTCTCATTCCCCAGGCGAATTGCTGCCTTGTGAATGGCCACTGGCAGCCAAGTGAATTGGACTTTATAGCAGCTGAAATCAGTGCAGACCACATGTCTATTAGCCAATCACAGAGCCATTGCATCTCTAAGCTTTCAGGCATCTCTTTTAGCAATGCCAGTCTATTTATAATACCTGTAAATGCCCAGAATGGGGCATGCACCTCCAACACCCCAGCAACCAAAGGGGCACTGGCTACAGGGGTGAGTAAAACAGCTTAATTTGGTGTATTTTTTAGACATTTTAACATCTCTGAGTCACATTTTCAGCAATCACTGCAAGGAATATGCCTGAAATGTTCTGAATGTGAGACTTAAGCAATCAAACTGAACATATGTATTGGATAATAAATCATTTATATGCATTGTACACCATGTAAAATACATCATTTACTTTCCTAAAATAGTAATGTGCAATTTTATTTGTTAATGACTTGCTTAGTACCACAGTATATTTGTCTCTTTATAATATATATGCTGTCTGAAATGGTGCACCTGTTATTCTTTTATGCCACAAGATGGCAATCTGAAAGTACGAATATTTTTCAAGCAGCTGCAGTCTGAACTTCACCATTTGGAGAATCAATTAGGATGTTGCTGCCAAGATTTACTGTAAATATGAATCAATGTGTGCAAAGAAAAGATAAGATTGTCTACAATGTGCTATCCTGTCCATATAGGAACAATACAGCCGGGCTATAGAGAACTACTCTATGGATTATTAATCCATATTAATAGGTTTCATAGGGATGACTATACAAGTGTACTCAAAACAAAGGGGGCATTCATTACGTTACTTGATTTGTTGTAGTAAATATACAAGTCATACATTTTTAATAATATAGCGGTTTTAATTAAACTGTGTTAAGTTATGCACCATCAAATATTCTACCGCTTTGGGATAATTTATTTTTTTAATAACACACTTGTGAGTCAGCTGATTTATTTGGTAATGTATATAAAAGCTTTGAGTAAATTAAAAAAAAACATATCAAGCATGAATTTTATAGAATAACAGGGGCTATAACATCTAGAGGTATCAGTCAGAGAGAGCGAGAGATCATATATGGAAAACAAGCAGATACATGATAGGTATGTTATGTTTTACCTGCCAAATTGTTTGCAATTCTGTTACATCATTTAAGTTCCATACACATTACCTGCCATCATCTTTTTTAGGTAGCATTTAGGTGTCAACTTCACTCTGGTTACATATGAAATGGTTGAGTATCTAAGAACCTCTCCTCCTTAAAGTGGACCAACACCCACCGCTGATCGGCCCGGGAATCTATAAGATTCCCGGGCCGATCAGCTCCCTCCCCGGGGGGCATCCCGATGTGTGAAACCCCCCAAGACGCCCACAAACCTTACCTTCTCCCCATTCCAACGGCGCATGCGCAGGCCGCCGCCTCTCGCGCGTCCCTCTAGCAGGGTACGCACCCGCGCCGGCCGTTTGTGAATGGCCGTCGCGGGCGCGCTCCCTGTAAGAGGGACGCGCGAGAGGTGGCCTCCAGCGGTCCTCAGCTTGTCCGTCGCTTGTCCGTCGGCGGTGAGGTGAGTTTTTTGGGGCTTTCTGGGGGGTTTCACACAGCGTGGCACCCCCTCAAATGGCTCAAGAACATGTGAAAGTACCCATAGATTTCTATCAGCAGCATTTCACAGGCAGCTCACTCAAAAACACGATCACTCCGCATCCACACAGGTGTGAAACTAGCCTTACATACAATCAGCTGCAAAATGTATATATGTGATAAAATAATAAAATACATAATACAATAATAATATTTAAGTTAGTGTCTTGCACTTAAATAGATGAATAATTATTACTGTTAGAGATTCTCCAATATGGTAGTTTTCCCCAGTTAGTAAATAATCCTAAAGGTAAAATTATAGTAATGCTTATTCGTCTTCCTCTTTCTCAGGCTCAGACTGGCCCATGGGGTTACTAGAAAAAAAAACAGTGGACCCAGGGGCCCCTTTAAGTGCTTTCATCACTAAAATCTGAACTATGTATATCTTTGTTGCGGCATTCCAGAAGCAAACACACAGACAATACAGTCTGTTATAATGTTCCTGTGCATGGATCCTGAAAGTAAGCCGCTAATACTTGCATCCACATGTAAAGGGGCCCCCCAGTGTCAGTCCTGCTAGTGGACTGGTAACTGAGCCCTGTAAAATGCGAGAGATTGGTTGACAATCACATTGGCCTTATCGGCCTCTGCTAAGTTTCTAGATACTCATTTGATATAAGAAGATTTACCCATCTGCTTATACTATGATGTCTCATGTATGTAACGCCTGTTGTATATGTGGAGGCTGATTCACTACTAACGCCAGGTATTGCCAGATGAGCGTCTGTATAACGGTGCTTAGAGCGACCACTAGTAGACGCTCTAAGCGCTATCGGGTGCTGTAACCTAGTGTCTCGGTCGTTGTAGTAACCTGGTCAGCATTCATGAATGTGATGTGTGTTGGGCGCTGTAAAAACAGTATAGCTCCACACCATATTTAACAAAACCAATAGACACACACATGACGCCGCTCTATAGCAGGGCACTGTAGTATGGAGCGCCTGACGCTGTGTGATCAAAGTTTTTGAACACATATCCACCAGTAACAAAGCGAAAACACATAGAATGACATTGTTTTAACACTGGGACAATAACACTTTAGTGCCAGACCTGTAATGACAATTCTGCATAAAAATGTATAAAAGTGTTTGTTTGCATCCAGGAGAGGTCACACAATGATTTCAGCAAAAAAAAAAATTAAATTGCCAAACACGCTGTTTATACACAACTAATGAAGCCCCATTGAAATGTATGGGAGAGTGCTTCAGAGCGACAGGTACTACTTGGCGCTTCTGAGCCTAGAGCGCCGGCGCTATACTCTGAGCCACCTGGATTAATACATGTGACGCTACATGGCGCTGTTAGAGATGCTCACCAGATTCGCTTTCTTAAATGTGGTTTTGCGTACAGCGCCCAGTGTTCACCAGACGCTACCTGCCGCTAAGAGGCCCTACCCTTCTTAAATAACCCCCATAAACAATTTCATGGGTGGTTATTTGTATTTTCCTGAAATAGCTTAGCCCAGTAGGCCTCAGTAGGAAATATATCTTCTCCCACACAAAACAAACACATGCCTGCACATTGGGTTTAGTTATGGGTGACACAATTTACTTTTAATATGAGGAAATGTTTCCAGGGTGTCTGGCAACATGACCACTCCCACCTTGGGGTTCAAGCCAAGTAATCCTATCAATGCCAGAAAAAGATGGATAAAGGGACTGCCCAGGCAACAATAACAACAAGGCAGTAAGGAGCTAATCTGAAGTCTGCCCAGTTTGCCTTTCCTGCAACAATGGGTAGAAGCCTTAGGAGGGCTCCAAAGTTTGCCCTCCTTTTAATTCCATGTCTGCAGGACCAAGGAAAGAGGTGGTAAAATTGCTACTCCTGCCAGATCCTCTGCCAAACCAGCTAACCCGCCAGTGCTCCCCATTGCAGAAAGGTGCTTTTTATAGTGTGAGGAGTGGGCTGCTGTTATCACTGTGACTGACAAGGGGCATGAAGGGCTTCCCTGTCACCTCACTCCTTGCACCATAAAAAACCCTCCCTGTAGCATAAGAGAGCTAAATGAGAAAAATAAGTCAATATCTTCATTTTAATTTATGGATTGTGACTCAGCTGCGAAAGGCATGTTATGGAGCAGCTTTATGGGACCTGAGCATGCTGTGGTCAGAGACATCTGTAGGACCAGACTCGCTAACACTGATAGCTCCAAGGTAGAGTGTGGTAACTTTTTTTGTGTGGTCCTGGAGGAATGGAATTTAAAGATGCTAATTTTGGAGCCCTGTTACGGCTTCTGCCTAACACTGCGGAAAATGAAGGACAGGAGCATGGAACAGGCATCAGGTGAGCTTTGTGTTGCCTTATTTGTATCTTTGGGTTTACAGTCCCTTTAGGATAGTGGAGTTTATGAACTTCTGCATAATGTGTGCCTGCAACATGTGAGTGCACTCTCACTTCTATTTAGTATACTTTTAGTATTTGGAAAGAAAATGACACACTCAAAAGCACAAAAAATTAAAACGTTGAGGACCTGACAGACATAGTATAAAATAAGAATTCAATAACTGACATCATGGTATGATGCACTGGTGCAATGTATAGTATGGTAAGCACATAAAGCTTTCTACAATGTCTTTTCTCGAAATAGCATATGTTGGAGAACACCTGATCTAGCTCTACTGAGCTTTTGATAACCCTTCACCTCCCTCTCAGTTTTCATTTCGCTATTCTACAAGGCTGCGAAGAAGTGTGCCAAGCCATTCACTGATCAGGACAGGGTTCAGAGCAGGGAAGACATCTGCAAATGGCACGTGTGCAAAGCTGCCTGCATTTTTATTGTCTGTAAGCCTGCATTTCATCTCCTAGTCACATTTCCAACCTGTCACCACAAGGGGTATGCAGGAAACATTGAGAATGTGAAGCAACCAAGCTGATCAGAGGGAGCAGCCTGACAGTTTAGCCCTGAGTGATGGTGAGAAACTGGAGGAGATCTTGCTGCTGCTGATGCTAGTGATGCAGCTGTAGCGAGCAGCATCAGCATCATCCAGCATCTTTGGAGGTGTGAGAAGATACAGGCTGCTTTATTTGTCCGAGTTGTCTGCCAGGCTGGAAATCAGTTCTAGACAATAGACTGATAGAGGCAAAGGGCACATTCCAAAGTGCTGATCTGTTGCATAGGAAGTGGATACTTTTTGTTTCTTTTCTGCTTTTGTGGATATAAGAATGGATTTTGTCCCATCACCAGTCTGTCTTCAGCTTCTCATTCTGTCTATGCTTCAGTGCCAGATCATGCCAGTGGCAGGGAGTAAATGTAAGTAGAGCTAATGTTTTACACCGTCAGATCTGACTTGTCATAATTGTATGTGTGTCATGCTGTGATCACAAGCCCTGACCAAATGCTGGAACATTACCGAGAGTGTATCTAATCTGTACGTGGAACAGACTAGTGCATGTCATGCTGCGGAGGGTGGAATGATAACTTACTACTCCCAAGCCACATCTCTTTGATAGTATAGAAAAGTTTTTCAGTGTGCGTTATTGCACTGTTTCTGCTCAGGTCACATTTTATTTCTCTGACCTTTTATGGCAGCTCTTTCTTAGTGACATATTTTGTTTTGTGGGGTGAGATTCAGACAGCATCACCTAAATTCTAGCATCATGCTAGATTTTATACATTTCTAATTTGCAGTGCTAACAGCATCCTCAAAATGAATATTTCCCTGGGAGAGCACTGATGCCAATCACATTAATTCCTTCCAAAAAAAAAGAGTAATGGAACCAGCAGGGGAGACAGAACCAGAGCACCTCTGCAATAGTAATGGGGATATATATTCTGAGGATGCCTTTGCATTTATTTTTTCTTTCTAGAACTAAGATAAAGTTTATGTGTAGTAGACTGGACAACATGTAAATGTAAAATGTTCTAGATAACATACATATAAAGATTAATTCTTTACTTTGCGGTAACACAATGATAAACGTGGTCCTAACATTCTTGACCTTAAATCAGAAATTGCATGATGGCTGCTGGCATATGTCTTGGTGTATGAGGCATTGAAATACTTGACAAGTATGCAGAAATTCTTAACAAAAATGAAATGTAATATTTGAAGACATTAGGCTTTTTGTGAATCATGGCTAGCTTTAAAACCAAGCTACAAAAATCCTGGTGGTTGCCATTAACACTTTCAACTACTAAATCTACATGAAATCAAAGCTTGAGCAGAACTGAGCTATGTTGTATGACCACTGTTTGCCCATTCATACCCATATTTAAAGGAAGTTCAGATTAATCTGCATGTCATGTATTATGCAGAGGCATTTCCAAGCAGTACACTTCAACATCCTATGTGATAAATCATAGACTGAAATAGGGTGACTGGATGGTCACCCTCTAAAATAAGGTATTGTGGTGCATCAAGATTTTTTGGAAAGCACTAGAGGTCACTCTAACAATTTAGAAGGCACAATCAATGCAGTAGTATAGGGAATCAAATATTCAAATACAACAAAGTACATAGAACCCAAGCACAGAACCATTCAAAGCAAAATGCTGTTCAAATTAAGTTATCGTAGGCATGTCATAAAATGGAAATATATTAGCTTCAGTACAGTAGACAATATGCAGATATGAGAAGAAAGGCTTTCATTTTTCAATTTTAAAGTAGCTGCTTCAGAAGCATGATATGACATCTAGATTTCTCTACGAATAGCTTTTTAACGTAAACTTTGCTACAGTCTGTGGTAGACTACTGCACTAAAGGGTATGACTTTTAAAATAGACGAGCGTATCAGTCAGAACCAATATGTGTTAACTCAATAGCAATATTTTTTTCTTGTAATGTTCTGTTTTTTATTGGCCTTACATTTACTATCACAGGATATTACTATATGAATTGATAACATAGATACCATTTATATTTGTTTATAATCATTTCCTTCTGAAATTCATAGTAACATCGTAGAAACATAGTAATTGCATCAGAGAAAACGTTTTTTCATAATGAGTTGAGGACATTTTTTTTTATTACATTAAATTGATTATTTGGGTAAAAATGATGAAGTTATGAGTTATGGTGCTGTCATAATGTAAAAGTAGATGACATAATAAAGTAATTCAATTTGATTTTGACAGCCTTCTCAACCTTGTAAAGAGTTTACAGGGACTTTTGAACCTAGCATACAAAGTTCAGATTTTAGTTTCATTCTTTTATGACGCTCCTGATCAGGTTTTGTTATGGAGCACTTCTAAAGGTGCAGAATTTTTGCCATGAGTTCGAAAATAACAGCACTCCACTGGATATTTAAGTGTGTGTTGAATTAGAAAGGATTTCCGAGCTCAGTGCATAGGAATTCAATTAAAGGCAGGCTCTCAAAATCTAATTGGCCTTGTAATTACCCCTGCAAAAATATTTTTAAATATATTTGCACTTTGTTGTTTGTTGAGTTAAAAAGGCTTTCCAAACTGCTGCACAGGTAGTCAATAAAAGGTTGCTGGGGCACTCCGATGCAAAAATATTTAAATACTTTTCTGCATTTGATTGTGTGATGTGATGGAGCAGTCCTACAGGTGAGGTGCAGACTTTTTCCAATGAAATCTTCTTCACACATTTGGGAAAAAAAAGCCTCTATAGGGGTATTTAAGCTCATTTAAAATACGGCTCTCTGAATTTTAATAAATACATCATAGGCTGCTGACCTGTAGACCTGTAGACCTGTAGACAATAATGATTTATTTCATTGTCCAAATTCACCTATGGAGCCATTCTACACCTCACCTGTAGAATGGCTCCATAGTTTAACTGAAATACTACCATAGATGATATGATACAAGAAACATATCCCATAAAAATAGGGGACCCTTTAAGGTAGTTTAAGTTCAACTATATCGTGATTATCAAACGAAGGCAAGAAATTCATTATTAACACTCACAAAATTTCACTGTAACATTTAGTTTATTTAATTAATTTTGTTAAGCAGGTAGAGCGTTGACCTCTGTAACATTTTCTCTATCTTGAATACTCAGATATTTAACATTATTATTAAATGTTTCCTGTGTCATGGGAAAGGTTTCTTGCATCAAGGCCATATGCTCGCTTTCCTCCAGAGAGGGCGCAATTAATAGATTGTCATTGAAAAGGGAAGACAAAGTAAATTCAACTTCAGCCAGAAACAATATTTTAAACCAAGTATAGGAAATAGAAGACATACAGTATAAACAATAAGTGCATGGAAGTTTTTAGACGACAGGTTGAATAGTTGGTGAGCTTGTTTTCTCTGTGTCAGATTCTGGAATAGTAAATCAGTTAGTCAGTCAGTAAATCCGCTTCTGGCTGGTAGCCTGAAACTGGGTCATGAAGCACTAATAGACTTGAGGAACAGTGTTTTCTCATCTCAGAGAACTCTGAAAATGCCACAACAAAATTGATGGAATTGACATAAACATCAAACAGAATATTTGCTTTCACAGTGATTTGGTCTTTTTTAGAACTTTTGTTTCACTCATGCTGTCAGGAAAAGAGACACAAAGGTAGCAGCTGGACATCTACATTTCTATATTTAACAGGGAATCAATATCTTTTTTTTTCATGAAATTGACAAAACATAGAAGGAGGTCTCCTTTAAACCAGCTCCTATAAGGTTTGAGCTGCCAATGTGCTCACATTCCATGCCTCGCTGTATTCATTACAACTCTTGAAATGTGTTGTTCTACAGTAAGATAGTAAATACTAATTCAAGATATTACCTCACTCCCCATTTGCTCCATGTGGTTTTATATGAGATACTGTAATTTGCTCCAATTAACACCTGCTAGATGATTACACATCTCATTTCATTAACTAATGGTTCTCAACAATATAAGGACATGCTAAAAAATGTATCGATCTTTTAACAATCCAACATTTTTTATTTTGTTCAAATAGAACCTGGCAAATTTATACAAAATAATATTGAGATTTAGCTCAGAATCCTTCAGAGTTTTTGAAGTAAGTGCATTGACAATGGTGCCACCTACCCTTTGCACTGACATTTCAAACTGCAGATACTGACATTTCAAACTGCAGATGTTATGATGGAGACTCCGGGGATATTTGCATTGCCCAGGAAAAATACTCAGAATAAGTGTTTAGAAAGCAGCTATGCTCACCACTATATCATAGCTGTGAGCATAGCTGCCTTCCAAGTAGTTGACCTGGGTTTGATTCCTGGCCAACACTCTGCTCTTATTGAAGCTGATAAAGTTTGGGTTGGAAAGTCAAATTTGGACTATCCTTAGATAGCAACTAGGACTTCCTAAAACAATTCTGGATGAATATTCTCCTGCATTGTAAGAATAAATAATAAATAAATAAATAATTAGTGCTCCTCTTTAGTTTAAACATGGTCATATTTAATTGTAGTGGAGCAAAGGCATGGCAGAGCATCATCACAATTAGAGATGAGTGAAACGATTCATCCGAATCGAAATCCACTCTGAATTTCAGAGCAAAATGAATTAGTCACAAATCCCAATTTTTTCACAGAAATCCTTAAATAAAGGACCGCCTCTTTCCCCACAGCGAAGAGGGTTTTTTTTAAGCAAGGAGCAAAGTTACAAATGCCACTGTGAGTGACGGGGGTTTGAAGTGATTTTCCAGCCAGTTCGCTCCTTGCCTATTAATAGCCCCTCCCTACAGCAGGGAGCGAGGTGGCAGGAGCCCAGTGCAGGGCGTGGTATCTATGTTCTACTCCCGGTGTCTTCATTGGAGAGGGGCAGGGAACAGATTAGGACACCGTCCAGTGATGGATAGCAAGGAAGGAGGAAAGTATTGGTGTAAAATTAAAGTTTTTTTTTCTGGTGTGTTTTTTACTTAACCCTCTGTGAACTTGCTGGTCCTCCTTCCCTTTGATTTGGTAAAGGGGTCTCAAGGACTCCTTATCAGTTTACAGAGGGTTAAAGTAAAAAAAAAACACCACAACAGAAAAAGTCCTTTATTAAATTTGTTTTTACATCAATACTTACTCCCTTCCATTACTTGGTGAAGTCCCATGTCATCCACAATTTCCCATGCCACTCTCTATCTTCATTGGGACAGAGGACACAGATCCTTCACCTTGCTCCCCAATTTTGTTGCTCCTTCCCGCTGCATGGAGGAGCTATTTATAGGTGAGGTGTGAGCCTATAACCTCATCTATAAATAGCCCCTCTCTGCGTTGGGGAGCTAACTGCCAGAAGCCCAGCCCAGGATAGAGAATCTGTGTCCTCTGTCCCTGTTTAAACACCGGCGGCGCACCAGAGGATGAAGACATTGCGAGGAGCTGGAATGCGGACAAAGGTAAGCTTATTTTTTTATTGTTTTAACAGTGATTAATTAAAATTAAATTCGGTCAAACTTGAATTTCTTGAGGAAATTTGGTGAATCACCCAAATTGAATTTTCAAGAAGTTTGCTAATCTCTGTTAACAATGCATTAACATTGTCTCATTGGCTAGCAGTAGATTATGTGTAATGCCCTGTGAGTCTTCCACCTTCTGTGAGCTGGCAACCCCCAATCTCGATATACCTCGCCGGACATGGTTGCCTCCAGGTCCTAAAAGGCGCAAAGGATGCCATCTTACGGTGAAAATAAAAAGAACACGAGGGTATACCATGGCCAGGGTGGTACACCGGTGGTTAGTCCGAGGATGCGTCTACACATAGGCATGGGGCAGAAGAGTAGTCAAACAATAGCTGAAGGTCTAGCCGGATGGTCAGAGGTAACGCCATATCCCAGATGGTCAAGCGAAGTTCAAGGTCGGCAGACAAAAGGTCGGTTCAGGCAGCAAGTTGGGATGGTCGATCAAAGCCGGGTCAATAACAAATATAGAACAAAGAAACACCCTGAGCAGCACTAGCTATAATGGGTAATGAGGTCAGGCCCAGACCCTAAAAGAAAGAGCGGCGTCTCTTAAGAACTGCTTTGTCCAAAAGCAGGGCGCGTGCCCGGACTACTGCAGGGGAGCGAGAGAGATAGGCAGGGCAGCTTGCAGCGCTCCCCGACTTCTGCAGGTCACCGGAGGCAGGTAAGTTCCTTACATTATGGCTATTCTATTAACTTTTGATAGCCATAAATGAAAATCAGGGTATTGCAAAAGGCATCACATGTGATCAAAGTATGGGCACTAATAATATGGAAAGAAGTCTCTACAGTCTGTGGATAGTTCCAATCAGTAACTTACATTTGATTCCATTAGTGTGGAAATCCCAAGCCTGGAACAACCAACAGAGCTGAGTGCAGGAACATATATCCGTCTCTCAGGGATCCTAAGAAAATCACTTCATTTGATTCCTTTTTAAAGAGCATCCATAGTCAGCAGTTTAGCAGATATCATGGCAGTAAAACAGGCATAACGCATTTCAAAGGTAAAACCCTTAATCATATGTTCTCAAATTACAACACATTCTCCTAAAAGCATGGTAAGCCACAGTGGTCCTGCAGCTGTCTCTGACCACAGCGAGATATGCTTATAACTTAGAAAACTGCGCCATGACACTAATCTCAGCTACGACCCAAAAAGTGAAGAAAGGGGTTTCAATTATAATACATAAAGCACTATTTACATTTTATAATCTGTTAACTGATACTGTAGCTGTTAATTGTAGATGTCTATGGAGAACCTAATAAAGGTTGCATGATCAAAATACTGGGCCAGCTCATGACATTGATGGCTAGAGAAATTATTGTTGGCATGAAATTCTGAATTTGCTAAAACTCTACTACATAAGATGATCACTAGACCAGTGAGTTTAAAGCTTGTAGATACATTTTAAAATGATTTTAAAATAAATCTGTATTCACCCCATTCTTATACTAGAGCACTGTTTCTTGTCCTACCTAAAGAGGAACAAAACCCAAAATTTTCACTATCTTGGGTTCTGTTCCTCCTGGCTGGTGTACCCCAAAACATTTCCCCGTACCCACGCCACATGTGCAGGAAATGTTAAGGGACCACTGATTACATCAGATGAGACATTAGGTCAGTGGAGTGGAGTGGAGTCAGCCAATGCTTGCTGCTTCCACATTCCCTTGCATGACTTCCAATCATGTGCCTGCCAGTGGCCAAATGGGTTTGCAAATCAAACCTGAATAGTTACCAGCAGAGATGCTACAGATAGCCATGCAAGGGAATGAGAATGTGGCACTGGCGGACCCGATCTCAACTATTTATTTCAGTCTTCAAAAGTCATCCTTCACAATTTCACAAATATATGCAGAAATTGCTATTGATATGTCACTATGTACCAGCATCCCTAGAGTATAAACTGTTTCTTAATTTATATAATATACAGTATATATATATATATATATATATATATATATATATATATATATATAATGCAAGATAAGAAAAAGATTATACACTAGGGATCTGATATAGCCAACTTTTATCCTCTACTATTGCTCAAAACTAATAACCACTTATGTGTTCTATTTAAATACACCATTGTACGTAAATAGATTCCAGCTATTAATTGTGCTTTAATTATACTATTTGAACTTTTCATCCTCTTTTAAGTACAGTACTATTCAGCATGACGCATAGCAGGCTTTATGTTAATGCATCCATAAACTTTTATTCAGTCAGTATAATGGAAATGTTTTATACATTCAAAATTTAATTTTCCACACATTGTTAAGGAAAAAAGTTTACTGTGAATCAATTACCCATTTCTTTGAAATGCAGATGTCAATGCAGTTCCTTGAAAAAAAAGCAGAGACATTACTTCTCTGCTGCTGACTATGAACTTTTGCAAATGAATCCCATTTCACCAAAATGAGTATCCAGCTGACATTGACTTTGTGCCCATCATGATGCCAATACCTTAAAGAAAACAATTTGCTCTTTAGCACTGCCTTATGACAATGTAGTTTGTTTGTATGGTGCAATACATCACTATCTGATTTTATACAAGGTCAATAAACTGCCTGAAGCAGACAAACAAGCTTTGCCTAGGACAGGCCAGTGGCCAGGTTTCTGAAGCAGTCTTCTTGTTCTTCTAGTCTACGAGGAGGGAAGACGAATTACCAACCCTCATTCCAGTACAAGACCCTCTGATAGGTCATGGTCTGGCAATAGCGGAGTAAGCATGCTTTTACAGCAGCTCTAAAAGGTACCCAGTCTCTTAGGCCGGATAACAAGTCTGACAGGCTCCCAAGACAAATGGCAAAAAACATAAAGTGGGGAGAAGCAGCAAGCAGTAATCTGGCCTTCTTTGAACCAGTGAGATCGTAATGACAAGCCCCTGGGATATCCAATACAGTGGCATACCATGCGGTCACAAACTCAAATGTATTTTATTAAGATTTTATGTGATTGAGCAAAATGAAGTAGCAAGTATTAGTAAAGTGTAAAGAAAACAAGACATGCTTTTCCAAATTACATGATAATATATCCCATGAAGTGCATGTGCAATAATCTCTAAAATACCCTCAATTTTTCTCCCTCTCCTGGTTCTCTTCCATATGGGGTTATAATATTCAATCATTTGAGAAATTTGCTTTTGCTGTGGTTACAGGGATTTGGTACAATTATTAGGGATATATTATCATGTATTTAGAGATTCTTGCACATGCACTTTATGGGATATATTATCATGTAGTTATATATGCACTTAAGATAGATTTATATTTTATACTAAGAGGCTGATTTATTAATAGCGCCAGGTAGCGACAGTTGAGCGACTGTAGCGGTGTTTTCACAGCGCCCGCTAGTAGTCGCTGTACTTGGCCGTTGTTCGGTTGTTGATAGCGACTCAGTCGGTGCTCAGTAATGTTGAATACAAGGTGATGAGTCGCTATTTGACAGGTTTCGCGCTGTATGGGAGCGCATGATAGCGAATGGCCATAGCGACCGGCTCCCACCATATTCATTAACAAATCACGCTCCAAAAATTCTCACGCTGTGAAATGCATGTTTAAACCCCAGAGCGCTGGCGGCGATGGGTTATAAGTAGTTCTTTAACCCCCAAACAACCATATTTTGGGAAACCAAAAAAAACAAGTTTATAAAAACATTTTGGAAAATGAATACATAAATATCAGACCTGTAATATCAATTCTGCACAAATTTTATTTTTATTTTTTTCTTACCTTAAAAAAAATATCTAACATGGCAGAAGTGGTAACAGAAATGTTCACATTAAAAAAAATTATTAACAATTAATTATTAATATTTAAAGATTGTTCCATTGAAATGCATTGGAGAGCGCCAAGTAGCGAGAGGTCATACCTGGCGCTGTTCAAGGTCGCTCGCTGGCGCTGTGGGGTGAGGCTGGAATAATGATGAATGAGTCGCTATCTGGCGCTAGCTCAGTCGCTAAGCAGGATCGGCTTGATAAATGTGTGATTGTGGTGGGGAGCCGGCGTTCTCGTGGCGGTGACCGTCATTACCGTTCGCTCACCAGTCGCTACCTGGCGCTATCCCTTGTTAAATAAGGGCCTAAGAGGCTGATTCATTACTAATGCCAGGTATCGGCAGATGAGTGTCTGTATTGTGGCACTTAGAGCGACCGCTAGTAGACTCTGTAAGTGAGTATCGGGCGCTGTAACAAAGCACCGTAGTTGCTCTAGTAACCTGGCAGGCATTGATGAATGTGATGTATGTTGGGCACTCTAACACAAGTAGAGCGCTGCAGGGAGCGAAAGGTAGTGCCAGATCAGTGCGTCCGACACTCAGTGCTCCACACCATACTTATCAAAAAAGGACACACACAGCGTCGGCGCTCTAAATCTGGTCGCTATAGCATAGAGCACCAGATGCTGTGTGATTAAAGTCTGTTTTTGAACACATATCCACCAGTAACAAAGCGAAAACACGTGGAATTACATTGTTTTAACACTGTGATATTAACACTTTAGTGCCAGACCTGTAATGACAATTCTGCATAAAAATATAAAAAGTCAAAAAAGTTTCTAAAAGTGTTTGTTTCCAGCCAGGAGAGGTCACACAATGATTTGAGCAAAAAAAAAAAAAAAAGTGTTAAACGCTGTTTAAACACAAGCAAATGAAAGCCTTTTGAAATTTATGGGAGAGCGACACTGAGCGGCAGGTAATACCTGACGCTCTGGAAGCTAAAGCGCAGGCACTATACATTGAGCCGCCTGTAATAATACATAAGATGCTACATGGCGCTGTTAGACGCGCTCACCAGATTCGCTTTCTTAAATGTGGTTTTGCGTACAGCGCCCAGGGTTCACCAGATGCTGCATGCCGCTACGAGGCATTACCTGCCGCTATCCCTTCTTAAATATCCCCCTTAGTTATTCCAGGGGTTAGAGGGGTTAATTGATACTCTATACATTGAGGAGCATACTGTGCAGCGCCCCCTATACAAGGTGTCACTTTTATATATGTTTTTTAAGGACTTTTATCATTGTCTTTGTGTGTTTTTGCCCTAATTTGGTTAGTAGAATTGTACAGTGGTGCGGTGCATTGTTTCTGGCATTTTTTGGCGTTGTCTGGGCCACTCCTAGTTCTTTTCTTTGGATTGCTTGGCTTCAGCCGGATTCCTGCACACTGTGGTTATTGGTAATACTGGTGCGGTGGGCACCATGGGCCTGATGCAGAGCCTCCTCTGAACTGCCCTTAAAACCTTCCGATTGTCCGGGGCTCCCGTTTGAATCGTGGCTCAAATGTGATGCAGAGCCTCCGTCGGAATGGCTCCCTAACTGATCCATCAATTTCACTTTACTCGGAAAGCTTTTTTTGCTCTCTCGGGTGCCTTCAATTTGATCGGGGCTCCCGGTCACGTTCACACGGGAGGCCCGTTTTTCCCTGATTTTACCTGGCTTTTTGAACGTACCTGCTTGGTTTCCGTCGTATTTGACCTTCCATTTTGGTGGTTTTAGCAAGTATACTTACATCTCCATGGCTCTTCAGTTGCCAATCTGGCTACACGCAAGCGCACATCCCTCAAACGCCATTGGAATATGCATATGGCCACAAATGCAATTTTGACACACATTTTTTTTTTGTTTTTTTGGGGGGGTTTCCTTGTCCTTAATGCATACCTTCATCATCTAGTAGTTCCTTCTTCCTTGTCCTTAATCCATACCTTAATTATCTTGTAGTTCCTTCTTCCTTGTCCTTAATGCATACCTTAATCATCTAGTAGTTCCTTCTTCCTTGTCCTTAATGCATACCTTAATTATCTTGTAGTTCCTTCTTCCTTGTCCTTAATGCATACCTTAATCATCTAGTAGTTCCTTCTTCCTTGTCCTTAATGCATACCTTAATCATCTAGTAGTTCCTTCTTCCTTGTCCTTAATGCATACCTTAATCATCTAGTAGTTCCTTCTTCCTTGTCCTTAATGCATACCTTAATTATCTTGTAGTTCCTTCTTCCTTGGCTTTAATGCATACCTTAATTGTTTGTGTTTTTTTCTGTTTTATTGTCCCATATCTAAACCTTTTGTGTGTCATGTAAATGGGTGCTGATGTTGTGTGATGGTACTTTTGCAGGAAAGACAACTCTCGAAATATTAATAATTTTTTATTAATAACCTTTTTTGGTTTTGCTTTAGTTGTGTTTTGTTGTTAAAATTTTTGTATAAACATAAAAATAAAAATATTTACATTTTTAAAGTAAAAAAAAATACATTAGGCCTCGGGGTCTGTAGCCTGTTGTTTTCTTGGATCTGTGAATGAAAAACAACATTACTTTAGCATTGTTTATTGTGTTTGTTTTTTTTTTTTTTTTTTTTTTTTTGTGTACTTTTTAAACCGGACCTTCTGCGTGATTTAATGAAAAGCCCAAACTCTTTAAAAAAGTTGACACAGCATCTTAAACTAATATATATTAATTTTTTAGTCAATCAATTATTATTCTTTCCCCCACTGGGCTGCAACTCAGTTCAGGAATTTAGGATACGAGCAACGCCATGTTGACTCTGAAGCATCACACTTACTGAGGAGAGGAGAGTGGGATAAGGTACAGGGGGTGGGTTATAGCTGTGCTTTGCTCACACAGAGCAGAGCTGTGCTCTGGAAAAGGTTGGTAAGATGATTTGTAAGGTGGACAATCTGTATGTACAGGGTATGGGAAATATCTAAGATAGCCTCTTATTCATAGTTAAGGTCCGGTTTAAGGGCTATTTGGGATAATTTTTCCTGGAAATGTTAAAGATTTTTAGTTTTCTAATGGTATTGTTTGCTCATTTTCTTTAGTTTAAATAAACAACACTTACAAGGTTTAGGCTGCACATTGCGTTGGGGGCGGAGTCTCCCTTCATCCTCCCTCTGTGGCAGTTGGGAATCTGTATGGATGACAAACACACTGATATTAGAGACTGTTGTTCTTTCATTAATATAATATTAAGTTAGGCTTCTAGGTATCAATCTACTCACCTTCCCCAGCAACCTCTTCCTCCTCGCCCCCTTCCTCACTCATCCCTTGGGATGTTCCAGCGACGTCTGAATCTAAAACAATAGGGCACATGAGTATCTGTATTTAATGCATGTATTTCCACATATCTAACTATATTACCCTTACCGGAGTCAGGTTGAGGCTCTGTTCTGCTCGACTCCCTGCCGTCAGATCCCCCCCTCCCCTGAATGCTGAGGTCCAGCGGCTCCTCCGAGTCACTTACAGAGGAGGGGGTGGCCATTGACCCTGGCGGTGGGCCACCTACACCTTCACCTGTTTCGCCCAACACTGGGCTGCGTGTCCTGGTCCGGGTGGGGCGGAACCGTATATTCCATTCATGGGCTGAAATACAAACACAAACATTAAACCACGCCCAGGCGATGCCAGGGTTATAGGTGCATTTACATTTTCAACACTTACATGGGAAATGTTTGTCGAAGTACCGCCTCACCCGGGGCTTATGCCTTCTTTTTAAATCAGACCAGTGTTGGGCGATCTGGGTGAAGGTATAGGTGGTTTGGGATCGGCGTTCTATCGCCTCCACCACCTCCAGGGCCAACGTCCGTTTGGCATAATCTGACGGCAGGAAGTCGTAGCGATTCCTCAGCATCATCTGTTATTAAAAAATACAAGGACCCACCATTAATCCCCAAAATACATTAATATGTTTCCTGCCCTAAATAAAGTCACTTTATTAACCTCTTGCTGCCTCACATTGCCCTAGTTCTGCTATCTGCATGTAATCTAGTTTGTAGCTGCGTACATGTGTTAAACTAAGGTGAGCTTGTATTTAGCATGACAAACTAAGTTGTTCAAGACTATTCTTGCGCTTTGTTTTTTTTTTATTACAAGAAATGTGTGCGCGCACATAAACGCACGCTCGCCTACTCACATCCATGATGATTTTGTCCTGCTCCTGAGTGAAGATGGCGGCCGACATCTTTGTTTTCTTTTCAAGGTTTATCAGTGACGAGCTCCCGCGGTGACCTGCGTGCGTGCGCACACGCGCATGCAGGCACCAAGGAACACGCCCACACGGGCCACATATTTAAAGCGTAAGGCCCTCAGCTCAGTGTTTTATACCATATCAATCTGGTCAGACATAAAGGGAGCCAAAAAAGCCACCAAAGCCCCGAGCCACATAGCAGGCGCACACATGGCTCATCCAAAAAAAGCCAAAAAAACAGACACAAGACACATGCCCCAACTAAAACGGTGGGTACTCCACAGCCACATTCTAAAAAATGCAGGAGCAAAGATACCACAACACATTCTCCACCACCTGCCAAAAAAACCAGACCTCCCAAGGGTGCCAAATCGATTAAAACACTGCAGCATCCTCAACCGCAACACAGCAAGCATACACACAAAAGCAAACACATCAGCAAGGGTAAGCATAGTGCCAAACCCTCCACCCCACCAAGGTCACCCACCCCTCCACCTCAACCCTCTGGTTCTCCCAATTCAAGTACCTCAGAAACATCATCCAGCTCAACAGGTGAGAGCTCAACAGGAACCCATACATTAACCCACAGCAGCACACACACAACACATCACCATCCCCCATAAGCCCAAGACACACACACGACTCCCCAGATAGTCAACCATCAATTTCCACAGATGCAGGGGACACAACACACCCATGTGGGCGACAACTACGCCGTGGCTCACTAACTGCACGATTTTGCGATGCTCAAAGCATGGCTGGTGCAAATGCAGTTTGTGAGCATTATGATGCCCTATTTGGCCGGACCTCAAAATCAACCACTAAGCAGGCTAAGGTGGAGATCTTAGCAATCTATAGGGAAGTGCACCGCATTACTGGTAATGGATAGGTGCCAGCCATATATCAATATTATCGCCATATATACATACACAATAGATATATAAATCACGCTATGAATGTACCCAAAATGTTGAAGATGAGAAATCAATAAATAAATAAATGTGTTCAATGAAAGTTGATATGAAAAAGTGAGTGCAAAACAGTCTGCCTGTGAGAAAAAACACTGAAGGTGCTGAATATGTGTGCAATTAACAAGACAAATAATGTGTGCAAAAAGACAAGAAAAACTGGGCTCTGTTAATAGCCTAAAACTCTAACCATAAGTGCCAATGTGTAACAACCAAACCACACATGTGAAAAGACTAAGAGGATGAACAACAGTTGGGTCATTCAGCAATAAGATAACAAGAGATGTAAACAATAAAAACAGTAGTACTTAACCATGTCACCAGGGGTACCCCCGTCGCAGCCGCCACCTACGCGTTACGTGTCATACAGACACTTCGCCAGGGTGTATCGGCTGTGCCCCCTCGCCCCTCCTTAAATACCCCGGGAATGACGCCACACCCCGTCATTCCCGGGGTATTTAAGGAGGGGCGAGGGGGCACAGCCGATACACCCTGGCGAAGTGTCTGTATGACACGTAACGCGTAGGTGGCGGCTGCGACGGGGGGACCCCTGGTGACATGGTTAAGTACTACTGTTTTTATTGTTTACATCTCTTGTTATCTTATTGCTGAATGACCCAACTGTTGTTCATCCTCTTAGTCTTTTCACATGTGTGGTTTGGTTGTTACACATTGGCACTTATGGTTAGAGTTTTAGGCTATTAACAGAGCCCAGTTTTTCTTGTCTTTTTGCACACATTATTTGTCTTGTTAATTGCACACATATTCAGCACCTTCAGTGTTTTTTCTCACAGGCAGACTGTTTTGCACTCACTTTTTCATATCAACTTTCATTGAACACATTTATTTATTGATTGATTTCTCATCTTCAACATTTTGGGTACATTCATAGCGTGATTTATATATCTATTGTGTATGTATATATGGCGATAATATTGATATTTATATGCATTAGTCACCTTGTTTGGGATACCCCTGTCTGTGTTTTGTGTTTTTTAAATTGTCTGTATGTCTTGTAAGGTGTCTTTTTGATATATATGGTATCTATTAAAATTATTTTTTATATATTTCCTACATTCAGTGTGCGGCCTTGTGTGGGGGTTGGAGGGAATAGTCTAGGCTCCCTCATTTTGTTGTTAAGGTGGAGATCTTGACGAATATTTGGCGGCAAGTAAATAGTGTGGGATCTGTCCGGCGAGATATTCCACAAATCCCAAGGAAATTTGGGGACCTTAAATATTATAGCCAAAAAAAAATAGGGACATGCGCCGGCAGCAGAGGTAAAGCCCATTTTAAAAGCCTTTATAGTTGCATTGATAACAGGATGTAACACTTATTAGGTGTGATTTAATCTTCCCCTGCCAGCAGACAGGGGGTGCCTTACCCACAAAAATAATCCTAACGCCCACCGAGGAACATGTCTATACATACATACAACCTGCCAGCGTCCAGGGGCCTGCAAGAGGCACACGACACAGACCGGAATGTAAGGTCCCAAGGTGAGTTTGAATTTTCCATGAGCTTTTAAAATGAGGGGCAAAAGCCAGTGTTAGGCTAGACAACACACTCTACTTTGGGGTAAATATAATCTTACATTCTCAATTCCAAGGCCAAAGGCAACAGAACACACAAGGCCAAGCAACCCCTGCCTTAACCCCGAAGGCAAGGCCAAACCAGGATTCAACAGCATGAACCCAAAATGAGGATTTGGAGGAGGTAAGTCAATGGTCCTTTGTGTGTACTTTTAACTTTGAACTAGGAACGATTGGTGTGCCATCAAAAAAGTAAAATGAAACTAGATTTATTTACAGCACAGAGTAAGCACACCCATAATAGAAGATATCCGAGATTTTAAGGAGGACAACCCACATCTGTCACCAACCACTACTGAGCCAGTGGCCGCAACGCAGTCAACACAGCCACAACCACCACATCCACAACCTCTTTCCTAACCCCAAACAACCACCCAGCCCACTGCTAGAACCCATACCAGGCGCCAGATTAGCCAAAGAGTGCAACTGCAAATTATGGAGGAAGCGTGGCGCCAGGAAAATATAGCTTTTGCAGCAAGCACACAGCTATTCAATGCCACTGTGTGCACACAATTAACCAACATAAGTACCCAATTACAGGTATTAAACCGAAATGTGTCTGCCCTTACCAGCCATATGGTTGACCTATTCCAATAGTGGCAGCACATTAAGGAAAGCCTGGCACACATTGCTGCAAATATTGTTCCACACCGGCATTCATCTGCACCATCCTCCCACACATACCACTAAAGATTTTGGTTACAATATCTGTCCCCACGTGTAAGTTTCCTTTTTTTTAAAAAAAAAAAAGAAAACTAACAATTTGTTTAAGCACAATAAAAAGTAACCCGAAAAAACACTTGTGTTGTATGCAAATACATTCTCAACAAGTTGCGCACGTATGGTTTGTGCGGTGCCACTTTGGCTGCCTGATAAAGGAGGGGTGTGCTCTTCAGCAAGAAAAATATGATCGGCAGCCAGGTCAGAATATCTGGTAACCCTGCTACGAATGGCCAGGTTGTGTAGGATCCCGCAAGCGAATACAATTTGTATGACCTTGGCCGGCTTATATTGGAATGCCCCCCCAGTCTGATCTAGACAGCGAAAACGCATCTTGAGCAAACCAAATGCTCGCTCAACCACCGAGCGAGTCCTGCTATGGGCAGTATTCTAGCGCTCCTCTGCCTGGGAAGATGGGTGCAAGATGGGGTTCAGCATCCAGGGGAGCAAAGGATAGCCAGAGTCACCTGCAAAAATAAAAAAAAAAACATTTTATAACAACTCCCAACGTTTAGGGGTGCATAGCAACATTATTAAAGAGGGACAAATAGGTGAGCGGGCTAGTGTTGTAGGAAAAGACATTTGGAATGAGGCTACCTGCACATCCAACCTGGACACTCCTTAAACATGTCTGTGGGATGGTACTTACATAAGAGGGCAAGAACAGGACGCAATAGGGTCCAATAACTTAACCGATTTAATTTAAAGCTCAATAATTCGGCTAAAAATATACTACGAAAATAGTTACAAAATAATGTGTTAAGGGAAAAAACACAGTCAGACAAGGTGGGCAACCAATACAAGTTTCACACACATACCCAGTAGCCAGCCACCAAAAAGATCGCCAGATTTGAATCGCTCATCTAGGCAGGAATTCCTCAAGATGTGCGCATCATGCGTCGAGCAGGGAAAGCCAGCAAAACGAGTCCCAAAAACCAATTCAGGGCCAGCCAGTGCCTGCACATTTATGCTATGTCCCATCTTCCAATTCCTGCACACAGGCAATAAAAAAAAAATTAGGTAGACCCTGTAAAAAGGACCCCAAAAAACCCCCCCTAAAATATATCAAATACTCATACCATCGATGTCCAAAGGCGTGCGGTGCAGCCTGGTTTCTGCCATACTCAGCAGGACAAGACCGCGGAGCTGGCGCCGCTGATGTGCTCCAACAGAGGACTGCATATTATTGCCCGACTGCAAATACGGCTGCTCTGACTTGCCGTAAGTGAAGGCTCGGCGGCCCCGTTTTATTAGGGTGATTTAAATCGGAAATCAAGGCTCTGCATCACTGAAAAAAACGGACCAATGAACGAGGCGTCCGTTTTCCCGGGAAACAGCCTCGTGCGAGCCGACAATCAGAAAGGCGGCTGAGCGCACACCTGAGCGCATAAGCGCACACTAAAATCAACGTAGCACCCTTTCCTGACCCGATCAAAGCGCAAAACCAACGGGAAAACGCACGGGGGAGCTGAACGGGGAGGCTCTGCATCAAGCCACATATCTTTGTGCTTTTCCAAATTAAAATAAATAAACAAATAAGCACAGGTGGCATGCATATGTTTTAAGCCCTTCCTGAGGTTGTGGGACCACCAGCTGAAAGTTTGCTGAGGTGTGTGTCTACCAGCTTTGCACATCTAGAGGCTGATTCTGCTACTTATTCTGCAGACTGGGGACTTCAGTGACTCTCCTTATGTTACTCTGTATGTCATTGGGGAGGGGATGGGCAGGGAGGAAAATCACTAGTGTTTCTGCCATGTCCCTCCCCTCCACAGTGGCGCTGAGTCACATGGGGAGACACCAGAGGCCCCACATCTAATATATATTGAGTATAAAAATAAATTGTTCTACAAACTTAATTTAGGTCTGGTACAAATATGCAGACCTTTAAGAAGATGCTTCTTATTAGGTCTGTCAGATGTATCTCTATTTATAATGCAATATAAAACAATACTCTTAAACTGTATGGGACTATTAGTCCGGTATTCCTGATTTCTAGGGGACATCCTGATTTGGGATGCCCCACAGTTATAATTACTGCCTAGCCCCTGTCTGAGCTGCACTTACTACAATCCACCTCCGTATGAATATACATGTTGCTCGTGTACCATGAATTCGGTTATCATCATTTTGGATGAAAATGTGAGCCATAATGGTCAAAATTATAATAGGCAAACTTTTACAGATGTGCTTTACTAATCCCCTAATTTATTAGTTACATGTTTTGGGGTTTTTTTCTATGTTATTACATTTTTCAGAAATGGAGGTTAGAAGCTACAGGTGCCAGGTGGAGAATATATTTCTGTGCTAATGTCTATTTGCCTTAAATTATGCATATTAGACTAACGCCAGGTAGCGACAGATAAGCGTCTGTATTGCGGCACTATTAGCAACCGCTACTGGCCGCCACGATCAGCTGTCAGTCGCTATTCCAGGGCTCCTCAGTCGCTACCTGCCGTTATTGGGAATGACGCTGCCATTGTTGAATATGATGTTTCAGATGTGCTTTAGAGGCGCTGTTGAGTTGTTACACCGTATTCAATACCGCGCCTGAGCGTTTCTTTGCTGTTGTATAGAAATCAATCTGTTAAATTAGGAAATGTGATATAACATTATGCAAATAACACATGGAAACCTTTTTTTTTGGGGGGGGGGGATTTATTTAAACAGATATTTGGTTTAATATAAAAAAAAAACAGGTTTGGCCATGTTCATGGTGCCTAACATGAGAAAAAAAGTGTAGTTAGCTAATGTTGTTGCTTCAAAATATATTTTACTAAATCCCCTTTGTTTGTTGTGGTTGAATTCAATTACATAACAAACACCTTGAAATTTTAGAGATTGAAAGCAAACTACTTTTGCTTTATCCATATCAACTACCACCCACATATTTTGTTTTTTAATGACTTTATGCTACACATTTGTCTTGGTAATAATTATAGACCAACCACATATTTGTCAAGTAATGATTTGAAGGGCCCTGTAGTACAGTAGTTGTAGTGTAGTTAAGGTGACCTAGCTTACCGAGAAAAAAGAGGTAGTCATGCTTTCCCCTCGCTCAAACCCAGTCTGGGTGTCCTCGTGACTGTCTGCAGCCATGTTGGGGACTTCTGGCACCAGTGCTGTTTCCTCGGGTGGTTCGATTCGGTGACATATGCAAATATTGTGTAGGACACAGCATGCAAGGATGATTTTGGAGACCTTTTGTGGACTGTACAACATCTCTCCTCCTGGGCGTGCCAAACAGAGAAAGCCTGCTTTCAGCAGGCCGATGGTTCTTTCCACAATGCATCTGGTTTTGCGATGTGCTGCATTGTATCGTACCTGGGCAGTGCTCTGTGGGGTTCTGACCGGAGTCATTAGCCAAGTTTTCTGCCCATATCCCTTGTCAAGTACAATTAGTCAAGTACCATGAACATAATGTATACATTAAAGCTTCTGTTATCTAGTTTGCCAATTTACTAGGCCACATATCAAATTTGGAATTATGTCAAGGATTATTAATTACCCAGTAGCCAGCCAGGTGGCATTTCATTGTTCTCAAACTTCCGGCACAGGACTGATTGCTGGAGCACGTAAGAATCATGGCATGAGCCGGGGAAGCCAGATCTCACGGCCCGCAGCTTCATGTCATGGTCACACACTACCATGACGTTCATTGAATGGAGCTGTTTACGATTTCTAAAATGCAGCTCCTGTGCACGGGGAGGGCGGAAAGGGATATGTGTACCATCCACGCACCCTAACACATTAGGGATCCCTCCTATGCGGTAGAACGCACATTTTATATTGGCAACCTCCTCCTCATCCTCAGGAAATTTGAAATAATCAGGGATAAGGTCCCAAATAGCCAGAACTACCTGGTAAAATATGCGGCTCATTGTAGCCTGGCTGATCCCGCTGAGGAGGGCAGAGGTTGCCTGGAAATTCCCCCGTGCCACAATATTTAGCATGGCACATAGGCGAACTATGCCAGGGATGGAATGGGTGCGTCTGGTGGATGGCTCAATTTTGGTCTTAATCTGACCATATAGGGACTGTAGTGCTACACGATTCAGACGAAAACGACTTCTGATCTGCTCGTCACTTAAATCCCATACAGAGAGGCGGATGCCAAAGGATCGGGGTGCCCTAAGCCTCTCAGCACCCTCCTCCCTTGACTCCTGACCTTCCTGTACGCTCCCACAACAATACATCCATAACCCAAACATCACCCTCTCATCCATCTCACAATCACTGGCTATAGCTCAGGCACTGCACAAAAAAACAAAAACAATATCAACACACACACACACTCCACATACACAATCACAATCCTCAAACAATCACACAAATGCAGCTCACCACAAAACCAGATGTATAGTGGTTAGAACCATCAGGCTGCTGAAAGTATGCTTTCAAAGTTTGGCACAACCAAGAGGGGAGTTGCTGCACAACCCACAAAAGGTCCCCAAAACAATCCACACTTGCTGTATGCCACACAATATTTGCAGATGCCACCAAAACAAATCTCCCAAAGAAACAGCACTGATGCCAGAAAACCTCAACAAAGCCACAGACAGTAATCAATAAACGCAGCAAGCCAGTTTGTGCCAGCTAGGGCAAAGTACCAACAAACACCACAGCCTTTGCCACAGTGTATCATGAAAAGAATGCTTAAAGTAATCTGAATTTATACTTAACTTATCCCAAGGACTGGTCCGCTTAGCCACCTCTTGCGTTTCTTAGCAGTTTCCGGTCTGTAATTAGCTTACCACAGGTGTGGCGGAAACGCCAAGCGCTTGCATAATAGCGTACTTTAGCGGATCTGGTTGCACAGACATCTTTTGGCCAATCAAAGGTTCGCTGTTAAAAATTCAAATAGTCGTTTTTGGGACAGCATTTCCAATGTTGTTAAGAGCCATGGATCCCATTACTTCATAATGTCTATGTGGGTTGTTAATTAGCTAATTAATGACTTTATTGACTGCAACACATGTTTTCCAGAAACATCATTCATTGGAGTCAAGATGTATCTACAAACACCTGTACAGTATGTGTCAATCAATTAACTGGGCCTGTTTGTGATTGGTTCCTAAAGCACATAAATTGTGGCATACACATTCAGCATTTGTTGCCATTCTGTAGGTTGCATGCGTCCTTGTGTATGTGTTGTTTGGTGGTGTGTACAGCTACAGGATGGAGCCAAATTCTGGGCATCTGCCAGCCACTGCTGTGTCTTCTGCTGGACCCAGTACCAGTTGTGTGCGTCGTGGCCGCAGACCTTCCTTAAGAAAAAGGGCACAGGCTGAAGGTGAAGCCCCACCCAAGGCCAAGCGTCCATTTGCCAAGAGGGAACCATAATTTAATTTGGCGGATAATAATACTCTTGTGCGTCTGACACTGGCTAAATGGGAGTTATTATTTGGCTCCCAAAGTCAGTGTTTAGGCAAACAAGGAACGAACAAATTGTGGGATGATGCCATTGGTGAGCAGCTAATTAGCACTGCTCAATACCCACATAGTGGCACAGCCTGCAAGAAACGCTTCTACACTTTGCAAAGGGTCCTGATGGGAAAGATGAAGAATGATCTACTTGTAGACAGTGGGACAAAGCAGGGTCCAAAGAGAAAATACAGGCCATATGAGGAGATGCTGAAGTGCAAGATTCCACTATGTCGGCTGCAGGGGGTGGATGCTGGGGTGAAGGTACATTCATTTTATCTTGAAAGTGATTGGTGATAATCATGTTGTTAAATCTCTCCTAACCAAATATTTCTCATAAGAAAATTAGGTAACGGTAAGTATTAGATTTTAGATATGTCCTTTTGTCTAAACATTTTTCTGGCTTGATGCATAGTGCCACATGAGGACTCCCAGGAGTCGGGTGATGAGGTGACCCAGAATTCTGCCCTTCCCCCACGCAGTCTGCTGTTGAAGGTAAACAGTCTGTATCTTATTTGTGTTTAGTTTGGGACATATTAACAATGCATAATTATTTACTTTTGATTATCATAGATACCCTCAGAATTGCACCAGCATCTCCTCATGAGGCTACCTACACTTTGGATGCCAGTAAGTGCATGTACCAACCTGGCTTGGGTTTAGGTAATAGAAATGTGTGAATGTCTCTCTATCATGGTTTGTAATTGTAGGGCAAGTCCCTGCTTCATCTTTGGACCCCACTTCCTGTGTTGCAGGCCTTCAGGACCCTGTTGGTGTGTATTGCAAAGCACACTGTATCCTTTGTGGTTTTTGGGTAACAATGTGTATCTTTTCATATGTTAAAATGCCAAACCCTGATACCTTACTTTACAAAATGGATAGTTGTTTTGGTTTGTGCAACAACCAGATCCTCTTTTGGCATTTACAAATGATGGAAATGCATTATACATGTTATTGCGTTAAGCTGCTATTGTCAAAAAAAGTCCTTAACAATACTATGGGAGGTGCTTATTATATCAATTCTGCTTTATTTTAGGCCAGAAGTCCTTGTCCTGAAAGGGCCCTTCAGCGTGTGGCTGCTAGGGATGAGGGTAAGAATGTGTTTTGTTGTTTTTCAAGTAAGGATGTTGTTTGACCAGAAATGTGGTGTGGCTCTTGACATTTTTTCTGAACAATGTTTTTGTAGGGCAAAGCTCTAGTGATGGCCTAAGTCTGGACATCTCAGATGTGGCGGGTATGTGTGTTATTAGATATGTGATTATGATTTTTGTTGACACAATGACTTTATTGTGTGGATTAAACAATCAGCTTTCTTCCTAATATCTCAAAATTGAAGGGTGTGTGTATTGGGCAATGGGTTACTTTGGACAGGTATTGCCTCTATACTGTTTGGACAAAATGAACCCACATTATGAACCTAACAAATAGCAGGACTTTTCTAATTAGCATATGCGATGTTGCCGCCACTCTCAGATGACGATTTGCCCCTTTCTGGCAGACACCTGTTTGAGGAGGAGCACACTCAGGTACCATTGATGAATTGGTTATAGTTGGCCAACGGTTACATGTTTTTGTGACAATCAGGTTCCTCCATGTAACATGCAACATACTTTGATCGTAGCCGGAATTGTTTGCGGCAACCCAGGATGTGCCCTCCTCACAAGTCCCATGTGGCCAGGCTACAGAGGCAGAACCTACGGCATGTGATAATGTAACCACAGATGTATGCGGTTTGGATTTATCTGCTAAATCAAATCTGTTAAATAATATTTGGTTTTATGTTTTAGCCTGCGCAACAACCAACTGCCCGAGGTGCCCCCCACAAGTGCCGACCTGTATGAGCTAGGGAGCAGGATGCTGGAGGCCTACAGTTGCCAACACCTGCGTGATGGAACTCAGGAGCGCATTGCGGCATTGGAAAACCAATCGCTGGTGGACCAACAACAAATTCGGGACCTGAGACAAGAAGTTAGAGATTTGAGAAACCACCAACAGTCTGAAATGATGCAAGCCATCCAACAAATGATGCATGGCATCCAACAATCTCTAGAGCGCCAGGACCAAACTTTGTTGTTGTTACATAAGCTAATACAGCAGCAGTCTATTTTTTTCTCTTTCAATGTTTTTTATTGAAATTCGCAAAAGTATCAAAGACAAAATGGTACTTACAAGACTTTGCTAGTATACAATGAGGACTTTAAACATTTCAAGATATCGCTCCATGGGTAGCTATAATAAAGGCTATGAAAATAATACAGAGCATCTTCTTTCGCGTATAATAAACATCGCATCAGAACTGATAGACAAGAAGCGATCCGGCTAGCATTGCAAGGCTCGCACCAAAACCAAAGCTACTTACTAGCCTGAGCGCTTCCCGAATGTATTGACTGAAAAAGATCGAGTATAGATCAACTCACAGAGCTCCAGAGAGAGCTCGGCTGAAGGGTGAGGAGGGGGGAGAGGGAGAAAAAGGGGAAGGGTAGAAGGAGAGGAGGGAAGGATAAGGATCTGAATATTTTAAAATAAACCGGTACCTAGACACTTAAAAGGTCCCAGTCGAACGTGTTAGGAAAAACCTCCCTGATCCAAGGAGCCCACACTTCCCGGAACTCCTCCAGACTGCCTTCATGGATAGCTGATAGTTTTTCCATAGTTAGTGTATTATTGACCCTGTTTTTAAATTCCTCAAAGCTTAGCGAGGGAGTTTTCCATGCCTTAGTGATGACTGACTTAGCACAGGTAAGGACATGGTACAGCAATCGTCTCTGCCTGGTCGAGGTTCCTGCTAGAGGTTCGTTTAATAATGCCACCCAGGGGTCTAAGGTAATATTTATACCAAAAACCTTACATAGTAGAGTTTGGACCTTATCCCAGTATTTCCTGGAAACCTCGCAATTCCACCAAATATGGCTATTCGAGCCTGGCATATCGCAGCCGCGAAAGCATTTATTCTGCGCCCCCACCGAAACGTGCACTAGTTGCGTAGGGACCAAATACCAACGCAGAGCTACCTTTACGTTAACTTCTATTGCTTGTACTGAGGCCCTTTTGCCAAATGATGCCCGCCACATCCTATCCCATATTTCGGGAGCCCTTTCTCCTCCCAATTCGGATTCCCATTTTTTCCTGTATGTTGGGGTGGCACCGTCTAAGTTCTTGCAGAGTGAGTGGTATAAGCTAGCGATAGCTCCTTTGTCCCTCGGATTACGTATACATCGGCGTTCAAAACAAGAATAGACTTCTAGGTTTGGGGTGTTCTTCACTATAGACTTTACGAAATGATGTACTTGGAGATATCCAAAAAAATCTTTTGGCGAGAGCCCAAACTTATCACTAAGATGTTGGAAGGAGGCTATTTCGGAGCCATGACAGCAGTCACGCACACGTAAGATTCCCGAGTTACGCCACCTGCTAAACCTAAGTGGGTCAGTAATTCCGGGGGTAAATAATGGATTTCCCCAAAGTGGCATTAGAGGTAGATGAGGAGAGGCCAGCCCGCCTGAGAATTTAATGTCGTCCCACAACCGAAGAGAGTGAGCCATAATCAGATTATTCCCTAGGTTTCTAGCCTTCGGTGTGAGCCATAAAAGGTCACTAATCGGTGAGGGCCTGGACATGACCGATTCGATACGGACCCAACCTGGAGCATCAACGGTAGCGTGGTATGAGAGAAGCTGCGAGGCTTGTGCAGCCTGATAGTATTTCTCGAATCTTGGCACCCCCATGCCACCCGCCGCTTTTGACCGCAGCATAATTTTCCGCGCTATCCTTTGACGTTTCCCACTCCAAATAAATCTAAGAACCTGGCCTTGAATCTCCTTAAGAAACTTAGATGGGAGCCTCACTGGAAGAGTTCTAGATAGGTACAAAAATTTGGGTAACAAGGACATCTTGACCGCTGCCATTCTGCCCAGCCACGATAGATTACATTCCTGCCATTGTGTCATTAAAATATGAAATTTTCTGCGTAAGGGTATGTAATTAGCCGCATAGAGGGATTCGTATGTGTTAGTCAGAGCTATCCCTAGATATTTAATTGCCTTAGTTTCCCAGCTAAAGTCGTAACTGGCTTGTAACTGACGCCAAAGTCCTTCTGGGAGGTTAATATTTAACGCTTTGGATTTTGCGGTGTTGACCCGTAGGCCGGATATTTCCGCAAATTGACTCAGGATTTGTAGTAAATTAGGTATGGATATAATAGGATTGGAAACGCTTAACAGGACGTCGTCTGCAAAGAGACTGAGTTTATGTTGTTCGCCTCCAATTTCTACTCCTAGAACATCTGGGGAGCTTCTTATCATCTGGGCTAAAGGTTCCATCGCCATGGCAAATAGTAAGGGGGACAATGGGCACCCCTGTCTCGTCCCTCTGGCCAGCGGGAAGGGTTCCGACCTGAATCCGCAGTATTTCACAAAGGCTATTGGTGCTTTGTAGACTGCTTTTAGTATATTCAGAAACTGGGGACCGAAGCCCCATTTTTCCAATAGGTAGAAAAGGTATTCCCAAGACACCGAATCGAAAGCTTTTTTGATGTCGAGCGAGAGCATCAAAATGGGCAGATCCCTTTCCCTGGCCACACTCGAGATCTGTAGCATTCGTCTAATATTGTCCCCCGCTTGCCTCCCTGGTATAAAGCCTGTCTGATCGTTATGGATTAAAAGTGGCATATATCCAGATAATCTATCTGCTAGGACTTTTGTAAATATCTTGACGTCTAGGTTAATTAAAGATATTGGTCTGAAATTAGACCACGTCGTGTGATCCGAGTCTGGCTTCGGGATCATGCTTATCGAGGCAGTGAGTGATTCCTGCGAGAAGGACTCTCCGCCTCGAATCGCATTAAAGACCGCCGTCAGCCTCGGAGCCAATATAGAGGTAAAGCATTTATAGTATGCGGCAGGGAATCCGTCAGGTCCTGGCCTTTTATTAGGTTGTAGTCCGGCTATTACTTTTTGGATTTCTGCAACGTTAAAATCAGAGTCCATAAGGGTTCTCAGCGTATCCGGTATGTCGGGCAGGGTAAGTCTCTCCAAAAAGGCCGAGATCTCTTCCACTTTTGGCGGACAGGGGTTAGAGTATAACTTAGAAAGTTGGTCTCTGAAAATCTTTACTATTTTAACCGGGTTACTAGAGACTATCCCTCTATCGCTTTTCAATTTAATAGGGCTATAAGACTGATCGGGGGTTTTCAGCCTTTTTGCCAGTAGGGAGTCAGGCTTATTTGCTTTGCAATAATATTTATGTTTAAGGCGCCTTAAGACATTTTCTGCTTTACCCGCTAGAGCAAGGTTAAGTTCGTCAGACACTCTATTTAGTTTAGACCTGATATCTGTCGTCATTCGTCGTTTGGCTTTGTCTGCTAGTTCTAGGTATTCCTTTTCCAGTTTGTCTATATGGGCATTTCTTTCCCTTTTTTTCTTCGAGGCTAATTGGATTAACTTACCCCTAATGGTTGGCTTATGTGCTTCCCAGCATATCGTGGTAGAGACTTCTCCCGTATCGTTTAATGTAAAGTATTCAGTCAGTGTGTCAGTGATGGATTGAGTTAGCACCGGGTCTGAGAGAAGAGATTCGTTAAGGGACCACAACGAACTCAGCGGTCTACTAAGTAGAGAATGCAATCTAAGTAACTGGCCATCGTGGTCGGACCAAGAGATCGGAATTATGTCTATAGCCGTCAATAACGCCAGTGTAGGTATGGATAGTAGGATATGATCTATTCTGGTATATACCGAGTGGGGATGGGAGTAGTGCGTAAAATTCTGGGTTCCAGGGTGAGCTTCTCTCCAACAATCTACTACTGAATAGGAGTCTAATAGATTTCTAAAGGCTTTTGAGGTCGCAATCAACTGGGATCCTGCTAAGGATCCTTTCGTGGACTGTCTGTCCAGGAGGGGGTTTAGAACTAAATTTGAATCTCCGCATATTATAATTGTCCCTTTGGCTACAGCTGTCACCTCTTTTAGGAAGCGAGACAAAAAAGGTAGCTGATTGACGTTGGGGGCATAGTATGTAGCAAGCGTTACTTCAGCGTCATGCATTTCACCAATAAGGATAAGATATCTGCCTCCTTCATCTGAGATTTCCTTGGAACAATGGAATTGGGTTCCCCTTTTGAAGCCAATAAGGACTCCCTTCTGTTTAGTGTCCGCGCAGGACATAAAAATTTGTGGGTATTTAGCGTTAAGGAATTTAGGTCTGGAGGAGCTCGAGAAGTGTGTCTCCTGGAGGCATATGACATCCGGGTGCAGAGTGTTTATTTTACGGAAGGCCATACTCCTCTTGTTAGGGGAGTTAAATCCCTGAACGTTCAACGAGAATATTGTAGCCATGGTGATTACTTGTAAACGGGAGGAGGGATGAGGGTGGGAGAGGGTAAAGGGGGAGAGGAAGAAAAGAAAAGAAAAAAGTCCTCGTTCAGGCCGCCACCTATTGATGCAGCCACTGAAGGAAATTACCAGTTAAGGTTATGAAAGAAAGTCACCCAATCGATTCTGCAGAGGGGGGCGGCCCACCAACCCACGTTGCGCACCGTACCTAAGGATAAATTTAGGGGGATAGCCTCCCTCTACAGGATCAACCAGGCGAGCTGTGCACCGTCAGACCCTCTTAAGTATTAGGCCGAGGGCGCACTAGATCTGAAGCTGGACAAAAAGCAGAACAAGAATAAAAAGAAAGTTATTTACTGAAACAATGGTAATAGTCGCTTAACGTGAAAATAGGAATCTCAAAGGATAAGCAAATCAAGGGGTTTTCTAACCCCGATTTAACGTGAGTGCGGCATGTAGATGCCACCGAGCACATGGGGTTATGTAAATCTAACACCACATTACTGAGGCAGGCTGTGTCTTTTAACTGAACAACAAGTATACTCAACAAATAACATGACTCTATGCTTATGGGGAGCGGGGGGATGAGAAGAAGGAAACAAGAACAAGAAAATAACGGTACATTAGCGTTGGTAGCATAATTGTACATTTTTTGTATAAAAAAAAACCAAATATAAAGATTAATAACTGTAAAGATAACTAAGTTACCCTACACCGAGCGTGGGCATATGGAGGCATGGGTGGTCGTCAGCCTATGGATTATATCCTGGAGAAAAAGAAAAAGAGAAAAGGAAGCATTGCCGCATCCAGACTCTCATGATTCCTCATAAATTAAGCGAGTCCCTCGCCCAGTTGCAGATGTCCAACGTTTCTGCCGCTTCCCGGCGCGTTGTGATCTGGGGGAATCATCGACAGATCGTGACGATTTAGAACCCAGGGCTTTCGAGAGTTGCATAGTTGAGATGTGTTGCTGCAGTTCTTCTGGAGATGTCGCCGTGTAGGACTCGCCTTTGTACATAAAGGACACTCGGAAAGGGAAGCCCCATTTATATTTGACGCCGTGTTCCCGTAAGGTAAGTAATAACGGTCTAAGCTCCTTCCTTCTGGCCATTGTAGCGGCTGAGAGATCGGAGAAAACTTGAAAAGCGCAACCTTGGTAGCAGAGGTTTGTCGCTTCCCGGGCTGCCTTTTGGATAATTTCTTTGCTTGTGTAATAGTGAAATTTGGCGATAATGTCGCGCGGGGGTTCTTCGGGCGTTCGTCTTGGGCCTAAGGCTCTATGCACCCTGTCTAGTTCCAGCTTTTCCACTGGTAGATTTGGGGCTAGTTCCTGGCATAGTCCAAATACAACAGCTTTTGCATCTTCCATGTGTTCTGGGAAGCCCCTGAAACGTAAATTCGCTCTGCGATCTCTGTTCTCAAGATCCTCCATTTTTGTGCTCAGGATATAGTTATCTCTTTTCAGCTGTGTAACCTCTGTCTCCAGAGCTACCTGTGCTGTGGATACGTCGTTAATTTTCTTATCAAGAGTGATCAAGCCACAGGATACTTTTTCAATTTCTTTCGTCAAGTGCTCCATTATAAGCTGTGTGTTTGAGGCTAAGGCCGTTTGGAGCAGGTTATCTATTTTAGGAAGTAAGTCCAATGCCATGTTATTTTTGCACATACCCAGAGCTTCTTCCGACTCACTAGCCAAAAAGGAAGCTTCACTACCTTCCACTTCCTCCATCTCTATTATAGATAGACCTTCTATTGTTTCCCTGGCTTTTGCCATAACAACAATTTCTCACAAAAATAATATTGGGATATGGTTATGCTTCTTTTTACAGGAGTATCACAAATTGCAGCTGGCTCAAGTGCAGCTATTTTTATGGCTGATATGGGTATTGCTCACCTCTTTGGAGCTTGTGGTGTGTGGCTCTCAGGAGTCTGCTGGCTGGGGCTGCTGGAGGTTAACTCTCTTTAGCGTTTGAGGGCTTCTCTGATGTTCCTGCTGGACGCCTGCGCTGCTGGAGGGGCTTACCTCAGGCTGCGTTTGCCGTCGCTGTCATCTACAGCTCTTTCCCCGAGCTGCTGAGGTCACTGCCGCCTGTCTTATGCTGGGTCTGCCACCTGCCTGTCTCTCTGCGGTCCCCGCTCGCAGAGCGCTTTCGTGGTTCAGACCTCGCCTGTACTGCTCGCACCGGCCGTCTCTCTCAGCCGCTGACGTCACCGCCGTCTCTCCTGTGTTGGGCCTTGCTGTCTGTTAGGCCCGCCGCAGACGCTGCTCGCAGGGCGCCTCCCGGAGCTCAGAGCTCGCCTGTTCCGCTCACTCTGACACCCGCCGTCTCTACCCGCTCAGTTGCAGCTCTGTGTGAGGTAAGTGACGTGCCTGCCTTCTTGCTTGATCCCGCAGTGTGTTCGGTGGGCACGGAGCTCTTTCACTCTGCTGCCATCAGAGGTCCGCGCGCATGCGCACTCCCAGTCTATTTTTTTTACTGCACTGTTGTCCCCCAACACCGCCCCTAACAATGAGTCGGCACCACCCAGGCCACCAAGGGACTAATTATTATTTTTCTGTGTCAAATACAATGCTGTTACAATGTGGTTTTACTTTTTCTGATGTTATAAATATTTGATAAAATACAATAATTTGAGTTTTGTAACTAATTGCATAGCTAAGAACCCACACATTAAGACCTCTCTATATCTAAATATGTGAATGGTTGGCAAAAATTAATACAGTAATCATTTAGGAAACATTACAACGCGTTCAAAACTTAAGGCCTAACAAGGTTTTACCAAATGACCCAAATAATGGGTTGTTGTACACTTTAACTATGGTGTAAACGTCAAGACACACTTCAAGTTTTAAACGGATAACAAGGTTTAATATTTTAAAAAAGGCCAGCATGGCCAATATTATAAAAGGCACAGCGGATAAACCCATACCCCCACCCTACGGCTGTTTCTTCTTCCCCAGCAGCAGAGATCGGGTCCGGCGGACGTACTGCCACAGTCTGCGATGCTCATTAATACAAGCTGTAGTGCGAAAAAAAACTCTTTAGTGTGGTGAAATGGATCCAAACATAAGCATATTAATTACAATGTAATAGTTGTGACTCATTATGTGTCCACATAATTCACATTAGGCTAAACTATTGAATTATCAGGTTAAATGACCTTCATGTTTGGGGATTACATGTGCATTTTTATGCACTACCCTATATATTGACATCCCCTCTTTAAAAAATGTTATGCCTACTTAAGATTGTGGACATTGTTTTGGCGGTTTGCCTAAAGTACTCATGTCCATAGTACTAAATAAACAAATCCTTCTGCTGTTAGTGAACAAACACACCCACAGGCAAAATGTATTATGGTTTTACGTTTAAACAAAGGGGAGGCAACAATCTAGCATGCATACATGCATTTCTTATTGTGGGTGGGCCAAATAACATCTACATGTTTGCTAATTAAACACATAATGACCTTTCCCCTTAGACATAAGTTTGAAAAGTATGTCTGGCAAACAAGTAATTGTACTCACCATCGCAGCTATGGCTAGGGACCATGCTGCTGGGGGTTCCTGGACCTGGGGTGGGGAGTATGGTGACAGGGTCCGTCTACGTGGAAACATCTGGGGAGACAAAAAGAACACCACAAATGTCATAAGTTTGTGCCCTGAATATTATTCTTCTACATCCATGTGTTTTTGGTCTCCTCTAAATCATGCTAACATGGTTTGGCACATGTTTCAAAGATCTTAGCAGATTTATTGGTTCATAAGGTCAGCTGGATAATTTATTTTAGGCCACATGGAGCAAACAATGACATTTTTGGCACACATTCCCAGTGCAATGCAAATTCAAGCTTTAACCTTGACATCCACATATTTAGTTTTGAGGCAGGCACATGTGTTTGGAAAATACTAAAACATTTGCCAACACATTTGCAATGCAGCAGCATGCTGTAATTACTCAAATGTTAAATTTGTGGGGCTTGCATTTGTCAGGAACTGGAGTTAATGAAGTGTATGAAATTTGCACTACAATTTAATGCTATGTAGCACTATCAAACATGTCTATGTAGTTTCCAATATTACATACACCATGTGAGTGATAACAAAAAACACTTACCACGACTATGCCCGAGTGCAACGTCTGGCGCATAGCTGCTGGAGGTGCCGGCTCTATGATGCCCTGAAAAACAGATAATGATGGCACAGGATATTTAACAAAGCACATATTCAACCTGGAACAGACAAACAACAATTAGAAATGCACTCACCAGGGGATGAACTGCCGCTGGTAGCCCAGGGAGGACTCTGGGGAGGATGCGTGGAGCCTCTACTCCTCACATTCGGGCCAGAAGATCCCAAAACCAATGGCCCACCCTCCTCCCTCTCACTTCCTGATCCTTGAGGGAGTGTGGGCGAGTCCATGTCCTCCTCCCCACTTGGACTCCCCACTTGAGAGTGGGCACTAGGTTTTAGAGACTCAACTGAGTCCGAATGTGAGGAGCTGAGGTTCCATACTGCCCTCCCCCCAGCAGCACGCTTTTCTGGGGCGTCATCCCCTTCCTCCCCTGGGTCCTCTAGATAGGACTGGCAAGAGGGACCCTCCCCCGCAGACTCATCCGAGCCCACCACTCTTGTGCGGGGGAGAATACCCTTTCCACGTTTGCCCAGGGGAGGACGCTTATCTGTGTTGAGGGGAGCAAAAAAAGGACACCTCAAAAAATATTCCAAAAAGCTACTACATTATACAACGACATTATTGTTAGGATTAACATGTTGTCAGGTCACACTTACCTGAATCAGAGGAGTAGCTGGGGAGACGACGGGCAGGGCATCTAGGCCGCATGATGGATCCTCGTAGCTGTAAACCGGAAGTTGAAAAAATGAAATTTAAAGCAAAAAATCTGACACTCCTCGCATTAATAATACGCTAATATACGCTTAGGAAATCGCAAGTATATGCTAAGATCTCATCCGCTACATGCACACACGCTAAAATGTATTTGACATATTTTGATTAATGCTGCGTAATTATTTGTAACAGCGTAAGAGCATCTATATATACATGTGTGAATGTGTACAAAATCAGACTCCAGATATAGCTTTAGATACATTGGAATGCTTCAATAATGGAAGGTGTCAAAATATGTGGCACAATGTGATGCCTAATGGGTTTATATTTGCTTGAACTATGGTTTCCAGGTCATGCTAGTACAGTCAGGTGCGCGCAAATGTCTGCTGCGTATTCTTCAACAGCGACTCTGGGCATTGCAAGGTATTTCTGCACAAAAACAACAAATGCATATGTATGAACAGCACAATGCCGCAGCCAGCGACACGTAGCGACTCTGCATAGCGACTGGCCCACGCCGCAATAACCCCGATTCAACAAGGAAATTTCTAAGAAACAGCGTGGACTGCGGCATAGAGTGCCAGACACGGTTAGCAAAAAGTGATTATTTGTGTTGTTGTTAAAAAAAAAAAAAAAAAAAAAAAACGCTAAAAATAACGGGAATGACATTGGGGTAGGGGTGTGAGTTTAACATTTAATTGGCACATTACAAATTAACTTTGGAAAAAACAACAAACGATGGAAACATTACATACACTTCAGAAACAAACTATAACACATTTGCATTTTAACCTAAAAAAAAAAACAAATAAAAAACCCCAAAAAAGCCATTTGACTGTCTGCCATAGAAATGTATGCGAGAGCGCCAGGTAGCGAGAGGTAATACCTGGCGTTCGGCAAGGCTGAACGCAGGCGCTGTTCGCTGTGGCTGGGAACATGTTGAATCTTACGCGGCGTTCTCCCAGTCGCTAAACAGGATCGGCTTCATAAATGTGTGATTGCTTATTTGAGCCGACGTTCTCGTGTCACTACTTGTCGCTACCTCTCATTAACAAGGCACTACCTGACTCTATCCCTTCTTAAATAAGGGCCTGTGTCTCCTTTTCTCCCCCTTTCTCATTTCCTTATTGGGAACTTACTAAGTTTAAGTTACCAGAAAGTGCTGACATTTCTTTAATATAACACAATTTAAGTGTATGTCCTTTAACCGTTCTAGTGACAGCTACATGAGTCCTTTTCCCATTCCATCCAAAAAACAAAGTTTAAAAACTCACCTGAGACCGCAATCAATCTGTTCAAGTTTTCTCTTCACCCTGGGACCCTCCGATTCCCCCGGGCTCTTTGGACGGATGCTGGTAGTATCAGTGCAGAACGGGTGAGAGGGCAGGACTCTGATCCCCTGCACCAGATACTATTTGTCATCAGTGATTGGAGAGGGACACAGGATTGGAAGTAAGTAAAGAAAAAAAGAGGGGGGACCCCAAACCCTGGCTAATTTAACCCTGGCTAGGGCAGATAGTAGTTATATTTTATTTGAAAATGTAACAAAGTTCTCTTTTCAGTTTGGGGGTCTCCTGGGCAGGAACAGGGGGCTACCGATACATATGAGGTACCATTGTAATCATGAGAAATGGGGCTCTTACAATAGCGCAAATTGGTTAAAAATGGCCTGTCAACAGTTAAACAGTTAACAGTTTAAAGTACCAATGCATGTTTCATATTGTTCTGTTGGGGGGACCTGAAGCTTTCAGATTTAGCTTGGTTATTTTGTTTCTATATTGATATTTTAGGAAATGGAGGTGTTTTGTATTCTGCTTTTTCATACATTTTAAGGGGAACCCTGTGCAACCAAAGAAATCTTCTAGGGATTACTTCCAAAAAGATGCCCCCACTACAACAAGCTGGGTACAACTACAAAGGGTAAAGTGTGTACTTTCAGGGAATATATGATTTGTTGGGAGTATTTAAAATGTAAAAGGTTATTTTGGTTAAAAAGCGTAATGTGCACACTACCCTTACGCACATGCTTTACTTTGGGGTGTTTTGCAACTCTTTCCTTGAATGTATCTACTGTATTTTGGGTATTGTTCTCTTCAGTGGACCTTGTTTTTTCACATTTAACTTGATGCATATGTGGCTTTTAGAGGAACCTTGTGCAACCAAATAATTCATTGATGGAATACTTCCAGAAACTGCACCCATGACAACAAGCTTGGTACATCTAGAAAGCTTGAGGTGTGTACTTCCGGAGAATATATAGTTTGTTGGGGGTATTTCAAACGGAAAGGGTTTTTTTCTTGAAAAACTGCAAGGTGCGCATAGCAGTTGTATTTTATCTGAAAATCTCCCTTTTCTACCGTTTTTTCCCCTTCTTCCCCTTCCTCCTGATTCCCCTATTTTTGCACGTAAAAAATGCGCATGGAGTAAGATTTCATGCACAAATTTACTCCCCAGAGTGTGTGACTTAGGATTTTTTTGAAGGGTGAGAAGTGTGCGTAAATGTGTTTATTTCATGCCTAATTTATTCACTAAACACATGGCACCTTTTAGCTGTCAGTGGCGACACAGCTGGATTTTTTTCCGCTTTAACCTAGAAAATGAAATTGTAGAGGAGGTATGGTTATGCCCCAGACATTTTCTGCTTGACTTGTAAAGTGTTGTTTAAAAAGTTAAGCGCTGGGACACACGACAATGTCTCTTTAAGCAGCTGTCAAACAGGTCTCTTTAAGCAGTTTTGGTCAGTAAAGCGAATATTTTTTAAAATTTAGCCTGTCATAATAGTCTTAAATGAGAAGCACTGTGCTGATACAAAGATTTATTGCTTTTGCTATCAAAATGTCTCTATTGTATAGTGTAAACACATTACTTTCCTTTGTTTTTAAAATACACTAACTTTTTGTATTCTGAGTATTCTGCAGACTCTTATATTCTGCCCCCAATATAATATTTATAAGTATTAATATCTTAATGGATGAGGTACTTTACTGTCTGTTGTTGGGAGCTTGTGTAGACCCCCAAGCAGGGGCCAACTGGGACCAAATATCAGCCTGGGATTCTGCTGGACCTGGCCAGCCCACATCACAGTGGCATGAAATGTACAGCCAAAATAGCAGCAGACATCTAAAAGAGCTGCTTCCATACTTAGCTTAACAATTTACCACTGTCCAACAAACCAGGCTCTATAACCCCCACCCCCACTATTTAATAACCCTGCATTGAGAATGAGGGCTATTAGGTTCCCTCAATGGAAGACATTAACAAACACATGGTCTGGGTCAGACAATAACATCCAAGCCGCTCACACTCCTCACAGACCTTGCATTTAGACAAACCTTACAAGGTCCACTCTAGCTCTAGGGCTCACAACTAAATACCTTCCATGCTTATTTTAAACAACTGCACTATTGTCTCTGCCTCTTATCCCTTTTGAGAATGTCTTGGTTCAGAACATGCCAACTCATTTGGCGAGCAGGGGTGTACCTATGGCAGGGGCAGAGACTGCAATCCCACTGGGGCCCAAAAGGTCAGAGGACCCCATCATTGTTGCTCGACCACCTTATTTATCATATTTGTGCTCACTTGGCATTATTTAGAGGAACAAAGCACAATTTGTTTCAACTGTTTCCATATCTAGTTACATCCAACTGAGTGAAAAGAAAGAAAACATTGGCACCAGGGCTACCGCATCTTTATTTACACCACTGTTGGGGAGTATGCTCAGACTCTTCTACAGAATTTATCCAAAGGCCAGAAGCTGACATAGGCCAGTCCTTAGATAAGAAGGAATGTGAGAAAGCTATCCTGATCATAAATTAATTATCTCTAGCATTTAAATCTCAAGAGAAAAGTTACAAATCCTGTTGAATTTGACTATGAGCAGATCAACAACCAAAAACATTTTAAACTCTGCTCAAGTGGTACTGCTATCAATGATGCACGTTTTTTTAGCCGCTGTAAAAAAAGGGGCGTGGAGGCACTTCCTAAAGGCAGAATTTGAAGATGTTTTGCAGTACTGGCAATTCCAAGCTTACAAGCTGTGCCAGCAATATACAACAGGATTGGCTTCAAGAGCTAGAAGAATGGAGGACCTTTTAGCAGACAATGGCTATAGTATACAGCAATATATGGCTACTTAGGTAGGATTGCTGTCGCTTAATGACTCCCCCTATATACTTTCTTTTTCATTGTTCAGGTTTGACCAGTGAACTGAAAGAACTTCCAGGAACATAACCCAGGGGCCATCTTGACTGACAGTGAGTTAACAGTTTAGAAATGGATGTGCCTTTACATGTTCTTGGAAGAAGACTCAACACAAGTTTGTATTGATTGAATATCAGACCTTCATATTGAAAGTTTTATACTGCATCCACCCTTATAAAGTAATGTATTATTGTGCAATTCAACATTGTAGGTCATTATGTGTGTTAAGTATTGCTGCATCTTGCTTACCTCCCTAGGGGCTGTCATTCACTGATGCCAACATGGATACATGTATTGGCAGGTTCTGTCCAGCACTTCTGCATGCAAACTCTGTTGATGAGTTGGAGCCACTCCCGATAAAACTCTGACTGGTTAACTTCTGCCTCAGGACTGACTATGTTCTACACAAAGCATCCAAAGTAGAAGCTTGGAAACAGCCCCTGGTGTGGCAGTATCGGCACTTTGCCAGTCCAGGCAAATTAAAGAACATTACCTATCTGACATCCTAAAGCAGTAGTCCTCAAACTTCCTCCTCAAGGGCCGAGACAGGCCAGGTTTTGCAGCTCTCCACGCTACTCCACAGGTGAATTAACTGGTGCTCAGACAGAGCTATAGCCCTAATTATTTCATCTGTGCATCAGCATAGAGAGCTGCAAAACCTGGCCTGTCTCGGCCCTTGAGGAGGAAGTTTGAGGACTACTGTCCTAAAGGCACAATTCTCCTTAGCACTGTGGGCTAAACTGGTCTGCTTGTTTCCTCCCTAGCCCTGTGTGCATCTAATAAATCAGTGGTATACCTGCAGTAGCCAATCTAAGAGGCAGTCTATTGCCTCATTCATGAAAACGAGAGTGCAAATTGAGAACAGCTGAGGAGCTGACGGTAAAGAAAATGGAGCAGCTCAGCCTGCAGGAATCTATTATGCTGGCTGTCAGGTAAGTACTGTTTTTTCCTATTCCCAGACAGGTACTTTAAAGGAACAATATAGTCAAGACATCACTTTGTCATGTGACCACTAGCAACCATTAATTATTGATGTACAAGCCTATTCATCAAACCCAATTAAATTACAATCACATGATTGTCACCATAGACTGAATGAGGTGACCTAACAATAGGTTCGATTCAGAGAGACAAAAAAAAACTTCAGTTTTAGTGCCGATCTGTTTTTTTTGTGAAATGTTTCCATTCTCGTATGAGCGTGCGAGAGATTCTATGCATGCATTGAAAACCTTCTGTAAAGTTTCCGTCCGTTCGTACGGCAGATTACGAATACGAGGATGTAATTTTCCATCGTGACTTTTCCGTTTCATTTTCACATGTTACAACGTAGGCTTTCATTTTTGCCCTTTTCCCATCGTATCCTCCAACGAATCCTTTACGTTTCCAGTTCGATTCTGTTTCCCTTTTTCAATAAATATTAGTCCAGACGGAAATCCTTACTATCTTGCGCCTGCGCACTACAATTAAAAAATTAAAATTAAAATTACATTAAAGTGCTCGCCTACATATTTGCCACCCTCACTTCTACTACAATGTTTACAAAGCCCACCCAAATCACTTAGCACTATCCTCCATCTTCCCTTTTGGACCCTTAAAGCTCACCCAAATCACTTCTCGGTCATGTGAATATTCATCTTTAAATATTTCTGGGCCCATTCGTTTTGTGTTAATGTATTTTGTAAATGAAATGACACTGTAACATTTATTTTTTTTTTGGATTCCATCATAAAATATAACATTTTAAAAAACAAAATACATAGCAATGGCAGGCCACAGAACATTATTCTTCATCTGTGGGCCCCAACGAGTTGCGCAGCTCCTGCATCGCGCCCACCAACTGAAGGACCCTGACACTCAGTTGTGCCACTCTGGCACGTGTGGTCCCTGTTAAAAAAACTTAAATTAAAATATTGGTATAACCTTGTTGGGGTCATACTGCAGTGCCCCCCCCCCTGTATGGTCCAAACACCTAAATCTGGACTTCAAAAGCCAGAGGGCCCTCGGCACCACGGGCCGGGTTTTGCATAGTGCCCGATTAGAGAACCCCTGGCCCGCATTCTGCAGGCAAAGAACAGGCATCAGGAGCAAGGGCAGGAGTGGATATCCAGAATCCCCTGAAAGAATTTAAAAATAATAACATAAAATACACATTCTAAGCTACAATATTGTTTAACATGTCATCAAGGGCTAAAAACAGCAATAGGTTAAGTCATGAGTCATCAACTATATTCATTGCCATACAGTGAAAATGGATTGATGGAATGTGAGCAAACTTACCCAGGAGCCATCTACCAGATAATTCTCCTGACTCAAACTGACGAAATTAGCCGGAGCTCTGCAATATATAAGCATCATGGGACGACCCTGGATGCCCTGCAAGAACACTGAGGAATCGCATCGCTGGACCAAAGACTGCTTGTATGTTGTGTGAGTGGCACATCTTGCGGTTCCTGCAACCAAATATAAAATAATTATACAAAGCAAAGGTAACCGACTAAAACAATAACTCCTGCAACAAATTAAGATTCAAGTTCAACAATCCAAATATAATTCACAAAGGACATAAGTCTAAAAAAAGATAGCAATTATATGGATGTGTGGGAAAATAAATGTTTACATGCTAAGGACAAATTAAGGTCAGCATTAAAATGCATCTAGAAGGCATACATGAAATGTATTGATTTAGGTATGCATTGCTATACAATTTATGGCCTCGGCCATGCTGATACCTGCAATGCCTTGGTGCTAAAGGCGCGCAGACTCCTCCACATAGCCGCAAAACATGTTCAACAATAGCAGTCCGAGCCCTCAAAGGTCCCGTAAGTGGATCGGAAATGAAACGGATTTATAGGGTGGTGGTCCGTCGGAAATCAGCTCTCTGAATTAGACAGAAACCCATCCCAACAACGGAAGTTATCTGAACGAACGGAAAATTTCTGATTTTGTTTGGAAAATGATCCGAACTAATGGAAATGTTCCGATTTGCTTCCGTTCATCGAAAGCGCATATACACATTCTCCCGAACGCTCGTACGAATGAAAAATGAACGATAAAAAGCAAAAAAAAGACTAACACCCACCCAAACTTTCACAGACAGCTACGAAAGTCCGGACGAATGTGTCTTTGAATCGAGGCTATTATTATGAACTAGATCCCACTTTTTTTGTGTTTTCATTAATTTCATGAAATAAATCAATTCAATCAAAAATTACAGTAAATTAAATTAAATTTGCTAGGGTAGCCAAAAATGAAACTCTGTAAAGAACTTACCAAAACTTTAGTCTACTTGATTTGTAGTTGATGCTGATGATTTGAAGTGCTATAAAGATAGGAATTGTGAACTAATTTGTAGCTTTTAAATAATTTATTTAAATAAGAATGTTTAGGATTATGTCTCTTGACATTTTGTTACAGAGAGAGGCTGTAGTTTACAGTTTTTAGGTCATTAACTTTTACGGAGGAGATGAGGCTCATTTTAAGTCTTACTACTTTAAATTCGCCACACTGGGATGAGCTGGTTGGGGATAGCCTGCTATGGATTCTTACCAGTTCTTAATAAAAAGAAGAGAGTCTTTAGGAACCTGGTGGCACTAAACTTAGCTCTACTGTGAAAGTTAATGGTATGTGTACTCAAGAGACATATTCATTGAAATGTGGCAATCTTTTTCTCTCTGTGAAAGAGGTTTCAGATTTGTGTTTTGCTTGAAGATGAAAACTTTTCATTAGTCATCAGTCTATTAAGTTACATATTTCTGCAGATTTTCTGAGCATGCACAAAAATTACACCAAGTTTGCGACAAAAGTGAAGGGGAGCTTGTAACATTTGGTTACGAACCCTGTAAAAGTATTTGCAGTTATGTATTCTGCTTATTCTGCACAGACTGTCATACATCAATTAACCTACCAGTAAGATTTTGGCTTGTATGAGAATATACAGTACTAACATATGAGCAGATTTGCTTGTTAAGACTGCAAAGAAAAGAGTACTAACCTCTATTCGGATGGAAATACAGTACAGAAATGCAACATACTGTATTACTATAGCTTGCAACTAATTATTAACTAAATTGCAGATAATTAATAGGTAATGATGAGTTTTCATTAGATGTCTTATTTTGTATTTTCTGACTTACTCATCGTATCCCAAAGATTATGTGACAATATTTTTATTTCTGGTAGAAAAATACTATTACTATTTGTGAGCTGTGTTTTCCCCTTAGCATCAATTAAAATCATCATTCATTATGTCATTGCAGTTGGTATGATACATTAAAATAAAATCTATGATTCTAAATGGGACTAGCAATTAGCTACCCTATGTAGCAGAGCACCTCACTAAAAGGCATCCTTAAAAAACATCTTATGTTTTGCGGAAGAATGAATTTACCAAAAAATTCCAAGCCTGAAATCTCAAAGGAAAGAAATCCAGATTTGTTATTCTACTAAAGTATGTTATCAAATGTGCTGATGCAGCAGTCCGGGAAATCAGCTTCTCTCAGCCAACAGAACTGTACAGCATGGGACTCTAAGATAACAATTGAAATATTTCTTTTTATAAAAGAATAACCACAATGACAGTGTGAATGTTGTCCGTTGTGGGAAAACAAATCCAACAGTCAATGCTATCATGCCTGCAGAGTGCATGAAAAGAAAGACAAATATACCTTACCCCCAGACGCAGCACATACTTTTTCGGTCCAAACTGTACCCCAACGGGCACATATTCACCACGTGACAAGTCAGAGCAATCACAAGTGACAGCTACAGCAATCAGGTGACTCTATGTAACCCACACAATTGGTTAAGATGCCCATCCTTTTAGGCCTCAATAAGCAATCAAACAACAATTGTATTCTCTCCAAGCACGAGATACACACCGCCTCTTTATAGATACATTCCAAATCATCCAACAATTACCTGATGAAACACATCAGAGCATGCCTCTGTCCACATTACAAAGTTCTGCATAATGGATATACACATGTGGAGGCTGATTCATTACTAACGCCAGTTATCGGCAGATGAGCGAGCGCTAGTTGACGCTGTAAGCGGGTATCGGCCGCTACAACAGAGCGCCTCAGTCGCTGTAGTAACTTGGTCCGCATTGATGAATATGATGAATGTTGGGTGCTCTAACACCAGTACAGCGCTGCACGGAGCGAAAGGTAGCGCCAGCTCAGTGCAACCGACTCTCAGTGCTCCACACCATACTTATCAAAAAAGGATATACACACAGTGTCTGCACTCTAAATCTGGTCGCTATAGCATAGAGTGCCAGACGCTGTGTGATTAAAGTCTGTTTTTGAACACATATCTAAACACATATCTAAACACATGGAATCACATTGTTTTAACACTAGGACATTAATACGTAAGTAATAAGTAAGTAATACGTTTTTAAAAATGACTTCTAGGCCAGAAGAGGTGACACAATTATTTGAGAGAAAAACCAAATTAATAAAAACAAAAAACCCTGTTTAAACAGAAGAAAAGGAACGTCCATTGAAATGTATGGGAGAGGGACAGGTAGCTACAGGTCTTACCTGGCTCTCCGGAAGCTAGAGCTCCGGCGCCTGTAAGGATGAATCATATGCTACATGGCGCTGTTAGAGTCGCTCACCAGAATCCCTTTCATAAATGTGGTTTTGCGTACAGCGCCTGGCGTTCACCAGACACTGCCTGCCGCTACTAGGCACTACCTGCCACTATCCCTTGATGAATAAACCCCTTAGTTAGCCCCAATTTATATGCTTGTACCAGTATTGTGGTATTTGGCTATTAAAAGTTATAGCCTAGTATTCATTTCCTTTTTTTCCCAAAATGGTCCCTGAATTCCCTGAAGTGCTTGAAGTCCATTGTGCTCATGGCAGATACATATTTCCCAGGGCCTAATCAGTTTATACTAGGAATTAGTATGCCGAGTAAGCCTCATCCTATGCAAAGCCTGCATAACATTGCCTTTTCTGCTAACCTCAACAATGATTGGTAGTTGTTGGGTTGGGTGGTTTGCCTCTTGTCTATATTGCACTGGTAAAAGACATTTTTATATACTCTTTATAGCAACACTAGCTAGGATTCCAAACTTTTGAAGAAACCAAATGTGTTCTGGCCTGATTCCATTAAACACAGGCAGGGTGCAGTAACGCTATACCCTTACCCATGTGAACGTCAAGCTAGGACATACTAGGTAGTTAAACTACACTTTATAACCCCATCCAAACATTATTACAAACAATTCTTGTACGCCCATTTCATAGCAGACTAGCATTATTTTATGCCTAGCATGTATGTGAACTGCTGGGTTACCCATTTAAAATATTTGTATCTTTGGTATGTAATTTATTCTTTCATTACATTGCTTGATGTATTTTTTTGTTATAGGGCTACTGTAGCTCTTTTAGGCATTTTAAAGCCCCATCCCCCCATCCCCAAACTTTCTTGGACTTTCCCTGCAGATCTCATATCAGGGTGGCCAGAGTGACATAATGCATCTCTGCTTACCTTCAACCAGTCCCACTGCACTGACTGCTCTCCCACAGCCTCGGTATCTGAGGTTGAGAGTCGCTCTTCTGGATCATGGCTGACAGTAGATGTAGAGCTTTGTACAAGTCTGAAAGTAGGTAGGGTAGCCATGTACCCCCTTTGGCACCCCTGATCTAAGGTCTGTTGGGAAAGTAGACTTTCCATTTAAGGTAAGTGAACATTTACCTAGCATGTGATACATTATGAATATATAGGTCACCCCTTTTCCATTATCATATTTGATGACCAATTAGAGATGCTCTTTAAATATCTAGTTTAAAAAGTTACAAAGCCCCATATGAGTTAACCTTTTTTGGCCATTTGAGGGCAAGTGACATAAAATCAACAAAAATATGCTGGATCAGTTTTAAGAAGAAAACTGTACACATTGCATAAACCACCACCGCCTGAAGCACACACAGGAACCCCATCGGGAGCCAGACGACACATACACCGCCTGCCCCCACCTAACACCTGTGACCCCTACCTTTTACAAATTTACAGCTAGCAGCCTTTTTAGGCTTTTTAAATGCCACACTAATGGCCACCCAGCCCAGTCCCATTATTGCTGACACTCCAGCGACTTTGTACAATGAGCCCAGAGGTCTTACAAGTCATATAACTGAAGGTATCCCATCTTCTTCTACATTCTGAAGGGCCCCTTTGCTACAAACCTGATCTACTTGCTACATCCACTGAGGACATTCCATCTCTTGCTACATTCTGAAGGTACCCCTTTACTACAAACTGGAGCTTCTTGCTACAACCACAGAGAGCATCCTATCTCTTGCTACATACTGAAGCGACCTCAAATCAAGCAAACTACTAGTTACACTGCCACAAACCAGCAACAGCCATCCCACATTCTGGGCTTTCAATGGCCTAGAACAGCGCTTCCAACAAACCTTTACTCATCTCCTGAGGAAGCCCTCTAGGGCAAAATGCATACATAATTAGGTGCTACTCATACATCATACAGAAACCCCCAAAATGAGCTAATAACATGTTTAAGCAAGAATTTCTTTATTGTGAAGTGAGATATTGTAAACAAAGACATCTGGAAGGATATACAATTAGGGTGTGGAAGCTTAAAGCGGACCAACAGTCAAAAATGAATTAAGTCAGACGAACGCAACAAACACTGCTCAGATGCATCCCTCCCCGGGGCAATTTAGATTGCTGCACATAAAAAAATAATTTACCTTTTTCGAATGCCTACTGGGATAAATTTTAAAAACAAGATGGCCGCTCATGGGCTTGCAGGCCACCTGCAAACAGGAAGTCGTGCTGGGCTTTCTCTTACTGTGCATTTCAGTTAAGTCATTTGGGAGAGGAAGCTCCAAAATGGCCACTACCTTTCTTTTCCAACTGTGCCAGGCTGTTGGTACGGTTTAAGGCAAAGTGGGGATGGGAAGAAGGGAAATCAAAATGGTGGGTTGCCTATCCCAACCATGATTATCAGCTATCTGTACTAGTTCCCTACCTTTGGCTTCTCAAGATTGAGAAGATTTTTGCGGACTGCAGAGAAACAACAAAACAAGTTTATAGTAATTGTATGTGCTATTATTTTAGCATGTATGTGAAGCCTTACCAAGTATTTAGAGTTATATTAGATTTGACAGCATTTTATAAGATAAGTTCTAAAAGTGATAGTAGCACCAAATGTATTCAAATACTGTTATTTAACTAAATAGTGTATTTGCTTACTTGCCATGCAGATGATTTATCATTCCGTGTTGGTGAATAAAGCTGTTAAAGCGATCCTATTCCCATATGTTAACCACCTCATAATTCACGAGTGGCTGGCAATCACATGACTGCTGATGACCAATCTGGATTTCCCAATGGGCTTGCACATCAAACCTAAATGTTTTCTTTTAGTCACCTGATTAACTGCCATTTGGTGCCATATACAATGAATGAGGCAGTGGTGATTTCACTATGGTGCTGCTTTAAAGCTGTAGTTTAGCCCTCATTTTTATTTATACATTTATTTTTTTCAGCCTAAGAGATGGTTGAAATCTCACCCCTCTTCCATCAGCCCTGTGTCTGAGGGGGATAGCTGGCCCTTACTCTGCTCGCCTGTCTAATGTGCTTCTGGGCTCAGCACAAATGTAACTGACAAAAAAAGGAAAGCTACCCCCGCTTTCATAGCATGAATCAGACATTCCCAGTCTTTTTCTCATCCAGACAACGGAATCTCTAGAATGACTTTAAAGCAGACCAAAACCCTGGATTTTCACTTTCCTTTGTCTGCTTTATAGGGACATCCCAATTTTGGATGCCCCTTGCTTGAAACCCCCGGTTTTGACAAGTAACCTGATCCACACTTCTACTGCTCATGCATGGGCTCTCCTCAAATCAGCATTTATTGCCATGCAAAAAAAAAATCCAGGCAATGAAATCTAAATGAATAGATTGTTTTTATTCATAAATGCCTGGTAAGCATGTTCACAATGAATGGAGGAATGCTGGGGATGCCAGTGGGGGTTTGTTCAAACCTTAAAAAAGCACGAAAAAATGGGCCAGTAAAAAAAAATTCATATAAATATGCTGGATGGTGGGAGGAGAGGTCACTTTTACACTCCACATCAAGAAATATTCAGCCAGGCTTGCTTTTTATTTTTATTAATGGAAGGAAGAGGAAATCGGGTGACAGGTTCTGTCATCTCTGACACACTAAACCTGTCACCCCTGGATATTATTCCTACCAGGCGAAGAAAACCACAAGCTTGGCAGGAGTTTTATTCAGTTAAGGTGTATAAGTGACCCCTCCTCTCATTGGCCAACATGTTTCTATGGGTTTTTAATATTACACAATTTCAAGATAGTGCTCCTTTAAGGCAAGTATATTAATGGGGATGCTAAGAAGGCATAAAGCACTTACATTATATATAGTAGTAACTAGTGCTGCTTGACAATGCCTCTTCTTTTCTAGTGAAATTCAGACATTTTTGTTGTAAGTGGACCAACACCCTGCTGGATTGGCCCAGGAATCTATAAGATTTCCAGGCCGATCCGATCCCTCCCCGCAGGGCATCCAAAATCGCGATGCCCCGTTGTGTGAAACTCCCCAGGACGGCCGCTAACCTTACCTTACTCCCGCTAACCTTAAGGTGGACCAACACCCAGGATTTTGTCTATCCTGATCAGGGTTGCCCCGCTATGTGAAACCCCCCAAATTTCTGAATAAAACTCTCCTCACCCTGCTCCTACGGAGCATGCGCGGCCACTCGTCCAATCAGTGCGCTGTGGTATGCGCTTCAAAACGGTGTCTAACCCCAGCGGCTCAGAGTATGTTGGTGGACGCATCTCGTGCTTCCCTCTAACAGGGAGCGCATTTGTGAATGGTCGGTGCATGCACGGGCCGCGGCCACATCTCGCGCCTCTCTCTAGCAGGGCACATGCCCGCGCCGGCCATTCACAAATGCGCTCCCTGTTAGAGGGAAGCACGAGATGCGTCCGCCAGCGTACTCCGAGCGCACTGATTGGACGAGTGGCCGTGCATGCTCCGTAGGAGCAGGGTGAGGAGAGTTTTATTCAGAAATCTGGGGGGTTTCACATAGCGGGGCAACCCTGAGCAGGATAGACAAAATCCTGGGTGTTGGTCCACTTTAATGCTTAGGTTCTGGATCGTATAACACATTTGCAATCTTGGATGGATATGGGCTGTTCATTCTGGTTTCAGGAATGCAGTTAAAGGGAAAGTCTCTCGTGGACTTCAGCCAGATACACAGGGACATACCACACCAGGGTCCAGGAGGCCAGGAGGGGCCACATCATTGTTGCTCCTCCATTTTATTTATCATATTTGTGCTTACTTGGTTTTAAGAAGAGAAAGGTAGCACCATTTGTCTCAGTCTTGTTTCAGTCTTTAGTTTTCTAGCTGCCTCCAATTGACTTACCAGGGCCCCGTCACATTTAGTGACACCAATGCAAATATCTTCTCTAAAACTTTTTAGTAAACTCTTGGCTCTAAACCTTTTTCATTCCAACATTAAAGGATCGATTCATCATGAGTACTTCTATTTCACCTAAAGTACGCTTTGTACTTCAAAGTGCTGTATCGGCCACTGGAAAAATAAGGGCCTGATTTATCAAGCACTTCTGCCAGACAGTGCCACATCGGTGCAAATTAGAGTAGTGAAAAATATCATTCATCATTTTTTTCACACTCGCACAAGTTGCTGCACTGCAAGAAGCACATATACTTAAACATTAATGGTGTAGCAACATGCTTAGAAATCATGTTTTGCACTACTCTAATTTGCACTGAAATGGCATTGTCTGGCAGAAGTGCTTGATAAATCAGGCCCTAACTTGTTTTAAGTCATGTTCTGTTTAACATAAATCTGTTTTACATTATTATGTACTATGTTCGCACAGTGGAAACGTAAACTTGCAAGCAGTCCTATTTGAGCGAGAAATTAAAGCATTCTCACATGAGCTTTCTTGTTACCAAGGATGCTTGTGACCCCAAATGTTTGGCTGACTATGCCTTAGTTCTGCTCCCAAGCATATTTTGGAGAATATTTGTTCCTCATACTGATTTCTCAAAAACAATTCGAAAAAAAAAAGAAAACAGCCTGGTCCTATCTTGCACTGTAGTGAACTCAGCACTGGCTCTCATCCCATTACTGACGCTGATGATAGATGGGACACTACCTGGCACTATCATAGGCGATTTTTGACTTGATAAATACAGCTTTTGCACTGGGACCTGACATTCATCTGGCGCTACATGGCACCACCGCCTCTTAAATAAACCCCTTAGTTACATACATATTGTTTATACTAGGCAATATATAAGGTCAGAGCACCTAGTTGGTCAGTCAGGGTGGACTACCCCCAAGATAATACACTGGACACCCTGGGTCTCAGAAGAACCTGTTTCTCACAGCACCACCACAATCCAGGTATTTTTACCCGCAGTTTTGCTGTAAGTGCAATAGAATAACATTTTCTCTAAACATTTTTAGCAAGAGGCTTCCAGAGAAGAAATACATGACATGCTTTGACCTTGTCTACACTCTAAATGATTAAGATAGATGGAGCATCTGTAAAAGAAACACGCACTGGGAAAACATTTCTAAATGGTCTACCTGCTGGGCGATGAAGATACATTAATTAAAAATGAAACTTAATTACAATTATTACTATGTAAACTCAACTTGGACCTGTCGAAGTCTAATACATTACAAAAAATAAGAGCTATAGTTAAAGCGGACCTTCAGCGTCATTTAATGAAAAGCCCAAGCCCTTAAAAAACTATTCCCTAGCAACTAAAATTAATATATTTAATGTTTTTAGTCACTTACTTTCTATTCTTTCCCTCACTGGCCTGCAACTCTGTTCAGCACTCTAGGATACAGGCGCCGCCATCTTGGCTCAGTAGCATCACATACTGAGGAGTTAAGAGGGGTCAAAAGTGCAGGGGAGGGGGGGCAATAGCTATGCTTTGCCCAAACAGAGTAGAGCTGGGGTCAGGAAAAGGTCAGCAATCCCACAATGCAAAGCGGCACAGTGAGAGGTCACTTCCTGTTTGCGGGCAGCCTGCACGTCCATGAGCCCCATCTTGGATGTTTATAGTCTCAGAAAATGCAATAGATGCAGGTAGGATGATTTTTAATATGAGCAATCTGTATGTACAGGTTGAGGGAAACATATAAGATAGACTCTTATTTAGGGTGAAGGTCCGCTTTAACATGAATGGTATTACAACTAGAGATAACACCTGCCAGTCAGGGTAGTCAGACCAGCACATTACTCTAGCAGGCTGATTCATCACTAACGCCAGGTAGCGACAGATGATGTCTGTAGCAGGCATTTTCAGAGCGCCCGCTAGTAGTCGCAGTGCTCGGCCGTGGGTCGCTACTTTATCCCTTTAAGTGCCAACCTACCTGGAGTTTTTGTCACACTCTGTTGCCAGACCATTTTGCACTATTTTGCGCTCCCCATGTTCAAATGTGATTTTTGAAGGGATTTCCAGGGATTTCCCAGGAAAATTATATATTGTTTTTTTCAGCAGAGTCTGAGCTTTAACATGAAATGTCTTGTTTGTCATTTTTTAGGTGTATTCTCAATATTTTTGGGTGAAATATGTGCAAAAAAAAAAAAATACAATTTTTACATATTGTAGTTTTTTTTGTAATAAAAAATGTAAGTTTGTCAATGAAATCTTATTGCGTGTGAAATCCCAATTTCTCCCAGTTACAGCGGTACCACATATGTATAGGTAGACACCCTTTCCTGCCCAGGAGACTCCCCCAAACTGAAACAGCGCTTTAGGGGATTTTCAGATAAAATACAACTGTGCTAAGCAATATGCGCACCTTGCAGTTTTTCCAGAAAAACAATCCTTTACATTTAAAATACCCCCAACAAACTATATATTCTCTGGAAGTACACACCTCAGGCTTTCTAGGCGTACCAGGCTTGTTGATGTGGCCATAGTTTTCTGGAAGTAATCCCTCAATGGATTCTTTGGTTGCAAAGAGTTTCCCTAAAAAAAGGATAAAAAAGCAGAATCAAAGCCACATTTTCCTAAAAAAACTATATACAAACAAGAAAAAACAAGTTTAATCTGAAAACGCAACATCCCCCGAACAGAACAATACCCAACATGCATAGCTACTGTGAAGGGAAGAGTTGCCAAACACCCCAAAGTAAAGCATGTGCGTAACGGTAATTTTACTTGAAAATTTCAGCTCTGCAGACAAAGTGCGCACCTTGCGATTTTTCAACCAAAACAACCCTTGACATTTGGAATATCCCCCATAAACCATATATTCCCTGAAAGTACACACGTTAAGCTTTCTAAGGGTACCCAGCTTGTTGTAGTGGGCTCATCTTTCTGGAAGTAATCCCTCAAAGAATTCTTTGTTTGCGCAGGGTTTCCCTAAAAAATTTATAAAAAAGCTGAATATAAAACACCTTTTCCTAAAATATAAATATGCAAACCAGAAAAAACAAGCTAAGTCTGAAAGCGCAAGGTCCCCCGAACAGAACAATACCCAACATGCATAGGTACTATTAACCCTTGTAATTGCCAGCCTACTTGAGATTTTGTCACCCTCTGTTGACAGGCCATTTTTCCCCATTTTGCGTCATGTTTTGCGCCATGATTTGCGCCATTTTTGCTGGAACTTTAAGGAAAATTATATATATATATTTTTTTGCAGCAGAGTTTAGGCTTTAACATGAAATGTCTTGTTTGTAATTTTTTTTTTTTTTTTACAATATTATTAAGTAAAAATAATAAATAAATAAATAAATATTTTTTTTAGAAAATAGACTCCTTTATTTTAAATAAAAAATGTATTTTATTAAGGAAAATCATATTGCATGTGAAAGCCCCATTTCTACCGATTAGAACGGTACCACATATTTATCGGTAGCCCCCTGTTCCTGCCCAGGAGACCCCCCCTAACTGAAACAAGTATTTTATAACATTCACAAAAAAAATACAAATACCATCCACACTACAAAGGGTTAAATCGAGAAAAAAAATGACATAGGGTCCCCCCTCCCAGGGGAGGGAGACCCCATTTTTTTTTTTATTTTTAAGGGTTAAAAACCCTTAAAAATCAAAAAAAAAATTGACGTGAGGTCCCCCTTACCCAAAGTAACCAACCCGGGACCAGCTATGGGGGCTTGTAGGCACAGAGTGGGGGGGCCAGCTTTTGTGGCCCCCCCATCCTGCAGCCTACGAGCCCACATAGCCTATGTGGGCCCGGGCTCTTCTGCCCCCCCCTGGCCTTTGGGGAGGCAGGTAATGGGGGTGCCGGGGGTTAATGGCAAGCCACCCGCTAGCGCAGGTGACTTGCCATCCCCCCAGCCTTGTGAACTGGTATAGTGGTCATGGACCCCTTACCAGTTCACAAGGGGTTAAAAGTAAATAATCACACAGACACACACTGAGAAAAAAATATTTTATTCATTTTTATTTTTTTTTTACACTATACTCACCTCCCATCCATCCTGGAGCACTCTGTCCCTCGGCGATCACTGGCTTCTGCTCACTTGCTAGAAGCCTTTTATAGCTGCTGGATGACAGAACACAAAGGGTTAATCAAAAAAAAAAATGACATAGGGTCCCCCCTCCCAGGGGAGGGGGACCCCATTTTTTTTTATTTTTAAGGGTTAAAAACCCTTAAAAATAAAAAAAAAATTGACGTGGGGTCCCCCTTACCCACAGTAACCAGCCCGGGACCAGCTATGGGGGCTTGTAGGCACAGAGTGGGGGGGCCAGCTTTTGTGGCCCCCCCCACCCTGCAGCCTACGAGCCCACATAGCCTATGTGGGCCCGGGCTCTTCTGCCCCCCCCTGGCCTTTGGGGAGGCAGGTAATGGGGGTGCCAGGGGTTAATGGCAAGCCACCCGCTAGCGCAGGTGGCTTGCCATCCCCCCAGCCTTGTGAACTGGTATAGGGGTCATGGACCCCTTACCAGTTCACAAGGGGTTAAAAGTAAAAAAATCACACAGACACAGAGAAAAAAAATCTTTATTTTTCTTTTTTTACACTATACTCACCTCCGATCCGACGTCCCTCGCCGCTGTTTGTCCCGCGCCGCTGTCAGTGACAGATGCCGGTAGTGATCGGCGCAGGGCGGGTGACAGGCGAGGGGGCTCCGATCGGAGCCTCCTCACCTGACACCCGCCCTACTCCGATCACCACCGGCATCTGACAGATGCCGGAGCTCGGAGGGGGTATAGGAGGAGCGGGATGACGTCATCCAGCGGCCATCGCCGCCATTACAAGAGGTGAGGACCCGGAAGAGGGTCCTCACCTGAAGACTGCGCAGCCCAGGGGGGGATCGGACCCCCCCCTGGTGAAGAGGAGACCCGGACAGAAGGCTCGGGCGCGGAGGTGAGTAAATGACAGTTTTTTTTTTTTTTTTACAGCGCCGATGTCAGCGCTGGAAATGGGGGGGGGGGGGGCGGCTGGTTTCAGGCCCCCCCCTGAAGACGGAGGACGACGGGGGGGCGATCGGATGCCCCCCGCAGGAAGAGGGGACCCCAAGCTTCACGGGGATACCGGAGGTAAGTGTTTTTTTTTTCTATTTTTTAACTGTTTGGGGGAAATGCCAGGCACGTAGTTTCTACGTGCTTGGCACTTAACGGTAGGAGAAGCAACCACGTAGAAACTACGTGCTTGGCATTTAAAGGGTTATAGCGACACAGTCGCTGTTCATTAATGGTGAATACGTTGTGAGGAGTCGCTATTTGACCAGTACAGCGCTGTATGGGAGCGCATGTTAGCGGCTGCTCATAGCGACCGACTCACACCATATTCAGCAAAAAAACAGCTGCAAAAATCTCTGGCGCTAAAAAATAGTTGTTTGAAGCACAGAGCGCAGGAGGCGGTGTGGTTAACGTCTGTTTTCAAGCATCTATCAACTAGTAACAAAGAGAAAACATATGGAATTACATTGTAGCAACATTGTAACATGAACACTTTAATGCCAGACCTGTAATGTCAATTCTGAGGAAATATTTAAAAAATTAAAAAAATATGAAAAAAATGCTATTTTAATGCCAGAAGAGGTCAAAGAATTATTTGTGATTTTTTGTAAAAAAAAAAAAAAAAAAAAAAACATTTAAAGAGAAGAAAAGGATCGTCCATTGAAATGTATGGGAGCGCGTCAGGTAGCGAGAGGTCATACCTGGCGCTGTGCAAGGCTGAACGCTTGCGCTGTTCGCTGAGGCTGTGAAAATTATGAATCAGACGCTACATGGCGCTATTCCAGTCGCTAAACAGATTCTGCTTGATAAATGTGTAATTGCGTGCCGTGTCCGGCGTTCACCAGTCGCTATTTGTTGCTACCTCTCATTAACCAGGCGCTACCTGACGCTATCCCTTCTTAAATAAGGGCCTAGTATGTCTGGTGAATTAGTAAAAGTAAATTACCACTAAAATTACTAAAAATTAATGCTTGAAAATGGGATTTTCTCGTTCACAAATTAAATAGGAGCTTCTAGTCTTCAGTCTCTCTTTAAAAACCTAATTCACTCAAATTGCCAGTCTGCACCTGCCATAGCTTGTGCATGTGATCCAAACAGACCATCTTATCCCACCACCACCTAATTTTATGCCCTGTATCAAAATAAAGTATTGATCTTGTACTTGAAAACATTACAGCACCTGCTTAATATTTTTAGACCTTAGGCTAGGTGCTAAACAAACCTTGCGTATGTGCAGGAAGACAGCAACTGTCAGACAAAGCTGGGGGTCAGCACTGCACATTGGCACTGTATGCTCTCGCTGGGGTGATTGCTCCCTTCTCGGTAAAAAATATATAATTTCCAAAATCCTAAGCCAAGCAGTCACTTATTCCAGTAAGAAAAGGACAGCCATGATGTATGTTCTTGAAGGTAAAGTCAAGTGAAGATTAAGGAGGTTATTTAAGAAGGGATAGCGTCAGGTAGTGCCTCGTAGCGGTAGGTAACATCTGGTGAACGCCGGGCACTGTACGCAAAACCACAGTTAAGAAATGTGGTGAGTGCCTCTAATAGCGCCATGTAGCGTCACATGCATTAATACAGGCGGCTCAGCATACAGCGCCAGCACGCTAGGTTCCAGAGCGCCATGTAGTACATGTCGCTCTGTAGTGCTCTCCCATACATTGGGGTTTCATTAGTTGTGTTTAAATAGCGTGTTTGGCAATTTCATTATTTTTTTTGCACAAGTCATTGTGTGACATCTCCTGGCTGCAAACACTTTTAGAAACGTTTTTGAATTTTAATATTTTTATGTAGAATTGTCGTTGCAGGTCTGGCACTAAGGTGTTATTGTCACAGTGCTAAAACAATGTCATTCCATGTGTTTTCGCTTTGTTACTGGTGTATATGTGTTCAGAAACAGACCACACAGATCACACAGCGTCTGGCGCTCTATGCTACAGCGCCCAGCTTTAGAGCGCCAACGCTCTGTGTGTCTAGTTTTTCGTGGAGCGCCGAGTGCCAGACGTACTGAGCTGGTGCTACCTCTCGCTCGCTGTAGCGCTATACTGTTGTTACAGCGCCCAACAGACATCACATTCATCAATGCCGGGCAGGTTACTAGAGCGACCAAGATGCTCTGTTACAGCGCCCAATACCTGCTTACGTTTGACCAACAAGGGGAATGGACAGCACCAAACAATATTAAACGTTATGTTATCCTGGTGCCCTGCTCTGGTTTAGCCCAAGTAAGATACTAGAAATGAAAAAAAGAGGGGGATGCCCCAAATCCCCTAAATAGGGGAGAAAAAACAGAGACTAACAATGGCACTCTATTGTGTATAAATAATATTAAAGTTTATTTTGAAATCTAAATCACATACTAAGACACATTAAAAAGGATTTTCTTTTTTTTAAAAACATATAACATTTATATACATACTACCAACAAGAGATGAGGGGGACCTTTACAGTTATTTATTAATATATGCCAGTGGGGGACTGCTAAAAAATATATATACAAATTCAATAAAAAAAAAAAATTTATATAAATGTGCAACTATACAAAAAGTGCCAAGTGCTGTTAAAGTGCATTAAGATCAAGTACAATTAAATCAAGTCATGTGAATAACACTGAAGCTATGAGGAAAATCCAAATCACAAAACACACCATTAAATACCTTTCTTATCAAAAAAGTGCTGAGTGCTTGCCACCACTGGAGCCCCCCTCGCATCAAAAGCCCTGCTACGCATTTCGTGACGTCAACGTCACTTCCTCAGGCAGAGACGCTTACAGCGTCTACTAGCGGTCACTCGGGGAGGCCGATTCATTAATAGCGCCAGGTAGCGACAGATGAGCGACTGTAGCGTGATTTTTACAGCGCCAGCCAGTATTCGCTGTGCTTGGCCGGCGTTTGCTTGATGACAGCGACTCAGTAGGTGTGCGGTAATGTTGAATACGGGCTTAGGGGTCGCTGTTTCACAGGTTCAGCGTTGTATGTGAACGCCTGACAACGAATGGCCAGAGCGAACGGCTTGCTTCATATTCATTAAAAATGACGCTCCAAATTTGCTGGCGCTGTCCATTCCTTGTTTAAACCCCAGTGCGCTGGCGGCGATGGGTGTTAACTAGTTTTTAACCCCTAAACAACCATATTTTTTGATTGTAACGTTATACATGTTTTTGGCATCATTTTGTAATATGAATATATTAATATCAGACCTGTAAGATCATTTCTGCACAAATTTTTTTTTTTTTTTTTTTTTTACTTTAAAAAAAAACCTAACATTGCAGAAGTGGTCTCAGAATATTTGACATTAAAAAAAAAAAAAAAAAAATATTATACCAATTAATTATGATTAATTAAACATTGCTCCATTGAAATGCATTGGACAATGCCAGGGAGCGACAGGTCATACCTGGCGCTGTGAAGGAATTTGCAGCGGCGCTGTTCGTTCCAGGCGGCTTCATGATGAATCCCGCGCTAGCCGTCGCTCTCGCCGGCGCTAGCCTCATTTAGCTTGATAAATGCGTCATTGTGACCGCCGCCGGGCGTACTTGAGTCGGTAGCCGCCGATAGCTGGCGGTACCTGGCGCTCGTCAGACACTACCTGGCGCTAGCCCGTGATAAATAAGGCCCTAAGTGTCACTATACAGATGGACATCTGGCAATACCTGCCATTAGTAATGAATCAGCCTCTAATTTAACCTCCCTGCAATAATATTAGAGAGAAGAGCATAGCAAGTAATAAATCACACACAGTAGTCTTAAACTGGCCCAACCTCCATATTTTGGTCTCAGTGCCAAGGGGAGGGAAGCAGGGCACATTCACTTTAATACCCCTAGTTTAATATTTCTATTTTTTGGGACACTTTTTGGCAACAGTCTTCAATAAAGTTAACAAACCCTAAGTATATTCAATTACTTAAATTACAATAGCTCACCTATATACATATACAATGGCTCACCTTTTTTCCAATGTTAATGAAAGTGATCATTTAGCAAGAGTAGTTTATTGAAGCAATTTCCTGGCTCGGCGGTTTTTAAAACATGTGTTTTCCACTGCCTAAGCCACACCTATCTGGCATTCTTGAGATCAGCGACATGACCCAACCTGCTGGCCCCCTCCCCAGTTTCCCTGTAGACGTCATCAGCCAATCTGAATCGCTGGGTGCAGCAGCGCCCCTGAGCTACAGGGAAGCTGGGGATGCGACCGTGGGCCGGATAAAAGCATTGGGGTATGGAGTTCAGGCTCGGGTGGTGTGGAAAGTGTGGGCTGCAGCACGGGCTTGTCATTGAGAATCACACCACCCAGTGCACATATTAATTTCGTCTTATTATATTTATAGTGTGGTTGAACACCCTTATTCAGTGTAACACTCAATAAAGATTAATACAGAGAGCATATTATTTTGGTTCCATCTTTTCGATAAAGCAATCTATTAAACAAACAATAAATCCCCAAAAATCCATTATATTATGTTCAAAATAGACTTGCCAGTAAAAGATGTGTGCAGCCATGGAAGCCCCAAGCCACCCCCCACACCCACCAACCCCCCGATTCATTGCTATGGGGGTTATTTAAGAAACAATAACGCCACGTAGTACCACGTAGCATCATCAGGTGAATGCCGGGCGCAGTATGTGCAAACCATATTTACGAAAGGCAATCTGGCAAGCACCTCTAATAGCATCATGTAGCGCCAAATGTATTACTAGCATTGGCTCAGTGTAAAGTGCCGGTGCTGTGTGTTCAGCAGCGCGATGTAGCACCTGTTGCTCAGCAGCGTTAGAACATACATTTCAATGGTGTTTATTGCTTCTGTATAAAAAGCATTTTACTTAATTATTTTTCTCAATTTTAGGATCAGATTATTGCGTGACCTCCGCTGCCCAGCAACCAAACACTTATATTGTTATATTTTGATTTTTTTTATGCAGAATTGTATGTGCAGGTCTGGCATTGCAGTTTCATTGTTACAGTGTTAAAACAATGTAATTCCATATGTTTTCGCTCTTGTGCTGGTGTATATGTGTTGAGAAACGTTTTGTGTTTGATTTTCCTACATATCCCCTTCATAGCTGAGTGCTGGAAGCACTTAACTGGATCTACCTATTGTTCGCTGCAGCGTTGTTATATGTAGTGTCGCCTTGGGTGGCTTTTCCTCGGCACATCACATTTATTGGCACATCACATTTATCAATGCTGGACAGGATACTACAGCATCGCTTGTCCAGCAGCTACGTTAGGTTATAGCGCCAGACTCGCTTGCAGTGTCCACTAGTGGATGCTCTAAGCACTGCTACATAAATGCTCAAATGGCAATACGTGGCGTTGGTCTTAAATCTGCCTCGATATTTTACCAAAGCATACACAAAATATGCTAATTATCGGATAAAATATCCCCCCTATTTTCTAGCTTTTTATTAAAGTGGACCAAATCCCACGCCGATCGGCCTGGGAATCTATAAGAATCCGGGGTCGATCGGTTCTTTCCCCCTGGGGCATCCAAAATCGGGATGCCCCGCTGTGTGAAACCCCCCAGGTCGCCCCATACACTTACTTACCTTGTTTCCCGATGCATGCGCGAGCCATGGCCACAGCCCCACTATTCCTCTAGCAGGACGTGTGCCCGCGCCAAGTATTTGTGATTGGCCGGTGCAGGCGCGCTCCCTGTTAGAGGGAAGCGGGGGGGTGCCCGCCAGCACGCTCGGAACCGCTGGCCTTAGACGAAGTGATGTCAGCAGCTCTGAGCGCGCTGTTTGGAAGAGCCGTAGGACCGGGAAGAGGTAAGTTGGCAATGGAGATCTGGGGGGTTTCTCACAGTGGGGCACCCCCGATCACCCCGATCGGGGGTGCCCCGGGGGAGAGGACCAAAACCCAGGATTTTGACTTTAAAATAAAAGAAAGCATGCAATGCATACAATGAAATATTACTTTAACATATGTTTCTAGGCTGCCAACCTTTTGCATAGTCAATGTAAGATGATTGCACTAAAAGTATCATTTGAAACCCTCCAGTGTCCTTTGTACATTTTATAGCAGTGAATAGAGAAAGAAGGTGGACAGGTTTAAGTGGAAAAGTAAAAGAATAAAGACAAAAGGTAGGGTCAAGCCAAAGAAAAAAAAAGAATCAAGATAAGATACATATTAGGTGTAGTACACATAGAGCAGATGTTAATTTCCATTACTGAGAGTGCACAAAGTAGTTCAGCCAAATGTTTTATTCATTGAAGAAAAATCACTTAATGATTTCTCCAAAAAAGCCACTTGAATTGCTGTTAGGGAACCTTCTATCAGGAGAGCGGGTTGCCAGTGCTAGTGCATCTGTAAAAATGTAGTAGCCTAACCCATTGGACAGTATGCCATTTCCATTTAAAGCAGACCTTCACCCTGAATAAGAGTCTATCTTATATGTTTCCCACATCCTGTACATACAGATTGCTCACATTACAAATCATCCTACCTGTATCTACTGCATGTTATGAGCCTTTAAACATCTAAGATGGCGGCTCATGGAGCATCAGGAAGCCTGCAAACAGGAACTGTCTTCTGACTGTGTCGCTCTGCATTCTGGGATTGCTGTCCTTTCCCTGATCCCAGCTCTGCTCTGTCTGTGTGAAGCACAGCTATAACCCAGCCCCCCTGCACTTATCCCGTTCTTCTCTCCTTAGTATGTGATGCTTCTGAGGCAAGATAACAACGCCCATATCCTAGAGTCCTGAACAGAGTTGCAGCACAGTGGGGGAAAGAATAATAAGTGACTAAAAGATTAAAATATATTAATTGTAGATGCTGGGGTATAGTTTTTAAGGGTTTGGGCTTTTCATTAAATCATGCTGAAGGTCCGGTTTAAAACTCCAAAACGTGTATCCTCACATATGAACATGGTGACCAGGAAAACCTCTTAATTCCATGTGACTGCCATCACGTTTCTATTAATGCTTTTGTGACTTTTATTTGGGGCTGGGCTTTAAAGTTAACCAACTGGTCTTTGGTCCATCCCACCCGATTCAGGGTGTCTCACTGGGTGAAAAGCCCCAGATCACCCGTTTTATCCTTTCCTCAAGCCCATGGCTCAGACGGACTCTCTTCTAATCAGCTTCTCCAGCCTCACATATTGTCCGGTGTTGCTCGAGTTAGACTGGTTTTCCTGGCCTTGAGTAAAGCCTTTTAATTTAACTTCTGGCTACAAATCCCAGAAGCCTTTCACTGACTAGGGTGAGCTCCCCTCCCCCCACACAGCAGAGCTTGGAGAAATCAGGCAGCAGTAATGAAATAAATCCCTCTCCAGGTCTGAAAGCTGCCAGTTAACATTTAGCTACTGGAACACAGGATTGTGAGCCCCTCAACTCAAGAGACCAAATTACAGCAGGAGGGATAAAACTTGTGTGCTCTGGATTGTTGTCTCAACCTCAGCCAATCAGATAATTAGCAAGCCAGAGTCAGGAAGTCTCAACTACGTACACCAAACAACAGTAAAAAGCAAAATAATAGACACTTAAAAATGCCATCAAAAGTGGACTTTCCCAGTAAGTTTAACTTTTTCATGTATTGTTATCAATATAATTGAACTGTTAATTTTGAAAAAGTAATCATGTGCAACTCCAAAACCTTGGTTTAAAGGGACTGTAAAACCAACAGCAATAATAATGGGGAAAACATCTCTCCTGATGCTTGTCTTGTGTGCCTCTGTTCTATTTCTTGCAGCACATGGTAGAAGCCATAGCAGGGCTCAAAATATAGCTCTCCTTTCAATTTCATTCCTCTGGGACCACACAAAAAAGTGGTCTGGCAGCCACAGTGATCCCAAAGCTGCCCTGATCACAGCAGAGCATGCTCGTTACTCATAAAACTACACCATGAGGCAAACAAAGTGCTTTCACTTAGAATACATAAAGTATTTTGAGATACTTTGAGATTGCTCATTTTTAGAGATGAGCGAACTTTTGAAAAATTCGATTCGACTGATTCGCCGAATTTTCCGACAAAAATCGTTTCGACCCGAATAAATTCGCGACGAATCGCTATTAAAAACGGCTATTTCTGAGCCTCCTACAGCCTCAATAGGGTTGTAAACCATTCAGCCTTGCTGTAACACGCACAGGATGCGTGCTGGGTTTGTTAAATAATACTTTGAAGAAATATCACATGCAGATCAGAGGCATCGCTAATAGAATCGCAGAGCGGCACAATTGCAGAGAGTTGAAGTGGCATCACTATGAGGGGCAGAAGGAGCCCAAATATACACTGGAGTTGGCCTCAGGAGCCCAAAAATTGGATGAATCACACCCTGGAGTTGGCAGAAGTTGGCAGCAGCAGCAGCAGCAGGAGCCCAAATATACACTGGAGTTGGCTTCAGGAGCCCAAAAATTGGATGAATCACACCCTGGAGTTGGCAGAAGTTGGCAGCAGCAGGAGCAGGAGCCCAAATATACACTGGAGTTGGCCTCAGGAGCCCAAAAATTGGATGAATCACACCCTGGAGTTGGCAGAAGTTGGCAGCAGCAGCAGCAGGAGCCCAAATATACACTGGAGTTGGCCTCAGGAGCCCAAAAATTGGATGAATCACACCCTGGAGTTGGCAGAAGTTGGCAGCAGCAGCAGCAGGAGCCCAAATATACACTGGAGTTGGCCTCAGGAGCCCAAAAATTGGATGAATCACACCCTGGAGTTGGCAGGAGTTGACAGTAGTAGCAGCAGGAGCCCAAATATACACTGGAGTTGGCTTCAGGAGCCCAAAAATTGGATGAATCACACCCTGGAGTTGGCAGAAGTTGGCAGCAGCAGCAGCAGGAGCCCAAATATACACTGGAGTTGGCCTCAGGAGCCCAAAAATTGGATGAATCACACCCTGGAGTTGGCAGAAGTTGGCAGTAGTAGCAGCAGGAGCCCAAATATACACTGGAGTTGGCTTCAGGAGCCCAAAAATTGGATGAATCACACCCTGGAGTTGGCAGAAGTTGGCAGCAGCAGCAGCAGCAGGAGCCCAAATATACACTGGAGTTGGCTTCAGGAGCCCAAAAATTGGATGAATCACACCCTGGAGTTGGCAGAAGTTGGCAGCAGCAGGAGCAGGAGCCCAAATATACACTGGAGTTGGCCTCAGGAGCCCAAAAATTGGATGAATCACACCCTGGAGTTGGCAGAAGTTGGCAGCAGCAGCAGCAGGAGCCCAAATATACACTGGAGTTGGCCTCAGGAGCCCAAAAATTGGATGAATCACACCCTGGAGTTGGCAGGAGTTGACAGTAGTAGCAGCAGGAGCCCAAATATACACTGGAGTTGGCTTCAGGAGCCCAAAAATTGGATGAATCACACCCTGGAGTTGGCAGAAGTTGGCAGCAGCAGCAGCAGGAGCCCAAATATACACTGGAGTTGGCCTCAGGAGCCCAAAAATTGGATGAATCACACCCTGGAGTTGGCAGAAGTTGGCAGTAGTAGCAGCAGGAGCCCAAATATACACTGGAGTTGGCTTCAGGAGCCCAAAAATTGGATGAATCACACCCTGGAGTTGGCAGAAGTTGGCAGTAGCAGCAGCAGGAGCCCAAATATACACTGGAGTTGGCCTCAGGAGCCCAAAAATTGGATGAATCACACCCTGGAGTTGGCAGAAGTTGGCAGTAGTAGCAGCAGGAGCCCAAATATACACTGGAGTTGGCTTCAGGAGCCCAAAAATTGGATGAATCACACCCTGGAGTTGGCAGAAGTTGGCAGCAGCAGCAGCAGCAGGAGCCCAAATATACACTGGAGTTGGCTTCAGGAGCCCAAAAATTGGATGAATCACACCCTGGAGTTGGCAGAAGTTGGCAGCAGCAGCAGCAGCAGGAGCCCAAATATACACTGGAGTTGGCTTCAGGAGCCCAAAAATTGGATGAATCACACCCTGGAGTTGGCAGAAGTTGGCAGTAGCAGCAGCAGGAGCCCAAATATACACTGGAGTTGGCTTCAGGAGCCCAAAAATTGGATGAATCACACCCTGGAGTTGGCAGGAGTTGACAGTAGCAGCAGCAGGAGCCCAAATATACACTGGAGTTGGCTTCAGGAGCCCAAAAATTGGATGAATCACACCCTGGAGTTGGCAGAAGTTGGCAGTAGTAGCAGCAGGAGCCCAAATATACACTGGAGTTGGCTTCAGGAGCCCAAAAATTGGATGAATCACACCCTGGAGTTGGCAGAAGTTGGCAGTAGCAGCAGCAGGAGCCCAAATATACACTGGAGTTGGCTTCAGGAGCCCAAAAATTGGATGAATCACACCCTGGAGTTGGCAGGAGTTGACAGTAGCAGCAGCAGGAGCCCAAATATACACTGGAGTTGGCTTCAGGAGCCCAAAAATTGGATGAATCACACCCTGGAGTTGGCAGAAGTTGGCAGTAGTAGCAGCAGGAGCCCAAATATACACTGGAGTTGGCTTCAGGAGCCCAAAAATTGGATGAATCACACCCTGGAGTTGGCAGGAGTTGACAGTAGCAGCAGCAGGAGCCCAAATATACACTGGAGTTGGCCTCAGGAGCCCAAAAATTGGATGAATCACACCCTGGAGTTGGCAGGAGTTGACAGTAGTAGCAGCAGGAGCCCAAATATACACTGGAGTTGGCTTCAGGAGCCCAAAAATTGGATGAATCACACCCTGGAGTTGGCAGAAGTTGGCAGTAGCAGCAGCAGGAGCCCAAATATACACTGGAGTTGGCTTCAGGAGCCCAAAAATTGGATGAATCACACCCTGGAGTTGGCAGAAGTTGGCAGTAGCAGCAGCAGGAGCCCAAAAAATGGCCTAAAGACATAAATATGTTTTGCACCATTTGTAAAGTGTAAAACGTGGCACCATGCTGAATCTAGTCGCATGCATCAGGCATTGGTGGGTGGAAATCCTGGCTGATCCATCCCTGATTCATTTTGACAAAGGTGAGTCTCTCCACATTTTTAGTTGACAGACGAGTTCTCCTCGCCGTAACTATGGCCCCCGCCGCACTAAACACCCGCTCAGATGGCACGCTACTTGCCGGGCAGGACAGCTTTTCCAGGGCAAACTCTGCTAGTTGCGGCCACAAATCAAGTTTGGCTGCCCAGAAGTCCAGCGGATCCTCAAGGTGTGTTGGCATGGTCATGTCAAAGTATGACATGACCTGCTGGTTCAGGTCCTGCTCCAGGTCTTCCTGCTGCTCATGAGTAGCCTCACTATGCGGGTGTAGAAAGCTACTCATTAGCGACTGAAGACTGAGGCTGCTGCTGCTGATGGAGCTTCTGCTGCTGCTGCTGCCAACCCCCCCAGCGGCCATGGCAGTGGAAGGTGAGCGCAGAGGTCCCCTCGAGTCAGACCTGCGAGAGTATGGACCATGGCGCAGATAGGCATCGGCCAACTGCCTACGTAGAATGTCTTTGTAGTAGTTGAGTTTGTCCTCCCTCTCGGTGGGTTTAAAAAATGCCCCCATTTTGTGCCGGAAGCGAGGGTCCAATAAGGTGGACAGCCAGAAGTCATCCCGCCGACAGATGGAAACAATTCTGGGGTCACTACGCAAGCATGTGAGCATGCTTCGTGCCATTTGCGCAAGTGACTCGGATGGACTACCTGTCTCCATCTCCACTGCATACTGCCACGGTGTGCCCGGGTCCTCTGTCTCTCCTTCCTCAAAAACCTCTAGCTCCTCTGGCTGCTCCTGCTCCTCCTCTCCTGTCCGCTGACTAGATAAACCAGCCATTTCGCCAAGCCTAAACTGTGTTTCGCTGGGCAACTCCTCCTCCTCCTCTTCCTCCTCCTCCTCCTCCAGTTCAGCTCCAACGGGGTTCATGTGGCCGTAAGATGTAAACGCCATGTCTCCAGTGCCCTGACCAGCCATGGTTTCCAACATGTGCTGTAGTACATGAAGCAGTGGAATCACGTCGTTCATCCCGTAATCCTGCCGACTGACAAATAAAGTGGCTTCCTCAAAGGGCCTGAGCAAACGGCAGGTGTCACGTATGAGCTGCCACTGGTTGACATTGAAGTTACACAGGGGAGTCCCCCTATCTGCTTGGATCATCAGGAAATCCGTGATGGCTTTTCTCTGTTCATATAATCGGTCCAACATGTGAAGGGTGGAATTCCAACGGGTGGAAACATCGCAAATCAGACTATGTTGGGGGATACCATTCTGACGCTGTAGCTCAAGAAGGGTGTGTTTGGCGGTGTAGGAGTGGCTGAAGTGCATGCAAAGTTTCCGTGAAGTTGTTAGGATGTCCTGCAGATGGGGGGAACACTTCAGAAACCGCTTGACAACCAGATTGAAGACGTGAGCCATGCAGGGGGCATGGGTCAGGCTTCCTTGGCGCAGCGCAGACAAAATGTTCTTCCCATTGTCGGTAACCATGATTCCCATTTTAAGTTTTCTCGGAGTAAGCCATGTTTGGATTTCCTGATGAATACATTTAAGCAGTTCCTCCCCTGTGTGACTCCGTTCGCCAAGACAAACCATGTGAAGCACTGCGTGACACCTCCGTGCCCTGCACACATGGTAGACTGGAGGGGCACTGAGACTTGAGCCTACAGTGGAGGGTGAGGAGATGGCGGAGGATGAGGAGGCCGAGTCGCACGGTGTCACAGGCCCAATGGGCAGAGAGCGCGGAGGCCGAAGCGGCGTGACCTGTCCAAGTTGCTGCTGCAAAGGGACCACATTCACCCAGTGGGCCGTAAACGACATGTACTGCCCCTGACCGTAGTTACAGCTCCAGATGTCGGCGCTGCCATGTATTTTGCTACACACCGACAGGCTCAAGGACTGGCCCACCTTCTGTTCAACAAAAGTGTGCAGCGCTGGTACTGCCTTCTTGGCAAAGAAATGACGGCTTGGGACTCTCCACCTCGGCTCGGCACAAGCCATCAGTTCTCTGAAAGGTGCAGATTCCACCACCTGAAAAGGGAGCGACTGCAGCACCAGCAACTTGGACAGGAGCACATTCAGCTTCTGCGCCGTAGGATGAGTGGGCGCATACTGCTGTCTCTTGGACATGGCTTCGCTGATGGATTGCTGGCGGGATGCATGACTTGGAGGAGGAGGAGGAGGAGCAGGAGCGACAGAGGATGGGTGTGACGCACAGCTGCCTTCGGCTGAGGTGCTGGAGCCTTGGCTGGCAGAAATTGGGAGCTCACTTGGTGAGGAAGCAGACTGGACCACCCCTTGGGAGCCTCGGTTCTCCCAGGTCGTTTTATGGTGACGCATCATATGTTGACGCAGGGCCGTGGTGCCAACATTTGGACCCTGGCCACGCTTCACCTTTTGCCTACATATCTTGCATGTGGCCATGTTACCCTCCTGCGGATGCCTCAGGAAAAACTGCCACACTGCCGAGTAGCTACTTTTCCCACCCCCTGGCCTCACTGATTCACTGCTGCTGTTGCCAACTCCAGGAACCCCTGCTCCACTACCTCCCGATAAGGTAGACTGCCGCACAGCAGGTGCTCTACCCCGGCCCCGGCCCCGGCCGGCTCCAGCCTTTGGAATTGTGCCCCCATGCTGACTGCTACCACCTTGCTGCCTCAGCTGCTGACTCCGGGGCAACCTGCGCCCCTCTTCTCCTGATGATGACGATGAAGCCCCTTCATCACCCGGCTCCCAAGTGCGATCGGCTTCATCGTCATCATCATCATCATCACCGGGTTGTGGCTGTACGTCACTGATGTTCGTGGATTCGTCAACAGTGTCTGGCGCAGGAGCTGGAACGCTCGCAGCACCCACGACACTGTCCACATCACTATTTGTCTGCCTAGCTAAAGAAGCCACCTCCATTTCTTGGCTGGGCAGTAGCTGCTGACTGTCCTCCTGTATCTGATCGTCCTCCTCACTAAAGAGTGGAGCTGAACCCAAAGCATAGGATACGTCGCTGGGGGAGGGAACGGCGTAGGACAGAGGCAATGGGAGGACAGGGACTGCTCTCGGGGCATGCCAACTCAGGGTTGTGTCAGAGGAACCTACCGACCCTAGACTGGGGGTCTCAGATGTAAGTTGTGATGATGTTGTTGATGAGCGCGTCAGCCAATCTACCACGGCAGATGCGTTACTGGTGGAGACCCGACCGCTAGCAGATACTGGCAGATTAGGTCTCTCAGCGTGACTCCTGCTGCTACTGGCCCCCAGTCTGATGCGAGCTCTGCCTGCGGAATCTTGGCCTCTGCCACTCCTCTTTTCACTTCCAGGCACTTGTCTGCCCGACATAGTCTAACTGGCGTGGTAGTAGGTGATATTTTAAGAACCCCCAGGCAGCAGTGGGTCTATATAAAACAGAATATAATGCACACCAAAAGTGAGCAGTAACACTCAGCCTCCAACAGGCCTGCTTAGTGTAAATAAGAGAGCTGCTTAGTGTAAATAAAGAGGGGTATGCTATGTTACAGAATGGGATGCCTCAACAGAAGTGCACCTGGCAGGCAGCAGTAAGCCTATGCCCAGCAAAAGTGTCTTATAATATAAATATAATAAGAGCAAATGCTTATATGGTCTTAAACAGAGGCTGCTTTAGTCACAGAATGGGATGCCCTGGGCAGGAATGGACCTGGCAGGGTCCAGTAGGGCTTTGGCCAGCAAAAGTGTCTTTATCAGGCTAATTTCAAATATGATAAGAGCAAATGCTTATATGGTCTTAAACAGAGGCTGCTGTAGTCACAGAATGGGATGCCCCGGGCAGGAATCGACCTGGCAGGGTCCAGTAGGGCTTTGGCCAGCAAAAGTGTCTTTATCAGGCCTGATTTCTATGAGAATAAGTGCAAATGTTTATTATGCTATTAAATAGAGGCTGCTTTAGTCACAGAATGGGATGCCAGTGCCACAAAAACCAGAGAGCATGCACAGCAAAAGTGTCTTTATCAGGCCTGATTTCTATGAGAATAAGTGCAAATGTTTATTATGCTATTAAATAGAGGCTGCTTTAGTCACAGAATGGGATGCCAGTGCCACAAAAACCAGAGAGCATGCACAGCAAAAGTGTCTTTATCAGGCCTGATTTCTATGAGAATAAGTGCAAATGTTTATTATGCTATTAAATAGAGGCTGCTTTAGTCACAGAATGGGATGCCAGTGCCACAAAAACCAGAGAGCATGCACAGCAAAAGTGTCTTTATCAGGCCTGATTTCTATGAGAATAAGTGCAAATGTTTATTATGCTATTAAATAGAGGCTGCTTTAGTCACAGAATGGGATGCCGGTGCCACAAAAACCAGAGAGCATGCACAGCAAAAGTGTCTTTATCAGGCCTGATTTCTATGAGAATAAGTGCAAATGTTTATTATGCTATTAAATAGAGGCTGCTTTAGTCACAGAATGGGATGCCAGTGCCACAAAAACCAGAGAGCATGCACAGCAAAAGTGTCTTTATCAGGCCTGATTTCTATGAGAATAAGTGCAAATGTTTATTATGCTATTAAATAGAGGCTGCTTTAGTCACAGAATGGGATGCCAGTGCCACAAAAACCAGAGAGCATGCACAGCAAAAGTGTCTTTATCAGGCCTGATTTCTATGAGAATAAGTGCAAATGTTTATTGTGCTATTAAATAGAGGCTGCTTTAGTCACAGAATGGGATGCCAGTGCCACAAAAACCAGAGAGCATGCACAGCAAAAGTGTCTTTATCAGGCCTGATTTCTATGAGAATAAGTGCAAATGTTTATTATGCTATTAAATAGAGGCTGCTTTAGTCACAGAATGGGATGCCAGTGCCACAAAAACCAGAGAGCATGCACAGCAAAAGTGTCTTTATCAGGCCTGATTTCTATGAGAATAAGTGCAAATGTTTATTATGCTATTAAATAGAGGCTGCTTTAGTCACAGAATGGGATGCCAGTGCCACAAAAACCAGAGAGCATGCACAGCAAAAGTGTCTTTATCAGGCCTGATTTCTATGAGAATAAGTGCAAATGTTTATTGTGCTATTAAATAGAGGCTGCTTTAGTCACAGAATGGGATGCCAGTGCCACAAAAACCAGAGAGCATGCACAGCAAAAGTGTCTTTATCAGGCCTGATTTCTATGAGAATAAGTGCAAATGTTTATTATGCTATTAAATAGAGGCTGCTTTAGTCACAGAATGGGATGCCAGTGCCACAAAAACCAGAGAGCATGCACAGCAAAAGTGTCTTTATCAGGCCTGATTTCTATGAGAATAAGTGCAAATGTTTATTGTGCTATTAAATAGAGGCTGCTTTAGTCACAGAATGGGATGCCAGTGCCACAAAAACCAGAGAGCATGCACAGCAAAAGTGTCTTTATCAGGCCTGATTTCTATGAGAATAAGTGCAAATGTTTATTATGCTATTAAATAGAGGCTGCTTTAGTCACAGAATGGGATGCCAGTGCCACAAAAACCAGAGAGCATGCACAGCAAAAGTGTCTTTATCAGGCCTGATTTCTATGAGAATAAGTGCAAATGTTTATTGTGCTATTAAATAGAGGCTGCTTTAGTCACAGAATGGGATGCCAGTGCCACAAAAACCAGAGAGCATGCACAGCAAAAGTGTCTTTATCAGGCCTGATTTCTATGAGAATAAGTGCAAATGTTTATTATGCTATTAAATAGAGGCTGCTTTAGTCACAGAATGGGATGCCAGTGCCACAAAAACCAGAGAGCATGCACAGCAAAAGTGTCTTTATCAGGCCTGATTTCTATGAGAATAAGTGCAAATGTTTATTATGCTATTAAATAGAGGCTGCTTTAGTCACAGAATGGGATGCCAGTACCACAAAAACCAGAGAGCATGCACAGCAAAAGTGTCTTTATCAGGCCTGATTTCTATGAGAATAAGTGCAAATGTTTATTATGCTATTAAATAGAGGCTGCTTTAGTCACAGAATGGGATGCCAGTGCCACAAAAACCAGAGAGCATGCACAGCAAAAGTGTCTTTATCAGGCCTGATTTCTATGAGAATAAGTGCAAATGTTTATTATGCTATTAAATAGAGGCTGCTTTAGTCACAGAATGGGATGCCAGTGCCACAAAAACCAGAGAGCATGCACAGCAAAAGTGTCTTTATCAGGCCTGATTTCTATGAGAATAAGTGCAAATGTTTATTGTGCTATTAAATAGAGGCTGCTTTAGTCACAGAATGGGATGCCAGTGCCACAAAAACCAGAGAGCATGCACAGCAAAAGTGTCTTTATCAGGCCTGATTTCTATGAGAATAAGTGCAAATGTTTATTGTGCTATTAAATAGAGGCTGCTTTAGTCACAGAATGGGATGCCAGTGCCACAAAAACCAGAGAGCATGCACAGCAAAAGTGTCTTTATCAGGCCTGATTTCTATGAGAATAAGTGCAAATGTTTATTATGCTATTAAATAGAGGCTGCTTTAGTCACAGAATGGGATGCCAGTGGCACAAAAACCAGAGAGCATGCACAGCAAAAGTGTCTTTATCAGGCCTGATTTCTATGAGAATAAGTGCAAATGTTTATTATGCTATTAAATAGAGGCTGCTTTAGTCACAGAATGGGATGCCAGTGCCACAAAAACCAGAGAGCATGCACAGCAAAAGTGTCTTTATCAGGCCTGATTTCTATGAGAATAAGTGCAAATGTTTATTGTGCTATTAAATAGAGGCTGCTTTAGTCACAGAATGGGATGCCAGTGCCACAAAAACCAGAGAGCATGCACAGCAAAAGTGTCTTTATCAGGCCTGATTTCTATGAGAATAAGTGCAAATGTTTATTGTGCTATTAAATAGAGGCTGCTTTAGTCACAGAATGGGATGCCAGTGCCACAAAAACCAGAGAGCATGCACAGCAAAAGTGTCTTTATCAGGCCTGATTTCTATGAGAATAAGTGCAAATGTTTATTATGCTATTAAATAGAGGCTGCTTTAGTCACAGAATGGGATGCCAGTGCCACAAAAACCAGAGAGCATGCACAGCAAAAGTGTCTTTATCAGGCCTGATTTCTATGAGAATAAGTGCAAATGTTTATTATGCTATTAAATAGAGGCTGCTTTAGTCACAGAATGGGATGCCAGTGCCACAAAAACCAGAGAGCATGCACAGCAAAAGTGTCTTTATCAGGCCTGATTTCTATGAGAATAAGTGCAAATGTTTATTGTGCTATTAAATAGAGGCTGCTTTAGTCACAGAATGGGATGCCAGTGCCACAAAAACCAGAGAGCATGCACAGCAAAAGTGTCTTTATCAGGCCTGATTTCTATGAGAATAAGTGCAAATGTTTATTGTGCTATTAAATAGAGGCTGCTTTAGTCACAGAATGGGATGCCAGTGCCACAAAAACCAGAGAGCATGCACAGCAAAAGTGTCTTTATCAGGCCTGATTTCTATGAGAATAAGTGCAAATGTTTATTATGCTATTAAATAGAGGCTGCTTTAGTCACAGAATGGGATGCCAGTGCCACAAAAACCAGAGAGCATGCACAGCAAAAGTGTCTTTATCAGGCCTGATTTCTATGAGAATAAGTGCAAATGTTTATTATGCTATTAAATAGAGGCTGCTTTAGTCACAGAATGGGATGCCAGTGCCACAAAAACCAGAGAGCATGCACAGCAAAAGTGTCTTTATCAGGCCTGATTTCTATGAGAATAAGTGCAAATGTTTATTATGCTATTAAATAGAGGCTGCTTTAGTCACAGAATGGGATGCCAGTGCCACAAAAACCAGAGAGCATGCACAGCAAAAGTGTCTTTATCAGGCCTGATTTCTATGAGAATAAGTGCAAATGTTTATTGTGCTATTAAATAGAGGCTGCTTTAGTCACAGAATGGGATGCCAGTGCCACAAAAACCAGAGAGCATGCACAGCAAAAGTGTCTTTATCAGGCCTGATTTCTATGAGAATAAGTGCAAATGTTTATTGTGCTATTAAATAGAGGCTGCTTTAGTCACAGAATGGGATGCCAGTGCCACAAAAACCAGAGAGCATGCACAGCAAAAGTGTCTTTATCAGGCCTGATTTCTATGAGAATAAGTGCAAATGTTTATTGTGCTATTAAATAGAGGCTGCTTTAGTCACAGAATGGGATGCCAGTGCCACAAAAACCAGAGAGCATGCACAGCAAAAGTGTCTTTATCAGGCCTGATTTCTATGAGAATAAGTGCAAATGTTTATTATGCTATTAAATAGAGGCTGCTTTAGTCACAGAATGGGATGCCAGTGCCACAAAAACCAGAGAGCATGCACAGCAAAAGTGTCTTTATCAGGCCTGATTTCTATGAGAATAAGTGCAAATGTTTATTATGCTATTAAATAGAGGCTGCTTTAGTCACAGAATGGGATGCCAGTGCCACAAAAACCAGAGAGCATGCACAGCAAAAGTGTCTTTATCAGGCCTGATTTCTATGAGAATAAGTGCAAATGTTTATTATGCTATTAAATAGAGGCTGCTTTAGTCACAGAATGGGATGCCAGTGCCACAAAAACCAGAGAGCATGCACAGCAAAAGTGTCTTTATCAGGCCTGATTTCTATGAGAATAAGTGCAAATGTTTATTATGCTATTAAATAGAGGCTGCTTTAGTCACAGAATGGGATGCCAGTGCCACAAAAACCAGAGAGCATGCACAGCAAAAGTGTCTTTATCAGGCCTGATTTCTATGAGAATAAGTGCAAATGTTTATTATGCTATTAAATAGAGGCTGCTTTAGTCACAGAATGGGATGCCTCACAGCAGACTTAAGATCAGTTCAGTATATATGCACAGTTAGTTACTATAAGCAGCCTGAAAACGCTAACAAAGGCTGGATGAAAAAAAAAAAATCTCCCTGTCAGCCAGCTCCGTTTTTCCTACCTTTCCCTGGCTTTCTGTCTGTCTCCTGTCTGTCTCCTGCCTGTCTCCTGCCTGTCTCCAGCCTGTCCCTGTCTGTCCCTGTCTCCAGCCTGTCTCCAGCCTGTCTAACTGCCTCAGCTACACAGCGTTCTGTCTGTCTGTCACGAATGCAATAGAGAAATGAGGAAAAGCAAGATGGCCGCCGTTAAATACCGCTGTGTGACGTCACCGGGCTTGCTGGCTGCTGATAGGCTGCATGTGACTGCCCCAGCTTGCACTGGCGCGGGATACATGTCCAGACATGTCCCGCCCGCCATCTTAGAATGCCTGTAATGTAAATGAATGGATGTTAAAGGAAAACTTCGAGTGATCGAATCGCGGGGAAATTCGGATTCGATCCGAATCGAATTTTTCCTGAAATTCGGATCGAATCCGGGTTCGTCCGGATCGATTCGCTCATCCCTACTCATTTTACACTGTTCTCAAGGGAGATAGTGGGAGGGGGGAAGTTACTGTGTTCCTGGACAGGGACTTCTTTATCTAAGCTATTGAACTAAGCAACAAAAACTACATAAAAGCTACAGGATGGCAAAATATACCAGGCAAAGCCATGTCCCTATTATGTATATAACATAACTAATTGATTTGCAGCGGTGGTGTATGAATGTATTTTTTCACATTGATCTGTTTCAGAATGCAATTCACACATGATTAATGCCTAAATGTGTTACTACCATCAATCAACTTGTGATAACAGTCCTTTGATTTCCTGGAGGACAAGGTTAGGGAAAGTTGCTCTGCATTGCTGTCTGTTTATTGATTGTTTGTCAAGATGTAGTCATTCGGTAAAGTTTGTGTACATCTTGCCAATTCACATATCGTTTAGCTTCTAAAATCTGTTTATTAGTCCCCAAACATGCATTGTACGATAAAGCTTGTTTCACTTAAACACTTTTAGAAGCTGTAAGCTAATGGACTTGGATAACTTGGATTACTGCCATAGAACATGGAAAATATAGGTGTCTAACTGCAAACTAAAACATGGACACACTGTTGATGCTTCCTTTATTAATTACTCTTTTATTCTTCGTAATTTTACTCTGTAAAAGTCTTTGTTTTTTTGTAATTCTAGTAAAGGTCATAGTACAAACAGTTGTTGGATCCAAATTATTTTAGTCTATGATACTCCAGGGCAGTCATACTCGCTCCCCCTGGGACATCCATAATCGGGATGCCCCACTGTGTCAAACCCCCCCAGGTCTCCCGAAAACTCATCTTTGTTCCTAGTCGGCGCATGTGCAAGCAGCGGCCGCATCCCTGCTATCCCTGTAGCAGGCAGCGCGCCCGCGCCAAGCATTTGTGAAAGGTCGCTGCAGGCACGCTCCCTGTTAAAGGGTAGGGGGGATATGGCCTCCAGCATGTTCGGATCCGCTCGCTTAAGACGAGCTCTTGGATGAAGGAGCGGGAGCAGATCCAAGCACGCTGACTGAACAAGACACTGCACATGAGCCGTAAGAAGGGTGAGTGAGATCGGGCAACCTATGGGGTTTCACACAGTGGGGCATTCCCGATCGGCAAAGACCAAAAGCCAGAATAGTCAAAATCCTGGGTTTTGGTCCACTTTAAATAATTATCTGATTATTACCTTCCACTTTTTCTAATTTGTTGGGGTCAAGTAACCCCTAGGCATTACCATTTGGGATGAGTATAATTAACTTTTTTCAGACATTTGCTGGGACCTGACAGAGGACAGCCATCCCAAATCAGGATGCCAGGAGGGCACCAATTACTCATTTTGGATTTAGGTCCATATTGATAAATGAGCAACTCCTTTTTGCATGAGAAATGGGCTATTATTGACATATATTTGACCCAATGAAGACACTGCCAACTGGACACTACTGTTCAATGATAAATGATAATTTAGGGACCACATTGTCCAGGTTTTATTTGGGAATACCATCTTTAGATACTGCACAGTGTTCATTCACATATTTTTTCTGGTTCCCTAATTAGTTGTAGAAGAAATTATAAAGTATTCCCATGAAGGAGAGCTTTGTGCTGAATTTGTCATTATGGATATTTTTATAAACTTATTAATAAGGTTTTTGCCGAACACCAAAGGGTAAATAATCTGAGACAAGAAAACGCCTTCCCACTGAGCTGGGGTAAGCCGCCCAATCAAAGTGGGTCCAGCATTTTATTTTCAATTACCGCTCTTAAAGAATGGATATCTAGTATTAAAGGAGATGTATCGGGAAATTGTGTGATATTAAAAATCTATATAAACACACTTCCTTCCAATAAAAGAAAGAAACAAGTCTAGCCGGATATTTCTTGATGCCGGGTGTATAAAGGACCCCTCCTCCTGCCACCCATATATGCATATTTATAAAGATATTAATCATTTGGCCATTTTTTGGGGATAGCCCTCCTTTAATTACCTAGCTCTTTTGTCTGCAAAATTGGCAGTATACAGATTATAATACTATTGCCTGTACCCTCATATGTTTCTGCCTTGTGATTTATTTATCTACTATATATATTTATTCCCAGCAGAGTTTACACTCATCCTTCCTAGCCCGAAAACCTACTGTGCAGAGTGAGTGTGGATCTGCCACACTAGAGGTGTATCTAGGCTTTCTGGCTCCCGGGGAAAAGATTTGATGTGGCGCCCCCAACCTGTGCTCATGCACCCCTTTGGTGCCCCCTGGCCTGCTTCCCCCCCCCCGGGGAATGTGCCGCCCCCTGCCCCCCCTAGCTTCGCCCCCGCGCCACACCATGAAGTTATTCCACATCGACAAAGCAGTTAAATTACGTGTGTTGGCTTACCTGTCTGCAGGTTTCAGGTTTGCACTTGTTCCACAGAATTGGGAAAAGTATTCAAAACGGTGTACAAAAGGGAACATTGGAACTACAGACCAGTAAGCTTGACATCTGTGGAGGGCTGTTTGAAGGTTTTTTAAGAAATGCCATCTTGTAGTATCTCAGTGAAAGTGACCCTATTACTCCTTAACAGCATGGATTTATGAGGAATTGGTCTTCTCAGCTTTTATAAGGAAGTTAGTTCAAGACTTGATCAGGATTGTCATATATCATGAATTTTCTAAAGCATTTGATACTCTGCCAAATAAAAGACTGGTACAAAAGATGAGACTGCTTGGACTGGGGGAAATGTGTGTACATGGGTAACTAGCTTAAAGTGGACCAACACCCACCGCTGATTGGCCCGGGAATCTATAAGATTCCCGGGCCGATCAGCCCCCTCCCCGCGGGGATGCCCCGCTGTGTGAAACCCCCCAGGACTCCCACAAACCTTACCTTCTCCCGTTCCAACGGCGCATGCGCGGGCCGCTGCCGCCGCCTCTCGCGAGTCCCTCTAGCAGGGCGCGCACCTGCGTCGGCCGCTTGCGGCAGCCTCAGGTTGTCCGCCGCTTGTCCGTCGGCGGTGAGGTAAGTTTTTTGGGGCTTTCTGGGTGGTTTCCCAGAAGTGGACCAACACCCAGGATAGTGAAAATCCTGGGTGTTGGTCCACTTTAATGAAAGAAAACAGAAGGTGGTTATCAATGATAAATACTCAGGGGTCAGAACTCGATTGTTTTCTCTTGAACATATATTATTCATTTTGGAAATGGATTTAATAGTAAAATATCAACATTTGGGGATGATACTAAGTTGTATAAAGTAACACAAAAGAGCAGAGCATGTAGCTACAAACTGATTTAGATACATTGGTCTAGACAGAAAAAATGGCATTCTATACTGTAAGAGCAGAACAGGTGATTATTAGAAATGCACTAAAAGAGTTCATAAGTGATCAAAATGCCTTCCTCGCATGCAATGATATTACTAGCTATGGCTAATAGACCCCTAACAAACAGGCTGAACTGGATGGATTTAAATATGTATTTAACCTTGCTATGTCACTATCTCACACATCCATCTAGGCCAAGGGTGTCTAACTCAATCCTGAAAGGGCAGCAACAGGGCATGTTTTGTAGTTCTCAGCTGTCTCTATAGCTCTGTATGAGAACTAATTACTGTACCTGTGCAAAGATACACACAGAGAAACCTGGCCTATTGCTGGCCTTTCAGGAGGGAGTCTGACACATGGGTATCACAGACAGCATGATCAAAAAATAGCAGTGTTCTATTGTGGGAAGATCCAAGCCTTGTATTCCCACAGTCAAAGGTCCTTCGCCTGCCAGCTAATTATCTTACCATCTGTCTTACTTGGGCAAAACTCACCACAGTTTATTGCTTGAGTGGCTGCTTGTCTACAAATGAGCCACACCTCCTTCAGTATGGTGGGTAGGTCGTCCAACCCCTACCAGTTTCATCTCCACCTAAAGGACTTCATCAGGTTAGCTTCCATAGCACATCTTGGTAATTTAGCATTGAAACATAACCATTTCATGTTGTAAATCCACCTACTGCATACCCTCAGCGCTGCAGGGAAAAAAGAGCGGAAGGTCAGACAGAAATACAGGAGTGGACAAGTCTCACAGCAATCAGATTGAATTTAGTTTGAAGGTATATACCATGTCTGTCAGAGCTATTTCATGAATGAAAACATTTTATAGAGGAGTATAGAGGGGGAGGTACCACTTATGATAAATACAACCTCTCTTGGGTCACTCTCATTTGGCTGTCCTTCAATGTAATACTTACAATTTCCATATTCCAGAGCTGCAAGTAAAATATGGTTAGGAGCAGCCCAAGCACACCTTCTTTGCTTGTGTTGTGTACAATCCCAATAGGCAGGGCCGGATTATGAGAGGGGCGCAAGGGGCGCAAGCCCCGGGGCCTCCACCATTTGCCCTGCAAAGGGGGCCTCCACCAACCTTTGGGTTATGATCTTGTCCAGGAGGCATTTCAGTCTTTGGTCTGACGGGCCGCGTGGCCAGCAACAAAGCTATCGGCGGCAGTGGGGTCCCCCCACGTCTGGGCAGCCAAAGCCACCACAGGACAAGACGGAGAGTCTAGAGCAGCAGAGCCACCATCAGCAATGCTACAGTGATGGGTGCGTGCAAAACTGTCACTCAATCTGAGGTTCCAGTAAGCAGACGGGTGCCAGACAACCACCAATCAGTTACTTGGCTGGACTATAATTGTAAAGGAAAAAAATACTGTATCTGGGGCCACCACCGAACTTAAACCGGCCCTGCCAATAGGTTACAGGCAGTCATGAGCAGAAAGGGGGATGTGTGGGCTGTGTTTACCTGCACTGCTGGGGCTCAGTGCCTGGAAAGTAAAAGTTGCATACAGTATCAGCCAATAGCTAGGCTATTCATAGACCTTTTTGCAACTTTAGGACTGCTTTAATTAATACAGGGTTAGATTTGTTCTTCTTTTAGCAACAGCTTGCTTTAAACATTAGGTTATAAAAGACAGAGCATAGACACTCCTTATTCTGAAATGTTCTAATTGAAATAATTATGTCTGCCTTTTACAAAACAAAATTGGTATGTCTAAGTTAGTCTTATTTTTGTGTGAAAAAAGGAACAGCAAGGAGCAGATGAGACCAGCAATTTGCAGCCTTGTCAGCAGCAGTGGCTCATTGTTACGCTGATGGTGTGTTGGTCATGTTTTTTTTTCCTGTCACCCCAGCAGTAAAAGCACTCTCCTCTCAGCAAGGCTTATATTCCTAGAACATCTTTATTACTGCACTGGATGTAAAACAAAAAATGAGTCTACAAATAAATGTGGCTATAGAACAACAACAACAAAATCTTCACCAAACTATACATTGTGCAAATTACTGTGTATACCAATTAGAGATGAGCGAACTTCTTGAAAGTTCGATTCGGGCGATTCGCCGAATTTCCCCAAGAAATTCGGGTTTGCCCGAATCGAACTTTCACGAATCGCTCATCTGAAAAAAAAAAATGCCGGCATGGTCGGAGCGTGGAGGCCGGCACCGCTCTCAGCTGTCATCAGAGGACGCGTCATCAGAGGGCGCCTGAGAGCGGCGCCGGCCTCCACGCTCCGACCATGCAGGTAAGTGTTTGCTTTTTAAAAAAATGCCGGCATGGTGGAAGTGGGCAGGCCGGCTGCGCTGTCAGCGGGCCGGCTTCCGCCGCCCGCGTGGCCAGCCTCCCCGCTCCCACCATGCCGGCATTTTTTTTATTTTTATTTCAGGGAAAATTCGATCGGCACGAACCAAAAAAAATTCGGGTTTGTGCCGAATCGAATTTTCCCTGAAATTCAGAACGAATTCCGCTCATCCCTAATGCCAATATTCAAATCAGAATGTTAAAGCTCAGGAGAGTAATTTATAAAGCACACAGCTATTATTGTAGCCATTTCTGAATCCTGCATCCAGCAACCCTGCGATCCTGTAACAAGTTTCCATTTGTGCAGAATAATATTATTAATATATTAATATATTAATTAATATATTATTATTGTTTATTTATATAGCGCCGCCACATTCCGTAGTGCTGTACAAAGTAGTAATTACAGACAGGGTAGAAGCATACAGTTCATATTACAAATGCAGTGTTACAGAGTTTACAGTTAATATTCTGAATACAAGACACAATAGGAGAGAGAGTCCTGCCCTTGCAAGCTTACAGTCTAAAGGATGAGGGGTGGGGGCAAGAGGGAATGGATCACAAACAGTAAGTATTAGGCTTTGTGGCAGGTGCTCTTTAGGGAATCGCTTAATATAAAGAATTATTGTGTAAACATTTATCTATCTTATCTACTTTTAAAAAGACCCACCCCAAAAAGCACACTGAGTACGGTGGCAAGTGTTTTGAAGGTTGCCATAACTAAGGATCTTAGTTATGAGAAAAGGTTACGAGAATTAAATCTGTTTAGTCTTGAGAGGAGACGACTGAGGAGGGACATGATTTACTTGTATAAATATATAAATGGCCCATACAAAAATATGGGAGAACGCTATTTCAGGTAAAATCCTCTCTAAAGACAAGGGGGTACTCCCTTGGACTGGAAAAAAAGAAATTTAGTCTCTGGAGGTGACAACCGTTTTTTACCATAAGAACTATAAATCTATGGAATTAGATGCTTATTTAGAAGAAAATAACATTAACAGTTACTATTAGTGGTTATCAGTAAAAAATTAAATAATTTCCACCTATAAAATGAAATAAAAAATAACTTCCCCTACCCCAACACCCTTGGTTGAACTTGATGGACATATGTCTTTTTTCAACCGTATTAACTATGTAACTATGTAATTGTGGGTCGCCTAAGCCAGACAATAGGCTCATCTAAACAGATGAGTTTAGGGGAACTTTTAAAGCTTGGAAGGTTGGGGAGTGGCAAACTGTTTAAGGGAGGGTATGCCGGTAAAGGCAAGTGGCACGTGAGAAGTCCAGAAAATGAGAGAGTGGGCAGAGATGATTAGAGTTGAGAGCTGTAGGAGGTTCCAGGCAGAGTGGAGGCTGTTTTTGGTTGTTATTTGGAACCCACTACATATTTGGTAGCATGTCCATAAACTTTATTGTGTCACAGAGTGATGTGCACGGGGTTGATTTAGAGCCAGGTATGCCATTCACATTCATTGGCTATCTTTGGGCCTGTTTCAACACTAGGTGAAAATTTATACCCACTTGTTGAATCAGCCCCAAGGTAGACAATGAAAGTGAATGGCAGTTATATCTCCTAAAAAAGGAGTGAGTTTTCTCATCTGGCTCTGAATTGACACCAAGTGTTAAAGTGGACCAACACCCAGGGGGGATCGGCCCGGGAATCTATAAGATTCCCGGGCCGATCAGATTCCTCCCCGCGGGGCATCCGAAATCGGGATGTCCCGCGGGGAGGAACCCCCCAGGAGGCCCACAAACCTTACCTCAGCCCCGCGGCCGCGTCTCGCGCTTCCCTCTAGCAGGGCGCGCACCCGCGCCTGCCGTTTGTGAATGGCCGGCGCAGGCGCGCTCCCTGTTAGAGGGAAGCGCGAGACGTGCCCTCCAGCGCTCAGAGCCGCTGAGCTGCTATGCGCGTCCAAGCGGCCTTGGACGCGCGCTGTGATTGGCTGGAGTGGTCACGTGGGAGCGGGGAGAGGTGAGTTTTTGGGGCTTTCTGGGGGGTTTCACACAGCGGGGCACCTCGATCGGGGTGGACCAAAACCCAGGATAGTCAAAATCCTGGATGTTGGTCCACTTTAAATTTTTAATATCTGCTTTTGTCATATTATGCCCTACATATGATTTGCTACCATCTAATGGTAATTCTGTGTAGTTGCAGCTTTGCTTATTTTCACTCTTCTTCATTTGTAGACTGTAAATAGCATACATAAAAGTGTGTACCACATGACCTGTTCCTTTCTGTGAGCTGATACATTCTCTATGCAAGCACAGACACAACAAGGAGACATTGCTCCCGCTGGTCTGTGGCAGTAAGTTCCTTTCGACTGCTTAGGATTGCCCTGATCTTCAGGTATTTGCATTGAACTTCTAACTAGTAAAGATTTGCAGACAGATTCATCTGATTTTCAAGGAAAAATCGATTTAGCAAAGATCCGAATTTCTTGTGATTTGTAGCAAACACATTTTTCCTGGAAATGCTTATGTTTTTACATTTATCTGTCACCTCGCTATTTAGTGCTGCGATTGTCACCCACTGCTCCATGTCCCTTGCTGCTCGGGTGTCTGAACAATCGCCATTGTTCTCCACCGCTCCCGACTGCTCTGTGCTGGTGGCAGATTGAGGAGGAACATGGAGCAGTGTGAAGTGGTGACGATCATGCTAGTGGCAGAATAGCGAGGGACACAGAGCAACATGGGTGGGTGGGGACACCCGTGACGCTGGATAGGGTGGCAGCAGGTGAATTTTTAGGTTTTAATAGATTTTTTTAAATAATTCAAGAAAAAAAAAGCAAAAATAACAGTGTGAGACGAATCATATTACAAATCATCACCATAAGAAGTGCACTTACATATCACATATATCATTTTATGAAAACATAGATTAAGAATACGTTGGTTAATAAGATAAAATAGTCAAATAGTACTTTAATGAATCAATCATTCCAACCTTTATAACGAGCAGATGAAACCCCTCTTTAGCCAATGATATTGTAAAACAGAGGCATCATTGTAGTCAGCATAGTTTATGGACCTCAACCAATGAAATAAGGGACCCAAACACTGAGTATTATAAGAGGGAAAAAATGAAACGATAAAAACCAAAAACAAACATTAAATGACCAACAAGACAAGAGATAGACTTACATACAATTAACAACATACACATTCATTCCTCACACAGAACCAGAGCCATAGATAAAAGGGGGGCAGGGACAGATGAAGGCAGCCCTGACATATTTAAACAATTAAAGTATGGCAGACTCGATCTGATGATTTGGGCCATATAGAGCATACCATGGCTCCCAGATCTTAGTGAAGTAAGGGGGCCGAGTCAGACAAGATCGCCACTATTTTCTCATATACCATATATAGAAACAGGTGAGTTTTTAAAGAAAGAGGTTCTCGAGCCACTCATAGAAATCTGATTCAGATGAATCCAGATTTACAACATTCACTCATTTCTATACCTAAACTTCTTCACAGAATCTTCTTCTCATCCCAGAACCTCAGTGTGCAATCTTTGATGTGTCATATCTGCCGACTCATAATGGGGATCACATCTGCAGCATGATGGAAGAAAAGTTTGTGACGTAGTCAATTTAAATTAAATAATGGTCTTTGATTCGACAATTTGCACATTGCACATTTTTGAGGAGTGTCTTATTATCCATATTTTATGCTGTGTCATATTTTATAATTAATGAATTCACTCAAGATATTTGGGTTCATCGAACACTATTTGTAAATTGTTTGATCATTTATGGGTGCAATTAGTTCAAAGGTAATTTAGACAACATACTTGTATCAACATATCTTTTTTTGAGTTGTTGATATTTCGTTCCTATAATAACTGCATCACTATAACTACTATTTTGGTTGTCCTAAATCAAGATGACTTCCAATAATAGCAATAATAATACTGTTAGAAAGAGAAACAGTGACTCACCTATATTTAAAATGATTAAACTTGTAATGTACCGCTTTGGTGTGTCATCTCTGCCGGCTCAGTTCATAATGGGGATCACACTCTATAAAAAACAAAGGCTGGATGATGTAGAGTTCTCTACACTTTTTGCTGGTTGGTTGAGAATACACACAGCTAGCTGTTAACTGTTATGCCCCTGGATATAGCACATACCCCCAGCAACTTATTCCATTGCAAGGTTTCCAGCCACACTGCCAGTTTAGAAGCAAACTATTGCGATTTGGAAAAAAAAAAGTCCTAACCTTGTCCTGGAGCCAGTGCTGCTTAGGTTATGCTTACTTTCTTTGGGTGTCCTTCATTTTGTGCATAGGTAGTGACAGGCCTGAAGGAGCAGAAACAGACACAAAGCCCCTATGTTCTGGTTAATTCAGCAGGAAGTGCAAAAAGTGCACTTTGGTGTAAATAGTAATGCACTTATTACTATAAGGTGCAATTTTTGCGCCTGGTGCAGAATCAATATTTGGCTGTAGGTTGGTTTTGAACTCTGCAACATGATGGAAGAAAAGTTTTGTGACGTAGTCAATTTGGGGGTTTCTTGGAAAATAACATTGTGCTTGTGACTTGTCTGAATGACAAGACAAAGGTTTTGTATCTAAGATTTTATTGTGCTGTAATTAAGCATCACAACATAACCAGACAACATGGAATTTTTCAGAATGTAAATAAAGGCTTTATAAAAGTGGAACCAGATATGGGGGATCGATTCAGAGCCAGGGGAGAATTCTTGCTCCATTTTTAGGAGAGAAAACTGTCTTTCACTTTCATTGTCTACCTTGAGGCTGATTCTGAGCCAGGTGAAAATTTACACCACGTAGATGATAAAAGTCAATGGCAATCTCTCTGTCTATCGCTCTGAATCAACCCCATGGTGTCTGTAATGTGAATCTTCAACGATAACTGTTTTGTGGCAAGCACATGGTCTGCCGTCTTGCCTTGCTTGACTGGCCTGCAGGTTTCCTTTAAATTACATGGCGATGACTCAGAGGGGTCAGTAGAAGTTCTGCTAGCAAGATAGATGGAGTGGGTATTGCTTTGTCTCCATAACAGCCTGTTACTGGCCACACCATATGCTCCATATGGTTCATATGGTACTTATGGTGTATGTGGTGGAGGCTGATTCACCACTAGTGCCACGTATTGCCAGATGAGCGCTCAGGTGCTTAGTGACCGCTAGTAGATGCTGTAAGCGGGTATCGGGTGCTGTAACCTAGCATTGCAGTCGCTGTAGTAACCTGACTGGTATTGATGAATGTGATGTGTGTTATAGTATAACGCTGCAGCAAGCGATAGATAGCGCCAGCTCAGTGCGTCCGACACTTGGCGCTCAACACCATACTTAACAATAAAAACTACACACACAACGTCAGCGCTCTAAAGCTGGGGGCTCTAGCATAGAGCGCCAGATGCTGTGTGATTAAAGTCTGTTTTTGAACACATATCCACCAGTAACAAAGCGAAAACACATGGAATTACATTGTTTTAACATTGTGACATTAACACTTTAGTGCCAGACCTGTAAATATTCTGCATAAAAATATAAAAAGTAGAAAAAACTATAAAAGTGCCAGGAGAGGTCACACAATGATTTGAGAAAATCAAAATGTATTTTAATTGCCAAACGCGCTGTTTAAACACAAAAAAAGAAAGCCTATTGAAATGTATGGGAGAGCGTCACTGAGCGAAAGGCAATACATGGCGCTCTTAAACCCAGAGCGCCGAGGCTATAAGCTGAGCCGCCTCTGGTAATACATGTGACGCTACATGGCACTGTTAGAGGCGGTCACCAGATTCGCTTTCTTAAATATGGTTTCCCGTACAGCGCCCTGCGTTCACCAGGCGCTGCCTGCCGCTTCGAGGCACTACCTGGCGCTATCCTTTGTTAAATAACTATAGTTTATTTTAAATAGCATTTAAGCAAATTAGCATTGTTTCCCATATTGTAATTATTGTTGACATCTTAAGGGAAGGTATGTTTTTTATTATTGTCCCATAGTACATAGTAGTAAATTTTTATTGGGTCATTACTTTCTTGTATAATTTATTAGTGAAGACTTTCATAATATTACATATTGCTCATTATTTGACGCTTATTTGACGCTTATACGCTTATTTTTAATATTTGAATAATGGTCTTTGATTCGACAATTTGCACATTGCACATTTTTGAGGAGTGTCTTATTATGCATATTTTATAATTAATGAATTCACTCAAGATAAGACCAACCATAATTTTGTAAATAGTGTTGGGTGAACTGGTACTTTGAACCAACCGACTATTGACAGGATTGTGGGGCTTATGTAAGTTGTACAACAGCTCGAACACAGAACTGACTGAAGTCCATGTTTGGGTTTGTGAACACAATCTTACAACATTTGGCACAGAATTGTTTGGGTTCATACAACACTATTTGTAAATTGTTTGATCATTTAGGGGTGCAATTAGTTCAAAGGTAATTTAGACAACATACTGGTATCAATATATCTTTTTTTAGGTTGTTGATATTTCGATCCTTCTCCCTTTTTGGGGTCCTATAATCACTGCATCACTATAACTAGTATTTTTATAGAACTAAATACATAGATCTATTAAACACCGCACGTCAGAATAATACAATAATATCTTCAAGGTGTAAGAAACAGCTCAACATGTACAGAAATCCCAAATTCTGATAGCAATATAATAGTATAAAACACAGAGCTTGTCAAAAACAGTTTTTTCACTTAAACTGCGAAACTTCAACGATGGTATCCCAAAGTACATGCATCAATGGTTCTCATTAGGTGATCCCGCTACCGAGTAGGTCAAACTCTTACCAGATGCTCAGCGGCAAAGAGCATAAATAAAACGCTCCAACGATGAGATAAGCTCCCACTAATTAGATAAATCCCAAATGCATTTAAGAAGGGTTCGAGATGGCTTTTCTTTAAAACCGTGCACAAAGGCGTTCTCAATGGGAATATATGTCCCATAAACCGGGTAGGCATGCAGAAAGAGCAAAGACAACAAATAGTGCAATATTGCTAAACCACAATTTATTTCAAAATAAAATCAGGCGAATGCACTCACAAGAATAGCTAAAAAACGAGCATAAAATCCACATAAAATGAGGGGTCAGTGACTCTCACCGCTTGGTCCACAAGATTTCTTTCGCTGCCAAGAAGTGTAAAAGCTACTGTCCCTTTGAAGTAAGCAGTCCCAACGCGTTTCGACACTAATAGAGGCTTTAACCAGGGTAAAAAATAAAATGACAAGCTAGGAGATTCAAACCGGAAAGTCAGGAAAGCGGGCACGCTTGCGGTGGCCTCGCTTCAATGTAACCCAATCAAACTGCTCCAAATCAGCCTAGCCAATTGCAGCCCACCTAGGCGTGGCTAAGGGAAGTGAAGAGGATGGGCAGAGGCTGTGGATCAGGTGCTTAACTTGACGGTGCTAAACAAACAAAAGACCGCCCTTTCGCCGCAACGTACAGCAGCGGAAACAGGAAGTCCCCCCGGCCCGTAATAGTTGTTACCTAGCAACCCTATGTAAACAGCACAGCCAAGTAACTTATTCTGCGCCCCCCACATAAACAGCGCAACTAAGCAGCAGCGGCTGCCTCGAGCACCGCTCAGCCCCGCAAAAAATTAGTGGTAAGTGATAAAGACGTATTTACATAATAACGAGCAAAGCTTCAATGCTAAAGCTAACCTACACTCCGTTATAAGCGCAAATTACACGCAAACGGCGTGGCAGGCGACCAAAAGCACTGCAGTAACAACCTTAGGTATATCTGCAAGCAGCATGTCAATAGGCGATAAGCTCATGGCCAGAGAAAAAAAATCAATAATAAACATAACATGGTCTAATGAACACCAAAACCCAAACTAACAGGGAAAGACAGTTATATACAGAAAAATATTAAGGACTAAACAATTAAAAAAAAATCTCACGAATCCTTGTTTTTAGTTCCCTAGTGGTGTGGCCCACATACAACAAATTGCAGGGGCACCACAATATGTACACAACATGCTTGGAGTTACAAGTAATTAACTCTGGTACCAGAGGTGGTGAGACATCCAAAGCATGTCCCGCACCTATGAAACCCTTTCAGAGGGATATCAATTAGGGCAATCGGTCTCGGGGGGTCGATGAAACTTCTCGTGAGTCTATCTCTTAGACTGGGTGCCCTCCGTAATATGCACACTGGCTTAGATGGCATCTCAGGACCCAATATAGGGTCTTCTTTAAGGATGTGCCAATGCTTGTTCAGGACCTGTTGTACCTGCCTGTGCTGTACACTAAAACCTGTGATGAATGCCAACTGGCTGTTAGTGGTCCTACTCTTGCTGCCAGCTGTCTCAATCATTAATTTCCGCTCGGCATGCCTTGCGAGCTGGTATTGTCGATCAACATCCTCTCGTCTATAGCCCTTTTCTATAAATCTCTGTTTTAGACAAGCTGACTGTCTGTCGAAAACTGCAAGGTGGCACTGGCTACAGTTCCGTCTTAAACGTAAAAACTGGCCACGTGGACTAGCTTTTTGCCAGTTTGGGTGATGGCAACTGTTAGACGGCACGTAGCCATTCCAGTCCGTGGTTTTGAAATAAGGGAGGGTGTTTAATTGTTCATTTTCTTTCTTGATGGTAAGGTCAAGAAAGTTGACCATAGAGGCATTAATCTCTGCTGTAAATTCCAGATTACATTGGTTGGCATTTACTTCTTCCAAAAATATCTGTAGGGATGCCTCAGTGCCCTCCCACACTATGAGGACATCATCAATGTAACGCCTCCATATTTTTAGAGACGGTCTTACTCGGTCAAAAATTAAATGGGCTTCCCACATACCAACATACAGGTTGGCCATACTAGGGGCAACCTTTGCCCCCATGGCCACCCATTTAATTTGCAGGAAAAAGTTGCCATCGAACCAAAAATAATTATGGTTCAGTGCAAAGATAAGGCACTCTATAATAAAATCTACTTGTGTCCACTGGAGATTCACATCTTGACTCAGAAAGTGCAACACAGCTTCCACTCCCCCTTGATGTGGTATTACCGTATAAAGCGACGTAACGTCAGCTGTAGCCAAAAGAGAGTCCTCTGAGACCTGTTGAGCCTCAGTAAGTCTTAGTACCTCCCCAGAGTCCCGCAAGTAGGCTGGTAGATTACGCACCAACGGCTGCAGAAAGGTATCCACATACTCTCCCAGTCTACATGTAATTGAGTCTATTCCACTTACTATGAGGTGCCCAGGAGGCTTTGTAAGACTCTTATGAATCTTCAGGAGCTGATAGATCGTGGGGATTTTGGGCATTCGAATATTTAAGTAGACATATTCCCTACTACTCAGGATGCCACTACTCTTACCTTTGTCAAGCAATGCCTTTTTTATAATCAGCAGTAGGATCACACTTTAGGCGGGAGTACGTTTCAGAATCCGATAGTAACCGACTCATTTCTTCTACATAGTCACTCTTGTCAAGAATGACAAGACCCCCACCTTTATCGGCTGGCTGAATCACCAAGTCATGGTTTTTCTCCATTGACTTGATTCCATTTGTAAAGGCAAGTGAACTTCGATTTCTGCTACCTTTCATAGTGATATTCTTAAGATCCCTAGTTACAAGTTTCTTAAAAACCTCCAGATGGGAATTAGACGGATTATTCGGGTTAAAAAAATATTTATTTCTCAAATCAGTATGTACATAATGTGCCGCATTCACGTCGGCAGCAGCATTACATTTTTTTAATATTCAATTTGCGCATACATTTTTGAAAATCCACATGTGTATGAAATTTATCTAGGTTTTTTTGGGGGGGCATATTTTAATCCCAGATCCAAAATTTTCAGCTCCTCGGTAGTCAATACCGTGGAGCTGAGGTTGAAAATGCCTTCCCCTAGAACCTTCTCTGTTTTCTTATGCTTAATTCCTCCACGTCTTCCCCGATGTCCCATTCCTTCCTTTTTTGGGCCATAGGTCTCCCCCTGTTCCTGATGGGTGAGGCCCCTCTGTGTATCACCGGCCCCCAAAGGTCCTCGTGAAAAGGGGAACGAGGTGTGGGTGTCTGCAAACCAGATTCTTCCAATCCCCGTTTGTAGAAAATGTCGCCCTCTCTGATCTTATATGGGCGGTTCATATCCCTCCAAGACAAAGTCCTCTTTCTCCAGCTGAGGCCTGAATTCCTATTCAGTACACGCTGTTCTTTCCTAGAGACCCAGCCCGAGCCAGAGTCAGCGAGTCCCCTGGACCTCTGAGGTAAAGGGAAGGTGCGAATTCCCAAAGGCCTGCCCGGTACCTGGCATGTGTTAGTAGTATTCGAAGTACGTTGGTGGGCACCATCGGATTTGGAATTGGAGGATAGAACTTGATCGGACCCAAAACTATCCAAGAATTGCCATTTAAACACTTTCTCAGTGGAATAGTCGTTAATATCCCTCTGCAATTTCTTTATTTTTTTATTCTTAATAGCCAACTCTTCTTTTTCTAGGCGAGAGTTTAAATTCATAGATTTTTTCACAAACTGCTCTGAGTTACCCCAAGGATTGAGCCTTATTTTGATCTCCTCTTTAATAGATTCAAGTCTTCGCAGCTGAATCCTTTTTTTTATTTATCAATTTTTCAACCAACAGCAACCCGCATTGATTGAAAAAATCGAACCAATCTTTTTTAGATTCGATACTATCATCTCCATCATAAATGTGGAGAGACCAGCGGAGCTGTTGTGGGACCATCTTCATGGTATGGTATTTCTCCAGGGTAGCTATGTCCCACTTCAGATGCAACTCTTTGCTTAGAACCCGAAAAGCCCTTTACATTCATCTTCCAGGCTAAGATCCTGGGATAACCCCTCTGAATCAGACTTAAGGTCCCCAAAATCCACCCCTCTCAGAGTGCTGAAAGAGAATATATCCATATCTTATTCAGAAAAAGCAGCAGGTTTATAAATGGGATAAACAAATGCAAGGAAACATTTTTATAGAACTAAATACATAGATCTATACACTGTGGGACTCAAATTTGCGCTAATAACGGAGTGTAGGTTAGCTTTAGCATTGAAGCTGTGCTCGTTATTATGTAAATACGTCTTTATCACTTAGGTACTTTTTTGATGCGGGGCTGAGCGGTGCTCGAGGCAGCCGCTGCTGCTTAGTTGCGCTGTTTACGTGGGGGCCGCAGAATAAGTTACTTGGCTGTGCTTTTTACGTCGGGTTGCTAGGTAACAACGGCCACTATTACGGGCCGGGGGGACTTCCTGCTTTACGTTGCGGCGAAAGGGCGGTCTTTTGTTTGTTTAGCAACGTCAGGTTAAACACCTGATCCACAGCCTCTGCCCGTCCTCTTCACTTCCCTTAGCCACGTCTAGGTGGGCTGCAATTGGCTAGGCTGATTTGGAGCAATTTGATTGGGTTACATTGAAGCGAGGCCACCGCAAGCGTGCCCGCTTTCCTGACTTTCCGGTTTGAATCTCCTAGCTTGTCATTTTATTTTTTACCCTGGTTAAAGCCGCTTTCAGCGGCGAAACGCGTTGGGACTGCTTACTTCAAAGGAACAGGAGCTTTTACACTTCTTGGCAGCGAAAGAAATCTTGTGGACCAAGCGGTATGAGTCACTGACCCCTCGTTTTATGTGGATTTTATGCTCGTTTTTTAGCTATTCTTGTGAGTGCATTCGCCTGATTTTATTTTGAAATAAATTGTGGTTTATAAATATTGCACTATTTGTTGTCTTTGCTCTTTCTGCATGCCTACCCGGTTTATGGGACTACCCATATATTCCCATTGAGAACGCCTTTGTGCACGGTTTTAAAGAAAAGCCATCTTGAACCCTTCTTAAATGCATTTGGGATTTATCTAATTAGTGGGAGCTTATCTCATCGTTGGAGTGTTTTATTTATGCTCTTTGCCGCTGAGCATCTGGTAAGAGTTTGACCTACTCGGTGGTGGGGTCACCTAATGAGAACTATTGATGCATGCACTTTGGGATACCATCATTGAAGTTTCGCAGTTTAAGTGAAAAAACTACTATTATATAACTATTATTTTGGTTGTCCTAAATCAAGATAACTAGCAATAATAATAATGTTAGATAGAGAAACAGTGACTATATTTAAAATGATTAAACTTGTAATGTCCCTCTAAAAAATTTTAATAAATAGATATGGAGTAGTGACGCAGCATCATTTATTTACAAATACTGGCGCATTCCTGACCTCATGCACTAAAAATCAATCAGAAGCAGAGAATAGACTGGCTGAGATTTAATTAATACAGATTATTTTGGCAGCAGTGAATGCTTTACAGGCACATAATGTGAAGGTTCATTATTTCAAGTTTCTTAAAAATGTAATGGAAAATTGTCTGCTGTTGAGCTGTGTCCAAGTAACAGACATGTTCTTCCTTGATAAATCTTTGTGTTTTGTCCTTTAAAGCATCAATCATTTAAGAGAACACAAAAATGCAAGCACTCTTTTTATAGGCACAGTATAAAATACTAGGGACATTTATCAAACGGTTTCTAATAGTTATTTTATATTAAAGGGATGTTGCAGGCTAAGTGTAAACTCCAAGGCATATTTGTCTACCTGCAATGCAGAGGATTCAGCCAGGTAAACTACTGAATAAAGCTGTTGTAGTTGGGGTGTACACAGTTTTCTGTAGCACAGCCCCTGGATTTCATTTATTTATGACCACCTTTTTCTTAGCATTGAGAGGGTGGATCTCCACCGCTCTTGCATCATCTACAAGATTACGTTTTACCAAAATATTATATATATCTCACGTAAACCTAAATATACTGTAGTATCGCACTTGAGTCCATTCAAAGCCTGGTTAGAATACTCACTTCTTTTTTAGTAGAAAAAACTGTCATTCACTTTCATTGTCTATCAGGTGCAGAGTCAATTTTCTCCTGCCTCTGAATCAGCTCCAGGGTAGACAATGAAAGTGAATGACAATTTCCAGAAAAAAGAAGTGAGTTTTCTCACCAGGCTCTGAACTGACCCCATTGCCTTTGATACAGCTCTATGTACAGCTGGCTTGTAGGAAGGTAGTGTCCTCCTCTCCCCGGCTCACACCATTGCTTCCCATCCCTCCCCCCACTTAAAATCACTCTTGAAGGGTGTCAGCCATGAAATGTGGATGATAATCAGGTAAGAGTAATCTGGTATTACTACAGAGGTGCACTACTCATGAATATAACCTAGTACCGCACATTAACATAAGTATTCCTTATTATTATGTAATGCAGCCTGTTTCCTGTACATTGACTTGATCTCTCTTACTTCTTTTCTTGTCTATGTTATCCACCGTGTAAGGTGACCTTCTCTTACTGCACTCATGTTCCAGTAAAGCCAGTTCATACACCACAAAAGTCTATCTGCATTTGACTCCGCTGCACTCACACCCTAAAAGGACTCTTTTTAGAATTTTTTTTTCCTTTTTGCTAGTGTAAAATATTGAGAATTGTATTACTGATTTAGAGAATTTTCTACTTCAACACCTAGAAAAAGCAGTTTGGAGAGGAGCACACCTAAAATCTATTACACAAAGTAGAATAAAGTATAAGTGTTTGGGTGCAGTACCTGAATCCCTATACCCAAGGGAAAGAAGGATCCAATCTACTTACACTCAGGAACGCACACCACAACTCAATTTATGCAAAAAAATGTTTATAGGCAGAAGATAATTTACAAAGATCATATAAATCACATGACAGTCATTTACAGAGACAAGAGCTCAAGTAGATTAGCATCTCTCTCACATAATATCAATCATAATTTACACTCCATGTTTGACCAAAATATCATTTTATAACTGAATGATATCAATCGTAAATGAATGCTACCACCTACTGGTTGCAATGTGAAATAGGCAAAATAATGGAAGGATTTTCAGTAATATCTGTATTCTGAGTCAAATGAGCATGCCTATCTAACCGCACACAAGCAAGGGTTAATTTCATGGCAGTTGTACTAACAAGCTATGATTAACACCAGAGGTCAAAACAGTGTATTATCAAGCAGGTTAACATAGACTAAGACATTTGATACAGCGTGCACACACATACACATATAACAAGCAGGCATTAATGTTTACCAGAGAGTAAGGTGGAGAGAGGATCGCTCATATATAAGGGACGTTTCGGGGCAGCAAAGCCCCTTCCTCAGCTGAGCGATGGGGCTTTGCTGCCCCGAAACGTCCCTTATCTCACCATCCCACGCGTACCTTGAGAAAGTGAACTTTGCTCCACGGAATGCGTGGGGTGGTGAGATTTTGTACCTGGTCCAGCAGGGGTAATTTTGCACTACAGCTGTGTTTGTCCCAGATGGTTTTGGCATGCTCATTTGATATTAAGCAGATACGTTTTGCACATGTGATATTTATAACTTTTCTCGGCATTACTGCACTTTTTTGCACTAGCACTTCAGATTAGACACAGGATATTTATTGGTAGCAATACAATTATTTGATTATGTATATAATCATCCAATCAGAACAGCCGATTGCTGTGACCATGTCATTTGGCAAACAGCTCTGATAAGTTTTAATGGGGAGCAAGAGCGTGCACGCTCCCATCCAGCATATCTGAATGGCTAGAACAGGAGCATGTATACTGCCTGAGGATGCCAGGAATGCGTCCGCTCTTGTAAACAATAAGAGCTGTGATTGAATGAGGGCCTGCGCATGAGCCGTTGGACCGGGGAAAGGTGAGTGAATATCGGGACCTGGGGGGTTTCACACAGCAGGGTATCCCAATTTAGGATTCACTGGGAGAAGGCCAGCGGTCACCAACACCCAGGGGGGATCGGCCCGGGAATCTATATGAAATCTGGATACCCCGCGGGGGGGGGAAACCCCCAGGACGCCCAGAAACCTTACCTTATCCCCGTTCAAACGGCGCATGCGCGGGCCGCGGCCGCATCTCGTGCTTTCTTCTAGCAGGGCACGCACCCGCGCCGGCCGTTCGTGAATGGCTGGCGCGGGCGTGCTCCCTGTTAGAAGGAAGCACGGGACGCGGCCTCCAGCGTGCTCAGAGCCGCTGTGGTTGTCCGTCGCTTGTCCGTACATACCACAGCGGCTCTGAGCGCTCTGATTGGACGAGCGCTCGCGTAGGAGCGGGGTGAGGTGAGTTATTTAGGGCAATCGGGGTGCCCCGCGGAAGTGGACCAAAACCCAGGATAGTGAAAATCCTGGGTGTTGGTCCATTTTAAAATTCAGTGCTGGCTGCTTTGGGTTTTTTTCCGCTTTAATCAATCTCACAGGGAAGCTTGTCTATCATTACACAAACTCTGAATAAACAGCTGCTGGAGGAATTCTGGGTGGTGCTCTCTGTGCTGAGGTGACACAGGTCCAGCTGTCATCACTACTCCAGTGTAAACTGCTGCTATTCCACATTGGGGAGGCCTTAAATACAGGGCACCGCCTGCTTCTTTCAGCTTATGCCTGTAAACTGCCCTGGGAGTTCAGGGAGGGTGCTCAACCCCCTCAGGGCCTAGTTTTGTGGAGCTGAGGTCTCAGGCTGCTGTTTGCAATCTGTATCTATGCACATTCCAACATGTGAGTATATTATAAGATGGAGTGATCTGGGCTCACATAAAATCTCATAATTATATGTTTAGAGGTTGGAGGATCTGCAGGCTCTCTGCTTATTCCTTTTTGGGGAATGGGGGGATCCACATGTGCTCTGCTGCTAAGAACGTTAAAGCAGTCCAACAGTCAAATAGAAATTAAATCAGACCAACACAACAAACATTCCTCCTGCATCCCTCTCCAGAGTAATTTAGATTCCTGCATGTAAAATATAATTTACCTTTCTCTAACGACTACTGGGATTAATGTAAAAAAAAAACAAGATGGCTGCTCATGGGCTTGCAGGCCAAGTCATACTGTGCATTTCAGTTATGTCAGTTGGGAGAGGAAGATCCAAAATGGCAGCTACCTTTCTTTTCTGTGCCAGGCTGTAGGTCCGGTTTAAGTCATATATATGCACAGGGTAGTTTCTAGCCTAAATAGCTCAGTTGAAACTGATCAGGCAATGCATTTTGAAAAAAAAAAACCTTAGAGTTTATTTCACACTGTGGCGATTGCAGGGTGATCGCAGTCCGCTGGTGATTACACCCCAATAGATGTGAAAGTGCTTCCCATAGCAAACTCACCCCACAAAAAATCCTGCATGTGTTTGCTCATAAACAAAAATGAATGTATCACTACTCAAACGCTGGCAAATCGCCGGGATTCAGGTCATAGCATTAACCTGCCCCAGTTTAAATGGAGCCTCGAGCCACTTTTACACCTTCCTGTTTGCATTGGAGTAAAATAAAAATGGATGGGCACTTTTAGATTGCAGCCTTCAGAAGTCTATGTCCAGTGCAGGGATAACGCATGTATTGCCTTTTACCGCTACTGTGTTGTGGGGCAGTTGGGTACTCACCACCATTGGTGCTTATTTTGTTCCATTGGCAACTTCAGGTCTTCTGCAGCCTGATTCCAGTGCTGCGGCCCTTTGGCACCAGGTTCCCTCATTTCACTAGAAGGAAAGAGAAAGAAAAAGTAAAAGGGAAGACTAAAAGAAAGAAAGAAAATAAAGAAGAAAGAAAAGAAAAAAGGCAAGATAAAAAGAAAGGAAATCAAAAGAAAAAAGTAGGAGGGAGGTGGAAGGAAGAGGAAGGAAGAGAAGAAAGAAATTAAGGAAAGGAAGGTATTGAGGGAAGGAAGGAGTGAAAGAAATAAAAGGGAAGGAAAGTGATAGAGAGGGAAAAAGGAAAGAAAAAGAAAGAGAGAGAAAGAAGGAATAAGTAAATGAATAAATGAAAGAAAGGCAAGGAAGGACATATAGGAAGAAAGAAAAGGGAAGGGAGAAAAGAAAGAAATGGAATAAAATAAAGAAGAAGTAAGGGAAGAAGAAAAAAAAAGAAAGACAAAGGAGAAAGAAGAAATGGAAAAAGGAGGGGGTGGGAGGAAATAAAGAAAAAGAGGAAGGAAGGCAAGAGGAAATTAGTCATTTATACAGACAGGTAAATAAAATGCTAAATAACCCTGCAAACAAAGACAGATGTCACATTTTAGGTTAAAGCAGACCTAAAGCAGAAGCCCTCTCCTCCAATACAGCTGTTACAGGGTGAGCTGTGACCTCTAGTTCCCTCTTTCCTGGACCCCAGGTTAGTGTGGCCAACTGTCAGGCTTGAGGTGTGCTGCACTTTTACTATGGATAATTGGTGCAGTTATCTATACTAACCTGTTCCAGATCTGGATCTCCAGGAGGTCAGTAGCTGCAGTGTACACTGCAACAACGAGGTCCTCCTCCAGTAGGAGACTCTGGTTGCTGCAGAGTGCACTGCAGGGTGCAATTTTGTCCTTAGTGTTTGGCCCTGGAGTCTAAAATACTCGGGTGGCCGATTCATTAACAGCGGCAGGTAGCGACAGTTGAGCAACTGTAGCGGCATTTTCAGAGAGCCCGCTAGTAGTCGCTGTGCTTGCCCGTTGTTCGGTAGTTGATAGCGACTCGGTGGGCAGTAATGTTGAATATTGGGTGAGGAGTCGCTATTTGACAGGTTCCGCGCTGTACGGGAGCGCATGATAGCGACTGGCCATAGCGACCGGCTCCCACCATATTCATTAACAAATCACGCTCAAAAAATTCTCGCTCTTTAAAATGCATGTTTAAACCCCAGAGCGCTGGCGGCGATGGGTTAAAAGTAGTTTTTTAACCTCCAAACAACCATATTTTTGGAAACCCAAAAAAACAAGTTTTTAAAATAATTTTGTAATATGAATACATTAATATCAGACCTGTAATATCAATTCTGTACATTTTTTTTTTACCTTAAAAAAATTATCTACAATGGCAGAAGTGGTCACAGAATTTTTCACATTTAAAAAAAAAAATAAATTAATAACAATTAATTATGAATAGTTCAAGGTCGGACGCTGGCGCTGTGGGCTGAGGCTGGAATAATGATGAATGAGTGGCTATCTGGCGCTATCTCAGCCGCTAAGCAGCATTGGCTTGATAAATGTGTGATTGTGGTGGGGAGCCGGCGTTCTCGTGGCGGGGCCCGTCATTACCGGCCGCTCACCAGTCGCTACCTGTCGCTATCCCTTGTTAAATAAGGGCCTAAGACTCCAGGGCCAGGCAAATCCCTGACGCGAGGACATCACAATTTGTAATGCCCTGCCTTGTGGAATCCCACAGTTTGCTTGTATACTTACTGATCTAGTAATCCCACAGCAAAGCCGAATGGATGCCGGCCGCTCCCAACACTGTGTGTAGACAATGTTCTATGCCATTCATATGCACGGCACAGAGCTCTGATTAAACAACAGTCTGCACATGTGCTGTGGGATTGCTGGTGAGGTGAGTAAAGAAGACACAGCAGGAACATCCAGGATGGGGATGTCCTCTGCAAAAGAGGACACATGGGGGAGTAAAAAAATAAGCGCTTAGGCACACTTTAAGCTGAAGTCACTTACATGGTTCAAGTCTGGTCTCCAGGAAATTGAGACTAGAAGTTGTGGCACCTGAACTGTGTGATGGGGGGCATTTTTTGTGGACAAAACCCAGGATTTGACTATCCTGGGTTTTGTTCCATTCCCCTGATTGGGGGTGCCCTGCTGTGTGAAACCCCTCCAGATCGCCGCAGCCAACTAACCTCTTCCCGGTCCCACAGCGGGTCTAAGAGCAGCGGCTCTGGCGGCCGCATCCTCCGTTTTCCTCTAGCAGTGCACATGCCCGCACCAGGCATTTGTGAATGGCCAGCGCGGGCACGCTCCCTGTTAGAGGGAGGCGGAGGATGCAGCTGTCAGAGCTACTGCTCTTAGATGTGCCATGGGACCGGGAAGAGTTGAGTTGGCTGTGGCGTCCTGGGGGGTTTCACACAGCATGGCACCCCCGATCGGGGTGCCCTCGGGGAATGGAACAAAACCCAGGATAGTCAAAACAATCCTGGGTATTGGTCCACTTTAACATTACAGCCAAAATGTCCCAGCCCAGACAGCAGCAGTAGTACCTGACTGTGGAGAGTGTGTGTGTGCAGGCTGGCTGGGTTTGCTCTCCTCTCCTTTGAAGGTAGGGGGCAAAAACAGGGGTGGGGGATGTATTGCAGAAGCCGGGGGCAGGGCACCTGAGAGAGCAAATTAGCACACAGACATATCAGCTTCCTTGTTGTGTGCTGCTGTTCCTGCATGTGTGACTGAGCTCCATACATGGACCTGAGCTCAGCTGATAGGGCGTCTATACTCAGCATTGAACACAACGCCCCCTTTGGTCATATGCAGAACTGCGCTCAATGCAGTCGCCCGGGGCTAAAACCGGCACTGTATATGCACTGGGACTGAAAACAGTCATAACAATCTCCAACCTCTTGATAAGAAAGATAGAAGACCCCTGCATTAGAGTGTTGAGTTAATTATTAAAGACCACTTTATACATCATCATGAATTAAATCTTCCTTAATAGTTTTATATGAAATGAATGCTAATAAACCACCTGTGTTACATGCAATGAATCATTAGCTATCATTTTCTTGAATAAAATAAGTTCATGTTTGCGTTCATGATGAAGTGTAACCATATTGACTTACAACACCCAGTGAGCTAGGCAACATCTGTTAGATCCGCTTAAGCATCACATCTCGTCTTTGATTTCTATCAGTAATGGCAGATGTCACTATATACATTTTGAAACATGAAAACCTTGTTATACCACAGATTGTTCATCAAAAATATCTCTAAGGAAATGCTAGAACAGGTAGACTGTAAGAAATGGCTGGAACAAGCAAAATGGGAATAAAAAAAGTGTTGTACATTTTAAACTTCAGGTTAACTGAATTGGAAATAAAGTAATATATATTAAATAGGCAGTATTTAAGGCAATATACAAGTTAGGACTATACGGTCACTTCTATTTTTAGGTATATATTCAAGGTCTGAAAGGTTTATTGTTTTCCAGAAATGGCCTAATATACTAAAATCCTGACCCTCCGTAAACAAACTTGATACAACATGTAAAACTAAGAAATGCATTCCTAAATGTTCCCCAATATATCAATGTACATATAACTTAATAGACTGACAGAAAGACACAAATATAAGCGGAAGCCTTCCTTACATGTACAATAAATTTGATAGACCCGGCGTTACAGTAGAGTTAAAAACAGTTAAAAAAAAATAAAGCACACAATCATTATAAAACTTGTATTTCCAAAAATGCTATGTTAGATATTTAATTCCAAATCCAAACAACAATAGTAAGCCAGTCTGTGTTAATCTTTTACAGAAAGGGAAGAAAAAGGAATATAAGGCTATTCTTTAAAGTGGCTCAAAAGCCATCGCTGCTTGCCTTTGGGGCATCCCGGTTTAGAATGCTCTTTTTGGCCACTCATTAAGGCTAAAATAATCTTTGAGAAAATCATTATCACTAAAACGAGTTGATTTGCAAGGCCCCATATTAATCTGGGGTTTTTGTTCTGTATGTGCTTAATGTTTGAGCTTCTGAACACCTGCACTACACTCTTCTTTTACCAGGGTTTTTCACTACGGGGGTTATTTAAGAAGGGATAGCCCCAGGTAGCGCCTCGTAGCGGCAGGCAGCGTCTGGTGAACGCCGGGTGCTGTACGCAAAACCACATTTAAGAAAGCGAATCTGGTGAGCGCCTCTAACAGCGCCATGTAGCGTCACATGTGTTAATCCAGGCGGCTCAGCATATAGAACCGGTACTCTAGGTTCCAGAGGGCCATGTAGTACCTGTCGCTCTGTAGTGCTCTCCCATACATTTCAATGGGGCTTCATTAGTTGTGTATAAACAGCGTGTTTGCTAATTTTTTTTTTTGCTCAAATCAATGTGTGACCTCTCCTGGCTGCAAACACTTTTATATTTTTTTTGACTTTTTATATTTTTATGCAGAATTGTCATTACAGATCTGGCACTAAAGTGTTAATGTCACAGTGTTAAAACAATGTCATTCCATGTGTTTTTGCTTTGTTACTGGTGGATATGTGTTCAAAAACAGACTTTAATCACACAGCGTCTGGTGATCTGTGCTACGGCGCCCAGCTTTAGAGCGTCGACGCCCTGTGTCTCTAGTGTTTTCTTAAATATGGTGTTGAGCACCGAGTGCCGGACACACTGAGCTGGCGCTACCTATCGCTCGCTGCAGCGCTATACTGTTGTTAAAGGGCCCAACACACATGACATTAATCAATGCCGGCCAGGTTACTAGAGCGACAGAGACGCTCTGTTACAGCGCCTGATACCCGTTTACAGCGTCCACTAGCAGTCCCTCTATACAGACGCTCATCTGGTAATACCTTGCGTTAGTGAATCAGCCTCCACGCTTTTTAGGGTTCTAGTTCCATTTGGTCTTTTATGTTTCCCAGGAGTCTTATATACCAGAGCACGATAGACATTCACAATATATAAGAGGGGTGTCAGATTATACAACAATGTTAAACCACAGAAGAAGGTATTGCGGTAATCATAGGCATGCACAGCATTTTGATGGTTAATGTCTGGTGCTAAAATATAACTGTTATAATACTAAAAATATATACAGTAACTGATTGTTATTATTATTTATTTGTAAAGTGACATTATCTTCCATAGCGCTGTACAAAGGGAAGAACATACAGTACATAAATAATTACAAATGTGGTTTTACAGAGTTCACAATGAATATTCTAAATACAAGATACATAAGAGAGAGAGTCCAGCCCTTGCAAGCTTACAGTCTAAAGCACTGTTGCTCAACCTGTGGTACACATACCCCAGGGGGTACACAACAGTTTTCCAACACAAACCTTCAGGGGGTGTCTGACTGGTCTGGTAAATTATTTTACAAGTGAAACCTAATCCCTTCCTATGGCCTTTTTTTTGGTGCACTAAAGCACTTTAAACAGACTGTTTTTTCTACTATATTATAAGTTTTAGGTTATTCTTAATGTATTAGAGCCATATTTGGAAGGTCCCTCTTCCCAATACTTTTCTACTTGTTTTTAATTGTATGTTTTTTAATGTGTGTACAGTCAGTTCTTAATAATAATAATAAAAAATTAATAAAAGAATGTTATAAAACCTTATAGCTGGGTGCGACTTATTGGCAAAGGTTCTTTGGGACTGTGCTGGCAGCCCAATCTTTTTTAATTAACCTTCCTATGGCCTACTTACTTTGGTCTTATTTATAATTACTCACCCCCTTTGTGATCCTTGTTTGGAACGTCGTGTTCCTAGGGGCTACTTGGCATAGAGGAAAAAGCCAGCAGTGAGCTTTATGACATGTGTCCTTTAGAGAATTGTTCCAGTCAGGTTGTACAGTATGCTTGTCTGAATAAGTGGGTTTTTAGGGTGCACCTGAAAGCTTGGAGGATTGGGAAGTGGCAGATTGAGTGGGGAGGCCATTCCAGAAGATTTGAGTGGCATGTAAGATGCTCTGGAGGTGAGCATGGGAAGAGGTGACCAGTTGATTCTAAATAATACAGTGTGATTATGAATAATACATACAATTGAATAAGGTGTTACACTGACCACAAATACTGTAAATTACTGTTTAAAGAAGACCTAAATTTGATATGTCTGACCCCTTCAATCCCACCCTGGGAAACAGTTTGATTAGACAACTAAAACAAAACAAACTCACCTGGTCTGAGCTATTATCCAGCCAAGATCACCCATTCACTGCAGCAGCAGTAGTGATGCTGATACTAGTGATTAGGTGATATCCCTCAAGATCCCCAGCAAATCAGAAACTAGGACTTGCCATGTTAACTCCTACCACTCTAGGTGGGCAAAGCTGGGGTTAAACTAATAGAATTTTACTTCAACACAAATCTAAACAACAATACTTATATTTTTCATAGGATATAACTGCTGCTTTTATGAGTGAGTGAGTATCCTTTTAGCTGAGATTATTTAGAGACAGTTATAATATCATAACGGGTAAAAAATTTTCTTTACACTGGTAGACATGTCTTTGTTTTACACTTGGGGCCTGATTTATGAACCCCTACATTGGCATTATATCACAGGACATTATCTGCACTTTTGCACTTTTAACCGCCATGTTTTTTTGGTAAACTGGGGAAACTGGCAGAATGTATCATTATTCTACATGCACAAACATATTTACATGTTAACCCATCATTTTCCTTTATTTTCCTCCAATCTCCACTTGTGCGGGCACCACATTAGAGGTAACAGTGGCACTGACTGGTGAAAATAAGTCTCCCTAGTGGCCCTTGTAAATCAGGCCCTTGGTGTTTCTCTAGAGTACCATGCTTGTAACTAGAGATGAGCGAACTTCTTGAAAGTTCGATTCGGGCGATTCGCCGAATTTCCCCAAGAAATTCGGGTTCGCCCGAATCGAACTTTCACAAATCGCTCATCTGAAAAAAAAAATGCCGGCATGGTGGGAGCGGGCAGGCCGGCTATGCTGTCAGCGGGCGGCGGAAGCCGGCCCGCTGACAGCGCAGCCGGCCTGCCCGCTCCCACCATGCCGGCATTTGTTTAAAAAGCAAACACTTACCTGCATGGTCGGAGCGCGGAGGCCGGCGCTGCTCTCAGGCGCCCTCTGATGACGCGCCCTCTGATGACGCGTCCTCTGATGGCAGCTGAGAGCGGCGCCGGCCTCCACGCTCCGGCGCACGCTCATCCCTACTTGTAACCTACAAAAGAAACCCATTCTTGGTGCCAACACTTCAGCTATATGAAAATAGTGCAAGAACATTCTAACTTTACTGAATAAATAATTTGCTCAAAGAACACCTCAGGCAAACCAAAAATACTTGTTGTTTTGGACCTCCTGTACTGCCATGATGGTGGCCTTGGGCTTGAGGAAGATCCTTTGGTTCTGTGGTGGCCCATTCCAGTACTGACTATATCCACCATCCACTAAAGATAATTGCCTGCCTTTCAAGTTTTTTGTTAATTAAAAGTATTGCTTACTGGTTTTCACCTAAATATTAAGAAAATTAGTTTCTGGCCTAATCTAAGTTTACTTTAACCTAAATCTAAAGAGCAACTCTAATTATAACACAATGAGGCTTAGTGTACAACTCATGTGCCTATTCTTTTCTGTACAGATGACTGTGAAGGTCAGCTCCTGTCTTCATTGCCGCAGTCATCCTTCAGCAGTTCATCAGAACTTTCCAGTACCCATAACGCGGGTTTTGCAAGACTTAACAGAAGAGATGGTAAGTTGCCCGTCAAACACAGTAAAATAATGTTTTCTAATTTTATATGTGTTCAAATATTTACAACAATATAAAGATGACAACTGGCCTTCTCCAGATCACTTATTACTGGGATACGTTAAAGAAACCCCCCAACAAAATCTATTGTAAAAAGATAATGGTGAAGGCATGGTCTAGGATATTATATAATGCAAACTAAAAAGAAAGCCTAAAAAAGCCTGCTATGGACAATGCACCCTGGCTGAGAGTTAAATGCAATAAAAATGGCAAGATTACAGAGTATAATAGTTAGCAAATATTGATTTAATTTTATTTATTCTATAGTGAAATATTGAAAACCAAATAGTGGGGAAAGAATCATGTCCAATGGAATAAAGTGAGGGGAGAGGAAGAAATGCGTAAGGAAAGGGGTATGTGGAAGGGAGGTGATGGATAAGTGAATAGGAGGGACGTAGAGAATAGACCAGGTCCTGTTAAAGCATGGTGGGCAGCTTAGATGCTCGCAGCAGGACACAAGTCATTCCGATGAGTCAACCTTAAACCAAGGGCAGGGTAAAAAGCCAGTGCCCCCTCCCCCCAAAAAACCCAATAAAATCACATGCAATAATAAAGGTCCCTAACCTAATAATCATTACTAAGTAATTATAAATAAATGAGTACATAAATACAGGTGTAACCAATTACTAAGGGTACACTGTAATGATATGAATAAAAGAATATATATTACAGCCCTAGATATAGGATAATATGACTATACGAGCACTAATGTCATTAATGTGGAGGCTAATTAAGGCCTATGCATACATACACATATATACATAAGACCAACCCAACCTACCCCCAAATGAAACTGTGTCTGCAACAAGATCAGTAATCGAGTGTGTTTAACCATAAAGCTGCATTAGTGTCATATCATGGCCGCTATAGTAGTCAGATGAATAAGATATTTGTTTTAGCAAGCATTACAGCACAGGGCACCAACAGCCCCCTTCGCATTTCGTTAAAAATGGGTGTTGATCCAATTTAAATAAATGTCCCCAACGGAATGGAAACTCAAATATTGTTTCATTTTACTGGTACGGACATTGAAATGATTAGTTATTTGTGTAGTCGGTCTCATGAATTGGCACATCATATAGTACCCACATGACTAACTACTCATTGTAGAGCAATGTCCCAGTTTCCCTGAAATTTAGCCTGAACTTGAATCCGAACAGCAAAACCAACTGCTAGACTTTCAGCTGCTAGACTTAGGGGGTTATTTAAGAAGGGATAGCTCCAGTTAGTGCTTCATAGCGGTAGGTAGCATTGGGTGAACGCTGGGCATTGTACACAAAACCACATTTAAGAAAGTGAATCTGGTGAGCGCCTCTAACAGCGTCATGTAGTATCACATGTATTACTACAGGCAGCTCAGCGCCGGCGCTCTAGGTTCAAGAGCGCCACTGATTACCTTTCGCTCAGTGTCGCTCTGCTATACATTTCAATGGGCTTTCATTTGTTTGTGTTTAAATAGCGATGTTTTTTTTTTTTTTTTGCTCATATCATTTTGTGCCCTTTACTGGCTGCAAACAAACACTTTTATACATTTTTTTGACTTTTTATATTCTTATGCAGAATTGTATTTACAGGTCTGGCACTAAAGTGTTCTTGTCCTAGTATTAAAACAATGTCACTCCATGTGTTTTCGCTTTGTTACTGGTGTATATGTGTTCAAAAACAGACTTTAATCACGGGGTGTCTGGCACTCTATGCTAGAGCACCAATCTTTAGAGCGCCGACACTGTGCGTGTAGTTTTTTGTTAAATATGGTGTGGAGCGCCCAGTGCCAGACACACTGAGCTGGCGCTACATCTCGCTTGCTGCAGAATTATACTGTTGTTAGAGCACCCAACACACATCAGATTCATCAATGACGGCCAGGTTACTACAGCGGCTGCAACGCTAGGTTACAGTGCCCAATCCTCGCTTACAGAGTCTACTAGCGATCGTCCTAAGCGCCGCTATACAGACGCTCATCTGGAAATACGTGGCGCTAGTAGTGAATCAGCCTCTTAGTACATTTAGATACATTAGATAATTGAATACTTCATTTGGAATTATTTATGTTGGCTGACATTTGTTTGCTGTCAGTTTTAGATGCAGAATACAGTTTGTGTTGTACCTAAAGTTCACCTAGTAGGCTAATAAGATAATTTAATTTAGATTTAATACTGAACTGCAGCGTTTTCTTTTATCAAAAAACTTTTTATCATATATTATAGAGATGAGCGAACTTTTGAAAAGTTCGATTCGGCCGATTCGCCGAATTTCACAAAGAAATTCGGGTTCGGCCGAATCGAACTTTTACGAAGTTCCCCATCATAAATGCCGGCATGGTGGGAGCGGGCCGGCCGGTTCCGCTGTCAGCTGAGCCGGCCGGTGGGCCGGTAAAGCCGGCCGGCCCGCTCCCACCATGCCGGCATTTAAAAAACAAAAAAAAAAAGCATTTTTGCCGGCATGGTGGGAGCGGGCCGGCCCGCTCCGCTGTCAGCGGAACCGGCCGGCCCGCTCCCACCATGCTGGCATTTAAGAAAAAAGCAAACACTTACCTGCAGGTCCGGAGCGTGGAGGCCGGCGCCGCTCTCAGCTGTCATCTGAGGGTGCGTCATCAGAGGGCGCCTCTGATGACGCGCCCTCAGATGACAGCTGAGAGCGGCGCCGGCCTCCATGCTCCGGACCTGCAGGTAAGTGTTTGCTTTTTTTTTAAATGCCGGCATGGTGGGAGCGGGCCGGCCGGTTCCGCTGACAGCGGAGCGGGCCGGACGGTTCCGCTGACAGTGGAGCCGGCCGGCCCCCTTTTTTTTTTTTTGTTTTTTGTTTTTTAAATGCCGGCATGGTGGGACCGGTTCGCTCATCTCTAATATATTAGCATAGTTACATTTTTTAATCATTATATACAATATTTAAACATATTGGCCTTGATTCACAAAGGGTTGAAAAAAACTCTCATGGTAGTAAAAAATTCAATTCATGAGAAAAAAGCCTGAGAATTTCACTGTTAGTGAATCACCAGATAGGAAGACAATGAAAGTCAATGGCACTTTTTTCTCCTGGAAAAAGTATTGAACTTTTTACCCCTTTTTTACCTGTAGTAAAATGTGCCATTGACTTTCATTGTCTTCCTATCTGGTGATTCACTAACAGTGACATTCTCAGGCTTTTTTCTCATGAATTGAATTTTTTTCAACCCTTTGTGAATCAAGGCCATTATATATATAAACAGATCATTGGTACTCTAATTTCATTGCAATAAATGTTGATAAAAATTAAACCTATTAAGGCAAAACTAACTCAATATGAGTCTAATAGCACGCCTGGTGCTACTCTGGGGTAGGCTTTTTGTAGCAATTGCTTGCTGTGAGCATCCTCTTGGTAGTAAATAATTCTCATTTATGAGAAAAAAGCACAATAATTTCCCTGTTACTGAATCACCATCTAGGAAGACAATGAAAGTCAATGGCAGAGTAGAAATTAGTAAAATGTTTACTACTTTTTTTTGACTAAAAAGATGTTATTGGCTTTAATTTTCTTACTAGCTGGTGCTTCAGCAAAAGTGAAATTCTCATGCTTTTTCATAAAAGCACATAAAGTAATTTTTTTAATACCATGAGGATTGTTTTCAACTCTTACTGAATTGAGGCCGGTGTTAATGTTACTGTTTTATTGACACATTAGACCCTCATTAGAGAAATAAATACCTTAATTTCCCGTTATATCACATAGTAAGGTGTCTCATTTTTTCATGTGAATTGAATTTCTTGGTCCTGTCTTTAACAGTTAACCTTTAGCAAATAATATACACAAATGAAAGGCAAAAGCTGAATTATTTTGTCTATTCAGATTCCATAAACATCATTATAATGAGTGACTGACTGCAGCAATATGCTTATACCAGCCTTTCAGTTTGGTAAGGAACAGCAATATTTGCTTTCAATAAATGCTTTATAAAGTAACCTTTGAAGATGAAATCAGTTTGGTAGACACAGGTGGTAGAATCAGGATTCCATATGTGAAGTAAATTATTTTACTGTATTAGGGAGACGAAGATAACTTTATTTAGAGTGAAATAACGCAGGAGCGCAACAACAATTATCCCCACAACAAGATGTCAGTTAACAATAAACCTAGACGCTGCGTTTCAGTCATCACACCAAGTCACAGAAGAAACTGTTATGAAATTTTTGATTAGGAAATTGATGACATAAATTGAATACCCACAGATACACACTGTTGCATTGTATGTTCCGACTCATGAGAACTGATTGGTAAAGCCTCTGCAATTTTTGGAAAGGCTTAAGTTTGTAGCTTAACTAAACACTCAAGTGTAAAAAATGCAGGTGAGATTTATTTCAATGATGAGGATGTGTTGCTTTTTTACTTAGAAACAACGGCAATCTCTGGATACCCAGCTGCTCCATAAATTACAGAGGTTCTAAAAGTCATTTAGATAACCCTCTATGTTTTCATGTGCTTATCTTACCACTGATTAAGACTCCCCCAACTTCTCATTGAATCAAGTAGAAGTAATATAAGAATTACATGTACTAATCTATTGCTAGGACACCAAGGGTGACAACAATGTTGCTAATTCTGTGAGCTTATACAGAGATAAAGGTAAGGTGGGGTAGCTTGGGGAAAAGAGGAGTCAGTTCTTATTTTATAAATAAGTCAAAACCCTGTTTCATGTAAATACACTGTTATCATTCTGTCTATGTTCTTTCTTGTTCATGCATTCATCCGGATTCCCTGTGCCCTTTCCTATCGTAACTGGTCACAAAATTCAAATTTTGCAGTATTCAAATATGCAGCTCTGTTGTTCTCCTCCAGACTTGAAATGTTACATAATTATTTTCAGCATAACATTTGAAGTAAAAGCATTTTATATACCTTGTGCTATCTGCAAAATGTTCTTAACACACCTTTTCTTCATGAAATCAACGATACATGCCCAAGATAAAAAAAAAAAACGCGAAAAAACAAGCAAACACAAAAACTTGTTTGTTTGTTGTTTGTCTAGTTTTGTCAAGTCAAATTGTTTCAACAATTCTTTTTAAATCATACAGCTGGTACATTTTGGAACTCTGGTGCAATAATATATATAAAAAAATAAATATAAAACATAATATCAGTAACTAGATCCCGTTGGTAAACCCAAAACTCAGATCAACTTTACATTAAGGTAGACGCACAGGGGTGTGTTCATGTCTCCATCCCACTGATAAACTGTGTTTTTTTTTTATATTCTCACATAAGCAAGACATGTTCATTTGGTCAAAGTCTCTCAAAGTATCCACTTGTGTATTGTATGCATAATTGGTTCAGAAATTGCTTATGCACTGACGTGTAGTTATTTGGCTTTCATATATTTTATTTTTCACACCACAGTACTGAACTGTGCTAGAAAAGCTAAATTATCAACTCTCTCACAGGCATTAATTTTAATATAACACATTGTTGTAAAGACATGTAAAATCTAGGTTCCATTACTCAAGGCTGTAGCTGGCTATTGACACAAATATAGAATGTCTTCATTGTTTCTTGTTAAGAAACCATAAATTATGTTGTTATAATGCAACACATAATATTCATGTGCTTCCAAGACTAGAAAAACATCATGAATCATGATAAATTATATAGTGTCACATTTCGTTTCAGTCACCTAGCTGTTTTTGATTCCTTGATGATACACATTTTATCAATATTAAGTTTATGATGTATTTTTATGGGGGGGGGGGGCAATGGGCCTTAGGGATTGTTGCAAAGATTCTGAATTCATGAAGAAACATTGCTCTAAAGGAAATAAAAACATTTTGTATATTTGCTGGTGTCTCCATTGGTTATGATGTTGCTGTTTACATTTGTCTATAAGGCATCAATATGTCTTATTGTGGTCAAATGGCTTGCCAATTTCTCAGATCACAAGGGTAGGGAAAGGAAAAAACTACACCTTAAATATAGTATCCACAAAGGTATGAATGTTTATGGCATGCTGCAGCACATAGTAAAGTCCCAGGGCTTCACCAAGGTGGGCCCTGGCACAATGGCAGCCTATGTTGTTGATTGCAAAATTATGCACAATAATTATATTATCAGTTTGTCATATATACCATCATAAATCATGATCACTATTAGTCACATGGTAATGTTAGAACTAACATCTGTGACATAATCTGTGAAACACTGTTTTTGTAGAATGCAATCAATCTATTTTGTCCAGTCCAAGGTAACTATTGTCACTGGTGGGGTGATTTAAGATTAATTTTTTTCTTTATATGAAATTGCAATTTGCATTTAAAACAGCATATTGCATACAAAAAACACCGTAGTATGAATGAAAAAAATGCCCACTCTTTTCCCATTAAAAAGGGATTTATGGGGGAATTATCCAGTAAAATATACAATATGTTGATATCCCTGCGTTGGTCTCTAGATGGGAGTATATGACCACAAATAAAAAAGAGGATTTAATTCAGACTCTTAGGATCTCGGTGTAGGATTCTGCTTGTGTGGGCCACACAAGGTAAGATACATTTGATGAACAGCAGGAGACTGCTGAAATGGGAAGAGATGGAGGGAAAACTACAAGCACTCTTGTATAGAGCAAAGGTATTATAAGGTCAGGCCAGAGGGATAGACAGGGAGATAACCATGCCAAGGAAAACACTAGTGTAGCCTAATTCATAGGATGTCTGGTGGGGATACTACAGAGACAGTGCTTAGGGGGTGTTGGCCACCCATGTCCCCCTCTTGAAAATGCAATACTGCCTAGCCTCTATGCTGAAATGTTCTGACAAGCAAGAGTACCTGTGTCTGATGGACACAAGCCTGTTTAACCCTATGCTAAAACATTCTGATAAGCAAGTGTACCTGTGTCTATTTAACCCTTATACTGAAACATCCTTATGAAGCAAGTATGTCTGTGTTTGCTTTTATGCAAGCTATGCAAGTTTATTGGGCCTGTGAAATGTGAATTTGACCATGACATGGATTGAAGTATCAAACCTTTCTTTTCATAACCCAAACAAGCTGCTGCTTTCACCTATCCTTTTTGCTGTTGAGTGTCTGCTGCAATATCATCATGTCAGCTCCCCATGCTACAGCCCCATTAATCCTTACTCTTGGCTACCATACCTGCATCCTGTGACATTGCCTGAGATAAGTTGACACTGTGATATTACAATTAAAACTGACCCTGAATGCTGCTGGTTAACCCTGAAACTACTGTTACAACAGCAATGACAATTAGGATATCTTCACACTGTGTGCTTGCAACACATTGTGGTGGAAACATACTAATGGTACATAGCGCAGTACACTTCTATATACTGCCCTTGTCTACTTAGCAGTGGTGCTTTAGTGGTGATCCCATAGATCGCCCTTTAACTGTCATGGCCAACATTGTGTGGAATGGGGTAGTGGCGACAGGACCTGGCACAAAGGAGGTGGCAGAGGAAAGTGGCAACAGTGGATGGTGAAATGAAGACTGTGGGATGCCAGTGAGAACATGCAACCCAGTAGAGATCATTGATGGCAAGCAGTGGGCAAAATGCTGCATGCAAAGTTTTGCAAAATTCTGCATAATCCAGCATATGGATGTGATGTAGCCCATTAATTTCAATAGGCTTGACATCTTCCCTGTTTTCATTACGATGGAGTCTTTCTACTCCAGCTCAATGAAAATGAGAAGGTGTTAAAAGGCCCTTCAGTGTATTTTTTTAGGGACTAAAAACTGCATTTAATATACAATTAGAAAAATGATACTGGCATCTTATCAGTTGTTTTATCAGTCTTAGGTTGCTCATATTGTCAAAACATCTAGCACACATTTCCTGGGTGAATGTGAAATGCAAAAGTATGTAGAGGTACAGTATGGCAGAACTTTCAGAGCTTGAGGGCAATAAATAATAATATAGTACTGTTAGCCTGTTTCCTGTTTACCTGTAAAAACTTTTATGTGGGTTATTATAAGGTACAATATTACCAGCTACATCCAATTTGCTTTCCTCCCAGGCCAGTGTTACAATCAATACTTTTAACTGCAAAGTGTGAGAGGGACACATATTTCAGCAAGGGAGAAATTCCGCTCTTTGAAGCTGCAGTAGATGGCGGATGATTGATAAAGAAAATATTATTTTGACTGAAAGAGAGAGACAGCTATTTGGAATTGACTTTCTAGTTTAGGCGACAGGGAAAAAGTTCAGCCATTGCTGGTTTTTATCATGTAAAGAGTGATTAGCCATAGTTATCAAAGTTGTATGTACCTGTAGTTACTGTATATAGATTGTTTCTGGCACTGTAAGTCCGGAATCAGAAATCTAAATTATTTTAAAAATATATAATTTTAGTGAGCATGAGTTTTGGATAATATGCATTAGTATATATTTAGATTATTATTTTGCAAATCTTTGGGCACACTATAGCTGTGTTGAGAGATCAGGAGGAGTCACAATCGGTTACAGTATTGAGATCAAATTGTTTTGGATATTACAACCACTTGAGTATACATATAATATGTTGTTTTGGGGTACAATATAGTCTAAATAAGGGGTTCCCAAACAGAGGGAACAGAATATGTCAGTTGGTATTTAACATGGCTGCAAACTGACATGTACCCCAACCTGATCAGCTGACATCTATACACCACCCCACTTTGCAACCTACAAAACTGCTCCAAACGGCAATACATGCTACTTATGTGCATTTTTCTTTGTTTCGTTTCATTTTCTTGAAATGCTTTTACCATTGCCAGAATAGATAAGCACCTTTTATCATTAGTTGATCCAAAAGTACTGGTAAGTCAATTGGATTTGAGAGCCTCTCCAACATTAAATTGAATACATAGGAGACATTCCCATACAATTCACAATAATATGCTCAAAAAATTACACCTGATATTCATTATGTTGTAAGCATCTAAATCAACCATCAAAAAAAAAATAAATAAATAAATAAAAAAAATATATATATATATATATTTACTAACTTTTCTTCTAGCCCACCTTTGAACCTTAGATAGTGGACCAAAAGTTTATTTAGGAGCTTGGTTTGCTCTAATATGAACTTATTTTTGGTTTCTGGTTGTTTCTGAAGTCGGGACATATGTGGATTAACAGCTTTTCACGAGTACATCTGAATCAAAATACAATTATTACATTTGTAATGTATTTTTGGGCAGTCAGATCTTTTCTCACTCTGCACACAATCAAGTAAAACTAAAAAATTGTTTCTTCTTGTCAAAAAACACCCATCCCCTGCACATGTGATGGGGTAGTTCCTCGGGTGAGAAGCACATAATTTTAAATGGCTAGATAATTTATTTTAGGAGTTAAAAAATAGCAACATTTGTTCCCCATAGGTTGCTGTTGTTTGTAACTTCTAAATTAAATATGAATTAAAATAATTTGCACTTTACTAACATGATTGTCCTGAGGCATGTGCACATACATTTTGATTTTTCAATAGAAGATAACAATTTTTAATTTTGTTGTGTGCTGAGTCAGAAAAGCTTTACCAGCTTCTCCAAGGCAATGAATGTAAAAGCGTGGTAGCCGTGTCAAGGCCGTCCAATTTGTACCCCTTCCCTAACAATAGCAATGTCTGCACAAGCTTTTAAACTTGCTTTTACATTCATTGCAATCTATGTTAACTAACAGTCCATGTTCTTAACAAGTGTTAGCTAGGTTTTCCAATAGTATGAGTGTGCAGAGGGTTAACTTTCTTTTTTGCTTAGTGTGTGGTCACACCCCTCTAGCACCTCTTGACTGCTAAATATTGACTGGATGAGCACATCCTATCTTTCTTTTTGCTGTTAGAGTTGCTCACCAGATTTGCCTTCTTAAATGTGGTTTTGCGTACAGCGCTCGGTGTTCACCAGATGCTGCCTGTCGCTACGGAGCACTACCTGGCGCAATCCGTTCTTAAATAACCCCCCTAGTCTCCATCCCCATCCTTTAGACAGTAAGCTCACAAGGGCAGGGCTCTCTTTTCTATTGTCTCCTGTGCTCACATTTGGTTTAAACCTCGTAGCATCTAGTTTGTTTTGTTCCTCGTACTATATGTTTTACATTGTCTGTAACCAAAGCATCACTTTAGAAGAGGATGGCGCTATATAAACAAACATTAATAATAAAAAAAAAAAATAATAAGCACCTTTGGACTTAGAATTCTAAGATAATTATAGGCGATTCCTTTCACCAGAAAAAAAGGGAATATTAAACTACACAGAGTCAAATTATAATACTATATGAAAATATAAATATGGTGGTTTCAGGCAAATTGAAATAATTGAAATGATGGCAGTTGCTGTGTATTTTGTGTCCTATTTAGGGAAAAGCTCACATTTTAAAGGCTTTATGACTTTGAAAGCCTTTAAATGCCAGTTGGATGCCTAGTCCAGTTACCATGATTTATTCCTACAGATATCTTCTGAGCATTGCTCAAAGTTTTTATTCTGAGTAGTAAAGTATTTAACGTATCCGTTCAAACGGGCAATGCTGCCGCCGAGGCTGCGCCCACCTGGCACCTTTTGGGACCGCTGATTGGCTAATCATAAAAGGGCCAGGTGACGTGCAAATGGCAGCTGGTCACATTCCCAGCTTTCATGTTGGGCACGCCCATACCCAATCATTGAGATAGGCTGGGCTCAGGGGCACTCACGCCTAAAATATAGCCGGGAATGCAGTGGCTGGTGATTAAAGTGTAACGGGAGCCGCTGGGAAAGGGTTTCACACAGCTGGGCATCCTGCTCTTCTTTAATATCTCAGAGGTCAAACATTGAGGCTGATTTAATACTAGCACCACGTATCGCCATGTGAGCATCTGTATAGCAGCGCTTAAAGTGGACCAATACCCAGGCTGATCGGCCCGGGAATCTATAAGATTCCCAGGCCGATCAGATCCCTCCCCGCGGGGCATCCGAAATCGGGATGCCCCACTGTGTGAAACCCCCCCAGGTAAGGTAAGGTGAATGGGGCATTCACCTTACCTTACCCCCGTTCCGATGGGGCATGCGCGGGCCGCTGCCGCATCTAGCGCGTCTCTATAGCAGGACGCGGGCCGCACCGACCGTTTGTGAATGGACGGCACGGGCGCGCTCCCTGTTAGAGGGAAGCGCGAGATACAGCCGCCAGCATGCTCGGAGCAGCTGTGGTTGTCCGTCCCTTGTATGTGCATACCACAGCGCCCTGATTGGACGAGGCCCGCGCATGCGCCGTAGGAGCAGGGTTAGGTACGTTTTTTGCTGCCATTCTGGGGGGTTTCACGCAGTTCCGGGGTGCCCCACGGAAGTGGACCAAAACCCAGGATAGTGAAAATCCTGGGTGTTGGTCCACTTTAAAGCGACTGCTAGTAGACGCTGTAAGCGGGTATCGGACGTTATAACCTAACTTAGTGGGCGGACAAGTGGCGCTGTACTATCCTGTCCAGCGTTGATGAATGTGATGTCTGGTGGGCGCTCTAGAGTGCTCTCCCTGATTCACTGGAGAACCAATCGCGAACGCTAGGTGGTTTCCCAAGGACAACGCTGCAGCGAGCGATAGGTAGTGCCAGTTAAGTGCAGCCAGCACTCGGCGCTGAAGCCCGTATTCAACAAAAAACTACACACAACACAACCAGCGCCGGTGCTTTAAAACTGGCCGCTCTAACATAGAGCGCCAGATGCTGTGTGAAAAAATGTTATAAACACATAAACCTGCACATACAATTCTGCATAAATAAATAAAAAAAAAGGAGAGGTAGTTTACCATAGCAAAACGCTAACGCAAACAAAAAACCTAAACACACACGCTACTGAGTGAAGGGTACCACATGGCGCTCCTGAACCTAAAGCGGCAGTGCTATATGCTGAGCCGCCTGTATTAATACATGTGAGGCTACATGGTGCTGTTAGAGGCGCTCACCAGATTCCCTTTTTTAAATGTGGTTTTCACATACAGCGCCCGGCGTTCATCCAACACTACGTGCCACTACGTGGCACTACCTGACGCTAGCATTTCTTAAACTACCCCCATAATGATTAGTGTAATTGGCGGGGGTTTCCTGTTTGTTTTACTACTTTAGGTTAAATAGACATTGCTTAAAATATTGTATAAGATTAATTTATAAGTGTAACACAATAAATCAAAACTGTTGATTTCTGACCTAACACACTGTCTAGTGAAAGTAATAAGGGACAAATTGGATAGGACAGCCTCTCCTACCTACATCTTGTATTGCTATATTACCCCATGAAAATTACCCTGTAACCTTTGCTCCATCTAACCAAAAATTGCTTTCTCCAATTTGCTGCTCCACTACTTCTCTCCATGCCCCCATCAGCATATGCCCCTATTTTGGCCCTCAGTTTATGTTCCTCACAATAGTTCCATGCAAAGAGCTTTTACAGCTTAAAGTGGACCGTCACCCATGGGTGATCGGCCCGGGAATCTATAAGATTCCCAGGCCGATCACCCCCCTCACTGCGGGACATCCGAGATCGGGATGTCCCGCGGTGAGGGACCCCCCCCAAAACCCCAAAATAACTCACCTGATCGGCGGCGTCAGCGGCCGCCGCCGCCTCCCGCGCGCTCCTCTAGCCGTGCGCGCGCCCGCGCCGGCCGTTTGTGAATGGCCGGCGCGGGCGCGCGCACTGTCAGAGGGGCGCGCGAGAGGCGGCGGCGGACGCGCTGCCTTGTCCGCCGCTTGTCCGTGGTAATCGGGGTGCCCCCCTGAAGTGGACCAAAACCCAGGATAGTCAAAATCCTGGGTGTTGGTCCACTTTAAGAAAGACACCTAACCCCCCAGCTGCTCCCCAGGTGCCATTCCTAGGGCAGACCACTGCTCTGGGCAAAATATGTATATGCACATATTTTTCTTGCTTTGAATAAATTGTTTTGTGGTTACCAGGAACTCATATATGGAGGGAGGTGATCTTCTAAGGGACATTTTGCACATTTTTGTCAAAAGGGTGGGAGTGGGGGCGTTTGCACAGACAGGCCTGGGAAATGGGTATAAACATATTTGATTATAAGTTTCTGTTATCTAAATTTATCTTGGATGGACGACTTGATTGCTAATCAAAGTAAATTATGTACCCAAGCAGTGTGGTTGGGCTAATTACAGTTGTGGTGTTACTCATGCAGTTATTAATAGGATTCCTTTAAACTCAGACCATCTAAGATCCTGAGCAATGTAATGTAAGACATTTATGTTTTGTAACTATAAACATTAAAGTGATTTTTTTCTATTTCTGTTAAAATCACCCAAAAATAATTTAGCAATTAAAACGTAAGATATGTGCAAAACTTGTGAATTGGTAATTCCAGGACCATATATAACTTTACTTCCTGTTACATAGGTAGTAATTAAGCCACATTGATACACTTCTACTGAAATGAATCAAGAACCGATGCTTAAATACATAGTAACATAGTAACATAGTATGTAAGGCTGAATAAAGACTTTAGTCCATCCAGTTCAGCCTGTTTAACTCCTTCCAGTGGTCTAGTAGCCATAGCCGGAAATGTTATTACATGCAAGGAAGGCATCCAGGCCACTTTTGAACATTTTTAATGTATCCCTCATTACTACCTCCTCTGGCAGCGAGTTCCATAGTCTCACTGCTCTTACAGAGAAGAATCCCCTCCTATGTCGGTGGAGATAGCACCTTTCCTCTAACCTTAGTGGATGCCCCCGGGTTATGGTTACACTCCGGGGTATAAATAGATTGTGGGACAGATCCTTGTATTGACCCCGAATATATTTATACATAGTTATTAGATCACCCCTCAATCGTCTTTTTTCTAGACTAAATAAACCTAACTTGGACAATCTTTCCGGGTACTCTAGCCCCCGCACTCCTTTTATTAACTTTGTTGCCCTTCTTTGAACGCGCTCCAGTTCTCATATGTCCTTTTTAAGCCCAGGTGCCCAGAACTGTACACAGTATTCCATATGGGGTCTGACCAGTGACTTGTACAGGGGTAAAATGATGCTCTGGTCATGAGCACCTATGCCCCTCCTGATGCACCCCATGATCCTGTTTGCCTTGGCAGCAGCTGCCTGGCATTGATTACTACAGTTGAGCTTATTGTCAACTAAAACCCCTAGGTCCTTTTCCATTGTTGTTTTACCAAGTGTTTCTTTATTTAGTGTGTAATCATGACACAGATTTCTCCTTCCCATGTGCATAACCTTACATTTATCTGTGTTAAACTTCATTTGCCATTTAACTGCCCATGCTTCCAATTTATCTAAATCTGTTTGTAGTTGCCTGTTGTCCTCCTTTGTTTTAATTACTTTACTCAGCTTAGTATCATCTGCAAAGATTGAGACTTTACTGTTTAATCCATACCCAATGTCATTTATATATATATTGAAGAGAATTGGTCCCAGAACTGACCCTTGTGGTACTCCACTAGTAACAGTGACCCAATCTGAGTGTGTACCATTGATAACCACCCTCTGCTTCCGATCACTAAGCCAATTTCCCACCCATCTGCACACGTTTTCCCCCAGTCCAAGCATTCTCATCTTTTGTACCAGCCTTTTATGTGGCACAGTATCAAATGCTTTAGAAAAGTCAAGATATATGATATCCAATGACTCCCCCTGATCCAATCTTGAACTTACCTCCTCATAAAAGCTGATCAGGTTTGTCTGGCAGGAGCGATTCCTCATAAATCCATGCTGATATGGAGTAATAAGGTCATTTTCCCCAAGGTGCTCCAGGATAGTATCCCTTAAGAAACCTTCAAACAGCTTGCCCACCACAGATGTTAAGCTTACCGGTCTGTAGTTCCCAGGTTCCCCCCTAGATCCCTTTTTGAATATTGGCACCACATTTGCCAAGCGCCAATCCATCGGAACAAACCCTGTAGTTATGGAATCCACAAATATTAGAAATAATGGCTTGTCTATTACTGTACATAACTCCCTTAAAACACGAGGATGTATGTCATCTGGTCCCGGTGATTTATCGATTTTTATCTGCTTGAGACGGTGCTGGACTTCTTCCTTGGTTAGACCACTGACATTTAATGGAGGGTTTCGGTTATTCCCCTGCATTTCACTCGGCATGTCAAATTCTTTTGTGAATATAGAAGCAAAGAAGTTGTTAAGCAAATTAGCTTTCTCCTCATTTCCCTCTATAGGGGTCCCATCCTTGCTTTTCAGGGGCCCCACACCCTCAGGTTTGTACCTTTTACGGTTTATGTAGCTAAAGAATAATTTAGGGTTAGTTTTACTCTCTTTCGCGACCAGTCTTTCTGTCTCCAGCTTAGCTGCCCTTATCTGTTGTTTACATTGTTTATTTTCTTCTTTATAGTTTTTTAACGCTTCCGCTGTCCCTTCCTGCTTTAAACGTTTAAATGCCTTTTTTTTGTTGTTTATTGCCCCCTTAACCTTTTTATTTAGCCACATCGGTTTACATGTGTGTCTAATAGTTTTATTCCTGTAAGGTATATATCTGTCACACTGAAAATTAAGTATTCCTTTGAAAGTATCCCATTTAGCGTCCATGCTTTTGTTCTTAAGGACATTTTCCCAGTCAATGCAGTGTAGGGCATCTCTAAGTTGGTCAAACTTTGCCTTTTTGAAGTCCCGCGTTTTTGTGACTCCTTGATAAGGCACCCTAGTGACTGCTAATTGGAAATTAATGATATTATGATCACTGCTTCCAAGGTGTCCCCCAACCTGTACCTTTATTACTTTGTCTGGTACATTGGTTAGTATTAGGTCCAATATGGCTTTCCCCCTTGTTGGAGCTTGTACTTGTTGGGAAAGGTAGCCATCTTTTGTTTTAGATAAAAAACTATTACTTTTCTGCGAAACACATGTTTCAGCATCCCAGTCTATATCTGGGTAGTTAAAGTCCCCCATAATCACTACCTCATTTATTTTAGCGGCTATATCTATTTGCCTTAGCATCATATTTTCTATGGATTCGGATATATCTGGAGGTTTATAGCAAACCCCCATCAGTATTTTATTTTTGTTTCTCCCTCCATGTATTTCTACCCATACCGACTCCACATGGTCATTCCCTTCACATATATCCTCCCGCAGAGCAGGCTGTAGAGAGGATTTTACAATTAAGCAGACTCCACCCCCTTTGCGTTTGTTACGGTCCCTCCTAAACACACAGTATCCCTGTAAATTTACTGCCCAGTCATAGCTTTCATCCAGCCAGGTCTCTGTTACCCCCACTATGTCATATTGGTCTTCTGTTATTATCAGTTCTAGTTCATCCATTTTATTAGTCAAGCTTCTAGCATTTGTAAGCATGCATTTCAAATGCTTATGAGAATTTTGATAATTTTGTATATTGCCCTTATTCCTGCTAGATGTGCTAACCCCTCCCCCCTCTCCACCCCCAGTTTCATGTCTACACCCACTGTCACTTTCTTTCCTAACTTCCCCTTTGTAATAGCTTTTACCCTCCCCCCCAATGCTCAGTTTAAACACTCCTCTAACCTTTTAGCCATCCTCTCCCCCAGAACAGATGCACCCTCCCCATTGAGGTGCAACCCATCCCTGCCAAAGAACCTGTAGCCCACTGTGAAGTTGGCCCAGTTCTCTAAGAACCCAAACCCCTCCTTTTTACTTCAATTTTTGAGCCACCTGTTTACATCTCTAATCTCCCGCTGCCTCTCTGGTGTGGCTCTTGGTACTGGTAGTATTTCTGAGAATACTACAGTTGAGGTCCTTGCCTTAAGCTTACGGCCTAAGTCCCTGAAATCATTTTTTAGGACCTTCCACCTACTTCTTCCTATGTCATTAGTGCCAATATGCACCATGACCGCTGGGTTCACGCCAGCCCCTCCCAACAATCTGTCAGCCCGCTCCGCTACATGCCGTACTCTTGCCCCAGGAAGGCAACACACTGTTCGGCAATCCCGGTCTTTGTGACAGATTGCCCTGTCTGTTCCCCTAATAATAGAGTCACCCACTACCAGCACCTGTCTTGCCTGCCCTGTTCTCCCATTTCCCCTCCCTTCCTTACTGGAGCCGACAGATGTGTCTTGCTGCAGCTCTGCCATTCCTGAGCTAACATCCTCCTCATCTGCCAACCGGGCAAACTTGTTTGGAGGTGCCTGTTCAGGGCTAGCCTCCCTGTAACTTTTACCCCTACCCCGCCTTCTAACTGTTATCCAGCTAGCTGCCTCATTTTCCTGCTTTTCCTCTCCCCCCATACTACCACCCTCCCCTGACCCTGAGCCATGTAGTGCCAGATCAGTGAGATCCAGACTCTTTTGCATGATAACAATTTCTCTCAGTGTTGCCAATCGCTTATTTAGATCGTGAATCACGGCTTCCAAATCAGAGATTCGCAGGCATCCGGGGCATATATATCCACCATCGACCGATTGATCAAGAAGTGCATACATAGCACAAGATGTACACTGAACAGCATTGTTAGGCATGGAACCCATTGTATGAATTTGTGGGAACACCAAGTGTAGAATTTACAACACTTAAAATAACAATATGAAATCAAAGGAAGATACTTACAGCTTCCGAACTTCTGCTTGTAACTTCTTCTTTTAACTCCTGCTTTAACTCACCACTTCCAAGCAGCCACTTACAGAGACCTAAGCAGGTATATAGGAAATAAGTCTAAATGAGCCAGTAAAGGTGGGACAACACCCAAGATTTTCACTATATTGGGTTCTGTTCCTCTTAATGGAGGCATCCATTAAGATGTCTCGTTGTGTGTATCATCTGGAATTGCTCGGGCTAATTGTGTGTGTCATCTGGAATTGCTCAGGCTACCTCTGGGGTTTTCTAATTCGGGATGCCCCATAAACAGGTAGGCCATCTATAGTGAATTGGCATGCCTATATCTTGTTTTGTTATTGTTTGTAACAGAACCTTTTAATGTGACCGAGCCTCTGATCCCCTTTAATACCATCCACACCTCTTCAGATTGGCAGCAATTCTCTCTCTTCATACTCCTCATCAACAGGTTTCTGCCATGAAAGAATGTGGATGCTTGTCTGTGGGGACAGTTGCAACACTGAGTGAGCTAGAGCATGTGTTCTCACAGTTCATTCATGATTGGTGATTGGGGGGAAGGTCAGGTATTCTAAAATCCTAAAATCACAGGCCACTCCCTTCAAAAGACCTACAGATAATCTTGGCAAAACAATCAAGATCTAACTATTGCTTTCTCTGAGCTATAATTTAAGATTCACAATAGGGTGACGCAGTTGTGTTATTGCATTTGCAAACACAATTTTGTCACAATTTGCATTTGGGCATGCAATTTAGTGGATGGAATCACAAACACACAAAACGCTTTTGCCTTTGTGAAAAGCTACAATGAGTTGAGATTGCAACAGTGTGAAACAAGCCTTACATTATTATATAATATTGAAATGTTTTGAGCGCTAGTGACCTCAATCATGGAAGCTGGCGGGTACCTTTTTGTGGCCATGGCTAGGGCCAGTTTGAAACGCTGCTGCTGCCGCTGAAAGATGAGGATCTGCACTCAGGTAAGTTATAGCAGCTCTTCTGCTGCCGCAACCTTAGGTGAAGCTGGTTGTTGGGCTGCTCGGGATGGACACTGAACTCAATCATGAACTTCTGGAGGGTTTGGGAACCTGAACTCACAAAGTTTGGTGTGAACCACAAAGTCCAGATGGCCCACATCTAGTAATAAATCTTAACTGTCTGAATGAATAGTTTGCAATATTCTACAGTCTAATCCCACATTCAAGGGTGACAGAAAAATCATGATATGCCGATTTTTGAGTATATTTGTAGAGAAATTTGGGTCTGTCGGAATCAAATTTTAACGAATACTGTCACTCCCTCTTGCCAGGTCCCCGTCTCTCAGGTCCAGTAGCAGGTGGTTGGTGGCGGGCACTGACAGCATGACCGGTTCCCCCCCCCGATCCCCTGCTGGCGGTGCCCCAGCAGTACCGGTCGGCCGCGCTGTCAATGCTTGCTGCCAACTACCCACCACTGGAAGGAGGGGGCGTGTAGGTAAGAGACAGCGAGTTTGAGAGAAAATTTGATTGGCATGAATTCGAGGAATCTGGATTCGTGCTGAAATGAATATCCCTGAAATTTCCTCATCTCTATGGCCCAGATTCACTAAGAGTTGAAAAAGATTCTCATGGTAGTAAAAAAATCAATTCATGAGAAGAAAGCCTGAGAATATCACAGTTAGTGAATCACCAGAGAGGAAGACAATGAAAGTCAATGGCACTTTTTACTACAGGTAAAAAGTTTAATACTTTTCTCAGGAGTAAAAAAGTGCCATTGACTTTCATTGTCTTCCTATCTGGTGATTCACTAAGTGAAATTCTCATGTTTTTTTTTTCTCATGAATTGAATTTTTTACTACCATGAATTGTTTTTTCAACTCTTAGTGAATCAAGGTCTATATACTTACTCATATCTGCTCTTGATGGGGTTCAATAATTGCTAAACAATACTCAAGGGGATTCTCTTCTAAAATTGTAAAACTTGTCTTAACCCTTTAAGTGCCAGCCTACCTGGAGTTTTTGTCACACTCTGTTGCCAGACCATTTTGCACTATTTTGCGCTCCCCATGTTCAACTGTGATTTTTGAAGGGATTTCCAGGGATTTCCCAGGAAAATGATATATTGTTTTTTTTCAGCAGAGTCTGAGCTTTAACATGAAATGTCTTGTTTGTCATTTTTTAGGTGTATTCTCAATATTTTTTTGGCGAAATATGTGCAAAAAAAAAAAAATTTGTAGTGTTTTTTTGTAATAAAAAATGTAAGTTTGTCAATAAAATCTTATTGCGTGTGAAACCCCAATTTCTCCCAGTTACAGCGGTAACAGATATGTTACAGATATGTATAGGTAGACACCCTTTCCTGCCCAGGAGACTCCCCCAAACTGAAACAGAGCTTTAGAGGATTTTCAGAAAAAATACAACTGTGATATGCGCTGTGCGCACCTTGCAGTTTTTCCAGAAAAACAACCCTTTACATTTGAAATACCCCCCACAAACTATATATTCTCTGGAAGTACACACCTTAGGCTTTCTATTTGTACCAGGCTTGTTGATGTGGCCACAGTTTTCTAGAAGTAATCCCTCAATGTATTCTTTGGTTGCAAAGAGTTTCCCTAAAAAAAGGATAAAAAAGCAGAATCAAAGCCACATTTTCCTAAAAGAACTATATACAAACAAGAAAAAACAAGTATAATCTGAAAAAGCAACATCCCCCGAACAGAACGATACCCAACATGCATAGGTTCTGTCAAGGAAAGAGTTGCCAAACACCCCAAAGTAAAGCATGAGCATAACGGTAATTTTTCTTGAAAATTTCAGCTCTGCAGACAAAGTGCGCACCTTGCGGTTTTTCAACCAAAACAACCCTTTACATTTGGAATATCCCCCATAAACCATATATTCCCTGAAAGTACACATGTTAAGCTTTTTTAAGCGTATCCAGCTTGTTGTAGTGGGCTCATCTTTCTGGAATTAATCCCTCAAAGAATTCTTTGGTTGCGCAGGATTTCCCTAAAAAATGTATAAAAAAGCTGAATAAAAAACACCTTTTCCTAAAATATAAATATGCAAACAAGAAAAAACAAGCTAAGTCTGAAAGTGCAAGGTCCCCCGAACAGAACAATACCCAACATGCAGAGGTACTATTAACCCTTTTAATTGCCAGCCTACTTGAGATTTTGTCACCCTCTGTTGACAGGTTATTTTTCCCCGTTTTGCGCCATGTTTTGCAACATTATATATATATTATATTTTTTGCAGCAGAGTTTAGGCTTTAACATGAAATGTCTTGTTTGCAAATTTTATTTATTAATAATTTTATTTATTATTAAGTAAAAAAAATAAATAAATACATTTTTTTTTAGAAAATTGCCTCCTTTATTTTAAATAAAAAATTTATTTGATTAGGGAAAACCATATTGCATGTGAAAGCCCCATTTCTACCGATTAGAACGGTACCACATATTTATCGGTAGCCCCCTGTTCCTGCCCAGGAGACCCCCCTAACTGAAACAAGTAATTTTTAACATTTACAAATAAAATACAACTACCATCCACACTACAAGGGGTTAAATCGAGAAAAAAAAATGACATAGGGTCCCCCCTCCCAGGGGAGGGGGGGCCCATTTTTTGGGGGGGATTTTTAAGGGTTAAAAACCCTTTAAAATAAAAAAAAAATGACATGGGCCCCCCCTTACCCAAAGTAACCAGCCCGGGACCAGCTATGCAGGGCTTGGAGGAACAGGGCGCAGGGGCCAGCTTTTGTGGCCCCTGGCCCTGCAGGCTACAAGCCCGCATAGCCCGTGGGCCCGGGCTCTTCTGCCCCCCCCCCCCTGGCCTTTGGGGAGGCAGGTAATGGGGGTGCCAGGGGTTAATGGCAAGTCACCGGCTAGCGCAGGTGACTTGCCATCCCCCCAGCCTTGAGAACTGGTATAGGGGTCTCATGGACCCCTTACCAGTTCACAAGGGGTTAAATGTAAAAAAAAACAGACACACAAAGAGAAAAAATATTTTATTTTTTTTTTTTTTTTTTTTAATACTTACCTCCCATCCATAGTGGAGCACTCTGTCCCTCGGCGATCACTGGCTTCTGCTCACTTGCTAGAAACCTTTTATAGCTGCTGGATGACAAAACACAAAAGGGTTAATTAAAAAAAAAAATGACATAGAGTCCCCCCTGGGGGGGGACCCCATTTTTTTTTTTGGAATTTTAAGGGTTCCCCCTACCCAGCATTACCGACCCGGGTTAAGTGGCCCGGGCCCTTCTGCCCCCCCCCTGGCCGTTGGGGAGGCAGGTAATGGGGGGCTGGGGGTTAATGGCAAGCCACCCACTAGCTGCAGGTGACTTGCCATACCCAGAGCCTTGTGAACTGGTATAAGGGGTCTCATGGACCCCTTACCAGTTCACAAAGGGTTAACTGAAAAAAAAACACCACACTAAAAGTATTTTATTTAAAAAAAAAACATTTTTTTTACTGTACTTACCTCCGATTGTAAGCTCCTTTGTCCCGCGCCGCTCTGATGACAGATGCCGGTGATCGGCATCCAGAGAAGGGGGAGGATCTCCTGCCACCTCCTTCCCCGGCACCGATCACCGGCATCTGACAGCTGAAAGAGCTGACGCCGGTAATCGGGGCTGGGATGACGTCATAGCCCCGCCCCAAAGGGAACGGGATGACGTCATAGCCCCAAGGGGGCGGGGCTTAGTGGCAAGATGGCGGCCGCCATCGAAGAGGAGAGAGCCTCCCGGGTAAGTCCTGGGGGGGGATCGGAGGCCCCCCAGGTGAAGAGGAGGGACAGCGGGAGCCAGCGCACATGCAGGTAAGTGAATGTCATCCCACGGGGGATCGGATGGCACCAAATTAAAGAGGAGACCTGGCCGGATCCAACGAGGGGTCAGGTGAGTATTTTTTTTTTTTTTTTGCCCACTAGCAGGGGTAAATGCCAGGCATGTAAATTTTACGTGGCTGGCACTTAAGTGACAGAGAGGCAACCACGTAAATTTTACGTGGCTGGCATTTAAAGGGTTAAAGGATGGCAGCATTCTAGGAGTGAAAACATATTTTGTTATTATTTTGCCCTTTTTCCAAAAAAAGATATACTAACATTGGAAGGATATCTTTATTTTGCTAATGTGACCAATGAGTAGTCAGCTCAACTGTCATGTAGAAGGATCTGAACATCACATACACTGTACCAGTCTTCATTTCTGTATACAGTGCATTGGCCATCAACCTTTCACAAAAGTACTGGTGAACATGAAGGAGAAAGACTTTAAATATTATGAACAAGCTAGCTCTAAAGGCTAGAATATGTAAAGGGGTAAAGTCAAATCCCAGCACTTTAATGATTTTGGGGGTATATTTAGTGATTAATGAGCTTACTAATGAATAGCCTATTTAATACAGGTTCATATCCTATTTCTTTAAATACCATACAGAATGTTATTGTATCTTGCAGATATTTGGGCATGCCAGTTTTTGTGTTATATACCTAAAATGTTACACTAAGGTCCTGGCTGAGCAATATTTAAAAGCACAACCGCAAACAAGAATAAAAATAAAATCCAGTTGCTCTATATACTATATCCATTTCTCTTTGATATTTGACTATTTGCTTTATGAGTCATACATTTTTAATTGTACTATCTCTGTGAATGTAACTGTGATTTAATTCAACATAATAGAAATGTTTAATATTTACTGCTTCCTCATTTTTCAAGAATGGAAAGATGGAATATATTCCCCTCCTTCTTTTATGATCTGCCGTTCATGGCTGAAACCAGTAGGTACTGTAGGTGTAAATCCTGGCCTATCCCCAAAATCCACCACAGTGATTGGAGACTTAATAACAGTGACATGAGCTGGCAAATTGGGATGCCCCTGTAAAATAGACAAAATCTTGGTTTTGGTCTGGTATAATGCACAAAAGGCAAACAGGAAATTTTCCTGCAGCCCTTATAGCTTTCAAGGTTATCACATATACCTTCGGAAATAGCTGTATATGATTATTTGTTTTTGTGACAACAAGCTTCAGGATAGCACCTTTCAACACTGTAAATGTAGACAGTTCTTCCATGGCTATCTGCATAGATTAAAACCTCCCATGGTATCCTTCTAACAGAATGCTATACCTAAGGTGGGCCTTGCTGAAAGGGATACAGTTTGTGCAACTGGAGACAATTCTAGTGCAGAGATGACAGCCTGACCCATTCCTGCAGGGTGATTTTTCTCCAGTCCTGCCCTGGGCTAAATAAGAGTTCTAATTATCTATGTAGAGGTGTGTTCAGGAAAATGGCCAGTGCGAAGTGCAGGACTAGAAAAAAATCATCCGGCAGGAATGGGTTTCATTTTCTAAATATGTATATATAACTTACCACCTGAGCATCTGGGGTACCACCAGTCTTACACTTATTGGGAACCTGATGCAGAGGTATAATTTATAAATAAAAATAAATGGCAGCAGAGCAGATTTGCATCAGGCAACAATGAACTAATGTTCCAATATAAATCCCAAAGCCTATATATAGGCAAAAAAAATCTCCCTACATAATGTGCAGAATTTGCCTTTTCATGCTAAGTGTTTGCATATATAAGTATAAAGTGAAAAATAAATATTTTGTAAGGTAATAAAAAATGACCCTGAGATAGTCTTGTTTAATTGTGACAAAATGAACCCAAAAACATTTGCATCCAACCCTTTTCACAAATGTACCAAATGGAGGAGCTTTTAACACTTATCATCGTATAATCTTGAATGAATTTTAATCTTAGTTCACTTTAAATCCTGTATCTTTTTTTACAGGCTGACTGAGATTTAACAACAAACTAGTAGCTGGTGGTATGAGTTATAACCACTGGCTTGGTTGGACCAATAAACATAAATACGTATTATTCAGATTGTATAGTACACGCTGTGATGTCAGTCAGAACATTACTTATTGTATGTTTATGTAGGGTGTATTATCCCAGCAGGGGGCTTAATTATGCCTGCAACGCATCCAGTTATTATTAAATTGTATAGTCTGCTGCATCAGTTCTTGAATAAATTGCATATTTGCAGAGCAATGTCATCTTTACCAACATGTAATGTAAAGTGTAATGAGCAGATTGATCTTCCCCTAAAAGTATTGTATAGGTCAATAAACACCTCCCTTGTTATGACACTTTGAATCCCCTTTACTACTTTTTTACTCCCATTTAGACTTTGAGCCCTTCTCATACCTCATACCCCCCCTCCCCTTCATCGGATCCCAGAGTGAAGAGCTGGACAGGCCCTGCCACCCACAGGTCTCTTTGCAACAAGGCGAGTGAGTGCTCATTTACTATCCATATAAATGAGCACAGAAAATGAAAGTATACCTTCTATGATTTTATATTTATCGAGAGAGAGAGAGAGAGAGAGAGAGGTGTTTCAGCAGCAATATTCCCTTTTTACCTAGGTGCTAAAGAAAACATCTTCTGATATTGAAGGCATAGATTACACTTACAGTACTTATTTTAAAGCAGCAAAAATTCAATCTTAGCTTGGATAGTGAGTGCATGCCAAGTAATTCTGCTTTAGAAGTCATTTTACTTTCATGAACAACAGCATCTTTCTGAGCTGGAAATTAGGCGTAAATACTGTTCAATTTTTGCCAGCTCTTGGCTTCTCTGCGATCTAGGTTCATCATATGTAATGAAACCTAATGCTGTAATGTATTGAAATAATGATTATGGTTGAGCAAAAGTGTCCTCTGGGGCCTGAACTGTCAAGGAGGCCCGGGGCATGGGCATATGAGTTACTGGCAGAGTAAATAGCTAATCTAAAATCTAGAATGGTAATCACAAATACAGCATGCTAGAATTAATGCGGGTCACCAGAAAGGGTTATTTCATTATAAACACACCAATAAACTCAATTTTTTACAGAATAATAAAAACAGATTACATGTCGAGCATCGGTGATTTTCACAGATTAAAGCAAAATGTTCAGAGACCAGTTACTGTTGCAAACTGTTACAAAAGGAGACATAACTGTGTTAACCTTTACAATTACGCAGAGCAAGGCACACACTATATTTAACAGACCAGGAACAGAGGTTAACAACAGCATCTTATCTAATTATTATTATTTCTAAAAGAAAATTGCTAACCTAAAATTCTGCCCAGAAACAGATTTGTTTTAGTGTTTTGATTAAAGAGTCCTGAGCAATGTCAAGGATCTCAGCTAGAATATTCTGCTGACCGTTATTTTTACTTACAACTCACTGTAAACTGCTTCCTACTCGGACCAAATAAAGTAAAAAACCAAAGGAAAAACCAAAGAAAGATGTTTAGCAGGAAATCATAAGCTCCTCAAAGCCTTTGCATCTGTTCAGCTATTAAGGTGGCCAAGTCTGTTAAGTAAGGTAGGGAAGCTTGCCAGTTTACTTCATTAAATAACATTATCAGAGTAAGCTAGCGTATGACTTAAACCATTTAAGCATTGTTTTACCTTTGGTAAGGGGAGAAGAAGGAAGACAAATAATACAGAGAGTTCTGGATTTTAGAAACGAATAGGAATGGATAGATGTAACACCTCAACATAAATGTCTGTTACAGTAGTTAACTATGGTGGGACATGCTAATTATTTAGTGAAACAAGTGTAACTCTGGGTGCACATTTTGGTGTGAATGGCAACCGTATATAGGTGAGATAATAAACTTTAACACAAAAACTTTGCCGACAATATCAAATCCACTTTTTTCTGCCCTTGGTGACTCTTCGGTTGACCATATGTTCAGTATGGTCCACTCAGGCATAAGCAATTCTGGAGAAACTTTAAGCTAAAAGTCACCACCTTTCTCCAGAATGGTTTGATCTGTGGACATTCCCAGATAAGGTTATATAGATCAGCTGGACCATGACTACACTTGGGGTATAACCCATCGGCTGTTAGACCCATCAGAAACAACCTATGAGGGGAAAAGTAGGGGTCAAGGTACCACTCTGAGGGTAATTTCCCTATAAGAGGAAGCTGGGAGTGTCTTCCATGTGGCATATAGGGCTTTTATTATTTCAGCTGGTGAAAGGGAATCTATCTACCTACTTCATACGGCCCAATTTCCTAGATGCAAAATTCAGAACCTCTTTCATGCCACAGTACAGTTTAGAAGTAGAGTGGTAAGTTGCAGATCTATCTTTCAGTAAAGTATCCAGAATATTATCCATGTCTTTTTTTGAAAGTCTGGAGAGGATGCCCACAATATACAGTCAGGCACATGTAAAACACCATCTTGATGGCATTTTTAAATGTTTCCATTATTCTGTGCCAAAATTATGTTGTTAAGGTGCGAAACATATCTGTGATTTTCCCTTTTCTATTTGTTTTCAACTCTGTATTATAAGAAAAATAACATGTTTACCTTAGCAACGTACACCTACCCCTCGATTCAAAGAGGAAAAGTTAATTGATTTCGTATCGAAAATCGTAAGTTTGGGTGGGTGTTAGTCATTTTTTCCTGTTTTTTTGGCCATTTCCGACTCGCACGAGCCTACGTACGAATGCGTATATGCTCTTACGATCAGCGGAAGTTCGTTCCTAAATTTTAGGATCAAAACGTAAAACTTAGGATCAAATCCTAAAACTTACGATCAAAACGTAAAACTTAGGATAATTGGATGTGTTTAGGTGTGATTCAGAGAAACCTCTAAACGCGTTTTAAAAGAAAGCCACAGCCGACACCTTTTAGCAGTCGGATTGCTGTTCGTGAACAGGTTTTTTGGCTATGTGGAGGAGTCTGCGCGTCTTGTGCTCCAATGAACTGCATGTATCAGCATGGCCGAGGCCATTAATTGTATGGCAATGCATGCCTGATTTAATACATTTCATGTATGCCTTATAAAATCATTTTAATGTGGACCTTAATTAGTCCTTTGCATGTAAACCTTTATTTTGCAATATATTTGCGTTAATTAAAGAAACTTATGTCCTTTGTTATTTATTTTAAAATTGATGTACTAGAATAATATTTTTAGATAGCATTTATTGGTGTAGTTGTTTACCTTTGCTTTGTTTAATTATTTAAGCACATCTTTGGTCAGATGCATCACACTTACTGAGGAGAGGAGAGCGGGATAAAGTGCAGGATGTGGGTTACTGCTGTATTTTGCCCCCAGAGCTGGGGGCACGGACAGTCACAAGGCCCTTTCTGTTTGCAGGCTGCCCGATAATACCTGAGCCGCCATCTTGGCTGTTTCGAGGCTCATAACATGCAGAAGTTGCTGGGTGTTTTTTAATATTTGAGAGCAATCTGTATGTAGAGGGTGTGGGTAACCACACCCAAAATTTAAAGTTGTACCATTTGAAGCCAAAATATTAAAATTAAATCCACAAGTAAAAAATGCAAGTTAAGTAAAAATTAAACAAAGTAAGATTTACTTATGCAAATGCATTCATTAATGGTTGGTTACTACAAAATGAATGAAATAAAGAAAAATAAAAGAACAAATATTTAGAATGCACTTTAATGAGGTAAGTTTGTAGTGCGGAGCCGCAAGATCAGAAGGATTTACGTCCAGACAAAAAAGGAAAAAGGGCAAAACCAATGTTGCAACCTGAGAAATGAAACGGAAAAATCAGGATGGAAACTGACATAGGTCTGATTCCCGAACTGCCATACGAACGGACGTATATTTTAGGATAGAAACGTATTTGCTTATAGAATCACTCGCAAGTTCATACGAACGCACGAGCGGACGTGAAAAATAGGATGATCGTGAGCCAAATCCAAGCTGTTACATGTTTCTTTGAATCAACCCACTAGTGTGTTTTGTGTACATATCATAATCTGATGCTCAACATTCCTGATTCTGTAATTCAGCTTATTCAGGTGAGGGGATCACAATCTTATGTTAAGGTAGCTAAAGGGTTACTGGCAGTGTTCTCACCAGGGGAGGTCATTAATGCTGCTGGATTTCGCCAAATCTGATGATAAACTTACCTGTTACAGTGGAAAGATTCAGGGACTTGCAGTCAGTAGTTTTTATTCAAGGTTAGGGAAGCCTTTCCCACTTTAGCAACAAAGAGCCACAGGCATATAAAAACATGGAAACAGTATGCTGATAAGTAAATCACGGGTTTCAGGACACAATTATCACACAAATGTTTATTTTACACTCCAACAACAAGGCAGGACTCCAAAAACAAAAAGAAGGTACATTTAATGCAAAATTAATATTGTGCAATCTGGACTGAAAGCAGTGAGCAGCACAACATTTGTGGCGCCTGTTCTAGTGATCTTCCAGCTAGTGTGCACTAAATTGGTCGACACAATGACACGTGTGCTTGCATTATTGGAATGAAGAGAAGGGAAAGAAGAAAGGGAGGATTCACTTACAGTCCCCAGGTTCCGAAACTCATCACTGTTGGAAATACAGAGGTCTAGTTATTTGTTTAGGCAAATCCAGGGTTTGACTGCAAGCAAGGCAGGCACTACTACCCAGAACCCAAGACTCAACCCGAAGTCCCAGGATCCAAGGGCAACCCCAGTTTTTACTAGATCCTAATGCAAGGGAGGATAGAGTGAGCTGTGTGGGAAGTCCTAGGTCTGGGAATCAAGGGACTGAGTAGGCAAGCAGCGAGCCCCTGGATTAGGTGGCCTAGTAGCATGGTTAACAAAGTCATTGTTAAGTTCCTAAGCAAGGGTTGTGAGCTGCCAGCAGTGGTTCAGAAACAAGAGTTCATAGCAAGGCTTTGCATATTTGCTTGTGGGTTTCAGATGCATTGAATAATTAGACAAGATTTCGAAACTCAGCTTCAATCTTTATTAGAAGTTTATATGGCAGTAACACTAAGGGTGTTTAACCCTTAAAATTCCCCCCAAAAATCCCCCTTTTAGACCCCTATACCAGTTCACAAATCTTGGGGGCTGGCAAGCCACCTGTGGCTAGTGCGTGACTTGCCATTTTCCCCCAGCAAGGGAGCCCAGGGGCCATGAAGGCTGTGTGGGCTTGTAGCCTCCAGTGCCGGGGGCCATCGAGGCTCGCCTCCGCATATTGGTCTACAAGCTGTTCCCTGGGCTGGTTGTCCTGGGAAGGGGGACCCCAAGCCATTTTTTAAAAATGTTTAAGGGTTTTAACTTTTGTATTATTTTAATTTAACCCTTTATATTGTGGATAGTAGTTGTATTTAATTAGTACAAGTTCTCTTTTCAGTTTGATGGAGCCTTCTGGGCAGGAAAGGGTGTCTACCAATACATATGGGATACATGCAATATAATTTTACTGTGAACTAAAAAAAAAAAAATTGTAAAAAAAATGATTTATTTTATTTTTTTGCACATATTTCACCCAAAAAAATACACTCAAACAAGGCCAAAGACATTTCACGTTAAAGCCCAGACTCTGCTGAAAAGACACAATATATACTTTTCCTGTGAAATCACTATACAAATCACAGTTGAACATGTATAGCGCAAAATATTAAAAAAAGGTCAGCAACAGGGAGATAAAAGCTCAAGATAGGCCAGCAGTTAAAAAGTTAAAATATAGACATTAAAACAGACTAAAATTCACTTTTCACTATAATTTGGTATGCTCCATGGTGAGAATCATGGCTGACCCTACTACCCGAGCTACCAAATTTAACAGGCTGCAATCTAGCACTGTTTTTAAATGCAGCAAATGCATCCCCCTTGAAGAGGAGGAGGAGAGGATGCCACAGCAAGCATTTATACACCCCTATCTTGGCATAACAGCCCCTACTTCACCATCACCTAGTAGTCAATATATTCTATTGCTCTCTTATAAATAGATGTATATAAAAAAAAAGATTAAAAGAAACTGTAAAAAAACTGTACGCTTCCCAAATCTTTGATTCTCTACTAAATTCTGTTTGCTTTAAAAGAACTCAGCTCCATTCACTAGAGCTAAAGGGACATGGTAGACAATTCCTCAGCATGCTCCATTTGCACGAGGTGGTGTAGATGCATGATTCAGGATCTCTTAGCTGGAAATGAGGGATCTCCTGCGCAGGAGGATAGTGAGTATAGTTTTTTATTATCTCTAAGCTGCAGCCGGGGATATTTCATTTAAATCAAATCATGTACAACATGTGTCAATATATATTGTTGGTCCCCAGTGTTGGTAAGCACACCACAAGTAAAAAAGGGTATGCAATAGTTTGTTATCTATGCTTTTGGGCCTGGGTAATTTTTGGTATAGGAATAGGTATTCACCTTTCCTAAAGTTTTTTGGCATGTTAGAAAACACCCTACTGGTGTCCTCTGCCTCTACTCAGGGGCCTGCGTGGGCTCTCTTCCAATGATTGTTTTCAATAGGGAGCGGGAGTGACCACGTCCCTTGCGCTATCCCAAAGGATGTAAACAAGATCCACGCATGTGCCATTGGAATGAGCAGGAGTCAGTTTTACTGGCCAAACTGGGGGGATTTCACAAAGCAGGACAGCCCAATTCAGAATATTCTGGGGGCACAAAACAAAACCTGGGTTGTCTTTCGCTTTAAGCAGAATTTTCATACTGGGAGATGACTGACAAGATTATAGCTTAAATTATTTAGCTAAACTTGATGGATATGTGTATTTTTTCAATCATATTAGCTATGTGTGGCCTCATAAAGTACTTTTGGTGGAGCTATGAGATATGACTGCATATGTAAAATGAAGGGCAAACACAAAATATCTTTATATATATTTTTTTTTTAAATGGTTAAATACTGCCTAGAATTTCTCAAACATTGACCATTTTAGGAATGTGGCCAAGGGAAATTTTGATAATCTGAATCTGGAAGGGAAGCAATGCCTGGTATCTTTGATCCCTCATTTCCTAAATTATCTCAAACTTTTGTTTAGAATAAAGTGAACATTGTACTTTAAAAGAAATAAGGACAATGCTCACATCATATAAGGACAAAGTCCTTGGTGCCTATGTAGCTGATGAAATATGAGTGAAATTGATGTGCAGTGGATGTTAAATACTTTATTTTTCACCCCAGAAGACACCTAGGATTTGGAGGAGGAAAATAAAAAAATATTCTGAATCAAATGTTGTGCTACAACACCCTCCAAGAACCAAATAATAGGCAAGGTGCAGAACCCCCCCCCCCTTATAGACAGAGAGGTGCCCCGCCATTATATGCAGTGTGGCATTCCGCCCTTCCCATTCCCCATTATAGACAGTGTGGTATTTCCCCCCTCCCATTCCCTATTATAGGCAGTGTGACCACCCACCATCCAATTCCTCATTAAAGGCAGTGTGACATTCTCCCCTCTTATTACCCCATTATAGGCAGTGTGGCGCTGGGTGAACAACGGGCAGGCAGGAAACGATCCCTGACTGCTGGCAACACGCCACTGTTGCTAGTGATCCTCGGGCACAGCGCACTCACCCACACACGTCCATGCAGTGGGTGGGTGTGGCCTGCAGAAAGCCCCCAAGCTTGTGTTTGCGTTTGAGGGGATCAGTTACCCTGCCCTTGCCCCCATAATGTGCACATCACACACAAAATGTGCATATTATGGGGCGAAAAATACAGTAGGACTTTTCTGGGTTGATATAAATTTATTTTTTGGGAAGTAAGATTTAAGACATTAAGTTTGAATTGTGTTTAAAACACATTACCCACCCTTTCCTTCATCTGTAATGCATATGTTGTTTCTAATAGCATGTAAACTATGTTTTTTTTTTTACTTAATGTAACTCAATTGCTTTTATTATGCTTTTATTATGCGTCAAATAAAAATATATTAAACTAAAAGAATGTTGTGTTTTTTAATTCATCAAAAATTAAAATGTCTAGAGGCCATGACATGTATTTGATATCAATTATACATTATGAATTAACTGGGCACTCGTTATTTGCATATTTCACACAGCTGAAGTCTTTTGAATGAGTTCCTGATAAAGTAATTCAAGGTTAGGCAAGGTAACCTATTATTATGCAGTGGCTTCAATTTATTCCGGAGCCCTTCTTTAGACAGATCAAAAAACCTTCACAGTGTTGCTAGACATTTGACTCAGAATATACATGTTATACATGTTAACTATAAGAAGCACCTTAATCAACTATTCCTATTCATCTCTTAAAGGATAAAGAAAACCCTTTATGACTTATTAAGGTTCATGAGAAATAGTTGTTAGAAATAAGGTAAATACGTCTGGCATTAAACTGAAAATGAGTGAAGATGTGCAAAACATGGTTTCCTCATTTCTGTGAAAAAGAATTGCAGATGACTTTTATAACATTGTAACTCATTTTTAGAGACTAGCTTAGGAATTAAAGCGGACCAACAGCCTTCACAGCGAGGCTGTTGGTGGCCGCTGGTGCCCCTGCTAAATGACTGGGGGGGGGGGGCATCCAGAATGCTGGAAACCTCCCCTCACATAACCTCCCAGGACAACCTTAAATCTTACCTTAAAGTACATTTTCGGCCAAAATCAAAAACTACACTTACCTTTTCTCCCATGCAGACCATCGCTCCTAGTCTGGTGCTGCAGTGCTTGCCTGAAAAGCTGGATGCAGGTCCCTTATTGCCCGGCGCCATATGCAGTGCCACTCTATGGTCGTGAGTTTCTTACTGACTCCCTCCGACGTGGCAAGCCCCAACCGTCAGCGTGAGCTGCCCGCCCACCACCATTCACTGGATTGGGGAGGGAGATGAGGGAGACTGTCATTTAGCGATGGTGCTGGTGGCCACCGACACCCGCCTCACGGAGGCTGTACAGACAAAAAAAAACCACCATACTTACCTCCAGTCCTCTTTAGCATCCTGTAGGGTGTCTGGGGAATTGAAGCTTACCTAATTTGAAGATCAATTCTTGCACATGCCTAGGGATTCTTTGGAAGCTACTAATGCTGCCCTATCCCCTGTACCTCTACTGGCAATACATTAATGAAAATAAGGACCGTTTCATGCTGTATTTTAGAATAAATATAAATAAGGTATGATAAAATACCTTAAATTATAGCATTAAGAGTGAGATTACCACCTAAAACAATCACTAGAGCATTGTGAAAACTCTTCTTTAATATTTAAAGTAAATCTTGAGTTTCACGGACAAGGGATAGATTTATCACCCTGGTTTGAAATGTTTGGGTGTTGATAACTAATAGATAAGTCCTGTACTTTCAAACAATGTATCCTTTTCTTTGAATCAAGGCTTATTTTATCTCATGCCTTATTGTAAAAAAAGACATGGCCCTTAGTTTTGTGAGTAATCTTAAAGAAAGCTTACTGAAATATGGTCATAATTATACCATTTAATTTAATTTTACTTGTATCCTGTTGAAAAATTGAAACTCTCTTTTAAACAATGGGTAAGACATGATTTTTTTTACCTAATGAGTTTTTTGCTCAAGGGATCAAGGTTTGGCAGGTGCACGTATTAGGTGGCACTCTCAAACAGTATTTACTGGTAGGGAGGTCTTTATTTGGTTGCCAATGGAATACTATACTTGTCTCTCCCAACTCTTTGCTTTGATGTTTACTCACTTAAGCCCTATTATGCAAACTACAAGTGTCCTGCAAATACACTTCCTCAGTTGTTAAAGTACATATTTGGTGTGTTTGGGGGGGTTGATGACTGCCAGATGCCCAGCACTAAGATTTATGCAATGGAGTGTGCTTTCTTCGCATTAGCAGGCAACTGATGCTACTTGCTCTAAGGAGCGGTGCCTCAGGTTAATTTTAGACCCATTTTGAGGCTGTTAACGTTTGGGGGGTGGGGTGGCTACACTGAAACATGGGCCTGCTGTTCCAATTAAATTACAACTGTATTTCACAAGGCAATTAAATGTTTATGTATGCTTTTATGTTTACACATGGTAGTTGTATTGTAAGAATGTCAATCCCTGGGGAAGTGCTCTCGCAAACCCTGGACTCTTTTCCATCCCCCTGATCTTATTCTTACCCGTCTTACCCCTTTGATTTAGCATTTTTACAGGTTATACCTTGTATGAATTTAGGCACAGTGTTTTTGCATACAATTAGCACAGCATTTATATTATTTGGGTAAATTATATGGGATATTGGGCCTGATTGTTTCTTGCAATGCAACAACATGTGTCAAGTGCAAAAAGTAAATTCAAAATTATATTTTTCATCAAGCTAATTTTCACAGATGTAGCGTATTTTGGCAGATAGGGCTTGATAAATCAGGCCCATTATTGGACTTAATTGTGTCATTTTTTTGGTGGGGTAGGGAGCAGGTACCTTGTTATTGTCTATGAAAGAATAACTGTAGTAGTGAGCCCAGCATTTGTTTTCATTTGTGTTTTGTTTTTTAGTAGTGGTATATGTTATATGTATTTTGCTTAACAAATTATTACTACATTTTAATTGGAGCAGGCAGAGTTTTTGATAGGGAACTATTTGTGGGAACTGATCTGGGGGCCCAAATGTTATGTTTTGGATATGGGATTTGTAGTCTTTTGTTGCCAGCACTAATGTGTTATTACGGGGTTGTGCTCAGTTTTTAGCATTGTTTTGCTACTTCTATTCAATATTTTTGCTATCAAACCTGCAGCACACCCACAGTATACACCTTACCATAGTGAGAAGTGCGCCTGTTTTTATACTATTTTTTAGTTAAGTAAAATACAGTCTGTGCCTTTTCAGAAGTTGGAGAATGAGTTTAATCATAGCATGCTTGGTTTTGCATTTGATTATCAGGTCATGTAAGAACTTGCAGGCAATCAATGCTATGGTGAAATAAATTATGAAGGCATAGTTAACTGTCTTCATACAGAATATTTTTCAGACCAGTAAAAAGGATAAATGTTAATTACCTGCTGAAAGTACCTACTATAACATATATGTCAGCTATGTGTAATATAATCATATGGGTTGTGACTTATTAACCATCTCGGCAGAAACCAGATTTATAAAAATATCATGATCACATGTATTAAAGGAAAATTCAGCTTTAAAAGGAATATATTAGGAATTCCCAACCATTTTGCATGAGATACCACTTCCAATTTTCTATTTACCACTATCATCACAAAGTACCACCTAATTGTGTTAGTCACCAAAAACAGTGTAAAAAATTCATACACATATTGTAAATAGTTTTCACCAACCTTTTGTGCAAATCATAGAAGTATATTTGGTAGCAGTCGGCAGCATCACTGAATACCAGCTGATTAGGTCTCAATTACCACCAGCAGTAAGTGTATTGTATATAGCAATAACAAACCCAGGTTTGGTGGCAAATTTAGAGATCCACAGGATAAAAATGATTGATCCAAAAAAGAGGGAAACATGGAGGAATTTAGGAGCCTTAGGAACTCTCTAAGCAAAGAGAAAAGGGCTTCTAATAGGGATTATGCCAGAAAACTAGAAGAAAGATGTTTCACAGTTGATCCCAGGGCAGTAAAAATTGGTATAAGGAGATTTCAAATCTTAAAGCTCTTTCTAGGTTTAAACCCAAGTAAGCAGCTGGAAGAACTTAGTGTTAATTGAGTACGGTGAGTGTTTTATTTACTCAGGTTTTTTTGTGAGTAAATACTTTTTCTAATTTTTTTCCTTTGTGCAATACAGCACAATACTGAGCTGTGCAAATGTTTAAAAACATTGTCCAGCTAATTAGGGTGCTGTATTGCACCAAGGAAAAAAATCATTAGAAACTACTGGGTGTATCACCTCACCAGAGCTGCCATCTAAAATTGCAGATTGCTCCCAAAATGTTCTAGAAATAAGTGAGCCTGCTGTCAAGAATCTTCTCTTGCGTCTAAACAACTGGAAGGTCCTGAGCCTGGTTAACATTTTTCCTTCCAGTTCAATCCTGTACTCAGCAATTGCCACCAGTGTTCAAGTTTATTTAAGACCGCTGATAGATCAGGTGGTCCCTGAATGCCTGAAGAGGGCAACTATCATCCTTAGAAGTCCTTAGCTTCTAATCTGAAGGATTTGGGGCCAGTGTTTAATATTGTGGAGGACTGGTGATGGATTTCTTAACGGAGGCTACTAAGGATCAAGGACCCCCACCTGTAAGATGGCATATTTAAATAATTTTATTTAAAATCCATATCTATGCAAAATAAAAAAAATTTCCGATCTTGTCCCTGCATCCAGATGGCCCAGAGCCAAGTGGCCGTCCCCTCTTGTCAGTTCAGTCACCATGAGTGCCAGCCCTCACCTGCTCCAGGCGCAGGAAGGGAGAGAAATCTTACAGTACATTTCTCCTTGATCCCCCGGTGAAATCCGGTGATTGGCCATCGTGTCATAAACCCTATGCCAACCCAGATCAAGGTGGGAGTCAGATGCTGCTGTCACAAGCAATTTTAAATATTATACATATAGACTCTGAGTCCTGAGGTAAGGTCTAGTTTCGGTATAGCAAGGCTTAGGTCACACATTAAACAATGTCATTTGTGGTTTTAAAGATTTATTAACCATTTCCTGAGATAATACCATGCCAAATGTTCTCCCTTTATAATTTGACCTCAATATTTAAGACTTCAGAGAAGCTCAGAGTGCAGAGTGTGCAGCAGGAAGCGCACTCAGCCTAGCTTTTCCATGTTCAGGTCGGACACCAAACTTTGCACTTCGGGTTCGCCCATCACAAATCCTAATTCCGGATGCCCCGTTATGTGAAACCATCTAGATCTAACCAAAATCTCTCTTTCACAGGACTCCCACAGTGTTTTCACAGCTCAAAGCCACACTGCATTTAGCTGAGGAGTGCTCCAGTGCCCAGCTATTCATATGGGCTGGGGGAAGGAGTGAGTCTCAGACTAGAGGGATGGCGGGGATGAAACCTGCTGGCTAGTTTTGCAAGCCGTGATGTTTTTTGATTTTAAAAAAATCTTCTGACCTGTACCCCACAGCCCAACACAGAGTTGTAATAATGGAATTCCTTCAATATGTGAGCACAAGAAGGCAAAAATAGCTTGGTGACTACTACTTTGTCTGCTGTTGACCAGCATACACATCACTACCACTAAGCAGCCCGGATGGCTCCTACTGGGCATGGGGACAGAGGCTCAGTCACACATGAAGGTGAGGTGGGCTCCTTGAACCTCTTAGCTGTTCACATGGTAAGCCCATGAGTTATTTTGGACCATACATATACAGTGATTTAAGCTCTTTAAAATACTGGATTGAAGTATCTTGAGAAAACCCCATGAATGATTCTGCAGAAAATACAAGGACACATCTATAATTTGATATTTGAAATTTTTATTCAATTGCCTCCTGAAACTCCAGTATTCAGAGTGGCCATTTTATCCACCACTGCCAAGGCATCCTGATTAGGGTTGCCGTCACTGTATACTGAATAGAAAAATCTATAAAGGAAATATATATATATATATATATATATATATATCAGAGCTGCTATTATTCTATAAGCCTCCTCCTTGTGTGACTGTGCTGTTCTTTGAACTCTCCACCAGCACACTCTTAACAGAAATCATGTGCTGTCTAATTAAACAGAGGTAACAACATAGGGAAGTGATTTTCTACTCAACATAGGCTGCTTGAGTTGCACAGGTGCCTGTCATCTATTATCCAGAATGTATCTTTACTTCTTTTATCTATATCCACGTTCACCATAAATTTGTTTCCTCCAATTTAAACACAAGAGCCATAAGGTTCCATATGGTGTAAAACATTTTATTTTAATTTCTAAATAAAAATGAGATTTACTCACAGTATTAAATGAGCACCAGCATGGTGAATCAGTAGGGGGCGTTCTGTCTCTGAAGCTGCTGGTCTATGCTGATGTTTTGTTCCCAGGAACCAGCCCAACTGGTAACAGGCAAACCCTCCACTATATGGACCAGGTGAGTGTCACTTTCAGCGTACACGTGTAACACCTGACACAGCTCGTCCGCCACGAGACATTAACCAAGCTGGTTGGTTGTTCTCAGCAGCCCTGTGTTGATTGCTGTCTGCAGTACTTGATTGGCTGCTCGTACAAACAATTCTAATATCAAATACATTTATATATAAGATGAGTGTGTCTCCACATTCTCTAATGGTTGCTATTTCCGTTCACTTTATATATTCACTACATTATATTTTCGGCCAGGGACGGTGACACGTAAAATATAATGTAGTGAATATTTAAATTTAACGCCCATGCAAAGTTTGCCCCTATATATTTATAGTGGCACATATACTATTTTACCCAAATAAACCAAACGACCACTAAACATTCACATCATGGAATACCTAAATGACATTAAAAAGCAAAATTCTTGAATCCCACTTGCCAGACATTTCCACAAAGGAGACCAAACAACATGCCATCACCATCAATCAGTATGCTTGATAGAGTCCAGCCAAGTTCCGGGGGGGTGGTGGTGGTTTGGAATCAACCCTTGCTCCAAGTTGAGACCAAATGTCATGTAAATCTAAAAGCAAACCCCCCCACCCCGAACTGAGTGAGTACCTGAGTTTCAAATGTTTTCTGTAACATCTTGTATTCAGCCAATATTCAGTTGCATAACTCCTGCTTAATGCCTACAGAATATGAAAACTTGTATATGTATATATGTTATGCAGAATTGTGTATATACTGTATGCTCTCTTTGTGCAAACAGAGACCTAAGTCTAACTACCTTGTGACAATGTCAACCACACCGTGACAGTGGTTACAATGTAAAAAGAACATCTATAACTCGTCAAATTATCTCCAGATGATATCCCTATATGTTAGGTAAGCTCCTATCACAGGTTCCTACTGCCGATGCTTAACTCTTACTAACCTTTGTAATAGGCTATCCAAATAGCAGTGCCCAAACCAGATTTCCATCTAGTACATACCTCTATGAAACTTGCAAATTAAATTGGTGCATACTCCTGGAGATGCCCCAACTGGGAGAACACTCGCTCTGTGTCCTAGCCCTATGCAGCCGCAGGGTAAACTGACATTTCCCATGGTCAATGTCAACCAACTTATGGCTGTGGTCACACACCTTGTGAAATCATGCCTGGAGAGTCTCCAGAGATCTGACCGCACAGAGATGTAGAGCACAAGTTTTAATTCAGAAGCCAGCCTCCACAATCTTAATAAATACTGGCACTAGAATATCATCTTCTACACAACAATGCCTTCATACTTTATCCATACATGTTTTACCCACATCTCTGCTTATGCATTATGTGCCTCACAAATTAATCACATCCAACAGCAGTTGGGGCTGCAAATTCACGCACTTAAAGTGCATAAACTGTCATTCAGCAGCTCACATCTTAACGGCTGCCTTCTCCCTTTCTTTCAGAATGCAGACGCTAGAAACAAAGCAACGAGTAGTGGCCCACTGCCTGTATTTCTTTGCCATAGACCACCAATAATAGGGAAAAGCTCCGCATCAGACCGTGGACACTGGGAGAGAGGGAGAACAGCCAGGGTGCCCAGAATGGCCATCTTACAGACCCCGCCCATAATGTTGATTATTATGTTGCATCACAGAGCCAAGGATCATGGCCAAAAAATTTCAGAATATAAATCAAAAAGTGAAACTTTAAACCTTGATATCCTTGCCATTTCCTCTTCAATTTAAAACCGAAAACAGCTTTGAATGTAGCACAACACAATGGTCTAATGATTGCTTATCTTGTATCTCTTTAACTATAATTATCATGCGCTGCTATAATAGCTAATAGCCAGTGCTTTTCTCTCTGTCTCAGAAAGTGCTTCTTCTTTAATAAAACCACAGTCAGCACTATACATCTTTAAACCGGACCTTCACCATGATTTATTGAAAAGCCCAAACCCTTAAAAAAAGATTCCCCAGCATCTAAAGTTAATATATTTTAAGTTTTTAGTCACTTACTTATTATTCTTTCCCCCACTGGGCTGCAACTCTGTTCAGGACTTTAGGATACGGGCGCCACCATCTTGACTCAGAAGCATCACATTCACTGAGGAGAGGAGAGTGGGATAGAGTACAGGGGGGTGGGTTATAGTTGTGCTGGGGTCAGGAAAAGGTCAGCAATCCCAGAATGCAGAGCAACACTGGCAAAAGGCACTTCCTGTTTGCAGGCTGCCTGATGCTCCAGGAGCCGCCATCTTGGATGTTTAAAGGCTCATAACATGCAATAGATGCAGGTAGGATGATTTTTAATGTGAGCAATCTGTATGTACAGGGTGTAGGAAACATATAAGATAGGCTCTTATTCAGGGTGAAGGACCGCTGTAACAGCAGTCAGCGCTTGCGCCGCACAACACTGCTAAAAGCACCTTTACTTGCTATATGCGACCTTACCACTTGACACTGGTAGGGCCAGTCAATAGGCTCAATACGAGGACTCTCCCTAACCAGTCCAGTACTCCATCTAAATATGAAAGGTGGGAACACCAGACAGCCTATCAACACTAAATCACATGTCACTAAGGCTGATGCTTTGGCAATCTAACACTCACAATCGTAGGCTCCCCTGCAGTACCAATCCCCTATTCCAGCCTCACTCCACCCAGGCCCACCCACCTCGGCCTTTGCAAAAGACGGGCCTTAAATATCTCCTTACCCTGCTACAGACGCACTCATCGGTCACAGCAACAATACTACAGTGGACTACCACCACTCCAGCCCTGCAGCGGTATCTCGCCTGGACTATCCGACACTACGCTGTTGCCCACCGGCACCATTCTTTACTAGGACCTCTCAGCAATTACCTTACGCTGCCAGCGATCATCTAACATCTACACAGTGGCGGTGAGCCCTTTCTCTAATACATACAAACAGACTGCTTTTTGCACTTGTTCTCTATTATGCTTTTTTACCTCTCTAACTACATAGCCAGACCATGCTCACCATTTAGCTACCAATACTGTAACCATTAACCCCTTACTATTCAAACATTCTGGTCCAAGTGAGCACCAGGTACATACTCTCACTGGTCGACAAGGTATTCAAACTCTTATCTGCCCCGATTCTACCTAATCAGCATTAACTTAAATTATACAGCAAAGTGAATCTACCCTAAATTATGATGTATAGAGAGTACCTCACTTTATCAAAAGATCATTATTAACCTTTTTCACACAACCTGGTTTTAACTGCTTACAAACCAGGTACCCCTGCATGCTTACTGTTAGCACAAATACTGATATATACTAACTATGTGCCATATGCATTTTACAATGAATTTACTATCTAGACTTAGACCCTTATTTAAGAAGGGATAGCGTCAGGTAGCGCCTGGTTAATGAGAGGTAGCGACAGATAGCTACTGGTCAACGCCGGACACGGCACGCAATTCCACATTTATCAAGCAGAATCTGTTTAGCGACTGGAATAGCGCCATGTAGCATCTGATTCATCATTTTCACAGCCTCAGCGAACAGCGCCAGCGTTCAGCCTTGCACAGCACCAGGTATGACCTCTCGCTACCTGACGCTCTCCCATACATTTCAATGGACGATCTTTTTCTTCTCTTTAAACTGGGTTTTTTTTTCAAAAAAATCACAAATAATTCTTTGACCTCTTCTGGCATTGAAATAGCATTTTTTTCATATTTTTTTCATTTTTTAAATATTTCCTCAAAAATGACATTACAGGTCTGCCATTAAAGTGTTCATATTACAATGTGGTTACAATGTAATTCCATATGTTTTCGCTTTGTTACTAGTTGATAGATGCTGGAAAACACACTTTAAACACACCGCCTCCTGCGCTCTGGGCTTCAAACAACTATTTTTCAGCGCCAGAGATTTGTGAGGCTGTTTTTTTGCTGAATATGGTGTGAGTCAGTCGCTATGAGCAGTCGCTAACATGCGCTCCCATACAGCGCTGTACTGGTCAAATAGCGACTCCTCACAATGTATTCAACATTACTGAACAGCGACTGAGTCGCTATAAACTAGCGACTCACGGCCGAGCACTGCGACTACTAGTGGGCGCACTGAAAATGCCTGCTACAGACGCTCATCTGTCGCTACCTGTCGTTAGTGAGGAATCAGCCTGTAAATCTCCCAAAGAAGCCCACAAATAGCGCAAAACTTCTATAGAAAAAAATGATCAACACTGACCTGAACACATAAAGACATTTGCCTAACAATTTGTGTTTCTTTAACTGATCTATGGCTCAGCTATGCTTAACTCTGATTACCGTATATATCCCAGTAATATTGGGAACATTTGTTCTTAAAATAAAAAAATAGCCTGTTTTAAGCTAGAATTCTTGGTTCTTGGTCCAGGCCAGCTTTTATCCAAAATCCCTGTAACTACTGATTCTTTCAGTGGGACCAAAACCTATATCACTCATGGAACCAAGCACAGAAGCATCTCTCTTCCTCTGTGTATCATTGTATGCCTGATTTCCTGTGACTGGAAGCAGGGGCATGCACCAAGTTACGAAGGAGGGTGCAGCCAGCACTGGAGCTGACAGTACTGAAATTATTCAAAAGTCTTAAAGGGGCCACAGCACTCAAACCAGTTAGCTTGCTGACCAGCCTACAATCTGTCTCTAAACTAGGTTAAAAACAGGGGGCTCGGTCACACACATCTGCAGAAGTATGCTTAAGCTGCACCACCAGCGCCAAGGTGCCCCTGTGAGGTGCAGTCCTAACTCTAGTACTAATTCTAGTCTCTAAGAGCCCCATTTGGGACATACAGTGCAATAGATAAATTGGGAGCAGGCTTACCTGAGGTTGCCCTAAACCTCAAGTGCAAGCCATGGGGTGGAAGGGTCAAAGACCTTGCAATACAGCCTAGACCCCACACTCCATGTGCTTGCACAAATTCAAAAGAAACAAAAGGGGGGTGGCAGCCGCTCAGACCATTTTATAACTAACCAGGGAGGTGCACATTAGCAGGGCAATTAGGATACAAAAGTACTGAAATTATTGCCATTCAGACCTGTGACAAACTTAGCCTGTGGGTGGACATGTAAGTAAAGCTTTTTTCCATGCTGGTAATCAGGCTGGAAGTCTTTATTAAGATAATTCCATTCGCTATAGTGGTTCTGGGGTTAAAGCTATACTCTGCCTAAAAATATAGAGAAATGTATGTAAAATGTTTGGGTTATCAAATTTAATATTTAATGTTGTAAAATGTTACCCTTGCAGTATGTATTGTTTTATCTACATACATTTAAAACTGAAAAAACTCTAATAGCCAATAAAGTAAAATGCAACATCATGATCACTTCCTTCTGCATTCCTTCTGCCTTGCTGCATTTACTACACAGAGGTCTAAATTCTAAACAATAAAAAAAGAGTTCATTGCCTGGCAGTAATGCTTGCAGGGCTCAGTATATTGCTCACTAAAGCTAATAATACCTTAAACTCAAACTGTCTCCTGGCACCATTCTCATGGATTGTACGTTGCTGTCTTAAAATGAATCTGACCAAATAAGAACTTCAGATTTTTTCTACAAAACTGGCCCAATGCCCAGTTTTAGTTCAAGAGTTGATTGAACTGACATAAATCTGGCTGACTACGCTGAATCTTAATCTTCCTTTTACTTATTTTTATATTAGCCATTGCAGTACACTACCAACTATGTAAACCCAAGTCATGTCTTGTAAAGGGGAATAAAGAAACATATGCGATATACTATATTATACTAATCTTTGCTATATGATACATAACTGTCTCCACGCTTCTAAGGAGGCTTTCCTGTAGATTTTTTAATATCGCTGTATAATTTGCTCCCATTCCGACATGGGGTAATTTCTGAATGTAAAAGCTACAGTGCTGTGATTAACAATGTGGTCCACCAACAGTTTATGCACAATGCAAATTGATCCCGATTTAGGATGCTTGAAAGGTGCAGATGCCCTTAGGGCTGAAGGAAGATTAAGATTCAGCGTAGTCAGCCAGATTTATGTCAGTTCAATCAACTCTTGAACTAAAACTGGGCATTGGGCCAGTTTTGTAGAAAAAATCTGAAGTTCTTATTTGGTCAGATTCATTTTAAGACAGCAACGTACAATCCATGAGAATGGTGCCAGGAGACAGTTTGAGTTTAAGGTATTATTAGCTTTAGTGAGCAATATACTGAGCCCTGCAAGCATTACTGCCAGGCAATGAACTCTTTTTTTATTGTTTAGAATTTAGACCTCTGTGTAGTAAATGCAGCAAGGCAGAAGGAATGCAGAAGGAAGTGATCATGATGTTGCATTTTACTTTATTGGCTGTTAAAGTTTTTTCAGTTTTAAATGTATGTAGATAAAACAATACATACTGCAAGGGTAACATTTTACAACATTAAATATTAAATTTGATAACCCAAACATTTTACATACATTTCTCTATATTTTTAGGCTTGGGATTTTAGCCTGAGTCTGTTGAGGCTATTGAAGTTCATCCATGCCAGAATAAGCATCATTATTTGATTCATTTCAGTAGTTCAACTCAAAATGTGAAACTTTCATATTTTAAAGATGTATTACATCAAGGGGAATTTATTTTATGCATTTATGTCTTTGAATGTTGAAGATTATGGCCTACACCTAAAAAAATGTGAATCTCAGAAAATAATAATATTGGAGAAAAGTTTAATATTGTAGAGACATGGTGCCACAAAGTCCTGTTTTTAGATGAAAGTACATTTGGCAATTCATCTGGAAATAATGGCCCAGAGTATGAAGCAACAGTGGAGATATATACAATCCAAGTTGCTTGAGGCCCAGGGTAGAGATTACACAGTCAATGATAATTTAGTAAACCATTTTATCTGCTGGTGTTGGCCCCCTTTGATATATCAAGCCACCTGCCCACACTGCCAAAAAGTGCCAGGACACTGTTTAATAATCACAGCATCCCTGTGCTTGATTGGCCAACATAATTGTCGCACCTTAATCCCCTAGAGAATCTATAGGGTACTGTCAAGAGGAACATGAGAGACCCACAAGCTAATCACCCCCATGGCGCAAATACTTTTCAGTAGGTCAAAATTTCCGTAGTGAAAATATTTTTTGAATTGGTCTTAGAGAATATATCTTAATTTCTGGGTTACTACATTTTGGTTTTGGCTGTATGACATAATCAGTAATAATTATAGAATAAAATGCATGAAATAGATCACTGTGTGTGCAATACATCTATAAAGTATTTAAACTTCACATTTTGAACTTAATTATTGGAATAAATGAACTTTTTCATGATATTCTAATTTACTGAGATACACCTGTATAAACAATTGCAACAGGCATGGTGGGTGGGGTGGCGGTTAATGCAGCTTGGGATCAAGGTTTGATTACCCATACCGCAAGGTTGGGGAGGGAAAATTGGATGAGAAGGTATGGCTATTAGCAACAGAATTCCCCTTGGCACACATCTGGGAGTAGGTTATTTGGCTCTAATCCTCCATTTTAGCAACAAATAAGAATTGTTAACAAAAGTATTATTGAAAAAATCAGCACTTCATTTACATAAATCCCTGTATTATCCGATGCAGGATATTTTTTAATTGGTTATTTCCTTTTATTGTGTGTAATTTGAAACACTTCTTCAAACTCAGTGCATGGACATTCGGTTAGGTTGGAGAGACTCTCAAAATCTAGTTTAATGACCTGCTATTCCCACAATATAGTTTAAATACTACACTAATACAACTTAAATCTGGGTGTACCACTTCTGTACAATCTAATCAAAATCAAAGTGCGCAATCTTATTTGAAAATTGTAGTAAAGAACATGTTGTTATCATATAAATAGATTGCTCAGTAGGGGCTCTTACAAGGTGTGGGAGCTATTGTACATTTCTACAATCAGTTTTCATTACAGACAGAATTATTATTGAATTAATTTCATGTCTAGCATTGAAATAAACCGGGTTCACTTTTTAAATTGGGTATGATGAAACATGAAACAGATGTTCTTTACTAAATCGATCTCAATGTAAGTGTTACAAAGTTCAGCCATTATACCTGTAATAGCTCTTCACCCTTTTTCTACTTTTCTATCAGTGATGAAAAATGTGTTTTTCACTTTCTCTGTTCTTAAGGTTGAAGCTTAAAAGAAATAAAACTTTAAAATGGTCCTAAACGTAGGTGCTGATTTTAACAATAATGTAATTATGGTGGTTAAGGAGGAAAAAAAGAAGTACATTAGCCGGAACAGTTTAATAACGTGTAGTATTACACAGAGAGGAGAATGAACTCACCATTTCTCAGAAGTGTAGGGCCATTATAGCTAAGAGCTGTTTTCCATAATGTTCAGCTTCAATCCAAATGGAACACTGCGGAAAAAAAACAGAAGGAGCATGCTGTGTAAAACAGTTTGTGCAGCACAGTTCACAGAAAGAATGCACAAAGTTAATAACCTACAGTAGTTAAAACAAACATTAGAACAGATGGTAAAAAAAAGGTCCTAGAAAGCATGCTGGTGTCTAGAAATTCTTATTGTAGGTGCTCATAAAAGATGACCTTAACTACTACTGTTGCTAATGTGGCCAAAAGGTTTTGGCAAATATGCGTGTAGTACTTACTGTGCTATTTCTTTTTACGAAAATGATTTATTCACAGAAAAGATAAAAAGACGGTAACTTATATAGATCATTCATTCACATACAACATTCAGTCACTAGCCACCTCCTGTTGCCTCCAACTCAAAAATATTGCCTGCATCTTTCCATTCCTCACTCCTAAAACCACTAACATTCTAGTGCATGCCCTGATCATCTCTCGACTAGACTACTGAGACACCCTCCTCTTTGGTCTAGCAGCTAAGAGAGTGGAACCCTTGCAATCTATCCTCAAACATTCTGCTCGTCTCATCCACCTCTCCTCTTGCTTTTCCTCTGCTCCAATCCTCTGTCAATCACTCCACTGAATCCTTCTATCCGAAAGATCTGTGAAGAGTGTAAATTGCAAACACTAACCTACAAGACTCTCTACAGCCAAGCCCCCTTAAAATTTCATCACTAGTCCAAAGATACCAATCTAGATGCAGTCTCCACTCTATGATCTCCTTCTGTCCGCTACCTTGATCACCTCCTCACACTCTCGAGTTCAGGACTTTACACATGTCACTCCACTCCTCTGAAATGCCCTCCCTCATACAATTTGCTTATACAACTCCCTCATACAATTTGCCCCTTAAAGTGGACCAAAGGCCAGGATTTTGACTACCCCGCTGTATGAAACCCCCCAGATAGCCCATCCCGAACCTGGATGCCCCAGACTCTCATAGACTCCTGGGTGGGTTTTGGTCCTCATTAAAACCATTAAACCCCTCATAAAACCCACCTATTCAGACAAGCCTATCATCTGGCTTAATCCACCGATTCTACAGTCTTATAACCCCTCAGAACACTGGGCACCATGCTTATTACTTACTCTTGTGACCCAACCTCTTGTCTCCACTTCCTGTTCTTTTAGATTGGTTGGTTGCTGTCCATTTTACTGCCCAGGAATAAATTCAGAATAAATGGATTGCTGGGCTCCAACCACCAGCCGTTCAGATGTGCCTTGTGGGGGTGCATGCATCAGATGAGGGTGCTTGGGATGGTGCCTGAGTAACATAGTAATATGGTAGTAACATTTAGCCTCATTTATCCTGCGTCAGCGCCAGTCAATGCCACTCGGCACCAATATCGTTCATCAGCACCACTCAGTGTGTAATTTAACAAAGAAAAAACAGATGCATCCACCAGTCTGTATCTAATTCCATATACTTCTTGGAGAATGGTGCCAGTTTATATTGGCGCTGTAGGTTTAGATCCCATAGATGACAATAGGCAGAACTTTACTAAAGTATTTCTTGCTTATGAATAATGTTAAACACATTTATTCATGCAAAACTTGCACTGGTGACTTTTCAATAATGTAAATGCAGGACAGGATGTTACCAAATGTAATTTTATTATTTTCTTGTAAAATCCTTTATCTCTTAAAGGAGCCACAGCACTCAACCCTGTTAGCTTGCAGACCAACCTACAATTTGTCTCTAAACTTGGTTAAAAACAGAGGACTCGGTCACACACATCTGCAGAAGTATGCTTAAGCGCCAAGGTGCCTCTGTGAGGTGCAGTCCTAACACTAATCTCTGAGAGCCCCATTTGGGACATACAATGCAATAGACAAATTGGGAGCAGGCTTACCGGAGGTTGCCCTAAACCTCAAGTGCAAGCCATGGGGTGGAAGGGTCGAAGACCTTGCAATACAGCCTAGACCCCACACCCCATGTGCTTGCACAAATTCAAAAGAAACAAAGGAGGGGTGGCAGCCGCTCAGACCATTTTATAACTAACCTGGGAGGTGCATGTTAGCAGGAGCCATAGCACTCAACCCTGTTAGCTTGCAGACCAACCTACAATCTGTCTCTAAACTTGGTTAAAAACAGAGGGCTCAGTCCCAAATGGGGCTCTCAGAGATTAGAGTTAGGACTGCACCCCTCAGAGGTACCTTGGCATTTGGAGGTGCAGCTTAAGCATACTTCTACAGATGTGTGTGACTGAGCCCTCTGTTTTTAACCAAGTTTAGAGACAGATTGTAAGTTGGTCTGCAAGCTAACAGGGTCGAGTGCTGTGGCTCCTTTAAGACTTTTGTATCCTAATTGCCCTGCTAACGTGCACCTCCCAGGTTATAAAATGGTCTGAGCGGCTGCCACCCCCTCCTTTGTTTCTTTAAAATCCTTTATCTCGCCTTATTCTTCTTACCAATATGTGCTTAGGAACACAACTTTTTTGTTTGTCCCCTTTGTTTACAGTAATAATATCCTGTAAGTGTAATGAAGAAATGCTCATCAGTGCCTGTTATATACAGCGCCAATCTTTTCATCCTGGTACAAATTAATAAATATGGTGTGACACCCATGAGCTGTGCTGGGTGCCACACTGCTCTGAGGGAAAGTCCTCCTCCTCCAAATATTCCCAAACTGTCCGCTGGCTGGACAGTGGAGTACCTGCCCACTGTCAATCCAGCAACCCAACCTGTGAGCCACATGTGGACTGGCCTGACACATAAATGTGTAAATGTGCCTCCCCCTTGCTCCTCTACTTCCCCCAGTACCACATCACATCCTATGCCATGGCCTGAAGTGTTTTTTTCTCCATACACCCTTTCCAGCATATGTAAAGTGGAATTGAACCTGGTTGGCAAATTCTCACATCCTCCCTTTGGGGGAAGAAAGTTGGCTTTGTTGTTGGGGTTGTTGGGGAGGTGGTGGTAGAGCCTGAGACCACCAAAGCTACAGAGGAAGTCACAGGTGTGCCTCTCCACTGCAGATGGTGCTGAGATTTTTCTTGACATCTGTGCACTACTTGAAAAAAATGCCACGCTGGTGAGATCCTTTGAGCCAGCTTAGGCATGCTCAGTCCCTGGGGGTGGTGGGCAGTAGTAGCAACAGACTTCTCCCTCTTTTGCTGACTGCGTGGGTCTTCCTCTGAATTCTGTTTGCCTTCAGGCAATGTTGGGTCTAGGACTTCATCATTACCCCTTGGATCATCTTTCACCTACTCCTCCCCGCTAGTCTCCTTCTTAGCCTCCATATTGCCAAAAGCCGCAGCAGTCAGTACTTGGGAATCAGCAGATGTTGGAAAAGTGCACACTTGTTGTATGCCAGGCACTACAAGTGAAAATAAATGTCCTAAGGCAATGAGCAGATGTTAGTAGATGTGCCCACTTGCTGTAGTTCAGGCATTGCAAGTGCAAAAAATGGCATAGGGCAATGAGCAGATGTTGGTAAATATGCTCACTTTCTGTAGCTCAGGCACTACAAGTGAAAATAAATGGCTTTGGGCAATGTGTAGATGTTAATAAATATTCCCTTTGCTGTAGTTCCAGCACTACATTTTTTTAACTATTTTTTAATGAAATGGCCAAGGGCAATGAGCGGATGTTGGTAAATTTGCCCTCTAACTGTAGTTCAGACTTTACAAGTGAAAATAATGGCCTAGGCAATGAGCAGATATTGGTAAATATGGCCACTAGCTGTAGTTCAGGCACTACAAGTGAAAATAAATGGCCTAGGGCAATAAGCTGATGTTGGTAAACGTGCCCACTTGCTGTATGTCAAACTCTCTATCAGTCACTCACTCCATCTCGTGCTCAGTCCATCAACCATCAGTTCCGGGTTTGGGTTCCGGTTGAAATTTTAAGTTCGGATTCGGGTGCCTGAACTCACAAAGTGTGTCACGGACCGCACTTTTTTACTTGTGCTATTAGATTACATTGACTTTTGTAATTGATACCATCTGTTTGATATATTTTAGGAAATATAAGTCTCTGCATCTCTTATTAAACTTAAAAAGTTAATCTTTTAAACTCACAACACTCATATCATTGACATTCCCCATGGAGAACACGCACACAACTTGCCATTCCATTAAAATACAATGCGGCTGTCTGTTATACCTGTGCTGCAATACAAACTTTACTTGGCGCATAAACGTACACATAATTGTTTTTTTTTAATGAATTGCACAAGCCCCAATGTGTGGATTTGAGTTTCCAGCAGGGAACTACAGTACAAGACATTTTCTACATTGTTTATGAAGTTAAATACATGACTACCCAAAATTTCCTGTTGAAAATCCCACATTTCACAAACCTTTATTCAACTGTAAGGCTAAGCACTTAAAATATAGGTGGTATGTTGGCATACAAAGATGAGTAACTGCCCCAGCAGAGGACTACCTGGTATTGTGATCCCTGATTTGTAAATTTCCACTGGTTACTGTTTTCCAGTAAAGATTTACATATATCCTCATATCTTAGCTACTATTGCTAAGAGCTTTGTACTTGTTCCAGGTCACTGAGTAGTATATCTAGAGGATCAACATGGCGGATAGAAAACTAGCATTTTCTGAAGAAAGTTAGCAAATGTAGTTGTTTTATTTCTTATTTCTCTTGTTTGTCTTGTCTATATTTAAAACACCTTTTTCTTTGATTAAACATTATATAGGTATGTTTAAATCTATATATATATATATATATATATATATATATATATATATATATATATATTCATTGAGGCGTCTGTATTTTTAGATTTTATCCCCAGTTCTTATAACATTTAAATTGAATTGTTGGCCTGTGGAAGACTTAAAATATATGTACCATGTAAATTTTCACAGGTGCAAGTGTGTGGTTCCCATGGAAACTAAAATTTTGTCTTGCTTACTATGGATCGAAAAAGCATAAGGTTAAAGAGATGCTGAACTTGGTGGCATGTGCCTGTGTAACCGTTTGTATGCATATATAAATCTCCCAATATTGAAACTAGTTTGGCATACTAATGATGAGAACTAAAACCTATAAGGCAGCACGAATCCTTTTTGTAGAAAAGAATAAATAACATTTTATCCACCTTTTTTGATTCTAATTCCAATTAACTTGAATTGTATAGTAGCAGTAAATTATGTTACTTGTTTTGGAGATGCTATAATCCTGTTTTGTGTTACATGAGAATAATTAGAGGTAGATTAAATCAATTTGGCACAAATCAAATTTGGTAGAAATTACATACGTTTCAGGATTGCAATGGATAAAACCATGTTGAATATGAATGTGTTTTCTTAAAAGCTTAACTTAAAGGGTAATACTTTTTGTGTCAAAGGATGTTCTCAAGGTGCTGAGTTTATCTAGTATTTTTATTCTTTTCTTATGTTAGAAAATGTGTTTTTCATTACCTACAATCTGTTGCTATTGACAACATACACCAAAGTCTGTACACCAAGAAGAGAGAAGTGAGCACTGTACACACAGAATGCTGCTGAAGTTTAATCAACTTTACACATTCCCAGCAGCGGCATTCTGTGTGTACAGGGCTCACTTCTTTCTTATTGGTGTAAAGACTTTTTTCTTAGTTCTTATTTATAATGCACCTTTTAGCATAATTTCTGTGGCTATAGCATCAGCTTCGAAGCACCAGCATTCCGGTCTAATCTGACGCTATGCTGTGTACAACATTGGTGCAAGCAGTCACTGCGCTGAGCGCTAACTAATTAGCTTTGATTATTGCACTAGGTATTGGCTGGCCTATGTCAGCACCTTTTGGACCTACCGGACAATTATCCCAGCGCCAGTGAGCGCCACTTTGTACTGCAGTTTTTCCCGGCAGAAAATCAATTTTAATAAGCTAAAACAAAAAAAAAACATTCTAGTCGGCGCACACTGGATTGTCTGATCCAGTCTTGCCAACACCATTGTGCAGCCACTCTCCTCCATTTAACATCTAATGGACCGCCCTATGCTATTCATCAAAAGTGAGAGACTGCGGCTGTAAATAGGGCCTGTTTTATGTGTATTTTGGTCCATTATAGTAAAAAAAATATGGGAATCTCCTTAAGGTGACGTAGGTGACTCTTCTATGTATCTCAGATTCTGTATATTTTAGAGGGGACCAAACCCACTGAACTTGTGATAAAACCCCAGCCGATACTCCTTTCTGGAAATGGATATATTTTAAAATTGTAGGTAATCAGTCATTGCATAGGTGTGCCAATGACATCATTGCCACACACAACAGTGGCAATGAATGGAGGAGGCAGAGCTTTACAGCAAAAACAGGCGCCATTATCTGGGATTGGAGTTAAGTAGGAGCAGTGAAAAATAGCAAAATGTATTCTTAATAGGGAGAGCAATTCAGGGGATGCTAGTTAAAATGTGGGGGTTGGTCTGTTTTAAATGAGAATCAAGTAAATACAAAAATCTTGCAACTGACTAGTAAAGCTTGAATGTAAAATGTATTATCCTTTTCTATGTATATTGCCTGTCTTGCTGGTGCTCCCCCTAGTTATTGCTTGTATATTACATTGTATTAAAGAGGAACAAAACCAAAGATCTTGGATTATTTTGCTTCTGTCTGGGGCATCCCAATCACTTACAGATCAGCCAAAAGCTTTTATTCTTGCTCTACCATACACATCCCCGCTCACCTCTAGTTGGGGGGTGTGCCCCCACCAGCCATTCTGAAATCTCTGTCGTGAGTACACACATAGGTTAAAGATATAGTGGGGAGGCGGTTACGGAATGATCCCAGAGTCTTAAAGACTCTAGAGAGGTAGTTGGTCCTCTTTAAAATGCACCTACAGTTCAAAATATTGTTAGGTCCCATTTAACAGTCAATGCTGTGGCATCCCAGTTTCATATTTTCCTCCAGGAATGTCCATGGAACGCCCCAAATCAGACATGGATCTTTGAGAGGAAACAGCTACACATTGCAGTAATGCTCCCCTTTTATTGCAGGAGATGCAGCTGGTGCATGTGTGTGCACTCGGATGAGTACCTCTCTAATGCAGGGCTCACTCATGGTATGAGAGTGAATCCCATTTGTTTAGTGTCCTTGTGGACCAGAAAAACTTTGCCTACAATAGAAATTCAAGAAACCCTCCCTAGCAACTTTATGCCAAGGGGGGGTTAGGTCTGTTTTAAAGTCTTATTGTATGCATGTTTTCCTTGCATATCTAATATTTATGTGTACTGTTCGATTCTACATGAAATATTTAATTTCTTATATATTTTTTTAGTGCAGCCACTAGGATTAATCTAGGTCATGCTATAGTAGGAGCTGTAGGGGTGCCTAGATTTGCTGAGATTTTTAGGAAAAACAAAACTAGAAGGAAAAAAATATTTTTTCTTAATAGCACAGAGTGGAAAGTTTAAATATTTTATCCCTATAATAGTATATTTATTTTTATAATGCTTTAATGTGTTTATTAAACTGTGTTCACATGCCTTTAAGCTTGGCCTGATGGCCCCCCAGCATGTCATATGAAATATTAACTTTTCTCGGACACATTTTCCTTCACATACAAATCTAGAGCATCCAGGAATGCCCCTGTGTTTGGTTACATCAGCTGTCATGCTTTCCCAGTAAAGCAAGCTTACTGGCAATGCCTTCTACTGTATCTTATTCAGATGGAATATATCTCATGCATATCATTTGTATCAGTGACAGTTCACTGAACCTTTACTTTCATTAAAGTGAATTTCCTGTCCCAATGCGATTCATTCATTTTTGTTCAAACTCAATATACAAACAGAGGAAGAGCTACTGCTTAAGTAGTTGCCCATGGCTCAACACCCCCCCCCCCCCCCCCGGGGCTTCAATGGTTTGAACTAAAGTCTGGCAAAGCTTCAGTTATTAAAGTCAGCTGGGTTTTGGGTCCACATGGATGGACTTTATCATTCACCATCTGGTAAAAAAGCAGATTAACCGTACACATTCCAGAGCACTTTTGAATATGTTGAGGGTTGGGGAGTGACAAATTGAGGGAGGCAGGGCATTCCAAAGAAGTGGAAAGGTACGTAAGAGACAATGAAGACAGGAGTTGGAGGAAGTTACTAGGCTACAGGAGTAGATTGGATGCAGAGCCAAAGCTGCATTTAGGTCAATATTGTTAGCCGGGTAACTGCATGTGGTGAGGCGGGGAGATCGGGACCATTGCACCACCAATGAACTAATTGGATGACCTGCAGTGCGGCTCTGCACATTCAATGATCGGGCAGCACAGCAGCAGTGGGGCCCCAGTATCCATGAAAATGAAAAACGTAAGCTTTTTCATGAGGTTAACAGCCATAAGGACTGGGGCATAACTGTTTCTGCGCTCTGCCTATCCCTGAAGCATACCAATTTAGTCGACTACGTAAAATAATAGGAATTGCCAACAAAACTCCACTCTCCAGGGGCCCCACAAGATACTTATTGCCCTGTCCCACACCCAGCCATTCTGGTAGGCTGGGGATGGGAGTGAATGGCGCAGATTGCATGATCTCTATTTGCATACAGTGCTGATTGGACACAAGCCTGCATATGTGGGACCACAGGAAAGGCGAGTTTGTTGGTGATCCAGAGGTGTTCACATAGCAGGACATGGGCATCCAAAACGTATATGCCCCCGTAAAATAGACCAACACCTGGGATGGTCAAAATTTTAGGTTTTGGCCCACTGTAAAACAGAACTAGGATTTTGAGTATCCTGGGATATGTTCTGGGTCCAGGGGGCATCCTGCGCATTGCCTATTACTCTGGGGAGGGGGATATTATATTGGGCCAGACACATTGCAGAAGGGCCAGTGTGACCAAAAAGCTCCAGGTGTTTTTAACCCCAGTTTGCCCACTGCTGATAACATTGCAATGTTTTTTCCATTCATTTTAATTTTATGCACTTTATGTCTTTTTGCATAGGAGCTGGAGGGTGGTCACCATACATTTCTGATAAATATCAGTGGCTGCAGATTGATCTCAGAGAAAGGATGGTAATCACTGCTATTGCTACACAAGGCAAATATGGAAGCTCAGACTGGGTAACAAGCTATTTGCTAATGTACAGTGACACAGGAAGAAACTGGAAACAGTATCATCAGGAAGAAGGCATTCTGGTATGTATGTTTCTGCTTTTACACTAAAAACAAATATGCATTACAAATAAAATTACAAAAACCTTTATATTTCAATAATTCAATGAATCAGAAACCACAGTTTAAGTTTCTCAAGTTATACGAGAAACTGACAGGCTGATGAATTTCACATCTAGTTTTACACGTATATATTTATATGTTAATTAATACTGCTTTCTTAAACAGAAGCCTCAAATAAAAGCTAAAGGGAAGGTATCATTCTATTGGCTAAAATCATAAAATATATAATTCAAGGAAAGTGTGAAAATAAAATTTTCTCCTGGCCATTTTACTTTACTTATTGTACTGTTCATGATTCACTCTGTAGAGGAAATTCAAGTTTTAGTAAAATCAAGTTTTACTTGTTTGGGGCGAAGTTTGACAAATATAGTAAATGGATTGTCCAGGCATTTAAACAAAAGAAATGTATATACTCACCCCACAGCTGATGGCTCCGATTCTGATGCTGCTGCTTGGAAACTCACCCGGTCAACAGATCCAGTTCAGTGCCGCTGGCCCTTGACCACACCTTTGTGATGGACATATGCCCCCCCCGCTATCAATCACAGTAGTGCTCAATTCACTGCAATGGATGGTGTGTGTCAAGCTTTGAGCATAGCAGGCAAGGCCTCAGCACATTGTAGTGATTGGAGCAGGCATAATCGCATCACGGTGACCGATGGCGGGGGGCTTGTTTCTGTAATGGAGACCGGGTCAAGAGACAACAGTGTGGAACTGAATAAATATTATGATTTATATCTGTGGAAGCTCTATAAGTCTGCCCTGTAAGTGTATCTGGGCCAAGTTATATGGTATAAATATTGTGTACTTGGAAACTCATGGTTGGCCACGGAGAATTAGTATGCCTTAATTTTTGCGTCCGGTGAATAGTTTGATTGGTGTTGGTGGTAGCATTATCAACTGAAGGTGAATCAAGATCCAGATTCATTTTGGTCCAGTGGAATGCTTTGGACTTTTTAAGATTTTATAGCACCATTCTTTGTTAGGTTCTATTGCAAATTCAGAACTTTTTATTACAGTTTTTTTGCATGTTTTGAGCTTTTTTATTTAGTTTGAAGTACTTCATGTGTATTGTAACTCCACTGACAGCACTGGTGACAGTGTTGGATTGGGGACGAGGTAACATTTTTCTTTTTTTTTAATAAACTCTCACTTTAAGTAAAATAAATAATGAAATATCAGAAAAAAATGTTTAATTATTAGCAAAAAGCATTCTGTGTTCTTTCCTATAATTTGACCCCTATCTGGTTGTCCAGGCCTCTGGATCCTACCATTAATTGTTGAGGATACAGGATTCTGAATATTAATACATTTTATGAGAGGGAAACTCCAGCCAAAGAGTTGGCTGTTTAATCCCTATTTATTTGGCCCCCAACCCAACTAGAGCTACTGCTATTTTTTGGTAAAGACTGTTACGATAAAACCATGCATCAGAAAGTAGAAGGTTTAATTCATCAAATATCACAAAAACTATCCCCTGCAAGTTAAAAGGTCTCTTATTAGAATAGCAAATATATTATATGAGTAAAAATATTTCAAAAGAAGGTCTTTGATGAATTATTCAACTACTTTTATAAGAAAAACATCTTCCTTTTTTCTTTATTGACATGCAAAAGTGTATGGTGAGATGAGCACAGAAGACAATTATGCTTTTTGTAAAATAAATCTATCTTGCATTGTGCATTTAAATAAGAGTTCTCTCTCCAGAATTGCTTAAATGATTAAGGACAATAGAAGAGAAACAATAGGATATTTCACACAAAAAAGAACAAATCACAAGGACATGTGGATTGCTGCTGAAATTAAGCATTGTGCACTACACAGCTGATGAGCCATTTTAGTTCTGGCTACCTTCCACAATAATAGTAAAGCATCCACTGACATTGCTTCGAACATCCATGTTTAATTTTTTTATAGCCATTCATGCATTATGCATTGCCTTTATTTAAGATTATTACACATTTATTTAAAACTCTAAAACAGTCTTGTGGTCATAGAGCAAAATGTTATTGGTGCAATTATGCTAATGATGTGTTTGATTATATCATATAAAATCTATACCAAAATGCAGAGGGTGTACACATTAAAGGAAAAAACATCTAACAATACAGTATGTTATTCGTGGATCTTCTAATAATTTCGATATGAAATAATCTAACCCTTTCAGTGCCAAGCACGTAGATTCTACGTGCTCGCTTCTACTCCACTTAAGTGCCAAGCACGTAGAATCTACGTGCCTGAATTTCCCCCCTGCTAGTTAAAAAAATAAAAATAAAAAATACTCACCTGACCCCTTGTTGAATCCGGCCGGGTCTTCTCTTTAATTTGGTGCCCCCGTGGGGCATCGGATGGCTCCAGGAGAGCCCCCGGAATAGCCCCCCCCCTCTTCGGCAGCCGCAGCTGCTAACTGTAAAAAAAAAAATAAAAATAAAAAATGACATTTACTTACCTGAGGCCGTGCTGTCTCCCGATGGGTTTCCTCTTCACTGGGCGGGGGGGGCTCCGGTCGCCCCCCTCCCACTTCCTGGAACGGGTCTGCTAGCCCCCCCTGGGGGTGGGGCCGGGTGACATCATTGCCGACTCTTATTACCGGCACCCGAGACAGAGAATCAGTCTGCTCGGGTGGTTGGAGGAGAGAGGTGGGGAGGAGATCGCCCTCCCCAGGCTCTCTCTTCCAAACACCCGAGCAGACTGTCATCGCAGATCGCCGGGGGACAGAGGATCGGAGGTGAGTAAAGTAAAAAAAAATAAATAAATAAATAAAGATCATTTTTTTTTTCTTATGTGTCTGTGTTTTTTTTATTTAACATTTAACCCCTTGTGAACTGGTAAGGGGTCCATGAGACCCCTTATACCAGATCACAAGGCTGGGGGATGGTGCTAGCCGCAGCAGGTGACTTGCCATTAACCCCCGACACCCCCATTACCTGCCTCCCCAAAGCCCAGAGGGGGGCAGAAGAGCCCGGGCCCACAAAAGCTGGCCCCCCACTCTGTTCCTACAAGCCCCCATAGCTGGTCCCGGGCTGGTAATGCTGGGTAAGGGGGACCCCATTTCATTTTTTGGGGGGATTTTTAAGGGTTTATAAACCCTGGGAGGGGGGACCCTATGTCATTTTTTTTTATATTAATATATGTTCTTATGTCCCTTATGTTCTGTCGCCCAGCAGCTAAGAAAGGCTTCCAGCTGCAGCAGGAGAGCAGAAGCCAGATTGATCAGCGTGGGACACAGGGATGGATGGGAGGTAAGTATTAAAAAGTTTTAAAAAAATATATTTTTTCTGCTTTTTTCTGTGTGTTTTTTTACACTTAACCCCATGTGAACTGGTAAGGGGTCCATGAGACCCCTTATACCAGTTCACAAGGCTGGGGGCTGGCAAGTCACGCTAGCAGGTGACTTGCCGTTAACCCCCGGCACTCCTATTACCTACCTCCCATAGGCTATGTGGGCTTGTAGGCTGCAGGGTGGGGGGCCACAAAAGCTGGCCCTTCCACTCTGTTCCTACAAGCCCCCATAGCTGGTCCCGGGCTAGTAATGCTGGGTAAGGGGGACCCCATTTCAATTATTTTGGATTTTTAAGGGTTTTTAACCGGGAGGGGGGACCCTATGTCATTTTTTTTTAAATTAACCCCTTATGTTTATAGTGTGGATAGTAGTAGTATTTTATTTGTAAATGTTAAAAAGTGCTATTTTCAGTTTGGGGGGTCTCCTGGGCAAGAATGGGGGGGCTACCGATACATATGTGGTACCGTTGTAATCGGGAGAAATTGGGCTTTCACGTGCAATATGGTTTTCTCTAATAAAGTAAATTTTTTTATTTAAAATAAAGGAGACAATTGTCTAAAAAAAATTTATTTATTTATTTTTACATAAAAATATTTAAAAAAAACGTAGAAAAAACTCTGCTGCAAAATATATATCTATAATTTTCTTGGAAATTCCAGCAAAAATCACTGTTAAACATTGCGCAGAATGGGGAAAAATGACCTGTCAACAGAGGGTGACAAACTTCAAGGAGGTTGGCAATTAAAAGGGTTAATAGTACCTATGCATGTTGGGTATTGTTCTTCTCGGTGGACCTTGCTCTTTCAGGATTTAGCTTGTTTTTTCTTTTTTGCATATTTATATTTTAGGAAAACATGTTATTTATTCAGTTTTTTTATTCATTTTTTTTAGGGAAACCCTGTGCAACCTAAGAATTCTTTGAGGGATTACTTCCAGAAAGGTGAGCCTACTACAACCAGCTGGGTACTCTTAGAAAGCTTAATATGTGTACTTTCAGGGAATATATGGTTTATAGGGGATATTCCAAATGTAAAGGGTTGTTTTGGTTGAAAAATTGCAAGGTGCGCATTTTGTCTGCAGACCTGAAATTTTCAAGTAAAATTACTGTTATGCGCATGCTTTACTTTGGGGTGTTTGCCAACTCTTCCCTTGACAGTACCTATGCATGTTGGGTACCGTTCTGTTTGGGGCATGTTGCTTTTTGAGACTTTACCTGTTTTTTCTTGTTTGCATATAGTTTTTTTTAGGAAAATGTGGCTTGATTCTTCCTTTTTATTCTTTTTAGGGTAACTTTGTGCAACCAAAGAATACATTGAGGGATTACTTCCAGAAAACTAAGCCCACATAAACAAGCTTGGTGTTGTTGGTTGTTTTTCTGGAAAAACTGCAAGGTGCGCATAGCGCAAAGCTAAGTTGTAGTTTATCTGAAAATCTCTTAAAGCTTTGTTTCAGTTTGGGGGAGTCTCCTGGGCAGGAAAGGGTGTCTATCAATACATATGTGGTACCGCTGTGACTGGGAGAAATTGGGGTTTCGCACGCAATAAAATTGTATTCACAAACTTACATTTTTTATTACAAAAAAACACTATAAATTGCAAAAAATAGATTTTTTCTTCTTTTTTTTTGCACATATTTCACCAAAAAGTATTGAGAATACACTAAAAAAAGGCCAAACAAGAGATTTCATGTTGAAGCCCAGACTCTCTTGAAAAAAACAATATATCATTTTCCTGGGAAATCCCTGGAAATCCTTTCAAAAATCACAGTTGAACATGTGTAGCGTAAAATAGTGAAACATGGTCTGGCAACAGAGGGTGACAAAAGCTGCAGGTAGGCTGGCAGCGAAAGGGTTAAAGGGGGGAAGGGGTTTGTCCTGGACCTTTGATTTAAAGAAGACATAAGGGTCATTTGTGTTTACGCAGTAATATATTAATCCACGGTTATTATTGTCCTACCTAAGAATTTACAATCAGTACATATTAGTTACAATCATTTTTCATAAAGACAATGGTTGTTTCGCCATAGATAGCAGCTTTATCAGGAGATGGTACATAATATGTTTTGAAAAGACAGCAGTGAGAGTAATAACTCTGGGTGGTGCATGAAATGGACACCTACAGACCAGTCTTCTAATAATTCAAGTAGCCTTTGAAGGGCATCTATCAGCAACAATTGTAAATTTAGCCAAAGCTGTTCAACATAAATCCCCAACATCACATCATTCCAAGTCTAATGTGGCAATAATTATATATTCAGGAGATCTAGGTCCCAGTATTTAGCAGCACCCACTGGCTTCTCGAGACATCAGAGACTCTGGCTGTTTTTATTGCAGCACTGAGCCTTTTTACACTTTTTGTTACAGTTTTTTTTTTAAATGAAAAAGCATGGCCACCTCCTCCCTGAGTTAGTCATCCCAGGCATAGGGATGGCTATACAAGGCCCCTGTACTTCCAGCTTGCCAGCCCCTATGTCTCTATTTTGAATGTATGGAATAAGGTTACGACAGTGGTTTTCATTTTAAAAAGTTATGTAGGTTGTTGGTTGTGCATATGTGTTTCAATTTTGTGGATGAATGAATTATAATAATTTAGTAATGTGGCAGTTCTTTTTGGGTCCTTTTTGGCTATTTTCTTTTCTCCCTGTGCCAGTATATGACTTGCAAGCAGTGCATTAGTATTCTTTGTTTTGCTACATTGAGATGATTGCTCAGGTTGACCAGACCTCTTGATTGTTCATCTGATCTGATCAATCGCACACCACGTGTGTCACCGCAATGTTAGACGTGGTTGAATTGGCAACACTTGTGGCTATACAATGCTGCCACCACAACACAAAACCTTGGCATGTTCTCCACTATCTAAGCCACACACAACACAATCAAATCAAATGGACCCACAACCACTTCCAGGCAAGGAGCGATCGAGCGTCCTAGGCAAGTAATGTAGCCAGGCTCTTCAGAACTAGCATGAGATTTTTTAGATCCTTAATTCAAAGCATCAGTGATCCTTTGCTAGATCCTAAATTCAGAGCATCAATGAGAAAAAAAGGTGCAAGGTGAACAGGATTAACTATAAAACATGGTACAAAAAAGTAGATAGCAATACAAATAAAAAGAAGAAAAATCGAAAAATACCTAGGAGTCTGTCTGGGCTGCAGTTCAATCAAATCAATTGTCTGTCAGTCCTCACACTTTTCTCAATGGCCTGGTCTCCTCCTGCTTAGATGTTAAAATGGAGCCTGGGTCACCCTTGATGGTAAGATTTGAGTGTCTTTCACCTCCCTCTGGCCAACCTAATTCCATCTCAGAAGGGGTCCGCTTACATCCCTTCCAGAGACACACACTTTGAGGATTGGTTCACAGAGATGCCCCAACTTTGATGAAATTCCATGGGGAGAGAGACATGAGCTGGAGAGGAACCTTGCTCTCTGGATTTAGGATATGTTGATGCAATTTGTTTATTTTGCTTTTCAACCACTCTGGAGATTTTAATAGGTGGGAGAGGGGGAGTAAGCAGGAGAGAACACCATTGACCCTGCATGTAGGGCTGTAAGGGCTGTAAGGGTGAGATGAAGGTGAAACCCATGTGTGGGAAGGGGACAAGAAAATAGTGGTTTATCACCCATTAGCCCATTTTCGGAAGAGCCTCTCGCAAGTCTGCCAATGTCATTGAAGCATTGACTGAGTTACTCAGTCACTCACTGCTGTAAACATGGACGGAAGCACTGGGACATATTGCTCCTATTTAAAGGAGCATTATCGTGAAAAATAGCATAATGATAAAAATACATATAAATAAGAGTCACTTATACACTCGACATCAAGATTTATCCAGTCAGGCATGTTTTTTTATTTTAATGAAGGAAATCAGGGGTGACAGCTCCTGTCTTCTGACAACCACAAGTTTGGTGGGAGTTTTATTCAGTTCGGGTGTATAAGCGATCCCTCTTCCCATTAGCCGATGTGTTTATGTGAATTTTTAATATTACAAATCTTCGTGAGTGCTACTTTAAGATCGGTTGACTTTGTTATTTGATACCCTAATACAGCTTATTGACATGGAACTTGAATCTGGAGCTCAAAACTAGTTATAGATGACTGATTCTAATTAAATTAAATGTAATTAACAATGAACTGGAAACAACTATACAGTATGTATGTTACCTTTTTTTTAAGTTGCATACTGGGTTTATTCATGACCGTGGGTAATTTTTTTACTCATGTTTGAGCGTAAACACTTTTTTTGAATCAAACTAATAGGAAGCTGTGTAGTGATCTCATGATCACTAATAAAGGAGTACCTCAGGTGCATAAAAAGGACTGGAGTAGGCATGCACATTTTTCCTCACCAAACTTTAATATACAGCCGAGTGCTGAGTTTCAAGAGCCTCTCAAACTCAGAACACAATAAATAATTGTATTGATTTTATTTTTACATTTTTGATCAAAAGTCTCATACGAGGGGGGGGGCGTGGCCTTGGCATGGAGGAGTGAGGAAGCAAGAACCAAAGCTCCCATACAGCTGATCAGTGCCCATATCTTACCCCTACTTCACTCAGATGGGGGGCAGTAAGAAAAGGAGAACTTTAATCTCACTCTAATTGCTTAAATTGTTATTGTGTTTCTTTAATAGTATCACCGTTGTAGGTTTTCTAGGTTCGTACTGGTTGATGGGTCGGGGGGTGGGGGATCGGGAGTTGGGCAAGACGCTCTCAGGTGAAAGTTGGAAGGATGTTCCCGCCCTCTCGGGGGGGTTGTGATGGGTGCTACACTGTGATTGTGAGTGGGCTGTTGGGAGCTCGCTCCCCCTGTTGCGAAGCCACTTTCCCCCAATCCACGGGATCGCGCGGACATTGGGGAGCTAGTTTTCCCCCATACTTGGTCGCCCTCCTCTATAAGGTAGGGCTCCTTAGTTCTTTTTCCAACTTTTCTCAAATTCTATTACTCCTGTGCCTCGGACAGCTTCAGAACAGCGGGAAAGTTAATTTCTCTCTTTTTCATTTTGCCTCTTCTTTTCTTTCCTCTTTCCTTTGAGACCCGGCTGCTGGGTGTGGGTTCCGGGGCCCCGGTGCTGTCTAGGCCTCACACCTACTCTATAGCAGTTTGGTTCCCCCCATTCCCCAAGTTCCCACCTTAATGGCTGGTGTTAAAATTTGTACCTTTAATGCCAAAGGGTTTAATATCCCTGAAAAACTAGCAAAGATTCTTTATGGCTTCCATAGAGAGAAGGTGGATGTTGTCATGCTTCAGGAGACACATTTTTGTCAGGGTAAGATGCTGACACTCAAAAATAAGTACTACGATAGGTGGTTTCACATCCCAAACCCAGTTAACAAAACTAAAGGGGTTTCCATCGCTATACACAGGAATTTCAAAACGGACCCAAAGGGTAGATACCTATTAATTAAATTCACAATATGTGAGACAAGGTTCACCTTGGCGAATCTCTATCTACCCAATCAGGAACAAGTAGAGGTGGGCTTAGGGTTCCTTCGCCTCCTTGAGGAGTTTGCGGAGGGCACTATAATCGTGGGCGGGGACCTCAACCTGGCTTTAGATCCGAGGTTAGATTCTTCTTTGGGTAGGTCCGCAGTCCCCCATTCTAAGCTTAACAGATTTTGGGGGGCTCTCCGGGCCCTTCAGGTGCTGGACATTTGGAGGGTTCTCCATGGAAGTACAAGGGATTACACGTTCTTCTCCCATGCCCTTAACTCATATAGTCGACTGGATTATTTTTTCCTCAGTCACCACGCGCTCACGCGTGACCCCGAGACCTTTATTGGACAGATACTCTGGTCCGACCACGCCCCGATTTTCCTGAACCTCCCATTCCCAGACGCCCCCCCAGGCACTGCACTTGGCGTCTCAACGAAAACCTGCTAAAGGATATCCCATGCTTGAATGAGATCAAGAGCGCTATAGCCAATTTCTATTCAGACCATCGCAATGATGAGACTCCACTGCCGTTGCAGTGGGAGGCACTCAAGTGCATGCTACGGGGGATCTTTATCAAGAACGGGGCTTGGCTTAAAAAGAAACGAGCACAGCAGATCAAAACTACCCTGGAGCGCATCCATGAGTTAGAAGGGGCCCACAAGGCTTCCCCTGACCATGCAGACCTAAGAGAGTTATTGGAGGCCAGGCAAAAACTGAGAGGGTTATAAGATCAATGTTTCCTCAGATATAGGGGTAGGGGTAGAGCGCATTTCTATGAGCAATCGGACAAATGCAGTAGGATGCTGGCGCAGTCCCTCCATCCAAGGCAGGGCGGTGCGTTTATACCCACCATTAGAGACGTGGATGGGAAGGAGGTCCATAAGACTCCTTTGATAGCAGGTTTTCAAGCTTTTTACTCCAAGCTGTACAATATTGGGGAACAAGGGTCTCAGCCGGTCCTGAACGAATCCTTGGTGGATTATATTGAGGAGACGGCCCTCCCATTCCCCTGGAGGAGAAGGAATCACTGGAGGACCCCTTTAAATTGGAAGATGTCAATAGGGCTATCAAGGGTTCCCTGGTGGGCAAAAGTCCGGGTCCTGATGGATTTACCCCTAGGTTTTACAAAACACTGGGGGTCCTGGTTGCCCCCTTCCTCATCAAGATGTTTAATTCGGTCTCGAGTGGTTGCCCTTTCCCGAGACAGGCCCTGGAGGCTCATATCGCAGTTATTCCAAAGCCAGGTAAGGACTGGATCCTGCCCGGAAACTGCAGACCAATCTCATTAATAAATATTGATATTAAACTTTACGCTAAAATCATTGCATCCAGGCTACAGCCTCTGCTTCCCTCTCTGGTCAGTAAAGACCAGGTGGGGTTTGTCACTGGGAGAGAGGCAAGGGATAATGTGATTAAAACAATTTCCCTGATGCACCACGCCCAGACACGGGCGATCCCAGCCTGCATTCTGTCGGTGGACGCCGAAAAAGCCTTCGACAGGGTGCACTTGGGATTTCTCGTGGCCACCTTGACTCAGGCGGGGATTGGTCTGGTTATGTGGGATAGAATTATGGCCCTGTACTATGACCCCACTGTGAGGGTTAAAATCAAGGGCTCCCTCTCAGCCCCATTCAATATAAGGTACGGGACTCGGTAGGGATGCCCTCTGTCCCCCTTGCTCTAAGTCATGGTCATGGAACACCTTGCCAATGCTTTAAGGGCTAATCCTTCCATTAAGGGTATCACCTGTGGGGAGGGGGAACATAAGCTGGCACTCTCTGCAGATGACCTCCTTATGTATATATCCTCACCACACACCTCCTTGCCCTCTATTATGGCTGAATTCGAACGCTTTAGTGTACTCAGCAACTTCAAAATAAATTTTACCAAATCAGAGGTCCTAAATGTCTCTCTGGGTATGCAGTCCCAAAATCTCCTCCAGGCCAAGAACCCGTTTAAGTGGCAGAAGGAGGCCATAACGTACCTGGGGATCCAAGTATCTACGGATCTAGGTAAACTATTCAAACTTAACTACACACCTCTCCTGAATAATACAACAAATAACCTAAAGTCTTATAGTAAAAAACAATTCTCGTGATTAGGGCGAATCAGTATTTTGAAGATGGACATCCTACCTCACTTTCTTTACCTGTTTCAAGCCCTTCCGATTGCCCCAGAGCGGGGTTTCTTCAAATTATTACAGGATGCCTTTTTCAAGTTTGTTTGGGACAACAGGAAACCCAGGGTGAGTAGAGCTACCCTATGTAGACCCAAATGTGATGGGGGGTTGGGGGTCCCCGATCTCAGGACATACCACCGTGCGGCCGTATTGGTGCAAATGTCGGACTGGTTCCACAATAAGGAAAATAAAACCTGGGTTAGTATTGAGAATTATATGTCTCCGATCAGTCTGACAGCCTTGCCGTTGGTGAACCCCTCCCAGCGGCCCTGGAGGGACGTGCTTCCTTACTTACCTGGCCCCTTGCTGACAGTGTGGGACCGGCTCCAGAGGCAGGGGCAACTCTCTCACAGGCCTGGGCCTCTCACCCCTCTATTTGATAATACGGCGTTCCCCCCGGTTGTGGGCTCCAAGATGTTTCTAACATGGGTGGCCTCCCAGGACACAAGAATGGGAGATGTGGTCTCGGGATCTGGTCCTCCTTCTCTCAGCGATCTCCGGATGGGGGGCGGGGGAGAGAGAATCTCTTGGTTTCTTCATGCCCAACTAGTAGCTTTTATTAACTCGCACCCACCCAGGACAGACTTCTCTCGGCCCCTCACGGCTATGGAAACATTATTAAGAGCTTCAACCCCTCCCCAACACACAATCTCTATGTTGTACAAAATTCCCCAAAAAGGGGGGGAGGATCGGGAGTTACCCCAATTTTGTAAGAGGTGGGAGGAGGAGTTGGGTCAGACATTTCAGATGAGTGACTGGGAGAAATCCTTCGCCCTGACTCACAAACTATCCATGGAGTGTAGGGCGCAGGAAAGGAACTATAAAATACTCTCCAGATGCTATAGGTGCCAGGCAGATCTGGTGAGGTTCGGGGGCTCGGAGTCAGGGTTGTGCTGGAGAAGTAACGAAACTGAAGGGACCATGGCACATATTTGGTGGGGATGCCCAGTTGTGAAGACCTTTTGGGAAAGGGGTTTTGGGAATTTATGAATTTCTGGCGCTTGAAAGTATCCCAAACACACCACAGACGACCCTTCCCTCAATGGTCCCGGTGTCGGTGGCGTCTAGTAAAAAGGGTTTGTTGAGACACTTGCTTACGGCTGCCAGAACCGTGATACCGAGGCATTGGCGGACTAATGTCACACCTTCCCTGATACTGTGGTACGGGGAGGTGGAGAACATAAAGAGGATGGAGGAACTGTCATTAAACAGGGTTGAAGGGGAGGCTGAGAGGTTCTCCAGAACGTGGACCTTGTGGAAGGTATCGCAGGTCTCCCCGGGCTTTTGGGCCCTATTGGAACATGACTCATGAAGCCTGACTCATGATGGAAGTTGGATAGATGAGTGACGGGTGGGGTGGGGGGCGGTGGGTGAGGTACGGGCGGGAGGGTCCCAAGGTCCTGGATCTCGTGGCTTGGGTCTTTCTCACTCTCTCTTAGTTCTTACCGTTATGAGTCTTTATGCTACTATTCTTTACCTCTCTTGCTTTTTCCTTTTGTTCGAGAGACAGGCAGGGTGGCGAGGCCAGCACATATTGCAGTTTCATGCTCACGGGGGCTGCTTGGGAGCGGGGGGGGGGATCCTCCACCACAGATATCTGGTCAAGATTAGTTTACCTGCCCTGGCATAGACTGGCCCAATTTAGGGTTCGGGGCAAGCTCCGGACTCTAGGCGCCCATAGAATACCATTAAGCGGCTCCCAGTAGTGCAGTCAGGATGCAAAGAGATGTATTGTGCTAGTGAGTCGCCTTATATACTTTGTCTCAGCTTTGTCTTTTGTATCTTATGCCTTACTTGGTTGCAAAATGTCAATAAAAATATAAAAAAAAAAAAATAGTCTCTTACGATCTTCTCAGGCCTTTGTAATAAAAATCTGCCACACTGGAAAAAATATTAGTCTCTTTTTGTAAAATTGCAAAGCCCCATGAGGTGCAAGGAAATTTGTGAACAAAATCTTGATTTGGGGTGCCCTTCTTTGTGAAACGCCCCAGAACCCCTAGTAAGAGTTACATTTCCGTTGATCCAACGACACATGTTTGAGGAAGATGTTTAGGTATGTGTGCCCTCATATGCGCTGTTGGCTTGCCCATCAGGTAGCTTTTACTTGGGATCAAGGGGGTTCACATAGCAGGGCATCGACCAAAAGCCAGCATAGTCAAAATCCCAGGTTTTGGGCCTCTTTAAAAGACAGCTCAGACCTTCACCTTACACCAGGCACCTGTAATTGGACCTTCACAGAAAGTATTTAAGTATCCCTGCCCCATGTGAACTGTGTTTCTTGTTGTTTCTGTAGCTTTTCAGGGACAGACTGGGCTAAATAATTTTCAGGTCTTTGTAAAGATTTTCTTATATTGAAGTCAAACCACAGAAATATGAATCCGCAAAGGTGAAGTGTAGCAGAATTCCATTAAACATTCTCCTTATTTTCAGTTACTGATAATACCTAAAGCTGCCCAGTTGCTTATAAAAAGCGATAAGTACAAAACAAATAAACCAACAAATCATCCTGGATTCCCTAGCCTTAAAATGTCTCTAATAACTTTTAAGCCGTCAGTGTAAGAATGGCAAACTTTTGCATATGGTATTTGCTTATTTTATATGGATGCTTTTCCCGGGACTAGGCTTCACCCAGGTATTTTTACAAGCTTTGTTATAAATATGACCAACTTACTTAAAATTAAAAAATCATTTTAAATTTATTGAATATCCTGAATATTTCATAAAAACGTTTTTTTACAATTTACACACAAAAAACTATACAACATATATCAATTACCATTGTGTCTATAACACCCATATATGAATACCTATACATGATTTACAGCATTTTGATTTTTTACATATATTCTTAATAATACTGTATTACTTCATTCCATTGTTCTGTCATTTTCTAGGGCAAACATGTTTCTCCCATTTTGGGCTTTCTCAATGCCCTGTATCAAGAAAAAACTTGCATTGAATATGGGTTTTATATACAGTACAGTTAGTTAACAATCAAATAAAGACTACCATAGAATTACTGAATCAGCAACAAAAAGATGAAAAATTCAGGCAAAGGGACAAAGGTATAAAAAAATCAATAGAAAAAATGAATAAAGAATTAATTCAACTCAAGGAGAAAAAGCTCTTTAGAGACAGATTAGCATACAAAAACAAGGAGGCCTACATTTGGCCGGAAACAATTAAACAAGGAGAAAGGGGAAGGAGGGACCAACCAGGAAGATGGTTGAGCTCTTCTGACACTTCCTGCTCTAGGGAAAGAAATCGCACAGATAGAACAGATTCCTGGGGCTCACAAAGAAAATTTAGACCTCAACAAGATAGAGAATTAAGGCCAAGGCGAGAACCCCCACGTAGGGAAATATCCCTATCGTACAATAGTGACACCTATAAACACTCAACTAAAAGAAAAAATGATCAAACAAATATCTCTAGAGGTGAGTCATATACTATAGTAGATCCCCAACAGGATTTTTTAGAAAGTGGTGCAATAAGCACCGAAATACCAGGAGGAGGACAGCCCGAAGAAGAGCAAAGGGAGCTCTCCAAACCCTCCAAGAAATTAACATTATTTCCAGAATCCCACAACAGGTAGAGGCCCACGTGGAAACTCAATTAGAAAAACAAAAAGACATCATAAATTTATCTCAACATATTCTTACCACTGACCAATGTGAACTATTGAACCTTGGTTTAAATTTTTGTCCATCCAAAAAACTAGACGTTTTTGAAACGGTAAAAGACATACATCTCTTTACCAGAAAAATCCTCTGCAAATACCAGTTCATGAATAAACAGGATGAACCAATAATAGAGAGTCCTAAGATATCTTCAGAAGAACAATTATTACAAGACATGGAGGACTTGGCCATGGAAGTGACGAGTAGTGATACATTTGGCCGGAAACAATTAAACAAGGAGAAAGGGGAAGGAGGGACCAACCAGGAAGATGGTTGAGCTCTTCTGACACTTCCTGCTCTAGGGAAAGAAATTGCACAGATAGAACAGATTCCTGGGGCTCACAAAGAAAATTTAGACCTCAACAAGATAGAGAATTAAGGCCAAGGCGAGAACCCCCACGTAGGGAAATATCCCTATCGTACAATAGTGACACCTATAAACACTCAACTAAAAGAAAAAATGATCAAACAAATATCTCTAGAGGTGAGTCATATACTATAGTAGATCCCCAACAGGATTTTTTAGAAAGTGGTGCAATAAGCACCGAAATACCAGGAGGAGGACAGCCCGAAGAAGAGCAAAGGGAGCTCTCCAAACCCTCCAAGAAATTAACATTATTTCCAGAATCCCACAACAGGTAGAGGCCCACGTGGAAACTCAATTAGAAAAACAAAAAGACATCATAAATTTATCTCAACATATTCTTACCACTGACCAATTTGAACTATTGAACCTTGGTTTAAATTTTTGTCCATCCAAAAAACTAGACGTTTTTGAAACAGTAAAAGACATACATCTCTTTACCAGAAAAATCCTCTGCAAATACCAGTTCATGAATAAACAGGAGGAACCAATAATAGAGAGTCCTAAGATATCTTCAGAAGAACAATTATTACAAGACATGGAGGACCTGGCCATGGAAGTGATGAGTAGTGATACATTCTCCAATAAAACAATTTAAAAAACCATCCACATACTATCCAGCAACTAGTATTAATCACAATGTGGCCACTTTCACTGAATTAGCTATTACAGATCTAAAGGAACTCCCAAAGAGATTCAAACAGCGGCCTAATATAAATGATAAACTTCAGAAGGCAATCAAAGAATTTGAAACAAACAACCAGCTAGTTGTAAAACCTGCTGACAAAGGGGGGAATATTGTAGTTATGTCTAATATACAGTACGAGGAAATGTGCATGCGGATTTTAAATAACAAAGCATGGTACACGAGGGCCCCATGTCCAGACTCACCAGTGCCGCCCAGGAGTACCACCAGCTCATCAAGGAGGCCCATGACCAGGGAGTGATTGATGCCCGGACGGCTGGTTTCCTGGAGTCCCCACACCCGACTATTCCAACATTTTATGCACTTCCTAAAGTGCATAAATCAATGGAGTCACCTCCGGGACGACCCATTGTGTTGGGTGTGGGGGCTCTAACAGAGGGGGCCAGCCGTTATGTGGACCAACACCTTCAGCCCCTGGTGATGAGCCTACCCTCATATGTAAAAGACACAGGACACATCCTGCGAGTCCTGGATGAGTTATGGGTGGACCCTGAGGCGACCCTGGTGACACTGGACGTGGAGGCCCTCTATTCGAGTATCCCACATGAGAAGGGAATCAAAGCCGTTGAAGGCTTCCTTAATGAACTTGACATCAACGAACATAATCACAACCTCTTCCTGCTCCGGCTCCTGAACTTTGTCCTCTCCCACAACCTCTTCCTATTCAATGGACATCTTTACCACCAGATACAGAGGACAGCGATGGGGACGACCTGTGCCCCATCGTTTGCTGGGTTGGTGGGAGAGGGGTCTGTGGGCGGGGGATGAGGTGTCCCAGTACCTGTGCCATGTGACAGCATGGCACAGATACATAGATGACATATTGGTCATCTGGGAGGGGCCAGAGCAGGAATTGGTAAAGTCGTGAAAAAACTGAATGAGAACGACATGAATTTAAAATTCACTTGTGAATACCATCAAAGTAGGATTACGTTTTTAGACATCGAAATCAAAAAAAATGCACAAGGTCAGATTACCACTACCTTGTATCGCAAAGCAACATCTGCTAACACCACCTTGCGAGCTACCAGTTCCCATCCCCCCCCACCTACTGAGAAGTATCCCCTATGGAGAATTTATTAGAGCAAAAAGGAATTGTACGACAGAGGAAGCCTTCGATAGTGAGGCGAAAAACATACGCTCTAGATTGAGAGCAAGGGGTTACAGCAAATCAGTACTAAGATCAGCCTATAATAAAGCAAAGAACTGCAACCGACAAGAATTACTATATAAACCAAGGACAGAAAAAGAGCAAAAAGGCCCAGCATTAATACTTACATATACTGAATCACACAAACAGATACGTAAAATACTAAAAACTCATTGGCCCATCCTACTACAGGATCAACATCTTCAAACTTTTCTTCCAAAGGAACCTAGGATTGTATTTAGGAGGTCACATAACTTACGTGACAAACTGGTCCACAGTCACTATACACCAAACAAAAAAGAAGTATGTTGCAAGATAAAAGGTACATACAAATGCAACGCTTGCAATATGTGCAGGTATATTAAAACAGGTCCCACAGTAGAGATAGATAAAAAGGGTACTTTTGAGATAAGACATTTTATAAGCTGCCAAACATCCAATGTTACCTATTTGCTGACATGTACCTGTGGAAGGTTTAATATAGGTAAAACCAACCGGCCTTTAAAAAAACGCATTTATAAACACCAATATAGCATTCGGATGGGGAATCAAAAGACCCCTGTAGGCCGCCACTTTTTACGTTGCCATAACCAGGATCCCAGCTTTTTAAAAATCCAGGTCCTGGATAGAATCCACAACCCACCAAGAGAAGGAAATATAGAAAAAATTACACTCCAACTTGAAACACGTTGGATATATTGACTGGGGGCATCCCGATACCCAGGATTGAATGAAACTTTAAGCTTTGCTCCGTTTTTGTAAATAGTGTCATATCTGGGAATATGCAATATGCACTTTATAAAAAGATAGATAACATCTGTTAAAAGGATGGGATGCCCAAAATAGGACTCATATAGCTTTGCAACCAACAGTGGAACAATGTAATTAGTCACATCAATACACAATAATGTAACAAAGATAATTGAGACAGTGAGGTCTCCTCCTCTCTCTACCTCCCCATTTGGTGGTTTTAGGAATAAATAGAAAAAGAGTTTCATAGAGATCAAACAGTCACCGACCCAATCTATGGATGTAAACACTAGGGGAGATGACAGAGTGCAGAAAAACATGTTGTACAATGATCCTTTGTCTAATATCAATTTTTATTTGGGACCATGTCTTTATAATTTTAATGGGACTTACATTAGTTCATTTGGGACCATGTCTCTATAATTTTTCTTACATCAGTTTGCAGGAGAATACTCTATAATTAGGGTGACCCACATAAATCTCAATGGGGACTGAGCTCCTCCCCTTTACAGTCAAAAAATAATAATAAACAAATGTATACTACAAAGAATTCTGGTTAAAAATAAATTGCAGCTCTCATACCATAATTAAAGTGATGAAACTGCAGTTCTGTTCCGGCAATGAGCTAATTATTATTTTATATATCTACAAGTCGAAGAACTGTAAACCAACAGAGACATCCTGTGCACATCAATATCGGACATGTAGTATGCATACAAATGGGACAGGACTCTGCCCCTTAATACACAAACATAAGCAAACAGGTTATTTTAATACACAACATATATTTTTTCTATAGCCCAAATGCGCTGCTACTGGGCACATGGGTGCAGCGCAAAATAGGCATCCCCCCCTTTTTTGGAATCCGTGAGCACGTATTGATCAGTGCCCACAGACTCCGAAAAAATGGCGCAGGATCATGACGAGTGACGTCATTTCCGGCGGAAGTCCGAAGGACGACACATGCGCTCCAAGTTATGGAGCGCAGAAAAACGTCACTGGCGTGGCGCAGGGAATCAGTCCTGTATTGCCGTCAGTACAAAAACACACCCCGCAGACACGAGCAAGGAAGGAGACCGCAGGACCTGTTCCTGCGATATGATCGCTTCTCCATTCACGCATCTCCGATGACACGAGTAGTTTAGACACATCAATCAGCAGCAGACCAGCAGCGTATTGTGGGGACAATACAGGAATCTTCTATCCCCTCCACCACGGCTGCAGATTTCACACTAAGGTATGTGATAGCTAGAGGCAATTGACCTAAAGATTAAGGCAAATCTCTGCCCTCACAATGGCTTAGACCTTACTTTCTTCATTCCTTCTCATAGAGCCCCAATTGAGCTATCATTTGAAGTTAGTGGATTCGCCTTGAAAAAGAAGGTACACTTCTTCGAAAAAAAAAAAAACATTTTTTGAATTATGATCCCAAATGAATACCAATGAAAACATGGCATATGTCCCTGGTGATATATACATATATATATATATATATATATATATATATATATATATATATCAATTAATCCCAGTAGGAAAAAACGTGGTGCACACTGTCAGGTCTCCTGGTGTAACAACATTGGAATACAACACATGAGAAAAGATTTATATAGCAGATCTATTAAAGGTATTCTATCTCTAATGATGCACAGATATATATATGCATATTAAACATGCTTCTGGTACTGTATATAAAACCCATATTCAATGCAAGTTTTTTCTTGATACAGGGCATTGAGAAAGCCCAAAATGGGAGAAACATGTTTGCCCTAGAAAATGACAGAACAATGGAATGAAGTAATACAGTATTATTAAGAATATATGTAAAAAATCAAAATGCTGTAAATCATGTATAGGTATTCATATATGGGTGTTATAGACACAATGGTAATTGATATATGTTGTATAGTTTTTTGTGTGTAAACTAAAAAAAAACGTTTTTATGAAATATTCAGGATATTCAATAAATTTAAAATGATTTTTTTAATTTTAAGTAAGTTGGTCATATTTATAACAAAGCTTGTAAAAATACCATCCAAATAAGTAAGCTTAATATGAACCGACAGTCATGGTTTAAGGTGGGTCCTGCATAACAAATAGGAATACCATGTAATGATATTCCTATAGAATTTGCTTATTTTATATGTACAACTTTTATGCAGTTCAGTGCACGTCCTATACTTCCACTGAGAGTGCAGCTAGCCACTAATTCCAGACAGTAGCAGACTGGGGCCAAAAATCAGCCTGGGATTTTACCAGCACCGGGCCTGCCCATGACCAGCCATTGGCATCTTTGCTGAATCCTGGCTAGGCAACCAGTGAGCTCCAAGGCTGAGACTAAATCATTTGGGGCAGGACATGGGCCATGGTTGTTTGGGTAAGGGGGTAGAATGTGGAAGGGGATGGGGAGGTGGGGTGGAAGCAGGGACTGGATAGGAGTGTTAAGATGGGAACAGCCCAGACTGCACCAAAACTGTGCACCCTATGGCCAAGTCCACCCCTGGTGCCAGAGAACTGTGATTAGATCCAGTTTACAGGTTGCATACTGTATATGCATGCAGGGATTATGAGTGATATTAAAGAGTTATTAAACCATTGCTGTGAATTGAAATCACCTGAATATATATATATATATATATATATATATATATATATATATATACATATATTGTATTGTATTGCTCAAATTAACATCCATGGAGTTGTTATTGAGGCTATTGTTTATGTCAGATAAAGAACTGGTCCATTGTGATCCAGAAGAAATGTTTTGTTGCTAAACGCTAGACATATTCAAGGAGCTCTATCACAAAATATTCTTTAAAAAATATAAATACATTTCTAAAAATATAAAATATACCCCAGGTTAAAAAAGTGTCGAGCTCACACCACAGTCAGAGTGGCTCTGCCTTGTCTCTCTATTGTCTACAATGGAAAGGGGTGTGCCGGGGGATTTGATCCAGAGATTGGGTGAGTTACACAATAAAGTGACAGGACATAGCAGTGGGGAATATAGTAATGATGGCAAACAAAGATTACCAAGATCATATATACAAAAAAGGCTAATACAAATGTGAAGACGTTTACATACAATGCACAGCGTGATCTCATGATCAACAGTGCCCCTGTTAAAAGAATAAACCGTTTCTGATGCCTTTGCATCTTCATCCTGTAAAACGGTAGTAACAAATGACTTTGTGAGTCCACAAAATACTTTACCATCGTATGTGCCTAAAAGGCAAAACATTGGCAACACTATGGTGCTTAGGAATTGTTACACCTGTAGCATCCTGATGGGTATCATTACAGCCTGGTTTGGGTAAAGCACCACAAAGTTTTCTGTACTGAGGAGCCTAAGAAGGTAGTACAAACAGACAGTAGAGCAGCCCGAAATCTCAGAGGTCCACTAGGGGGCTTCGCACATATGGGGCATGGTTTATGCATTCCCCAGCTGGTGAACATAATGTGACTGCGCCTGGAACCTCTATGGGTATTTTGTATGACTTTCTGGGTGCTCCTGAGCTGCTGCTGCTGAGCTCTTTGTGTCGGGGCACCCACTTCCCACACTTCCTGGGCTCCTCCCTAATGTGTCGTGAACTTACAACTCCCCTGCCCCCTCTCCCACCATTGATGCTTTCATTGAGTGCTGCTCCCCATTTTTACATAGTTATTGCCGTCTTACTCATTTCTGCTAAGTATCATCTAATGCAAATAGCGGCCATGCCAAACTGCAAATGGCAGCCGTAGCAGTGGCCTAGTTGCTTATTGCTGCTATGAACCCTCAATTCAAATATGGGCCATGCTGCATTTAACACTTTCGCTGCCAGCCTACCTGGAGTTTTTGTCACCCTTGTTGCCAGACCATTTTGCACTATTTTGCGCTCCCCATGTTCAAATGTGATTTTTGAAGGGATTTCCAGGGATTTCCCAGGAAAATGATATATTGTTTTTTTCAGCAGAGTCTGGGCTTTAACATGAAATGTCTTGTTTGCAATTTTTTAGGTGTATTCTCAATACTTTTGGGTGAAATATGTGCAAAAAAATAAAAAAAAATCAATTTTTTGCAATTTGTAGTGTTTTTTGTAATAAAAAATGTAAGTTTGTCAATAAAATTTTATTTCATGTGAAACCCCAATTAATCCCGGTCACAGCGTTACCACATATGTATTGGTAGACACCCTTTCCTGCCCAGGAGACTCCCCCAAACTGAAACAGCGCTTTAGGAGATTTTCAGATAAAATACAACTATGCACCGCGCTAAGCACACCCTGCAGTTTTTCCAGAAAAAGAACTCTTTAAATTTGAAATACCCCCCACAAACTATATATTCTCTGGAAGTATACACCTCAGGCTTTCTAGGCGTACCAGGTTTGTTGACATGGGCGCAATTTTCTGGAAGTAATCCCTCAATCAATTCTTTGGTTGCACAGAGTTTCCCTAAAAAAGAATAAAAAAGAAGAATCAAAGCCACATTTTCCTAAAAAAAAAACTATATGCAAACAGAAAAAAACAAGTAAAACCTGAAAAAGCAACATCCCCCGAACAGAACAATACCCAACATGCATAGGCACTGTCAAGGGAAGAGTTGCCAAACACCCCAAAGTAAAGCATGCGCATAACGGTAATTTTACTTAAAAATTTCAGCTCTGCAGACAAAGTGCGCACCTTGCGATTTTTCAACCAAAACAACCCTTTAAATTTAGAATATCCCCATAAACCATATATTCCCTGAAAGTACACATGTTAAGCTTTCTAAGAGTACTGAGCTTGTTGTAGTGGGCTCATCTTTCTGGAAGTAATCCATTGAAGAATTCTTAGGTTGCACAGGGTTTCCCTAAAAACAATTATAAAAAAAGCAGAATAAAGACCATGTTTTCCTAAAATATCAATATGCAAACAAGAAAAAACAAGCTAAATCTGAAAGCGCAAAGTCCCCCGAGCAGAACAATACCCAACATGCATAGTTACTATTAACCCTTTTAATTGTGAGCCTACTTGAAGTTTTGTCACCCTCTGTTGACAGGTCATTTTTCCCCATTTTGCGGCATGATTAACCGTGATTTTTGCTGGAATTTACAGAAAAATTATATACATTACATATACATTTTTTGCAGCAGAGTTTAGGCTTTAACATGAAATGTCTTGTTTGTAATTTTTCTACTGTTTTTTGAATATTTCTGCTTAAAAAAAAAAAAAAAATATATATATATATATATATTTTTTAGACAATTGTCTCCTTTATTTTAATTAAAACCTTTTTTTTTTTAATGAAAACCATATTGCATGTGATAGCCCCATTTCTCCCGATTACAACGGTACCACATATGTATCGGTAGCCCCCCCATTCTTGCCCTGGAGACCCCCCAAACTGAAAAGAGCACTTTATTACATTTACAAATAAAATACTATCCACACTATAAACATAAGGGGTTAATAAAAAAAAAATGATATAGGGTCCCCCCTTCCAGGGGGGGGGGCATTTTTGGGGTAATTTTAAGGGTTTAGGGTTAGGCTAACCCTAACCCTTAAAAATAAAAAAAATATACAAAAAATAAAATTCCCCCCAAAAAATGGGGAGCCCCCCTCCCCGGGAGGGGGGACCCTATGTAATTTTTTTGGAATTTTAAGGGTTAGGGTTAGGCTAACCCTAACCCTTAAAAATAAAAAAAAATTACGTAGGGTCCCAACTCCCGGGGGGGGGGGGGAGACCCATTTTTTGGGGAATTTTAAGGGTTAGGGTTATTCCCAAAAAAATGGGGGACCCTACATAATTTTTATTTTTAACGGTTAGGGTTAGCCTGGGAGGGGGGACCGTACGTCATTTTTTTTTTTTTTTTTTTAAGGGTTAGGGTTAGGGTTAGCCTAACCCTAACCCTCACCCTTAAAAAAATGTTTTGAATTTTTTTTTTGAATTTTAAGGGTTAGGGTTAGGCTAACCCTAACCCTTAAAAATAAAAAAAAATGACGTAGAGGGGAACCCATTTTTATTTTTAATTTTAAGGGTTAGGGTTAAGCTAAAAAAAAAAAAAAACACTTCTTCTTCTACTCACCTCACCCGATTGTCAGCTCCTGTGTTCATCAGCTGTCAGATGCCCTGGTGATCGCTGGCCAGAGGAGGGGGGCAGGGGATCAGAGCATCCCCTGCCCCTCCACTGCTCTGCCCAGCGATCACCAGGGCATCTGACAGCTGAGCCGAGGAGAGGCAGCAAGACGCCCGGGAGTGATGTCATAAGCCCAGCCCCCAAAGGGGCGGGGCTTAACAGCAAGATGGCGGCGCCCGTCGGGAGAGGAGGGGGAGAGCCCTTTCAGGCTCTCCCCTGAAGCTGAAGAGGCTGGGGGGGGCGATCGGAGGCCCCCCAGTGAAGAGGAGACCTGGAGGGAGGCAGCGCAACTGCAGGTAAGTAAATGTCATTTTTATTTATTTTTTTTTTTACAGTTAGCCGCTGCTGCTGCCACACGGGGGGGGCTATTCTGGGGGCTCTCCTGGAGCCATCTGACCCGGCCGGATCCAACGAGGGGTCAGGTGAGTATTTTTGATTTTTATTTTTTTTACTAGCAGGGGGGAAATTCAAGCACGTAGATTCTAAGTGGAATGGAAGCGAGCACGTAGAAACTACGTGCTTGGCACTGAAAGGGTTAAGAGTGTCACAAAAGGCAGCCAAAACAGCACTAGGGGGATCCCTACCCTTGGACCAACACCTTGCGTGCTTACCTGCACACAGTTGTATATTACAAGCTGTTTGCTGACAGTAACCATCCTAACAACAGAAAATTCCCTGTTGTGATCAGAGAAGCACCTCCATTCCATGAAGGCCAGTACAAAGGAACAGCTACCTCCTGCAGACTGGATTCTCTGTGACAGAGAAGTACTTGTCTTTTGAACTCTGTCAGACAAAGGTCTGACAACTGTTTGTTGATAGTGAGTTATTTGTTACAAAGTAGAGGATATAAAAAGTTTTTTTTTCCAATTTTCTGGATTGATTTGGCTTTTGAGATGACAAAGGTCTCCAGCAATGTTAGGATATTTTCAAAAGCGGACTGACACCACTCAGGGCCCCCGGACCAAAAAAAGCAAGGGCCCCCAGCGAGACCCCACCCCTGGCCCCACCTCTGCCCCGCCCCTGTTCCCGCCCAAACCACTCCATATGCCCCACCCCTACATATCAGAGTACTAATTCCATTTTCTGAAAACTGTTTAATAACAGAATTTTTACACACAAAAGAACGAAAAAGAACCAGTGGAATAACACAATCAGTATGTATAAGAATAGTTGCCATAGAAAGGAAGAGGGGGGGTGCAGTGCATTTAAGGCTATGGTGTACTTCAAGGGGTGGCAATGTCAACCCGCCTAACTACACCAAAAGCTTCAACACACTGAACTATCCTCCTCCTTTTTATGCCAACTTGGATCTCTGTCTGTGATACCCAGTCCAACTTGGCTTCAGCCACCACTCACCTCTTACCACTTACTGAAGCTGGCTGCTAAGGCAAACGGGCTGCTTTGGCTGGCAGGATACTGTGGCTGGCTGGCAGATTGCTAAGGCTGGCTGGCAGACAGGAAGGCTGTTATGGAATAACACAGTCAGTATGTTTAAGAATAGTTGCCATAGAAAGGAAGAGGGGGTCCAGTGAAGAGGGGTTTAGTGACAGGAATAGACTGGAAATAGTTGTGGGTAGAGGGATGAGTGGGTGACAGGGGCAGGCTGGGGATGAGTGTGGATGGAGGGATGAGTGTGGATGGAGGGATGAGTGGGTGACAGGGGCAGGCTGGGGATGAGTGTGGATGGAGGGATGAGTGGGTGACAGGAGCAGGCTGGGGATGAGTGTGGCTGGAGGGATGAGTGGGTGACAGCAGGGGCAGCTTATGAATGAGGTACAGAGGGGAGACATAACATATTACAGCATAAGGAGGTGAACTTATACAATAATTTAAGCTGACTGCAGCAGCATTAGTTCTATCACTGGTAACAGCTGCAGCCGGCGTCTGTCTCACCTCACTGAGCAAAGGAATCTGACACAGAGCCAGAGGTCATGTGTCAGGCAGGCAGGAGATCCGGCGAGCGGGGCATCACCACCATAATGCCGGTATCAGGAGCTTTGAGCTGCTCGCACCTTGTCTGGCCCTCCCTCCTTTCACAGTGCAGCGGGCCCAGGTGCCTCAATGCTGGGCAGCTGCATGATATATGCGATGGACAGGGCCCATGAGATAAATCTTAAAGATTTTCCCCCCTCTCACCTCTGATGTCGGCCTTGATCTGGGACTCCTCGCATTTTCAGCCTCGCTGGGGACCAGAGAGAAGCCCCGCCCACTCTGGAGGGAGGCTGTCTGCTGCACTGCACAGCCAATCATTCATTGGCTGTGACAGTTGTCTGTAGACCCTCCAACTGCCCTATCATACAGCTCAGTGTTGCCACCCGGATGTCACGTGCTGCAGCACAGTGCGCCGGGCGACCATGGCAGCTCCTTGTTGCCAGCCAGCCAGTTGTGGCCGCAGCGGCCCAACATTACAAACTATGGGGCAGGGGGGAGGCGCCCTACCGGGATTTGTCCCGGTACGCCCTATGGCCAGTCTGCCCCTGTGGTGGAGGCCCCTGGGCACAAAACTGGTGGAGGCCCCAGTTTTTTTTCCTGGGTGAGGGAATCGACTGGCCCTGGAGTCTATTAGACTCCAGCACAGGCAAAATGTGCCTCTTTACAGTGAAACAAAACCCAGGAAATTTGGCTTACCAGTTCCCTTGGGAATCCCAAATTGGGATTTTGGATGCCCTGCGGGGAGGGATCGGATCTAGCAGGGTGTTGGTCCACTTTAATATGCCTGACTCATGACTACATATAAGGTATGTACCAGTATAGCATGCCTAGCTACAAGCATCTTAGACCCTGTACATACACATCACAACACGGAGACAGCACTATATACACACATACTACAAGATGCAGATGGCACTACATCCCCCCCCTTCCCCAGGATACAGACAGCACACACACACACACACACACACACACACACACACTGTACAACTTTAAAACCTTTTCATTGCAGCAATGTGTCTGTCTCCTGTCAGCACAAGGAGCAGAGCATTAGAGGAGCGGCTCACGTTATTCTGTTTCCTAGTGAATGGTTTGTGCTGCGCAGAGGAGGGGGAGTGGGGAGAAGGTGCTTCCTTGTCTGTCACACACACCTATGACTGCTGAGCTTCAGAGAGATACAGAGGGGGAAGTGAAGCTGCAGGAACAGCCTACCATTCATCCAGACACCCGGCACTGGCGATCATTAGGACTCCTGAATGTGAGTTCTCACTATGGCCTCCCTCCCTCCCTCTAGCTCCGAGCAATGTGTCACTCTCGTCGGCTTCTAGTGGACAGCCTGGGCCTGGAAAAGGGCCCGCAATCGTCCGCCAGTGGCGGCGGACTGCGGGCCCTTTTCCAGGCACAGGCCTTAGGACGACGTCCTAAGCCTGTCAGTCCGCCCCTGGATGTTTTCCAATATTGTACAGACATTATCCAAAGCTTACAAAAACAAATATGAAATGTTCTCTCATAAGGCTATCTGTAATCATGAATATCATATACATAGATATACATTAGATTATATGATAGCTACGTGTTCCTTCTGCACCAACATGCTGGTATGCCTGGATGATCATTTAAACAGAGTATAGTGGAATACAAACAGCAAAGAAATTACTAAGAAAATGGTTTCTATAAATGGTATTTATAATGAATAAATTTATAGTGCAGATTGCAATTCTAAATGGATTTTCTTCACAAACACTGTTGGGTCTTCAAGTGTGTGTGTTGTGCTTTTTTATCCATATATCCTAAAAGTATGAGACTTCAGATGAAAAATATTCCAAAAGACTGTTAAAGCTTTTCCTAATAAGCAGTGACAGACACTATTCTTCTTCCCTATCCCATTCCAATTTCTCCCGGCGATGAGCTGCTTCTGATGATAATTGGAAATGGCTATATCCTTGTGAGGCTGTCAATGAGCATCACACTTTTATCAAAACAAATTTCCAAAGGGGGCATCATCTTACTGCAGCTTTGCCAGCTCCATTTAGCCATCCAAATTATATTCCAGTAAAGGAAAATGTGGCAAGACCTACTCGTTTCACATAAACTGCATGACGGTTTTCATTTTTGTACCTCAATGTAAATAAAAAACGGTCAGGCTGATTCATTACTAACGCCAGGGAGTGACAGATGAGCGTCTGTAGCGCAGATTTCAGAGCGAACGCTAGTAGTCGCTGTGCTCGGCCATGGTTCGTTGTTTCAGAGCGCCTCAGTCGCTGGCTGCCATTGTTGAATACCTTATGTGATTCGCAGTTCTACGCTGTATTGGTGCGAATGGTACCGCCAGCTCAGTGTGACTGACTCACACCACATTCATCAAAAAAACAGCCTCAAACAGTTCCAACGCTCAAAATCAGGTCGATGTAGCCCACAGCGCCAGAATCTGTGTGATTAAAGTCATGTTTTTGAACTAGTAACAAAGCGAAAACATATGGAATTACATTGCTATTACATTGTAACATTAACACTTTAATACCAGACATGAAAAGACAATTCTGCATAAAAATATTATTAATCAAAAGCTTTCAGAAATGTCATTTTCTAGGCCAGGATACATGTCTGAAAGATTTGAGTTTTGAAAAAAAAAATTGGGATCAGGAAAGGGATTTAAGGATCGTCCATAGAAATGTATGGGAGAGCGCCAGGTAGTGGCAGGTAAATCGTGGCGCTCTGCAAGGTTGAACACTGGCGCTGTACGCTGAGCCTGGGAGAATGATGAATCGGACACTACATGGCGTTGTTCCAGTCGCTCACCAGAATCGCCTTCATAAATGTGTAATTGCGTGCCGTGTCCGACGTTCACCTGCCGCTACCTGTCGCTACCTGCCGCTTACAAGGCACTACCTGGCGCTATCCCTTCATGAATAAGGCCCTAAGATCCATTCTGGAGTCTGAAGTGCACCTTAACTGACCAGAAAGATCAGAATGAGGACTACAGTATTCAATTTTCTTTTAGTGTGTGTTGGGAGTGCTATACTTTCTACTAAAACTTTCTGGGTTTTGCAAGCTGTGGGGAAGGATTAGTTACAATTTTCTGCATCTGGTAGGTCAATAGGCTGCTTTCTTGAAGCAGGTATTTTTTTATTTTAATATGCACATTAGGGTTAATGGGGGATGGATTGTGGAGGCTAATTCACTACTAGCACCAGGTATTGCCAGATAAGCGTCTGTATAGCGGCGCTTGGAGCGACTGCTAGTAGACAATGTAACTGGGCTGTAACCTAGAGTTGCGGATGCTGTAGTAACCTGGCCATTAACGCTGCAGTGAGCGAAAGGTAGCGCCAGCTCGGTGTGTCACGCACTTGACGCTCCACACCATATTTAACAAAAAACTACACACACACAGTGTCGACGCTCTAAAGCTGGGCGCTCTAGCATAGAGTGACGGACTCTGTGTGATCAAAGTCTGTTTTTGAACACATATACACCAGTAACAAAGCGAAAACACATGGAATGATATTTGTTTTAACACTGAGAAAATAACACTTTAGTGCCAGACCTGTAAATACAATTCTGCATAAAAAGATTTTAAAAATTATAAAAGTGTTTGTTTGCAGCCAGGAGAGGTCACACAATGATTTGAGCAAAAAAAAAAAAATGTAATTGCCAAACACGCTATTTAAACTCAAACAAATGAAAGCCCATTGAGATGTATGGGAGAGCGACACTGAGCGAAAGGTAATATGTGGTGCTCTTAACCCTAGTAATACATGTGACCCTACATGGCGCTGTTAGAGGCACTCACCAGATACGCTTTCTTAAATGTGGTTTCCCGTACAGCTCCCAGTGTTTACCAGACGCTACCTGCCGCTACTAAGCACTACCTGGCACTGTTCTTTCATGAATAATCTCATTAGTCTATTTTATATACAGCAGCAGTAGTGTTTTGGAACAGGCCTCTATGTGGTTCTAAAGTAGTTTAGACAAATGTTATTATTCAATTATATTTAAGTCTGGGAGGGGGGGTTAAACTCCTATAAAAATTCTGTATCAATCAATATCTCAAATTAATTCAAACAGATCATTTGGTCTGCTTTAATAGAACTAAACTGGGCCTCTGTTTTCACCCTAAATGCATTTAATATATACGTTATAAAGAAGTTAAAGGGGTTTCTTCTATCACTTTAAAAATATATCCAACATGTCCAACATTTTTAACCTGATAAATGTTTTTGTTAAAAGTGCTATTTTTACTTAGCAAATAATTTACTTGTAATTTTTTTGCAGTATCAGACCTTACAGTGAATCCTGTCCATTCAATTTATATCAATAATTTTTTATTAGGCATATGGTAATAACAGGATATTACATTGTGCAGGTAATCATATTCTGTCACCAGACAGCAGCATAAATATTGTTCATATAAAATTAGAAGTTGGTGGCAGTTCAATATGAATATGTGAACAGTCCAACAGCTTGGTAAACAAATAACAACATAAATATCATTAAAGCTTCAAAAAGTACAGTAAATAAAAGCATGTAATACCATACCACAACATGATGACAAAGAAAATGAGAGTGAACGAAGGGAAATAAGCAAAAAGTACCTATTACTAGTATCGAAAGTATGAACCCATGGGTTCCAGACTATTTCAAACTTTTCCACATCATTAGAGAAGGCCAACATTTTTTCAAAAAGCATAACGGTTAACCCTGGCTAAAACCTGCTTTGCATCTGTTAAAATGTGTTGTGTCAAGATAAGTTTCATTTGGGTACGACAATCGGGTTTCATATTCAATAATGCTACCTGGTGTTCGGTCCCAGAGAGTATCCAGGAGATCATTTAACAATTTAAAGACTTTGCTCTAAAAACAAGCAGCTACCAGACACAACCACCATATATGAAGACAGGTACCTAGATCTTGCGCATCCTCTGAAGCAATGTGGAGGGTAGTTAGAAATAGCCTGATGGATATACTCTGGCACTAAGTACCAATGCATTAAAACCTTGATGTTCTCTTCCATGGCTGCAACACAGGAGTATGTACAAAGAGTATTAGACCATACCAAGTATCATCCTCCCAGTTGCATGACAAATCTATTTCCCACTTTTACTGCATAAATTGGAAGAGCCTGGACTTTATTGTACAATGTTGAGATAATACTCTTATATCTGGGATACTCAATACAAGCTTTTCACCAGTCGTAGTTCGAAGTAATTTGTTGTCCTGAAACTAACTCTAAGTGTCATAACCAGAGCACAATTAATTTTAACCAGCGTGGGGGTTCGGGATATAGAACCAATGTGCCAGTCGTTGTTGACTAGAGATGCCGTGAACCAAACCATAAGAACCTGATTTCGACCCGAGTTTCAGAAAAAGTTTGGTTCGCTGCGAAACTCGAACTTCACATGGTTTGCAGTGGAACATATAGAACGAACCTGGCGGGATTTCACTGGCACCATCCCACAGATCACGGCCAGCCAAGGAGAAGCATGGTCGCAGCTTAAGAGACCAGAGTAGCTGGGCCATTCAGGAGGTGCAATTGCAGGAGATACTCATGTGATGCGCCGACTATCCGCCATTTTCGAGCTGGCTGTTTCAGAGAGAGCATTGCTCTTAGAGCAGGACAGTTTAGGGACATTTAGGTCATTTTGAACTACAACATAGTAGAAAAGAAGGGACAGGGAAGGAAATCGGCACAGTCAGATGCTGAGGGAGGGGCGTGCTGAACAGAAAAACTGAATCTGCCTGCGCTGGGATCTCCTGGTCTTTGTAGTCCATTCTGTAAAGTCTGAAAACTTCAGTGAGGGCTTTTTTTTGGCCACATCTTTCTGGTTTAGCTGGCCCCTGTCTTTGTGTTTGGGTCCTTAGGGTACACAGTGCCTCAGTGTTTGATACAGTTTAAAAAAAATCTTTTTCACCTGCCGAGGAATCTTTTTTGGGGGGCAGCTCTGTTTTAAGTGTACACACCATCTCTCTCTAAGTTGGGATCCACTGTGCCTCTTTGTTAAACACAGTTAAAAAAAAAGGGGCAGCTCTGTTTTAAGTGTGCAGGCCCCATCTCTCTCTAAGTTGGGGTCCACGGTGTCTTTTTGTTGAATACAGTTTAATCATTTAACTGCCAGCTTACCTAGATTTATTTTCACCCTCTGTTGCCAAACCATTTTTCACTATTTTGCGCTGTCCATGTTCAACTGTGATTTTTGAAGTGATTTCCTGGGATTTTTCAGGAAATGTATGTATTGTTTTTTTTTCAGCAGAGCTTGTTTGTCCTTTTTTTTAATTATTCCTGATATTTAGAAATATGTGCAAAAATATAAAAAATCCTTTTTTTTTTATAATTTGTAGTTTTAAAATCATATTATGATCATATTGTGAGTGAAATACCCAAACCCCACATATGGTTTGGTAGACACTTTTTCCTGCCCAGGAGACTCCCCCAAACTCAAAGAGTGCTTTTTATTTTTAGATAAAATACAACTATGCTATAGGCTATGCACACCTTGCAGTTTTTACAGAAAAACAACCTTTACATTTGAAATACCCCCCACAAACTATATATTTTCTGGAAAAAGACACCTCAAGCTTTCTAGGCGTACCAGACTTGTTGATATGGGCACAGATTTCTGGAAGTAATCCCTCAATTAATTCTTTGGTCACTAGTACTCATAATCAGGTCCCAATACTGAATTATGCAAATAGTAAAGTGAATATTTTTGTCCTCCAGTCTGCACGCTTATAGCTGGTTTGATGCCACAGTGCTGCAAAACCCAGAAGATTATTAACTCTATTCTGCCAGCTAAATAGAATGTTTAACAAAAATCAGCTCTTAATGCAGTGTTGCACTGTATCCTGCATTTCCTCTCTAATATGTCTGCTTTTGTTACCTTGATTTTTCTCTTTCTTTTTCTTTACTTTCCATCCTTCTCATCTCTTCTTCCTTAAATTGTTTTATTTCTATTTTCTTTACATTCCCTTCATCTTTGCCTGCCTGCCCTCCTGCTTCATTTAACCCTTTGTCTCTTTCACATCCTCTTTAGCTCTACTCCACCTTCCCTCTTTCTCATTTCCTTTTTTGTACCACATTCTCAACTTCTAAACGTACAGTTTTCTCTTTCTTACATTCACTCAGTTACAAGTCATCTATTTCCCTTGATTTCATTCTTTCTCCACTGTAGCTGTACTTTCCTACTTTCCCTCCTCATTGCCCCATCCCCCCCGTGTTTCTATATTCTTTCTGCTTTTCTTACTGGTTTCTCTATCCTCCTACTTTACATTTAATTTCCTGCTCTCTCTAGTTTTATTTCAATCTCCCCCCCCCCTTGTTTTTTACATCCTTAGACCTCTCTTGCTTTCCCTCCTGTATCCTAATCCTTTAATTCTAATTCTGTTTTTAATTATTAAATATTTAATATTAATTATTTTGTATAGATGGGTTTTGTATGGGTGGGGGAGAGAGCGATATTTTTAGTTTCTATGTGGCGAGTGGGGGTGAGCTAAAGGGGACAATTTAAAGTCACTGTCCAGGCATCAAAACAAAAAACAATTTACTCACCTTTTATTCCGTTATAGATAATTCCCCCTAGACTGGCACTCTGACACTTACCTAATCACCCAATCCAGGTCCCAAACCATATGTGGCAACTGACCCATGCTACCATAGTATAGACGATGTATCGTGCACTGCCATCCGGCGCAGAGACTACCCGGCATGCTCCCTATATTCACTGAAATGGAGGAGGCATGCCATAGTCTCTGTGAGTATACTGTTATTTTTTTGGTGCCTGGATAATTACCATATTGTTGAAGTTGGCAAACTGGAAGGAGAGGGAAGGTGGGGAAACACATGCTGAACAATAATACAGGATGCAAGGCAATTTTGGCAGGTCAAATCCCCAGTTAATTTTTGCCCCCTGCACCTAATTAAGTAAAATAATCCCTTTCCAACCCACTATTTTTTAACTTGCCCTGTTTTACACATATACAGTCTTCAAAGCAGTTAATCAGTATGACATTGTTCTTCCAAAAAAATATACACTCCCAGAGAGTCTAATTTTAGTAGATTTCATGTGGTATTTAATAAATGTTATTCATTTCTAATGTTCAGTTTTCACTTTCCAATTATTTGTAGTTGTGTCACAAACAAGTCTTAAAAATAAACCAGTTCTGCAACACTAGAAGAGAACGCTGATACTTGAACTCTATCATATGATTCCATTGCCTGATCATTATGCACAGCTTTTCTAAGAAGTTTGTGTGTAAATTAGCAAAGGTTTAATCTGGATAACATTACTCAAATAGTACTGGAATTAATTTATGCACTTATGCTGCATTTTTGTTCATGTGAAACTAAGAATTTAATTAAATATGTGTTAAGAATTTTTGTTAAAACTTGAAATATATTTTTTAGGTCCTTTAGTTCATTTAATAAAAATAAGTATATAAATGTTCTTGTAAATCAAACTAATATGACTATAAATAAATATACAATTTAAAATGTTAAACAATTTCTATAACCTACAGCACCTTAGCTACCAAAGGGGGCCCAGAGGTATTTTGTAGGTGTTTTGAAGTATTAATTATTTAAAGCACAAATCATTTAGTAGCTAGTTAAAACATATCAAGAGCCTATTTTTGTTAAAGCTGCACAGCTTTGGAAGAGCACAAAACAAAATGAACTGGTATGTGCACCCTAAGATTTTGGTGAACATTAACACCAGCAAGACTCCTTTTACCAGTCCTATGGTACACATAAAAATGTTTTAGTTTATCTTATTTTTAAGCTTTACACTTTAATACCGTGTTTGATGTTTTCATATGATTATTGCTTCTTATTCTTATTATTGTCTATTTAAATGCTGCAGGATTGTAGAGTCGATCCAATATCAGGTCTAAAAAGTGCACTAGAAAATGATTCAATTCAGCAATGAATACATAGAGCACTTGCCTTTTTCATTTTTTCTCCTGGAATGCACTTTCAGTCCAATGTGCACTTTTTGCATCTGGTGAAAGGTCAACCTGATAGTGTGTCAATTCTAAGTAAACATGATGTTCAAGAGATTTGGCCAAGAAACGAAGTGGTGAAATAATGTGGAAGCTGGTGAGTGCATATGGGTCCAGGGAGGGTTTTGGGATAAATAGAATTATAGTATACATCTTTTTAAGAGGAAGGCAAGGTGCTAGAGAAGAGGGAAAAGTTAAAACGCGATGTGATGAGTTTGTGAGGGACAGATGAAAATTTAAATTTTAATAGAGAAAGTAGTGAGGTCAGCTTTAGAAATGAGGGTTAGCAAAATGACATAATTCTGGAGGAGTGGTGTATTCTGAGGAGCAAAGACAATTTGTATATTTTCACTTTTTTCTTTTAAGTATGTTGCAAACCCTTCTACAACAGTTTAGCAACAAAATATTACCTAATTGAGGTATAGCCGCCTTGCACCAATATTCATTTACTGGCCTTTACCACTAGAATAGACTGCTCACTTAAAGTCATACTTTAAGTCAAATCATGAAAAACTTGCTGGCCATGCTGACAGTCGTGTTTCAATTTCCTTTTGTTCCAACTTCCTTTATTTGACGTACCATGTTGACACTTCAGTTTCTCTGTCTTGCCATCCCCTATGATGCCTGCCTGTCATCCCTTACAATGGCCTGTCCCCTCACAGTCATGGTGGAGGTGCATTGTCCCTCCCCTCCAGTTCCAGCCATGCCCAATTTCCTCCATTCCAGTGCGATGTCCAGCTGTGAGCGCGGCATCTGGCTGTGTGCGTGTACAGCCCATTAATGGCTTCTGAGCTGTGTGCTGTAAATGGGCTGTGTGCCCACTCATTAGCAACTGTCTTTTTCTGCTGTGCCCGTCTCAAGACACGTGACTGCTGATTATCATTACTATCGGTACTACATTCAGATGCGATTTGTGTGAAAGAGCTTAGTATTAGCATATGGGCAGGCTTACAGCCCACTCAGATGCAGATATTCAATGACCTTTGATTTAGCAGGAAAGTAAGCGGACACACCCACCACCTGCAAGCGCAATGGGCACATCTGAACCATGCTTGAAGGAAAATGCAGGTTTTCCGGTGATATATAGCTTTGTTTTTAATGATTTGGTTGTGAAATTTAGAGCAATATAGTCATTCATTTTATTGTCCTGCCTGACGTATGACGTATTTAACTGGCCTCATTCTCATCATACATTGGAATTAGCAGGATGCTTTCACATCCATGGGAGTAATCGCAAACATTTGGTGAGGCAAGGCTTTCTTTGTTATCCGTGCAGTGAGCTTGGAGTAACCAACCCGTCAGACCAGGTGAAGGTGAGCAGGAAGAGGCATCCATGATCTGAGACCTGTCAATAAAGTCCACGAAAGTGTATAAGATATTTTCATGCAAAGCAAGCATGGGTAGGAAATTAAGCTGCAACTTATTTTTTTTTTCTTTTACCTCTACATTTAAATATGACCATATCTGTGTCTCAGTTCACAGAAAGCCAACTTCCAGTTCCAATGTACTGGCAAATATATATACCCCTTAAAAGAAAGGGAGAAGAAGCAACTTCTGCAACTGAGCATTAGCATGTCCAATCTAGGGGGTTTGGGTGGATTTTTCAAATAAAATGTCTGCCAGTACAGTTGCGCACTAAGAAAGGCACAGTATTAGTTATTAGTCGTCACTAGGCTTTCAGTGCTTTTTTTGTCTATAGAGAAATACCGAATCAATATGTACAATTCTTATATATCTTATTAAAATAATTCAGTTTTTCAAATATACATGATTTAGCATTCCGCAGAAACATTAGCAACTGCAGGTTTTTCAGGATGTTTTTTTACATTGACTAAAGTGCTTAAAGAAACATTTTTTTTGTTATTTACATGCAAACTGTATTCTTTTCCTAGGCATTTGAAGGGAATACCAATGCTGACAGTGTTGTTCATTATAAGCTTCAGAACCATATTAGAGCAAGATACCTGCGTTTCACTCCTTTGAATTGGAACTTGAATGGCAGAATAGGAATGAGAGTGGAGCTATATGGATGTGCATACAGTAAGTAATGTAATATTCATTAATCTTTTTTTTTTCAATTGTTACTTGACAGGTTCCTAAATCATTGTCCATAAAAAGTAGCCACTTTGAACAATTTAAATCACTTTGTAATAATGGCGAGTTTGACCATTTCAAAGAATCACAATTCAACCAGTCCCCATTTGCTGCACTGGACTTTAAAGTGGACCAACACCCAGGATTTTGACTATCCTGGGTTTTGGTCCACTTCAGGGGGGCACCCCGCTCCCACGGACAAGCGGCGGACAAAGCAGCGCGTCCGCCGCCGCCTCCCGCGCGCCCCTCTGACAGGGCGCGCGCCCGCGCCGCCATTCACAAACGGCCGGCGCGGGCGCGCGCACGGCTAGAGGAGTGCGCGGGAGGCGGCGGCGGCCGCTGCCGCCACCGATCAGGTGAGTTCTTTTGGGGTTTTGGGGGGGGGTCCCTCACCGCGGGACATCCCGATCTCGGATGTCCCGCAGTGAGGGGGGTGATCGGCCCGGGAATCTTATAGATTCCCGGGCCGATCACCCATGGGTGACGGTCCACTTTAACTCCCACTGAAACTCAGTGAAAGTTGACAAAAGTCAAAATAAAAATCCTTCTATCCCCAACCTTATCTGTTAGTTTAAATGAAAACTAAAATACTAATCCAGTCCATGTAACTAGCTCAAATGTGTTTTTAGGTGTCTTCTGTTCATTGACTATATAAAATTAACTGTTTTATAAACTTAGGGTAATATTTACAAAATGTGCGGGTTTCCACTCCCTTACACTATTTTCCATATTGACAGCAGTGCTGCTGATGCCACCGTTGTGGTAATCAAACCCAGGGCACAGAAACATGCCAAGTCAGACGTGTCAAGTTGGGCACAGTGGCACATTCTGACTTTTATATATTAGATTCTATATAAATTCTTCAAAGTGAAATTAGAGATTATTATAAGCGGCTAAAATTAATCCCCTCATGGCTGACACCTGCAGTTAAAAGGGCAATAAAGAATAAGGCTGAACTCTCAGCTGTAACACTTGAAAAGTATAAACTAGTAAATAAAATGTGTAAGAAAGAAATAAGGTTGGCAAAAGCACAAAATGAAAGAGATGTGGCCAAAGAAAGCAAAACAAACCCTAAATGTTTTTTTAAATATATGAATTCGAAGAAAACTAAATCAGAACAGTTAAGTGCCCTAATTAATGATAATGGGGAAATGGTCACTGGGGGTGAAGATAAGGCGGAGCTGTTAAATGAATTCTTTAGCTCTGTGTACACAAGAGAGGAGCAAAGACACAGGAGTTACCACTGATAGCAATAGCCCAAGTATAATACTTAACAAGCTAAATGTGGATATCATCCAAGAAAAACTAAATTATTTAAATGTGAATAAGAGTGCAGGACCAGATGGACTTCATCCAAAAGTTCCCAAAGAACTCAGTTCCGTTATCCCATCACCCCTGTTGTTGATCCTTAAAGACTCACTAGCAACTAGTATAGTGCCAAGGGACTGGTGCAAGGCTAATGTGGTGCCCATTTTTATAAAGGGCTCTAGGTCTTCTCCCGACAATTACAGACCTGTTAGCTTAACATCCATTGTGGGGAAATTGCTTGAGGGGCTTTTAAGGGACTACATACACGAATATGTAACTATCCATAATATTATAAGTGACAACCAACACGGTTTTACTAAGGACAGAAGCTGCCAAACTAACCTGATTGGCTTCTATGAGGAGGTGAGTAGAAGCCTGGACAGAGGTGCGGCTGTGGATATAGTTTTTCTGGATTTTGCAAAAGCATTTGACACTGTCCCCCATAGACACTAATTGGGGAAATTGAGATCTTCAGGATTAGAAAACTGAATTAAAAACTGGCTGAAGGATTGTGTGCAGAGAGTTGTGGTTAATGGTACCTACTCTAAATGGTTACCAGTTGTAAGTGGTGTACCCCAGGGTTCAGTACTGGGCCCACTATTATTCAACTTGTTTATAAACGACATAGAAGATGGAATTAAAAGCACTGTCTCTATTTTTGCAGATGACACAAAGATATGTAGCACAGTGCAGTCTATTGAAGATGTTCACAAGCTTCAGGCTGACTTGGAGACTTTGAGTGTCTGGGCATCCACTTGGCAAATGAAGTTCAATGTGGAAAAATGTAAAGTAATGCACTTGGGGTCTAACAACCTGAAGGCCACATATGTCCTCGGGGAAGTAAACCTGGGAAAGTCACTTGTTGAGAAGGATCTGGGAGTACTGGTAGATCACAGGCTAAATAACTGCATGCAATGCCAAGCAGCTGCTTCCAAGGCCACCAAGATACTATCATGCATTAAAAGAGACATGGAATCACCGGATAGGGATGTAATTTTGCCTCTTTACAAGGCACTGGTGTGCCCTCACCTGAAATATGCCGTCCAGTTCTGGGCACCCATTCATAGAAAGGAAGCTCTGACTATGGAAAGGGTGCAGAGGAGAGCCACCAAACTAATAAGGGGAATGAAGGATCTCAATTATGAGGAAAGATTACGAAAATTAAACCTGTTTAGTCTTAAGAAGAGACGACTGAGGGGGGACATGATTAACTTGTATACATATATAAATGGCCCATACAAAAAATAAAGACAAGGGGGCACTGCTTTCAATTGGAAAAAAATTTAGTCTCCGGAGGCGACCATCGTTTTTCACCATAAGAACTATAAGTATATGGAATAGCCTCCCACAGAAGCTTGTTACAGCATCAACCGCTGACAGCTTCAAAAAAGGATTAGATTCTTATTTAGAAGAAAATAACATTAACAGTTACTATTAGCGGTCATCAGTAAAAAAACAAAAAAAACAAAAAATAAAATAAATAGCTTCCCCTATAAAATAAAAAATAACTTCCTCTACCCCAACATCCTTGGTTGAACTTGATGGACATATGAATTTTTTTCAACTGTATTAACTATGTAACTATGTAATTATGGTACACTTTATGATGTCACAGTGTGTGAAACCTGGCAAATCTCCAAACAGAATTGATTACATGAATATTAATCTCCAGTAATAGAACTAGAATGCTGAATTAGACAGCAGAGTGCTGAAAACCTCCTGCTGGCTGCCCTATCAGCTGCATGAACAGGTGGAGGGGTGCTAAGAAAGGTAGAGGTTGTATGTGTGCCATGGGAGCAGGGATCAAAGACAGATTATGGGTGATGTCAGTTTTCACACAGCAGGGTATGCCAAATCGGGATACCCCTGGACAGTACTTTTTCCTGTCCCTGGAGTCTTTTGGACAAATCATGGTTCAGGGAAGTCACATTCACGCCTATGCATATTTTGCTAAAGCGAGAGACAGTTCATGGAGACCGCTCTGCGACATACAACTCTCTCTCAATATAGAGTATATTTTATGGGTCATAATTTCCTTATTTTTTAAAATCTTTGTTGGATTTTAGAATTTTTTTTGGCACATGATTGCAGGTTGAGGTACAGAGTCCCTCTAACTTTATTAGACACAATAAAGCACATTTTAGCTCACTTAACGTCTAATCTAGTGCAGGCCAGGGAATAAAACTTTAACCTTTTTTGCACATTATCAAGTGTGATAAATTGGATGGGCATTTCATTTCCCTTTTACACATTGATTAAATAAGGTGAGACTCTAGGAAAAGGTGAGTTCTAAGAGAACCTTGTTATATGTTACATAACCCCTCCCAAATATCCAATCCAATTTTTGTTATATCCATTTTCATCCCTCAAAACAAGTAGTTAACATACACAATTAGATACTCAAAGATAATTGTATGTTTCACAGCTTAGTTTATTATATTTATTTAAGACAAAAGACATTCATTTATGTTTAGCGTTTAGTTCACAAAACAACTGATTTTATCACAACTAAAACCATCATTAATTACTGGATGTATTGATTGTTTTTTTCTTCATGTCTATGTAAAATGCTCTGCTTGGCAGCTTGCATAGTAAAAAAAACAATAATTAGATTTAATATCTCTTTCATATGTTAAGTGGAATATCAGACACTAAATTTTGAACAATAGCATTAGTAGTTGTTCAGCCACCCAATAAGATACACATTTATTAATTTAAAAATAATCTTACTGATAATATCTAATTAAATAACTCTGTAGAAGAAATAATAGAAAATACATATTCATTTTGTACTCTAATGCAACTTACACTGTCTATTGTATAAACAATCAAATGAAAAAAAAATCATGCAATTATAATGTATTGTTCAAGATATTTTTCAAATTAGGAAGTGTTATTAGTTATATATTTATTTTTATCATCCCTTACCATTTATAAGAGCCTAATATGAAACAACTGAAGACATCAATGGAAGATGAAGAATTTTCTTTACCAACGGTTTATATAGTAAAATGTTTCAAGGATGTCAACCTTTTTGATAAGCCTCCCAATGTCCATGGGGTGCCCAATACATATTTCACAAGCCAATTCAATATAATAAATACATATGATTGCCCTTATGTACATTTTTAAACTCAACTCCTTCTGATGTATAGTGCTATGCTTGTTCTGGGCAAATAGCTGTAATCAATTTTGCTTTACATATACAAAATATGATATAAATATCCCATGTTAAAGTGGACCAACACCCACCCCAATCGGCCGATCAGCTCCCTCCCCGCGGGGCATCTGAAACCGGGATGCCCCGCTGTATGAAACCCCCCAGAAAGCCCCTAAAAACTTTATCTTACCTTACCTTATCGGCGACGGACAAGCGACGGATAAGCCGCCGCCGCCACCTCCCGCTCGTCCCTCCAGCAGGGCGCGCACCCGCGCCGGCCGTTTATGAATTATCCGTCGCTTGTCCGTCGCCGACAAGGTAAGATTTTAGGGGCTTTCTGGGGGGTTTCACACAGCGGGGTGCCCCGCGGAAGTGGACCAACACCCAGGATAGTGAAAATCCTGGGTGTTGGTCCACTTTAAGCTACTGTGCTGTCTATTCATAGCAAGATATAACAAGCAAGTGGGTTGGTGCTTTGCGATCATCTCAATAATCAGTGCAGATTTTAATATATCCTATGAATTCTATGTCGCTAATAGTGCTCCAGTAAAATGTCCTCAAACTCCCATGAGATTGCTGGTTAGATCTTGCCTTTCATTTGTTTCCAATGTTTCCCTACTCTCTGTTCCCAGGCAAAGGAAGGTCAGTTCCTCAACCCATTTTAGGAGAGGAGGTTTAGTTCCATATACCTAGCTTATAGTACAACTACAGATCCATGAGATGGGAACTATTTCTCTCTTTTGTTCAATGGGTTGATAGTATATTAATTAATTACCGTATATACTGGAGTATAGGCCGACGCGAATATAAGCCGAGGCACCTAATTTTACCACAAAAAAATGGAACAAGTTATTGACTCGAGTATAAGCCGAGGCGGCTTTTTTCAATTGGAATTGGAGTTGACACACAGAAAGAGAGAGACACACACACACACAGAAAGGGACACACACACAGAAAGAGACACACACACAGAAAAAGACACAGACACACACACACACACACACACACACACACACACACACACACAGAAAGAGACACACACACAGAAAAAGACACAGACACACACACACAGAAAGAGACACACACACACAGAAAGGGACACACACACAGAAAGAGACACACACACAGAAAAAGACACAGACACACACACACACAGAAAGAGACACACACACAGAAAAAGACACAGACACACACACACACACACACACACACACACACAGAAAGAGACACACACACACACACTGTGGGTACCTGCTGCTGCTGCCGCCGCCGCTCTCAGACGCGCAGGTGTCGGGGGTCAGGGTTTGGCCGAGGTTACCCTGCAGAGGGGCAGCGGGGTCCCCCTCCCCTCCTCCGCAGCCGCCAGCCGCCGCCGTTCTCATACACACACCAGCACTTCCTGGCTGTTGCGCGCTGGTCATCGGTGGGCGTGCCCCATATGGCCGGCGTCCAATGAAAACAATGGACGCCGCCCATTGACGACCAGCGCGCAGCAGCCTGGAAGTGCCGGTCAGTGTGTGAATGTGTGTGAGTGTTTGTGTGTATGAGAGCGGTGGCAGCAGCAGGTACAGCAGGGACCCGCAGCGGCCGCCCCTCACCCTCCAGCATCTGTTGGGTTCAGAGTTGCGGCCTTCCCTGGCAGTCCGCCCCTGGACTCGAGTATAAGCCGAGGCGGCTTTTTTCAGCCCAAAAAGCGGGCTAAAAAACTCGGCTTATACTCGAGTATATACGGTAGGTAATACCTTCCAGCACTTTTTGAGTCACCACCCAGAGGCATTTAACAGAGGAATTCTGTTGGGTCAATTCCTTCGCAATAGTAGCTCTATGGTTCAAACAAGAAGTGGAGACACTGCATGAGCACTTCAGGGGTTACCTACATAAGCTTTTATGGACATATTTTCACAATGCCTTTAGGCCCTAGTCAGGATCTAGTGACGAGAAGGCAGATTCAGCTGAGTACTAATCAAATTGAAGAACCTGGAGCATGTTTGGGGACCAATTTGTGACCCACTGGGGCAAGTTTAAAACCATTTCAAATGGTGATTAGTAACACTCTTTAATTATTACTCTAATTATTGCTAGAAATTCCTATACAAGCTCTTTAAACCTGAGTAAGCCATTTGGATGACTAGAAAAATGTATTCAAGGATTAAAAAAATATAATAAAGTCCAGATGACTTGATTAATAATAGTGGATACATTTTTCCAGAAACTGGTTGATTTGGACAATTCTAAATGTAATATAAGCTGTGATAGACTATTCAGACTGCACTTAAGAATTCCAATTGCTAAATGCATTTAAAAAAGAATGTATATAAATGTTGTTATCACAATCGATGGCGATTGTCCTCTTTGTGCTGTTTTCAAATTATATAATGACCAGCGCACTTGGTTAAGGAACACAGAGCACTAGAGACGTTAGCCTTCTATGTGAACAAAAGAGACAGTTTAATCCTTATCCTCCTTTTTGTACCAGGTGACATACGGAAAGGGGAGTTCCCAACATGCAGTTAATCGGCTATTCGCATAGCTGGGAGTGTTGCATAGTATTTAGATCCTAGATCTCCCCAGCTAGCATTCACAAATGGTATCAATTAAGCATGTCATATTGGACACTAGATTGCAGTACATACTAAATTGCAGTTTTTAGCATTTCTCACAAATCCCTCCTTTTTGAGGACTGGAGGAATAAAGGGGAAAGGCGGAGTGGGGTAAATACCCTACACAGCACAGAGCTGGACTTCTTATCCTTTTCACCAGGTCCCCCTACAACCCCCCCCCCCTTTGCCCGCAATAATCAAAGTATGCTAGTCTGTTGGAGGGCTAGTCTGTTGCTCATAATAGTCTACTTCTTTGGCACTGCCAATATGCACATACATGGCACCCGAGGTCATTGATGTGTTGAATGTATTTAAGGCTGAAACACAACAACTAAAAAGACAATTACAAGTACAATGACTAGGTTGGCTATCACGTTGGAGCAGCTTCTGAACTGTTTTCCAAGCCATGATTTAAAAGCAGTATCAATTCCTGAGTTAACAGACATTTCTTCCGATAATGATGTGAGCTCTATTAATGCCTTGGTGACGCTTCCATCAGGGGCGTTGTTGTTATGGATGAAAGTTCAACAAGAACCTCCAAACATCTTACAGACCACTCCTCCTTTTTCTGCTAAGATTATGTCGAGGGCCAGTCTGTTCTGCCAAGCCATTATTGAGGTGGAGCACATTTGGTCTGCGATTCCTTTAATGGTATCACATGTTGATTATAATAGAGATAAATAATCCAATATACATTTTTATTTATAGCAACCATAGTAAACTGTAGCAAATCCTGCTGCTATTTGATTTCTGGCTTTAGAGACGTCTGGAACTCCTCTAAAGGTTATTGTGGTTGCATATCAGGCACCTTTTTGTAATGTGAAGCATGGATCCAATTGAGCTTTCCTACTTATTTGACAGATGTGGTGGTGATCAGTAGGACTGGTGCAGACCCCAAAATTGTGCTTCTAAGGTTTTTCAGGCATGCTTTTCACCACCCCCCACGCTCCTGGCTGTAGAGAGTGGGTCGCCTCTATGCTGTCTGGATCTGGAAGAGGAGCAAAAACTTGGGAATATATGTTAGACAACCATTTTGTGACACAGACTACATAATCACTAAAGTTACTTTGAAGCATCTGGAGCTGTTGCGGAAAATATAGACCTAAGCTAGGGGCATTCGCAAAGAGTATCTCATATGGGCTGAGGCCTGTCTTCTGGTTAGAGATATACCGGATGAAGAAGAGTGCCAGGGGCAGGCACTCTGTCCAGGGGTTGTTAAGCTCATCCATGGCCTTAAGCTTCTGGCCATTGAGAGAACAAGTCTACACACACCAGTATGTATTCAAGGGTTTCGACTTTAGGCAGTTGGATGTAGTCAATTTGTAGTCTTTAAAAAGGGCAGTCAAGTCTGGGGGTGTGGTTGTTTTTACAGTCCTTCCTGCATTGCCATGGGCACAGATCATACAAGCCTGAGTAAACTTGGCCACTGCTACATTGACTCCTATAGCATGCCAATGTTTATACACTAGGTTAGACATTCCAGTCTTAAACAGGTGGGTGTTTCCGTGGGTGACCTGAGCACTGGCTGGAAACTTCCCACGTTCCCTCTGGGGTCACCCTGGCCCCCTTTTCTTCCCATCCGGCCTCTTTTTCCTTGCTGGCTTGAGAATGCAATGTTCTGAGCATTTAAATGTCTACTGGCCGGGAAATATCTTGGTATATTGCTGCAATCCCTACAGGGTCGTGTGTTTCTGTGCAGCAGCTTTTGCTGCTTGGTCAGCCCACTGGATTCCTTGAGCCTCAGGGGTTTTATCTGAAGAATTACCCTTGATTTTGAAAATAACTACCCTCTTTGGCAACAGCAGAACATCCATTAGAGATTTTACACTCTTGTCATTTTCGCTTGTAATATGCTGAGAGGAAGGACAGCCTTCCAAATGGGGACATAATCTTAAGCAATTCCAAAAGCATATCTGGAATTAGTGAAGTATTTGCAATTTTTCTTCCAAAGCCTTGAGCTCAGCCTCTTGTGTAGATGAGGGGGCAGTGGTTCTGCCTTGATGGTCTTGTGTTGGGTTGGTATAAAACTTTCCCTGGACACCATACCACGATCCATCCACACATCCTAGAAAATTTATGGGTTTTCTAGGGGGGTGTCTACTACATGATCAAACCCTGACTCAGTTGAGTCATGTGACTCAACTGAGTCAGAAAGGTACTGAGCCAGGTGGCTCATTCTATCACTCCCTTCCTCCTCCAGAGGCAGCAGAGTAGCCGGGTTTAGGGTTGTGCTCTGCTGAATGGTGACATTTGGGGGCATAAGTATTGCACAATGAAGTACAAGGTGTCTGGCAGCGGACAGGTGTTTGGGTTGGGTAAGTATGGCAGAAATTTCATGATGGGCAAGCACAGTGATACGGTAGTTTAGTACTATGTCAGAGCTTTTATAAAGCATGAGTTGCACTGCTGCCACAGCGTGGACACAGCGTGGACGGTGGTTTGAATATGGCAGAGTAATAGGCCATGGGATGTTGTCTGCCTGCCCTGGTTTGGGGGAGTACAGCTGAGGCATGGCCAAGAGATTCAGTGCAGTAAAGTCTGAAAGGTTTGCTGTAGTCAGGGAAATTTAGAGCAGGGGTGGAGCTAATGATGGAAACTCTCTATGACCTCATCTGTTACGCAAAATGGTAGCAATGACAGGCAGTCATACAGGGCTACTTCACAAAGGCACAAAAGATCCCAAACAAGAGCACAGCTCACAATATAATCAAAATACAAATTTATTGGGTTCCAAGCATTAAAAAACATATAAAGACATGATTAAAAACTGACACCTATTGCATTACCCAAAGGTTCTGGTTGGAAGTAATCCAGTCAGAGACCTGGGATCTTTTGTGCATTTGTGAAGTAGCAGAGTTTATTGAGTGGCACAGGCCTTGGTGCACGCTTGTGGAATTAATTTATTTAGGCTGTGCCTGTTGGTTGTTAGTTTGCAGTCATACAGGGATTGCATAAGGGCAGAGGCATTTTTAACCCAGGGCCTACAGCATGACACAAGGCCTAAGACGACTTTTGGGGATTTAGTGGCTGTGGGCAAAGGTATGTTTTAAATTGCAGCTTCACAGTCTGATGTAAGGTGTCTGACACCAGCTGATATACAGTGCCCCAAAAAGGCCATCTCAAGCCATCTCTAACAGACTGGTCTCCCAATCGCTTCCTTCCCAGTTAGTAAGTCTAGCTATATACTGTTCTCCAGACTGATAGGAAGTATCATCAGCATCACAAAATCCCACAGCAGAAGCAATGATTTGAGAAAATGCATCCCCTGCTTTGCGTTGCACTAAATGTTCCAAGTCCCTCCAGCAACATGAAAAAGCATTTCCAATCTTTGCCATCTTCCTACAAAAACAGGCAATTCCTCTGGGTTGGGGATTCTATTTATTATAGCAAGCGTCTCACTAGGAGACCAAGGCCGATATTCAGGCTCATCAGGCCCATAATTTGCCCCCCTGAGGGGGCTAATATCAGGGAATTTATAAATAGGTGTAAGTCGTGATAGATTTGGTCTAGATGACATAGATGCGGATTATATTATTGGGGACAATAAATCTCTACATTTATAAAAGGAAGCAGGCACTTTCCTGTGATTGCGGTTCACTTAAGTATGAATAGGGTGTGTCCCTGGACAGATCAGGCTAAACTGTGGCACTGCCTTGGTACAGGAGCAACTACTGCAGGCACAGTTTTATTTGGTGGGACATATAAATTTGGGAGCACATTGGGAGCATAACTCCAGCCATTCATGATTACTTTGCCAACAACTGCATTCCCATCCCCCCACATACAGGGGTGGAGCAGCCTGATTACATTTTGGAGGGTGGGAGGAGGCTTGCAAAGGAATGTTATAGATGGTGGAGGGAGTTCCTGTTTGAAAGCATATTGGATGAGTGGAGCATCACACACAATGGTGGGGGCTGTTTTGCTCAAAGCTGGAACATGCGACATTAAGAAAGCATTTCCTTTGTCCCGACATGTCCTGTCAGCCATCTTAAAGGCAATAGCTTTTTCTGATTAACTGATTTACCATCAGTAACCTCTGCAGATATTTTCCACCATAATTCAGCTTGCAACAAATGAGTAGTATCTTGCAAAAATGTTTTCCAAAAATTCTCATTCAATTCACAGTCGTATTCCAAACGTTAGTCTTCCATGTGAACAAAAGAAACAGTTGAATCCATCCCCTTCCTTTTGTACCAGGTATGACATAACAAAATAACAAAATACAGTTAAGACAGTTTTAATTAACATAGGAGTGTTGCATAGTAATTAGATCCTAGATCCTCCCAGGTGGTATCACTTGAGCATGTCATTTTCATATTGGCCACTAGATGGCAGTTCAGACTAAATTACAGTTTTTAGCATTTCTCACAATGTCACAGTAATCAATAATCTCGTATCAAGTTTACATCATGAAGAGCTATGCTCAAAAAAGTATCCAGACTATTGATCCTTCTGTCTTTTATCTGCAATCTTACTGTAAACTTTCTTACTGTAAAAGAGAAATGGATCAGTTAAACCAAAATAGCACAAATGGATGTTTCAGATATTCTTTATTTCCTTTGAACCATACTGTTTTGTTGAGAACAATGATCAATTACAATTAAAAATTGGATCTCTTTCAAACAGGGAAATACAATAAAATAGGGGACATTTTGGGTATTTGGGGCAATTTTCAGAACATAAATTTGCACAGAAAACCTTTAAGTGTTTTAAATGGTGTTCTACACGTGACAGGGTGAAATAAAATACAGTCCAGTTCAGTGTCAATTAAATCATGATTTGATTTAATGTTTATTAAAAATATATTTTTATAGGGTCCAACATTATTTATCTTAATGGCAGAAGTTCAATATTGTACCGCTTTCATCAAAAGTCAATGAGCACAACCAAAGATGTTATTTCTCTCAAGTTTAAGTCAATGCAGAGTGATGGTGTGCTAATTCATGGAGAAGGGCAAAATGGAGATCACATCTCATTGGAACTTATAAAAGGCAAACTTTGCTTAATTATTAATCTAGGTAAGTTTTTTTTTCTCATTAAGCATTATAGACAATTTTGACATAAATTGATCATGATATTATAGAAGACCATTAACCTTGCACTTTAGTTATAGGTGGATTTTAGAAGTTTATGTATGTAGTTTTAACTTTTAATGTAGAATACACAGGATCTACAGTATATGGTCTTGGCATGAGTTATATGGGAATAAAAAAACTCAGCTTCCTCACAAACAGTTTGATTATTTCAATGCAAACGTCGCCCTGCACAAGGTTTTAGAATGATGCCCCCAGCCGCAAATGTCCATATACACACATTTAGAAGAAATAAAAAAAGACAGAGGGAACACACAAAAGAGTAAGATAGATATGAATGTTGCACGTGAAAAGAGAGAGAGAGATAGAGGGAGTGAAAGTGAAGTAAGTTAGAACTGAGAGTGAGAGACAGACAGACAAACTGACCATTTGCTGAACGAGTGAACGAACATGTGACTCGTGTACTGTACGCTCCATGTTCTATTTGTGGCCAATTTCTGTTTGCATATATTGATGATAATGCAACAAATGAGAAATACAACGCAAGACCCAGGAATGAATTCGCGTTGATCTCTTGATTGCAGTGGGCATTTCCACAGAACAATTATCATCTCATTGCATCGCTTGAGATGAAGGAAAGGTGTAAAAAATCAAAGGGAGGAAATGTGGAAACAAGAGATAGAAAGGAGGAGGCAAAGTCGAAAAGTAGAGAAAGACCTAGAGATGGTATAATAGAGGGAGATGGAAAAAGAGTGGAGAGGAGATATAAGAGAAAGAAGAGAAGGTGTAAAATAAGAGAAGGAGGAAATGGTAAAAGATACACAGGAAAGATCAAAAAAGGAAATAGCAGAAGGGTGCCAAGAGAAGGAGATAGATGGTATGTTGAAGTGACATGAAAACGGATTAAAAAAAAAGAAAAAGGAGGGAAATTTGAAAGGTAAGATGGAAGAGTACATTAAAAAGGAATGGGATAAGGGGGGGAGGGGGATAAGGAAAGATGGAAGCACATAGCAGAATGAGAAATGCAAAAAGAAAATCAGAAAATAAATTAATAGTTCTTATGGCACCCCTATACAAAGAGATCAGGATGGCACCCTTCGTGACTGCAGTGCTTCCAAAGCAAGCTGAATTCTACTAGTCATGCTAGGCATCTGAAAAAAGACCTCTGCCCATCCCCTTCAGCCTCTATATAAAGGAAAATCTCCTTCCAGTGGTCTAGTAGCTGTAGCTGGTAATGTCATTATTTGCATAAAAGGCATTCTTGATTACCTTATGTGGCAGAAAGTGCTATATTCTCACTGTTCTTACAGAAAAGAATCCCCTCCTATGCCATATTGCCATATACTGACATGACATACACAGAAGCCTCTTTCCTCTACTCTTATTGAATGCTCTTCTGGTATGGTTACTCAGGGGTATAAATTGACTATTGGACGGATATATTTTTTACTTAATTATTAGATCTAACCTAACTTTGCAATCTTTCAGGGTACTCTGCTTCCATTTATAAGTTTAGTTACCTGTCTAATTTTACCCAGTGTTTCCTTATTTAGTGTGTATTCATGGCACACATTGCCCCCTCCCATGTGCATAACCTTACATTTATCCATATAAAAATTAATTTGCCATTACTGTACATACTTCCAATTTATCTAAATATGTTTGTAGCTGCATGTGTTTCTGTTTTAAGTTAATTACTTTACACAGCTTAGTATCATCAGCAAATATTGATATAGGGTCGATTCATGGTTGGAGCGCCAAAAACCAAACTAAGCACAAACGATTCTGCATGCACCTAAACGCAAAATTCATGGGCTTGTGTGCGCACATGGTGCACCTGCAGAGCGCACCAAATTTCATGTGCCCGGGTTGAGCACAAAATTCCTTTTCTGGTGCCTTCCATCTGAAATGCTGCTGTTTAGAAGTGAAATGACCCCGGACCCTTGTGCATTTGGCCGGCTAAGCCCTTAATTGTTCCCGATGTCCCCCCCCCCCCATTTCTCCCCTTTGCTTTTTCTCCATAGCGATTTGATTTCATTGGACAGGTAAGAAAACCTAGCGGTGGGGTTTCACACAGCGGGCATGCCAAATCAGGAGGAAACAAAAAGTCAGAGGAAGAAGTTAACAGTAAGTAGAGTGGCTCAGGTAGTATGATTCAGAAACAGAATAGAGTTTAATCCATCCTTTGTTATAGCAAAGAGTGGTCAGATTAGAGAAAGAGCTGAAGGTATAAATATTAGAAAGGGTCTGGAAAGGAGCAACGGCAGCTTTCAGCTCCTGGGAGCTAAGTATGCTTTGATTTTACTCTTAGCCTAGAAAAGTTCTGCTTCTATATGTAAAACCTTGAGTGCTCATACCCCCTGACTATGGCGGCATATCTATGGCTACCATGATGTTCTGCTCATTAGCTGCCAAAAACAGGCAACCATCTAACAGATTTTCGTACCCTCGCTTTTGCCCATAGTTATCCTTTAAGTGCATTTGTCGTTGCTATGAGTTGAAATCACAGGGGTAACATCCATTCACTATAAATCCTCCAGAAACTATAAGTAGCACAGTCACACAGATGGAAAATATCTTTTTGTGCCAGCATGTCCTGTACATAACCATTAATTGTAGAACTTATTACTTCCACTTTTAGATGTCACACCACTATACTGCACAATGAGCCTTGTTATATATTTCATTTTTCTATAATAAAAAGTTAGCTGCTAGAAGTATGATTGTTATTGTACCACTAGTTTTATGCTTCCTTTGTTCTTCTTTAAGGAAATGTGCAGTTTCAAAATTCTAATCCTCATGTTAATGTCTCATTGGGAAGCTTACTTGATGACCAGCAATGGCATTCAGCTGTCATAGAACGCTTCGGACGACAAGTCAATTTCACTGTTGACAGACATGCTCATCACTTCTTCATTAAAGGAGACATCTCCTATTTGGACATAGATTATGAGGTGTGTGTTTTGAGTATGTTACCATTTTATTTACACACCACTGGATTTGACAAATCATTTGCTTACAATTCCATTTACTATGTGACCTTATGCCATGATATTTTAAAGGTAGTTATTGAATAAGACATATATTGTAAAATGAACTTCAGACTGGGTAAATCAGAAACTCGATTTAGGCAGTGCTCTTTGAGTGTGCCAGCTTGTAAATCTCAAGGGTAAATGTACTGTAGCTTAAAGCAAATGGAAACCCATTTCTGTGTCCACCTCTTCCCCCGTCAGTCTTCAAAGAAGTCCGTGCTTTTCCACCACCGAAGCCAAGTCCTGTGGCACTTTCAAGTAAGCCATTTGGTTCTTTTAGATTCCAGGGCCCAGCTGCGGGACTTTAACTGTCATTAGGGAGAGGATTAGCATAATTATGGGTAAGGTTTAAAGAGTTACCTAATAAAATTATTACATTAACTGTTTTTAAGGAAAAAGGTGTCTAAGGAGCTTCACAGGATTTAAATCCATTATTTTTAGCTTGCCTCAACACTGTTTAAAATAGAGTGATAGTGAAAAATGCCTTTAGGCTGTGTGTAACTATTTCCACCCAGAACATCCTCCCCATTTTTATGTCTGTGGAAACCCCATTCTACAATCAGTTAGGACAAGAATAGTACTGAAGATTAAAACCGATCAGTGGTTTTTCCTTTGGGGCAACCCAGGGCTTTTTAACTGAAGGTGGGTGAGTTACAGTTGACCTATAGTCATTTTTACTAGGTCTGCCTTAGCAGTTTTCAAATTTGAGAAGGCCTATTGGATTAATGCTGTGCTATACATCTTAATATTTTGTCAGTTAGTGAGAAGTTTTATCCAGGTTACCATAAAAGGGGCATCTGTAATTGGCTTTTCTTTTCAGGATATGCCCCCCCCCCCCCACCAACTTAGAACACCCTGACTAGAGATGAGCGAACCGGTTCGGACGAACCGGAATTCGCTCCGAATTTCAGAAAATATTCGATTCGGAACGAACCCGAATATTTTGTGGTTCGTGCCGATCGAATTTTTCCTGAAATTAAAAAAAAAAAATGCCGGCATGGTGGGAGCCGGCCGGCGGGCCGGTAAAGCCGGCCGGCCCGCTCCCACCATGCCGGCATTTAAAAAACAAAGACAAAAAAAAAAAGAAAAAATGCCGGTATGGTGGGAGCGGGCCGGCCGGTTCCGCGCTGACAGCGGAACCGGCCGGCCCGCTTCCACCATGCCGGCATTTAAAAAACAAACAAAAAAAAAAAAGCATTTTTGCCGGCATGGTGGGAGCGGGTCGCCCTCTGATGACGCGCCCTCAGATGACAGCTGAGCGCGGCGCCGGCCTCCACGCTCCGGACCTGCAGGTAAGTGTTTGCCTTTTTTCTCAAATGCCGGCATGGTGGGAGCGGGCCGGCCGGTTCCGCTGACAGCCGGCTTTACCGGCCCGCCGGCCGGCTCCCACCATGCCGGCATTTTTGATGGGGAACTTCGTAAAAGTTCGATTCGGCCGAACCCGAATTTCTTTGTGAAATTCGGCGAATCGGCCGAATCGAACTTTTCAAAAGTTCGCTCATCTCTAACCCTGACCAGCAGCACTGAGTTTAGAGTATACAGTGTTATGTGTCAGGGTGTGCACTTCTCCAGGGAAGTAGTTAGGCTTTCTGGCACTCAGGGCAAAGATTCGAAATGGCGCTCCCCACCTGTGCTCAGGCGCCTCTTGACCTGCTGCAGCCGAAACCCCTGCCCACACTCTTTGACCTTTTCATCTGGTCAGTGAGGGAGCATGCTCGCTGGTTACTGAAGGAAGGTTAAACAAATTATCTTTCAAAAACCTCCCAAGCCCTACACCTTTATTTTTGTGTTTTGCTCTACTATATTAGGGTCACAAATTGGCTCCAAAGCTGGTAATAGCTGATAATAGCTAGTGTTGTATGTTGGCAGCCACAAATAACAGAGAGAGATCATGTTTTTTCCAAATAAATTAGAAAAGTAATTTTCATCCTTATATAAAAGCGATGAGGGTTATTTCCTGAAATTGATTCCACTCACTTCTTGAAAATTTGATCTTGACAGAGTAATTCCACTTTAAATGGGCTTTTTTCAGTCCATTATTAGGTGCCGAAATGATGTGCTAAATGTGCTGAACTTATCTGTGATTTGTTTTCTTTTTTGTATGTGTTCATGTTAGCAACATACACCAACGTGGTGTTTTGGAGTACATATCAGAGACTTCCTGATTCTGTCTTGATAATCATCTAAGGCAGAGATCACAGTTTTAACCTAATCTGCTCTAATTCAAACTCTACAGATAAAGGGATCATAATCTTGTGCTCCAGTAGCCAAAGGGTTATTGGCAGCGTTCTTACCTGGGGAGGTCATTACTACTGCTTGATTTAGCCAAAGCTGCTGATGAGTTCACCTGTTACAGTAGAAGCATTCAGTAGTCAGTAGTAGTTAGATTTTAGTCAGTAGTTTTTACTCAATGCCAGGAAATCTGCTCCCACTTTAGGATAATAGACACACAGAAATATAATAAACTTGGGAACATAATGCTGGTAAGTAAATCACAGCTCTGGGGCACAATCATAACACAAATGTTTATTTTACATCCCATAAGAGGAAAACAATAAGGCAGAACACCAAAAACCTGACAAAAAGGGAATTTCCTTTTAAAAGAACTTTTCCATCATTTTTTGAGGACCTCTCCATCTCAGCACCCAATCAGATTTAAGACATTTTTGGTTTTGCATCTAATTAGATGGGAAAGTATAGATTTTCTATAAGTAAGCAGAGAAGTTCTACAAGTAAATAAACAAGCTTGGGACACTTTGGTAAAGTTAGTCATTTGTATATTGTCACAGATAGTCCCATAGAAATTTGAATCCATGTTAAGGGAAAAAATTGAAGCTTAAGACAGGGAAGGGAATGGCACTCTGGTATTGAGTTACAATACATAGCCTGTTTATGACCCTAACATACTCTTGTGACATTAACCAATTAGCTCAAACGCAGACCTATTGCCAAATTATATATACCCATACTCTGCTTAAATATTTCAACATTAAATAACAGTGTGCACAAGCATTTTACAAAGAGAGACCATTGTATTAGCAGCATTTTAGCAGTACTTGAGCCAATAAAGCAAAATGAATACAAATGACCCTTGATGAACAGATAACTGCAGGGGCCGTCATAATTTGTCTGATTTCTGCTTAATTACCATCAGGCTCTTTATTGTCTATATGTTGTCAACTGCCTGATAAAACAGTGCTTGACAACATCAAAGGGCCCAATATGACAAGAGAGTTAAAGCTATGTTAAAATCTAGAAGTTCTGTAACACTTAGATCTGAAGTTTCAGGCTGGTTCTTCTAATCTACGTTATAGAACTTCTAGATTTCAACGTGTAGCTTTTACTCTCTAGTCACCTGACCTAATGTCCCTGGCAGCAAGTGGTGTTGTCTCAATACCAAATATACATATATATTTCATATCTTCCTGGAATAAAAATATATTTTAGTACTTAGTATTTAAATAAGATATAGTTCAGAGATATAATTTTTTTTTTTGCAAATATATCTTATTTTATTTTCCATTTAAACAGAGAAACAAGGGAAAGCACAATATACAAGGCAGGTACATCAATCTGGATCAGCTGCAGTAGGTTGCATTATCGGCAAAGTAACTATAGCTCTAGCCCACCCTGCATCTACTCCCCAGGCTAAATCCATCACAGTCGAAGATCGTCCCCTGGGAAGTCAAGAAGCACAATGAACATTCAGGCATAATTCTCAGTGTTAAGGGACTCCCCTTAGAAGCACACGTCACACACCTTGCAACCCCCTCCCTATAGAGGGGAGAAAGCGAAAAGAAAAAAGAAAAAAGGGGTAGAGAGAAGGGAAGGGAAACAGGGAACATCAGACACAGGCCCTCAGGGCATTAGCAAGATGTTCCATGACCAGCACATGCAGGAGAGGAGACAGGGGGCAACCTTGCTGGGTGCCATTCCTGATGTTGAATGGGCCTAAAAGAGAGCCGTTGACTCTCACCCTTGCCCTTGCGGTTGGGTTGCCATACAGGACCATAATCCTTTCCAGCATAGATGGGCCCACCCCTGCTTGCATCAATGTGGCTTTGAGAAAGCCCCAGTGGACCCTGTCAAAGGCCTTTTCTGTGTCTACTGCAAGCAAGCAGGAGGGGATTGAGCAAGCCTGGGCGTAGTAGATGGGGAGATTGTTTTCAATGTGTTATCCCTGGCTTCCCTCCCTGTGACGAACCCCACCTGATCTTTGTGGACCAGCACTGGTAAGAGAGGCATGAATCTTTTGACATCCACTAGCATATCCATTTAGCATTTGGCATCCACATTAATCAGTGAGATAGGCCTATAGTTCCCTGGTAAGATTCTGTCCTTATCAGGTTTCGGAATGACCGATATAGGGGCACTAACTAGATATCTTGTTATGAAAGGTGCCCCCATTGTTTTATAGAACCTGGGGGTAAACCCATCAGGTCCCGGGCTTTTCCCTACAGGTGTTCCTCCGATGGCCCCATTCACCTCCTCCAAAGTAAAAGGATCTTCCAAAGCCTCCTGTCCCCTGAAGAAATGGGTGGTAGAGCTGTATATCTCATGTATTAGATGGTGGGCTGTGTTTAGAATGCCCTTTTATGTTGTTTTATGTAATTTCCTCCCACTAGCATCCCTGAGGCTGGGAATATATGTGCATTTCGCCTTGGGGGGAAGGGAATTGGCTAATAGCGTTCCACGCTTATCCAAGAATTCATAAAAGCAGGCCCTGCACCTATCCCTAAATCTGAGAAAACATTGGTCATACAGACCTCTCAATTTCTTTCTGGCCTCCATAATCGCTCAAGTCAGTGCGAGAGGAGGTAGTCTTATGGACCAGTTCAAGCTTTTGTATTTATTCCAGCGTGTCCTTAATCTGCTGCAAGTGCTCCTTTTTAAGCCTAGCCCCATGTTTGATAATTCCCCTCATCACACACTTAAGCGCCTCCCATTGTACTGGTAGTGGGGTTTGGTCTTTGCAGTGGTCCAGGTGGAAGTTGTCTATGGTTTCTTTAACCTTTTAAGTGCCAAGCACGTAATACCTACGTGCTCGCATGTCCGTGCCTTAAGTGCCAAGCACGTAGGTGTTATGTGCTTGACTTTCCCCACCTGCTAGTTAAAAAAAAAATTAAAATACTCACCTGACCCCTTGATAGATCCGGCCGGGTCTCCTCTTTAATTTGGTGCCATCCGATCCCCTGTGGGAGAGCCCCCGGGAAAAGAGCCACCCCCCCCCCCTTCGGCAGCAGCAGCTGCTAACTGTAAAAAAAAAAAAAAATGACATTTACTTACCTGCCTCGCGCTGCCTCCCGACAGATCTCCTCTTCACTGGGGGGGCCTCTGATCACCCCCCCAGGCTCTTCCATGGCGAGGAGAGGGCAGAAATCGCCCTCCCCCCCACTTCCTGGATCGCGACTGCTAGCCACGCCCCCTGGGGGCGGGTGACATCATTGTGATGTCACCAGCAGCCAGCTTCTTAAGACCAGCAACTGAGTCTGAGAATCAGTCTGCTCGGGTGCTTGTAGGAGAGAGGTGGGGAGGGGGAGAAGGCTGTGATCGCCCCCCCCCCAGGCTCTCTCCTCCAAACACCCGAGCAGACTGTCAGCTGTCATCGGAGATCGCGGGGGGACAGAGGATCGGATTCTCTTATAGCAGTTCACATGGCTGGGGGCTGGCAAGTCACCTGCTAACCCCTGGCACCCCGATTACCTGCCTCTCCAAAGCCCGGGGGGGCAGAAGAGCCCGGGCCCACATAGGCTATGTGGGCTTGTAGGCTGCAGGGTGGGGGCGCACAAAAGCTGGCCCCTCCACTCTGTTCTTACAAGCCCCCATAGCTGATCCCGGGCTGGTAATGCTGGGTAAGGGGGACCCCATTTCATTTTATTTTGGATTTTTAAGGGTTTTAACCCTTAAAATTCCCCCCAAAAATTGAGTCCCCCCCCCCCTATGTCATTTTTTTTTAAATTAACCCCTTATGTTCTGTAGCCCAGCAGCTATGAAAGGCTTCCAGCTGCAGCAGGAGAGCAGAGGCCAGATTGATCAGCGTGGGACACAGGGATGGATGGGAGGTAAGTATTAAAAAGTATTTAAAAAATAAATAAATATAATATTTTTTCTGCTTGTTTCTGTGTTTTTTTTTACACGTAACCCCTTGTGAACTGTTAAGGGATCCATGAGATCCCTATACCAGTTCACAAGGCTGGGGGCTGGCAAGTCACCTGCTGCTAGCGGGTGACTTGCCATTAACCCCCAGGACCCCAATTACCTGCCTCCCCAAAGCCCGGGGGGGGGGGGGCAGAAGAGCCCGGGCCATGGCTATGTGGGCTTGTAGCCTGCAGGGTGGGGCACTATAGCTGGCCCCCTTGCACCCTGTTCTACAAGCCCCCATAGCTGGTCCAGGGCTGGTTATGATGGGTAAGGGGGACCCCATGTCATTTTTGGGGGGAGTTTTAAGGGTTTTTAACCCTTAAAATTCCTCCAAAAATGAGTCCCCCCCCCACCCTATGTTATTTTTTTTTTAATTAACCCCTTATGTTTATAGTGTGGATAGTAGTAGTATTTTATTTGTAAATGTTATAAAGTGCTATTTTCAGTTTAGGGAGTCTCCTGGGTAAGAATGGGGAGGATACCAATACATATGTGGTACCGTTGTAATCTGGAGAAATTGGGATTTCACATGCAATATGGTTTTTTCTAATAAAGTAAATGTTTTATTTAAAATAAAGGAGACAAGTGTCTAAAAAATATTTATTTTTTTTATTTTTTTATTTTTTTGTTTTTTTACACAAAAATATTAAAAAAAACTATAGAAAAATTATAAGAAGTTTGTCAGCCAGCCCAAGATGTTGAAAAATCTTCCATTTTATTAAGCTTCCATTGTTAAAATCAGCAATCCAACAGGAACAATCATCAGAATATGAACAAGATAAGGCCTAACGCCAAAGAAAAATTATAAACAAGACATTTCATGTTAAAGCCTAAACTCTACTGAAAAATATCTATAATTTTCCTGGAAGTTCCGGCAAAAAATCACGGTTAAACATGGCGCAGAATGGGGAAAAATGATCTGTCAACAGAGGGTGACAAAACGTCAAGTAGGCTGGCAATTAAAAGAGTTAATAGTACCTATGCATGTTGGGTATTGTTCTGCTCGGGGGATCTTGCTCTTTCAGTTTTAGCTTGTTTTTTCTTGTTTGCATATTTATATTTTAGGAAAACATGTTATTTATTCTTTTTTTTTATTAATTTTTTTAGGGAAACCCTGTGCAACCTAAGAATTCTTCCAGGGATAACTTCCAGAAAGGTGAGCCTACTACAACAAGCTGGGTACTCTTAGAAAGCTTAACATGTGTACTTTCAGGGAATATATGGTTTATTGGGGATATTCCAAATGTAAAGGGTTGTTTTGGTTGAAAAATTGCAAGGTGCACACTTTGTCTGCTGTTACGCGCACGCTTTACTTTGTGGTGTTTGCCAACTCTTCCCTTGACAGTACCTATGCATGTTGGGTATCGTTCTGTTTGAGACATGTTGCTTTTTGAGATTTTACTTGTTATTTCTTGTTTGCATATAGTTTTTTTTTTTAGGAAAATGTGGCTTGATTCTTTCGTTTTATTCTTTTTTAGAGAAACTTTGTGCAACCAAAGAATACATTGAGGCATTACTTTTAGAAAACTAAGCCCACATAAACAAGCTTGGTACGTTTAGAAAGCTTGAGGTGTGTACTTCCAGAGAATATATAGTTTGTGGGGGGTATTTCAAATGTAAAGGGTTGTTTTTCTGGAAAAACTGCAAGGTGCGCATAGCTATGTTTCAGTTTGGGGGAGTCTCCTGGGCAGGAAAGGGTGTCTACCTATATATATGTGGTACTGCTGGGACCGAGAGAAATTGGGGTTACACACGCATTTTTTTATTGACAAACTTACATTTTTTATTACAAAAAAACACTACAAATTGCAAAAAAAGGATTTTTTTTTTTTGCACATATTTCACCAAAAAGTATTAAGAATACACTAAAAAAGGCCAAACACGACATTTCATGTTGCCCAGACTCTTTTGAAAAAAACAATATATAATATATAACATGTGTCGTGCAAAATAGTGAAACATGGTCTGGCAACAGAGGGTGACAAAAGCTGCAGGTAGGCTGGCAGCGAAAGCGTTAAGCTCCGTCAAGCAAGGGCCATCTTTTGTAAATGATCATTGAGTTGCCAGTTGCACTGTGTGGGCGTTAAGTCAGGGATCGGAAGGGTCAAGTAAACTGGTGCGTGGGACGACTAGATCTGCCCTACAGAGGATTGCGGGTCCCACGTCAGGTTGTGATGACTGGAAAAAAAAGTAGTTCAGGCAGCTATATATGGTGTGATTGTGTGAAAAAAACGTGCAATCCCTATCCCCTTTGTGTGTGATTCTCCATATGTCTACCAGCTGGAGGGCCTAAAGTGCTTTAAAGGAATTTATTACATTTGGAGTAAGGCTATAAGGATTTGCCCTGTGAGGAGTCTATCCTTGAGTCGAGTGTCAGGTCAAAATCCCCTCCCAGAATAATAATACCTTCTGCAAGCTCTTGAGTCCAAACCCACCGCTACCTGGTCTTGATTTGGCAAATAAAAGTTAGCTAAGGTGTATATCATCTCGTAAAGTGTAAACTTGAGGAGCAAATATCGACCATTCGGGTCAGCCTTAAAGTCTAGAACCCCCATAGGCAAGCCCTTATGCAGAGTGATCAAGGCTCTCTTAGATTTGGACTCAGGGTTAGGGCTATGGAACCATCAGTCATAGTATTTATTTTTGATTTTTGGAAATTTCCAAATGCGAAAGTGTTTTTCCTGTAACAAGACTTTCTCTTTCTGGAGACCATATATGATCTTAGCTCTCTTTTCAGGGAAGTTTAACCCCTTTGAATTAAAGGTGCACATTTTTAAATCAGTCATTGGGAATTTTCCAATCTTCCAATCTTCGTTTTAACATCTCGTGGGTACACATCTCGCGGGTGGGTAGGGAGCCTGAGCTTTCCTAAGGGGTCTTGCCTTAGCCTCGCTTTGGCCCTGTGGTCTGGGTCCCCAGAAGAATTAGGGTGTGGGAGGAAAAGAAGAAGGGGAATAAGGCTATAGTGTCTTTGTAGGGGAGACAAGAAGTAAGGAAAGTGTTAAAAAAAAGAAAAAGAAAGGAAGACGACTCCCCTCAAAAAGCAGCAAATTAAAGAGCAATTAAAAGTGATGGGGAGATTAACTCCACATGTCTGCGTTAATCCTAAAAGGCCTTATTCCCGCAGAACAATGCAGAGGATTCTTGGGGAAAAGTGGCCTCTCAACCCAAAAGCAAGGTCCCATCTGCTCATCCGCTCAGTACTAGCTGACCTCCTGCAGGCCCATAACCTAAACCTTAAAACTCTAGCATTAACTGTAAATCATGAGAGAAAACACAAATCTTACAATCATATCCTTGTGTGAACTTTCATTTACATGCAGAGAAGGGCAGCAGCGGGGGGGGGAGGGGGGCTGCGGTCATCGGAGGCAGGGGACCAGCATAGAAACCAGCATAAAAAAGAGAGCTTGACCCCCCACCAGCCCATTCGCCCCCCACTCGGACCTGGCAATCCCCCCCCACCACCTGACTTAACTTGAAGAGGGGGAGGAACAGTCCCCCACCCAGCCTCTACAAAACACCAGGCCCCCTGACGGAAGACCAGATCCGACTGTGGCACAGGGTCAGGGAGTTCCGCCCTGTGGACCTGGGCCCCCCCAACCCAGGACATTTGTTAGTCCATGTGACTAAAAGTCACTTTAGGATTTGTCCCGATATCGCGGGCTCTCCCATTGTGAATAATTATGCATGAAGGAGCATGCAATGTAAGGCCCCTTGGCCCGGTGAGACCTAGCAAGCAGTCCAATATGAAAGCCATTAACGTTCCTCTTCCAGGGCCCCACGGAACCCCCCCACAACCTCTCCACTGTTCCCGATTGGTGCCGGAGGGGTTCTGATTGAAGACCAGCCAGTCCAGAAGCGGAAAGGCTTCTACTTCCAGAAATCAAACAAGCCCCCCTTTCTTAGCAAGATAATGGTGGCATTATCATTATCCTTTCAGATTATGAGGTCGAAGGGATGCCCCTACTTGTAGGTGGCCCACGTCTCCCGCAGCTTGTCCAGAACTGGTCGGAGAGTGCGTCTCATCTGCAGTCTCCTCCCCCAAACTCATGGACCACTCTAGATCTAGGGATAAAAGGTGCGGGTTAACTGTTGGATAGCCAGGAGGAGTTAGCCTGGGGTGGACGTCCGCGAATACAAGGCACCTTGTTGAGCCCCGTGTCCCCTCCGCGGCACTGACACCATACTGACCCAGGGGGGCACTGTTCTCCTTTTCAAATACAGCATATGGCGAGCCACTTCCCTTGTGTAGAGTTATATGATCTACCTTCTGTAGTGAGGGTGTTTTATGCCACTGTGTGGGGTGTGTAGCTAACCGGTTGCTGACTGAAGAGGCAGGGGAGCCAGCACCAGTGTCCCCATGCATGGCCACTGGCAGTCTAATGGCCAATCCCCCCCCCCCGCCCCCCCCGGGATTCTGTCTCGGGGGGTTAGCTGTGCCTCCGGGACCTTTCCCCCCTCCCCACAATCAGTGCCCGCAGTTTCTGATTTCCCCCCTCTACCTGGCTCACCTGCACGGCTGTAGCATAAGCCAGGGAAGCTGTGTCCTCGCTGACAGGCTCATACCACTCCCTCCCGGGGCATTTGGCTCCTTCATTCATGCCGCCTCCCTCTTCATCTACCACGTGGGCAGCAGCGGTGGTGGTGGCTCTCGCATCGGCTGTCTTCCTCCGCTCCCTGCTGCCCTCACTTTGATCCTCAGCTGCACAAATGACAGTTGTAGCTGTGACAGTGATGGCGCCTGTGATCTCCGCGGCAGTGGACCTGGTACCAGCTCTCTGCCCCCGCTCTCCACCTTTTCCTCTGCCAGCGTCGTATTCTGCCTCCTCAATGCCAGCCGAGGCTCTTTGGGCTTCAATGCAGCTCCACATCAGGACCTGCAGGTAACAGTGGCACTTCTGGTGGATACCGGGTCTCCCAGGCAAGTGCTCCCCCTCCTTTTCCCACCTTGCGTGCCCCGGTGATTTGTGCGCCATCTTGGATGGGGATTCTCTCTGCCCCATTGCTCCAGCCTTAAAAAACTTGCTTCTGTGGCCAGGTAGGTTCAGCAGATCACTAAAAAAGTCCAGGGCAGAACAGGAGCTCACACTCCAGCTTCCTAATTCTTGCATGCCGAAGCCACATCCCCAGAAGATATTGTTTTGATTAGAATATTCACATCTTATTTGTAGCACTTCTCCTCGTACCTTCCAAAGTAACTTTCATGTATATCTCAAAATACTTGGCTAATACATTTATTCTGGTGACGGTTCTCATACTGACTTATCATAGCTGCTAATCTCATAACAGAGTAATTAATAGAACAATAGCTTGTAGCTGCAGTCATGTTTTTTAGCTGACACTATGCAAATTGTCTACTTTCAAAAAGTCCAGCTGCTGAGCCTTCACAGTGTAAATTGTCAGGGAGCTTTATGAGGGCCTCAGCGTGGGATATTAGAAAGAAAAAAACAGCAGCTCACAACACAAGACCTAGATGGGCCAAAATATTTTTGAGGGAGTTTAGTAAAAATTATTTTAATAGCTTCTTTTGCTTAGCAATTTGTAATTAGTACACCAGCAACTAAAACGCAAACTAAATGCACTAAATCTTGTAACTGTGATGAAAAAACAATGACCAGCGGGGAAAATACAGCACCCAGCATTTTAAGGAGGAAAGAATTCATAAATATACTATGGCGCACTGGAAAAAGGGCAATACAAAATGGCGCTCACTGGAGCTAGGGTAATCGGCAGATGGGTCCAACAGTTGTTGACATGGGCCAGCCAATAGTGCAAGAATCAAAGCTAATTATTAGTGTTCTGCACAGCAACTGCTAGCGTCAATGTAGTCAACATCACAGCGCCAAATAAGAAGGGAATGTCGGTGCTCATAATAAAAAAGGCCCTTAATCTGCATTATTTATGAATTCATACTTATATTTACTTATAATTAGATCAAATGGACCAATGGCTTAACTAGATGTGACCATGCCCTAGTGTGAACATTACATGAGGCCCCATCATGAATATGCAATGCCCTTTTTCCTGTCATTTTAATTTGGTTGCATTCCACTAGACTAAAACAGTGGACACTGATAGTGATTTTCTCATCTGTAAGTGAAGCCATGGGAGCAGAAATCTGATAAATAAGGCAGAGGAGGAGCAATGGTGCCTCCCCCAACCTTATGGGCCCTAGAGCGGCACTACTCCAGCATTCCTATAGTCACACCACTGAAAGTCATTGTGAAACAAATAAAAGAAAGGGTACTCAAATTTTTCTGCCCCATTAAACATTTCCTGGATGATGCCGGTGCTCAGAAATCCCCAAGTATCTGAGACTGGGTCTTCCAGTTTCCATGTATGTTCCTGTGGCCCCTCTCATCACTCATCACAGTGAATGCACACACCCACCCCATTCACTACAATAGAGCCCACCTCCTCCACTGACAGGGAAGGAGGAACTGTGGGGTGACAACAACAAACAGCGAGCATTGGTTGGGTGGCAAAGTATTTTGGTTCTTGCCAAGGTCTCCAAGAGCCAGAGCAGCGAGGGGGGGGGGGGGGGGGGAGAAAAGGTGAGAAACATTTTCTATGATTTAACATCTCCTTAATATTATCCTAATATAAATTGTGTTCAATTTGTTAAAATATACATGATTTGGTGAATAGTTATTGTTGGTTTTAGCATGCAAGGTTGTTTTAGACTGCAGTAAGGTTTGGAGGGATGTGCTATTGCTGGGAGAAGAAGAGTTGGAAAATTGTTCCTGGGTCTGGAAATGGTGAAGGGCTACAGAATAACAGTGTGAGATAAACAATGCTTTATTAACCAATGTGACAGCTTCCTATGCTGTGACATCTGGAGGTGAAGAAATAATTAATTCATAAAACATTTTTTGGAAAAGAAGCCGGTGTTTGTCTTGCTGCCTATATTTGAGCCCCTGGTACAGTAAGTCATTGACGACCTAATAATACATAAAATGGAAGAGGAAGATCTTCCTTATCATACCTTAAGACATGCAACGTAATTGGCTGATGACACAGTTTAATGTCACCAATACTGCTGCCGTTCCAATGTGTGTATTACTGCCTTGTTCCATTTTTATTGATGCTGTTTTTTTCCTCCTGGTATTCCTGTAATCATGTGCAAAGGGCAACGGTTTCTAGAAATGTAGGATAAAGAAAAATAAACAGAAAACAGGTCAATGAAATGTCATTCCAAGTTGTTACTGTAAACTTACTGTATAATGTATACAATAATTTTACAATTGTATGAGCAAAGAAGTTACAGATTAGAAAATAACAGTTTTATACTGTATTTTGAATTCCAGCACTGTTTATAAATGTATATCATTAGGGCCAGCAAATGTTCCTGTCTGATGTTTTGTTGTATGCGTTACATCTTAAAATAGAGAATTATGGCCAAGATAAAGCTGCAGTAATAGCAAGATATAGCAGCATTTCTGTGATTTGAAAGAACTGTTGTGTAATTAAAGTTTTTTGAAAATATTTTTAGAAGTGAAATATTCTGTGTTAAATACAAGGAGAACTTGAAATAGATTGGTTTAATTAAATGCTCAATTAAGGATGTAACTGCAACATTCAGTAACACACATTAGAAACTGGCTTAATGGCTATATTGATTTTTCTTTTCTTTCTAAGCTTAGTTTCGGAGGTATCGTGTCACAAGGAAAATCAGCATCAGTGCAGCAGAAGAATTTTCATGGATGTTTTGAGAACCTTTATTACAATGGCATGAATATAACTGATTTGGCCAAAAGGTTTAAACCTCAGATCCACATTGAGGTAAGTCTAGATTACTTTTTAAGCGAAATAATGTATGCAGCATCACCATTATACTGTATGTCTATGTTTAGAAAATGATTTTTAATGAATATAAATTTAGGTAAAAAATAAAAAAGTAGAATCCCTATTTAATGAGTTATCTTTCTGAAGCTATACTGGGGTTAAATTAGTGAGTCAGGCATATGGGAGAAGCTACTGTCATGGACTGTAGATTGACTTACCGCCAGCGGGGGTCAGTGGAGCAGCCTGGCCTCCATGTCAAGAACTCCTGGGGGCGCCCTATAAAAAGAGGCAGGGCCAAATGCTCAGGGCAGCAAGATTTAGTTAAGACTCTGCCAAAACTTTAATAACCTTTCATACCTCTGTTGAGAGTCTGTGGGACTCTTCCATACCTTTTTTTGTTTTTGCCTGCACTACTATTTCGTCTGTGCCTGATTCAAGGGTTTTTTCTGTCTAGTTTATGCCAGTTTATGTTTATACCTGACTGTAAGTTTTGGTCTTTTTCATCATCAATGTCTATTTAAGTTTATCTGGCCTGTGTGCAGTAAATCTGGTCACAAATCCGTCTCAGGGACCAGGGTCCATTTCTGGAGTTTGGGTGTTCTGCCATAATCTTTCAGCCCTGACCCTGATGGTACCTTCTCTAGCTCTAGTCCATAGTGCTAAGTCTGTCTCCTGCCTTTTGTCCAGTGCCCTGCCTCATCTCTGGGACCACATTTGATCCTAGGGACATGAGCTGTTCTTGGAAGCATCTTGCTGAATCACCCATGGATAAACTTTCCTGGAATTGTTTCATAGACTTTCTGATCATGTCTTGGTGAGTGTTCAGTGACTGCTCCTTAAAAGGGGGAGGGGGCAATGTCATGGACTGCAGAGTAACCAGTTGAAGCAGTGGAGCTTCCTGTCTGATTTAAGGTTTTGGTTTAGTTTTTCCTGCCTGGTTTGTGTCTTTATTTTATCATTAAAGTCTATCTAAGTTTTTTCAGGCTATGTGCAGTAACTCTGGTCACAAATACATAGGTAATACAGTTAAAATAAGATATCCCTGGAGCATTTTGGAATGTACAGGCCACTGTTCCTCTTTAAAGTGGGCCAATCACCAGGATTTAGCCTATCCTGCTCATTAGTTCTTGCCCTAGGGGCAGGGCCGGATTAAGTGTGGTGGAGGCCCCTGGGCACAAAATCTGGTGGAGGCCCCAAATACAGTTTTTTCCACTTAATCATAGTCCACCCAAATAACTGACTGGTGGTTGTCTGGCACCCGCCTACTTACTGGAACGTCAGATTGAGTCTGTTGTGCCACCCTTGTGTGGGTGCGTGCTGCTCAGGAACTCCTGCTTGGCCATTCTGGGCGGGGTAGTAGCGTAGTCACCCAGCTGGTCCGGCAAATAACAGTTCCCTGCATTGAGCTGCCAGCGGCTGTGTTTGGTGGCTTATGTGCAGTTACAGCTCTGCACGCACCCATCACTGTAGCATTGCTGATGGTGGCTTTGCTGCTCTAGACTCTCAGGCCTGCCCTTTGGTGGCTTTGGCTACAGGTTTGCAAAAACAAAAAAAAGATTGCCCAGGCGCGGGGACCCCAACTGCCTCTGATAGCTTTGTTGCTGACCCGTCAGACAAAAGACTGAAAAGCCTCTTGGACCAGACCATAACCCAAAGGGTGGTGGAAGCCCCCTTTGCAGGGCAAGTGGTGGAGGCCCCAGGACTCATGCCCCTTGCGCCCCTCTCATAATCCGGCCCTGCCTGGGGTAATCCGATTTGCAATGCCCAGCTGTGTGAAACCCCTGAGATCTTCCACTCCACTCACCTTTCCCATGCTCAGGGTGTCCATCCAATCAGAGCTTTAAGCCACTGTTTTGGACTGTGTGTTCGTATAGGGAGCAGGAGTAGCTGCATCCCCAGTTTTCTTGTGGAGTGCCGGTCTGGGTGGCTGGGAGCAGGTGGGTGCACAGCAGCAGAGATGGAGAAAGGGAAAGGTGGAAAGGTAAGGGGTTATTGTACGATCTGGGGGTTCACACAGTGGGGCATCCTGAATCCCCTATTAAGCCAGCAGCACTTAAAGCAGTTTACTTTAAGCAGAGTGCATGCCCCCCACTATGCCAAAGCCACAATAAAAAAAAAAAACACAACAGAATATGTTACTTACCAGGCAGAGATGAGGAGACTGCCAGCAGTTGCCCCTTGCCTCCTCCTCACCTCTACTGTGTCCCTTGATGAGGCTGGCCAATCTCTGCTAGTCTGCAGATCATGCCCAGAGCAGTAGCAGCTTCTTCTTTCTAAGCTCGGTCAGGGACAGCGCATGTGGGAACTATGATGGTGCAGCTCTGTCCCCGCCCGGCAGGGAAAAGAAATTGTCCACAGGCTGGCTGGCGGCATCAGGCCTCGGTTCAGAGACACATTCGTCTGGACTTTCGTAACTGTCTGTGTATGTTTTTGTGTGTTTGTCATTTTTTTTTTGTTTTTGGACGGAATTAAATCGGATAATTTGCGTTAGTTCGGATCATTTTCCCATCAAAATCTGATATTTTACGTTTGTTCAGATAACTTACGTCATTGGTATGGGCTTGCGTCTCATTCAGAGAGCTGATTGCCGAGGGACCACCACCCTATAAAGCGGTTTCATTTGTGATCCACTTACAGGACTCTTCTCTCCATAGTATAGTGAGCTGCGGCCATGGTTAGCCCGCACCACAAGGAACGGGCAAGCAATTTCAGGTATGACCAAGATGCTTGGCTGCCTGCAATTTTTGGCGAATGGCTCCTTCCAGAGGCTGGGTGCCCTCTCCGTGGGGATGTCCCAGCCTACGCTGAGCCGCGCGCTATCCAAGTTTTTGGATGGCACGGCTACCATTAGTCCCAAATATATTTCATTTCCGGACGACATGGTAGACTGGAACGGGCTTAAGTTGGCTTTTTATAATATCACCGACATGCCCAACGTCATGGGTGTGATTGATTGTGCCCACGTTGCATTGGTCCCTCCAGCAGCCGACGAGTACATCTATAGGTAAGTTAAATCAGTCATTTTGTTATATAGTTTAGACAAACTGTATTGTAACTATCTATTAATCCCTCCTTGTAAAGTGTCCCTGTGAAACAGCTTACAGTGTATACCGTAATCCCTCCTTGTAAAGTGTCCCTGTGAAACAGTTTACAGTGTATACCGTAATCCCTCCTTGTAAAGTGTCCCTGTGAAACAGCTTACAGTGTATACCGTAATCCCTCCTTGTAAAGTGTCCCTGTGAAACAGCTTACAGTGTATACCGTAATCCCTCCTTGTAAAGTGTCCCGGTGCCCCATTTGACCGTGTATAGCTTAATCCCTCCTTGTAAATTGTCCCTGTACCCCATTTGACCGTGTATTCAGAAATGATTTTATTTTAGGCCTTAGCCAAACATTTTAATGTGGACCTTAATTAGTCATTCAAATGTTAATCTTTATTTTCTCCAACATACATTTACTTTTTGGGTTTAAAACTACTTATGTACTTAGTTAGTGTTATTTGTATTGTCCAACATGTTTTGGAGGGTGTTAGGAGTTAGTGTTTGAGTAGTTTACCTTGGATTGCTAATATTGTTTTTTTTTCTTTTTTTCCCAGGAACCGCAAAATGGGCCACTCACTGAATGTGCAAGCAGTCGTGGCCCCGGACATACGGTTCCTTAGTGTCCTCGCCGGGTTTCCAGGCTCATCCCATGATGCGTACATCTTGCGGAGATCAGGATTATACCGTCGGTTTGAGTCTGGAGAATTCTCAGGTGGATGGCTCCTTGGTAAGTTTCCGCAAATTACGTCATTCCATTTTCACTGTATGCCTATGAATATAGTTGATGACCCATGTCTGAACCTATGGCTGTTTTGCCCCCTTGATGACATGTTAAATCGGACCTTAACCATGATCTTTAACAAAGCACAAACCCTTAAAAACTGATTCCCCAGCAATTCCAAATAATATATTTCTAGTTTCTAGTAACTTACTTATTATTCTTTACCCTCACTCGGCTGCAATTCTGTTCTTGACTTTATGATAGGGTTGGCGCCATCTTTGCTCAGATGCATGACACTTACTGAGGAGAGGAGAGCGGGATAAAGTGCAGGGGCGGGTTAGAGCTGTGCTTTGCTCAGACAAAGCAGAGCTGGGGTCCTGAAAAGGTCAGACATCCCAGAATGCAGAGCAGCACAGTCATAAGCCACTTCCTGTTTGCAGGCTGCCTGATTTGCCCTGAGCCGCCATCTTTGATGTTTAAAGGCTCATAACATGCAGTAGATGGTGGTAGGATGTTTTTTTTAGGTGAGCAATCTGTATGTACAGGGTTTGGCTAACATATAAGATAGGCTCTTAGTCAGGGTAAACGACCGCTTGTAAAATAAATTTTGTTTGGAATGTGCAATTGATGTAAGTTTTTTCTTATTCTTTCAGGGGATTCCGGCTATCCGCTACTTCCCCGGCTGATGACGCCTGTCCTTCGGCCACAGAATGCGGCCCAGGTGGCCTACAATCGGGCGCACCGCAAGACCCGGGTCGTTGTGGAGAGGGCCTCTGGCCTGTTAAAAAAAAAAACACGCTTCCGCTGTTTGGACCATACCGGGGGGGCACTCCAGTATAACCCCAACAAGGTCATAGACATCATACTGCCTGCTGTGTCCTCCATAACTCTGCCATCATGCAGCGTGTCCCCTGGTATGTGGATCTGCCCCCCTCTCCACACAGCCAGGAGCCAGCTGAGCAGTACCCTGGCACACCTAGTGCCTCTGGCCAAGCCGTGCGGACCAACTTGATCACCACCCATTTTGCATATTTTCTTTTTCATTGGTTTGTTTGCGGAATTTAATTGTTTCTTCTGACTTTGATTTCCCTTTGTGAAGGCTTTTCTTATTTGTTTCAAAAAATTAGTAATGCATTAATTACTAAAACATTGACACATGATCTAAACCTCATGCATTTTATATTCACATGTTTGTTTTTAAAAACCTTCAGTAATCTCAAAATAACCCAAGCATTAATGCATCAACTTAGTCAACAACAGCTAAAGTCACATTCAATATATTTTATTGAAATATGAAAATTTTGAATTGAAGGGCACTCGCAGACTTCATGTACATACACAGTAAAACAAAAATATACATTGTGGCAGACTCATGGCCCCTAGCAATTGGCCACATCCAGGAGTTGTAAAGTAACGCACTCCAGGCCGAAGTTTCAACGCCCAATAACATAAACATACATAGGGAGCAACCATTTGCAGGCGAATATTTGGCCAGTAATACATAGGGCCACATACACACCCTCTCCTGCTTGGCCACATTTGCCACAGACAAGCAGCCATACCTATGCCACATCCATGCCTGTAAGTTAGTGGGCCACCCAAACAACCCCCAGTCCGAATGCCAGTCCAGTTCAATCTTTGCCATGGGCCAAGGTAGTAGTTTCCCAGCCAAGAATGTCCCTCAATCTTGCCAACAAACAGGATGAGCCAGCTACAATTTCATTAGGTTCAAGCCTGCAGCGTGCCAGCTTGAGCGGCAGCTTCAGTGAGGCTTTAGCTCAGGCATTGGCTAGTGGGGAATGTCAGCACTCTAATGAGCTATATGGGCGACATTCAAAATCAAACAAACAAAGCCATAAAAAAGGCAATCTTGGTAGCGCTCACCAGACAGGTCAATACAGTGGGGATGTAGAGGAAAGATGTGGAGATACAGGTCAAATAGGTGTTAATATGGATGTTGGTCATAAAACCCTGGTGGTGGGCCTTGGAGGTGTCCCAACACCTGGGCATGTGTGGCATTCATAATCTGCCACTGTTCCAACATGTGTCTATTGCTTGTTCTAACTTCCTCGAGCATGGCAGTGAAATTTTTATTAAGGTGGCCATCTGGCTGTTGCTCGTCCTAAATTCAGTCAGCATGGTGGTGAATGTATTATTGAATGTCTCTAATTGGGCAGTAAGCTGCTCTGTGGTTCTTTGAGTCACCTGCCAAAAGTAACGTCTGTCATGGCGCCCCGCTGACTTCAGGATCGGCACGCGCCTCCCCTGGGAAACTGGTCGACGTTGATGACTACGTCTAACAATTCCCCGGATTTGAGCGCCTGCAGATGCTGGACCTCTAGGGCGAGCAAGAATCCCAGATGTGCTCGGCAAAACCTCTGCAGCAGAGCTACCACTGGGGACTGTAGGCTCAGCCTGCTGCCCATGATGGGCTGGCAGCATGCGTCCAGCTTCACTCTGCTGCAGAGGATTTGGTGCAGTAGCATGCTGGGACAGGGGCAGATTAGGTTCCAGGGGGGTCAGTTCTGAAGGTCCCATCAAGCTGGCATCCTCCTCCTCCATCTCCTGGATCATCCATCAGTGTGTGGGTCTGTTGGGACATGTGCAAAAAAAGGTTCAGTTTGGGCTCTAAATATATTTGTTATGCAAATTAGTCACGTGCATTCACATGCCTCAGCAGTTTCATCAAAGTCCACTTACCCTATATATATAGGCAGCACAGAAGTAGACGGCGTGGTCAAACTGGAGGAGGCTTCCACACTTGCAGAGGCTTGATGCTGGGCTGTGTTTAAAAGTAAAAGGCACGTAAACACCCAAAAATCCATTGATGATCTGGATTACTACATATACTTTAAAAAACATGTGGCCAAGCAGGAATACAAACTCCAACAGCGGGGGACAAGGCGTCCTTCACTATGAATGTCAGTATCTGTTATATGTATGCCTCACCCTGTACATACACATTGGTCACCTTAAATAGTACAAACATGCATGTACTGCATGTTATGAGGCTTAACACATCCCAAAAGGGCCATTAGGGGCCCAAACTCAGCTTGCAAATAGCATTTGTCTTCAGAGTATGCTGGTGGGCATTCTTCCCATGTAGACCTTTCCCTGACCCCAGATCAAGTATTTAAGACCAAAGCACAGCTACAACCCAAGTGGTATAAAGACAAAGAAGGAAGTCTTGTCTATGATTGACTAGATTCACATAACAGGCAGTGCTTTGCTAAGATAAAGACTTTAATAGTGACCATAAATACTGTCCACGGTCGTGTATGGGCTGCAAACCTTGAAAATGACCATTCTGCAGACATTAAACACCCAGCTTAAACAGTAACCTCCCCTCAAAGCCACTCCCTAGGGGCATGTGTTCATATCTGCCTGTGAGCCTCATTTAACATGTTTAAAACATTTCACATCCAAACTAACATTAATAACCTGCAGGAATGGTAGGGATGTCCGTGTCCCGTCTGCCAGAGAGGCCCTCTAATGCAACGGAGTGTATTAACGCCAGCACCATCTCCTCAGCTCGTGTATACTGTAATTTTGTTGGGAAGCCTCCACCAGTTTGTAAGCTGAAAAATAGAGGTTGACAAATTTAGGGCATTGTGGTCAATACAACAAGCAGAAAAATGCACAACTCAAATATGTACCTGTAATTGCGCCGTTTATTCTGTTTCTTCCGTGCTGCATACTTCAGGTCAGATATTTTGCGCTGTATCTGCTCCACATCTTTAAGCTCCTCCCACGCTGCATTGACCTGTCTGGTGAGCTGTCTTTCTCATTTTGCTTGTAGATTTTGTATGTCGCCCATATAGCTCTTCATAATGGAGTGTGAGGCCACTTGCCAACGCAAGAGTTTGGGCCTCACCAAACCTGCCACTCAACTGTCGCCGCAATGGCCTATTGCTTGCTCTTCTGGCTCATCTCTGTATGTTGGCAATTCGGGGGAGATTCTGGGCTGGCTCTGTGGTGATAAAATGTGCGACACGTGGCTTAAGAACGAATGGACTGGACTTGCAATCGGACTGGGGGTCCTTGCCTGGGTGGCCACTGAACTTCCAGGAGTGGATGTGGCATATGCATCGTTGGTTGCCACCTGTGCCAGTGGCAAATGTGGCCGAGGAGGAGAGGGTGTGCTTGGGGGGTGGGGCTTCCTGCCCTGTGCCTCTTTGTGGCCTTGCCACTTGTGCTTCTTTGCCCATGGGGGTACTGGCACATGAATTTGGAGAGGCAGTGCTGGCTGGGCTGGGGCTTCAGCCCTGTGCCTCTTACTGGCCTTGTCACTTGTGCTCCTTTGCCCATGGGAGGTTTGGCCACGTGGAGCTGGTAGAGGCAGTGCTGGCTGGGTTGGGGCTTCTGGCACGCTGGCTCTTACTGGCCTTGCCAGTGGAGTGTGGTTTATGAAGGGATGTGTTAGGGCAGGAAGGAGGGGAGGGTGTTCTTTGTGGGCTGGGGCTTCTTACCCTCTGCTTCTTAGTGGCCTTGGATGCTGTGGTACCTGCCTGCTTTGATGTTGTTGCCTTCTTCTTAGCTGCTCCATCCTTGGCTTTGGTGGTTGGTTTAGCTGTTGCGGCCTTGGTGGCCAATGTCGCCTTGGGTTGCCCACTTTGGCTGCGCGTTTCTCGCACCTTGGGAGTAGGTTGTTGTGACCGAGTGGTCGGACGTGAGGAAGAAGGCTCCTCATGCCGCTGGGGCCTTTTGCTGGTGGCCTCCTTGGCTGGTGTGGCCTTAGCTATGGCTTTTTTTGGTGGCATGCTGAAAATCTCAAAGAGAATGAGCTGTGTGTCCAGGACCCTTTAAATACTAATGCCTGGGTATGACGCTCACGTGTTCCCGTACGCGTGCGTACGGCCGTTCGTCCGGTCATGCGCAACCCGGAAACCGCTGGAGCATTACTTATCTGCTGCGGACAAGAAACAAGATGGCGCCCACGATATTCACCTGCCAACAACAAGAGCTGACTATGCTCGTAAGTGTATTGTAAGGACTTTGATTTGCCATCTAAATGCATGCCTAGGCCTTAAGGAAGCGCAGGAAGAAACAGTTGTTTAGAAAAGTTTATAAAACTCCGTACCAAACAGAAGTTAGTGCGCACATGTGCGAACCAAGTCACTTGCATCTAGAAGGATAGTTTGAGGCTAGAAATGTGTCTTGGAATTTCATTTACACAACTGATTGGATTGTGACAGATATTTGTATACAGTTTGATCTAACAACTATTTTTATTTTGTGTTTTTTAGACCATGCTTCAGCGCAGGTACGACTACCTGCCCAACGCGTTTGAGAAGAGGAACGTCGCCCTGGAGATCATTTCCCGGATCCAGCAGGAGACGGACACCACCTTCACCCATACACAGATCATGCAGCATTGGTCGGACCTGAAGCGACTACACATGCCCCAGGTCCGGCGATTTTTCGGCCTTTATTTCCCAAGTAAGTACATATCGATTGCATGCTAGATGTAACTAATACAGAAGGTAGGCCTTTATTTATAAATGCTTTTCTTTTCTAGGGCTGGAAATGGAGTACCAAATCCGTCGTACCCGGAGGCGCACAGGCCGGCCAGTGCTGCATGAATCTGCAGCAGAAAGTGAAGGTGGTGGATCTCCAGGGCGACGTTCCTACCCCTCCTCTGTAGCAGCCGCCGACCAGCCCCTGGACCGTTCTACAGAGGAGGGACGTCACGGCGTGGGCAGGGAGTCGGCCCAAGTGACGGAGCCATTAGCCTCTGGTATGTGACTCTTAATGTAACTGCACACACATACATGCTAATAAAAGCAAAGCTGATTTCCTTAATCTCTTTTTCCAGATGATTCTGTAGCGGGTGAACCATCTGGAGCAGAGACTGCAACAGATCAGGCCCAGGAGGCACATGGAGAAGGTGGGTGATGTCACACACACATTCAAATTGTCATTTGTTTAATGTTGACTCAGACATTAAAAGTGACCCTATTTGACATGTCCCTACAGCCTCAACTTCCCAGCAGTGGCAGGTCCCAGAACGGAGGGTAGCCCCCGAAACAGAGCTTGGCCACCAACGAAGTAAGTTGTAATGTAATTATTTTGAGTATGTGGGAATTGACATGATCACCAAGATACCTAAAGCCATAGTCAATAGCATTAGCATAATGACATATGGCCTCTTCCTTTGATTAATTCCTTAGTATAATGACATATGGCCTCTTCCTTTGATTAATTCCTTAGCATAATGACATATGACCTCTTCCTTTGATTAATTACTTAGCATAATGACATATGGCCTCTTCCTTTGATTATTTCCTTAGCATAATGACATATGGCCTCATGAGTTAGCTTGCAACCTAATAAACAGCTGTTAAACATGTATTTGCCAACAAATAATGTATTTTTTTTTTTATACAGGGACCACATGTGCCAGAGTGGCACAAATGAGTGCCAGGGTCCTTCACTTGGTGGCTGAGATGCAGGAGCTGCGCGACTCGTTGGGGACCACAGGTGAAGACTAATGTTCTGGGACCTGCCATTGCATTGTATATATTTTAAAACTTTTGTATATATTTTTTATAAATTTTAAGAATTTGATATTTACAGTTTTCCAAACAATTTTTTTTTAAAGTTGTCCCATTAAAAAAATATATATATTTATAAAAAAAGGCAAGAAAAAAATGCCAGTTCTAATTAAAACCAAAAAAGGAAAATTCAAATATGAAGACTTGCATGACTGCAAAGTGATTTAGGTAAGTTTTAGGGGTGGAAAATGCAAGAAGAATGAGACCTCAAACTGATTTAGGTAAGTTTTAGGGGTGGGAATTGCAAGAATATACTGACCAGGAAGTGATTTAGGTAAGTTTTAGGGGTGGGAAATGCAAGAATATACTGACCGCGAAGTGATTTAGGTAAGTTTTAGGGGTGGGAAATGCAAGAAGAATGAGACCGCAAAGTGATTTAGGTAAGTTTTAGGGGTGGGAAATGCAAGAAAAATGAGACCGCGAAGTGATTTAGGTAAGTTTTAGGGGTGGAAAATGCAAGAACGAGACCGCAAAGTGATTTAGCTGAGCATTGTAGCAGAATTTAGTGAACCAAATATGTAGGCAAGCAAATTAATGAATTAACTTTGTAGTGCGCAGGCGTAAGGTCGTAAGGATTTTCGTCTGGACGATTATTTATTGTAAAAGGAAATTAGAATCTAACGGGAAACGTAAATGATTCGTGGGAGGAGATGATGGAAAAAGGGCAAAAACGAAAGCCGACGTTGTAACATGAGTAAAATAAACGGAAAATGAAAGCTGGAAAATGACTCGTTGGCATACGGACGGACGAAGACTTTATTGAAGGCTTGCGATGCATGCTTAGAATCACTCGTACACTCATACGCGGGCGGGAGAATTAAAAGAAAAATTTTTGTCTCTCTGAATCAACCCTATAGAGCGGGGCCATCAGGGTGGGCCATGGGGACATAGCAGCAGATGGCAGGCCATTGGAACATTGGAGTGGCCGCAGAGATAAGGAAGTGAGCAACGGGCCACAGGGACACCGGCAGCCAGGGGGAAGCAGTGACCCCTGTCTACTACCGTAATGTTAACATTTTCTGAATGGTGAATGTCAATGTCTAGGATTAGAATGGAAGGTGAGATGATTAAGGATATAAAAGCATTGCCAAATCTAAAACAAAACTGTTTTGAAAGAGCATAGTACATACTTACATTGAATTACCTTTTGGATGTTTCTGTGGACCTTTCCTGTATAGCACAAAACAGCCGGTCACTGTGAACTAACTAACCCAGGTAAGGGTTGATTTTAGAAGTTAATATTTTGGCCAGGAGCTTCACACAACTGTTCGGAGTAAATATAACCCTGTAATTCTCAATATAAAAATAATCTTCACCTGGTTCAGGAATCGTAATATGAGTAGGGGGCCACTAGTTTGATCTTAATTTCAGGCAATTGAAGTAAGAAGAGGAGCTAACATTTCATCAAAACAGGTCTGGGGCTTCTGGAGGTTTTTAGAAATATAAAATAACAGCAGCTAGCTAGCACCTCAGCCCACATCACATCCGAATCAATTACTGTATCTCCCTAGCACTTTACAATAAAATGAGCAGGTTTCATTTTTTTTTGTGACTATTAAAGGAAAAGTTTACAGACCTTTTCTATTTAGAACTTGTGGTTTTGTTGCTGTGATTTTTCAAGCAGTTTTTTGGTCACTAAAAATTTCTTGCTGAAACAGCAGCATGTTTTATATTACATTGTTGGTCGCTTCCTTGCTACAGCAAGGAGTTGCCTTTACACACAGGGTCTCTAGAGCTTTTTTTTTGTCTGCACAAACATGACTATGCTAATTACTTTTTATTTGGTATTGAAGTTTAAATTTAATATGTATAATTATATATTTTTTTTGCTTCTAGGGAAATATTTCATTCACTTGTCAAGAGCCTTCAGTTGTCCCAGTTACATTCCTAAATGCAAACAGCTATTTGATCTTGCATGGATTATCTATGCAGGAAGAACTTACAGTATCTTTTTATTTCCGCACATGGAACAAAAGAGGCACGCTGTTTGGCACCAAACTCAGCTCCGCTCCATTTGCTTTTGCATTATATCTTGATGAAGGAAAACTCAAAATGAGCCTTTTCAAAAATACAAAACTGTATTTGGACACAATAGCAGGTATGTATCAAATTAACTGACCTGTGTAATTCATTGAAATGTGATTAGTTCTCTACCCAGTGGCGTAACTATAATCCCATGGGCCCCAGAGCAAACTCTGGACTAGGGCCCACCTGAACCGCCCCCCCCCCCCCACACACACACACAGCACCCTCGGTCACCGCCCTCCCCATCACAATGTTAAAAAAATATAAAATAACCTAGCTGTTGATCCCATGGCACATGTACGGGTTGGTTGCACTGGATCCACAGCTTCGTAGTATTAGCTTCTGCAGTAAGGCATCCGTCTAATTTTTCACTGCTGGTTTGCAACACATGGATCTCCTTATCCATCATAGCAGTCCTCCGCCCTTCTAATTCTCCGCCATCATATCTGCCCCCCTAAGTAACCTGTCTTGCCCTTTGTTTTCTCTCTTGTTCTCCTCCCTCATCTCTAGTTTAAATTCCCCCTCCACTGCTTCTAGTATCATCTTAACCAGCTCAGCAACCCCCTTCCATTAATGTGCAAATTATATGTAGAATACAGTTTGTACCCCAATGAAAAACCACTGTTGTTTATTTGTAGCACATGGCACAGGCATTATTTCAGAGAATACAACCTTGGAGGTTCTTCTCTTCAACGTGGTACCTAATTCCTTAAATGTATTCTTAAGGATCCTCAATCTCCCATTATTTCTATCATTGGTCTCCACATGGAGCACAACAGCTGGGTCATGCCTAGTCCCTCCCAGTAATTTATCCACCCTTTCCACCACATACCGAACCCTGGCACCAGGGAGACAGCAAACCATTCGGATGAGGCGGTCTTGGTGACAAATTATTCTATCAGTCTGTTTGATAATAAAATCCCCTATTACCATTAACTGTCTAGTCCTACCTGCAGGCCCAACCACCCACTCACTAGCTGGGCTGTCCTCCTGGCTGTTAGGGAGAGCAGAATCTGCTAAGGCTGCCATTTCTGAGACTGACACTTTTGCATCATTAAATACGAATGGATCTACAGATCATGTGGGGCCGCACACTTTTTTATTAAAAGCCTGCAACAGTCAGATAACAGATTTGCACTGGGATGGACAGAGGTTCCTGCCAACAGAACTTAAACAGATAATCTTGCACTTTAGATCTTAATTGATCTATGATTCTATCCCGCGCATTATATTTCTCCCCCAAAATTTTTTATGAATTTAAAGAAATTATTAACAGTTCTTAAATCACCACATGGATCTTATATTTCAAAATTCCTCGTCCGTGATTTTCAGCCAAGAAAGCAAACAATTGCACGTACCAGAATTCTTAAAGGAGCATTATCGCGAAAAAATTGCCCAATGATAAAAATCCATTTAAATATGCTGGATGGTGGGAGGGTGGGTCAAGAAATATCCAGCCAGGCTTGCTTTTCTTGTTTTAATGGAAGGAAAAGGACATCCGGGGTTACAGGTTCTGTCACCTCTGATAGACTAAACCTGTCACCCCTGGATTTTTTTCCTAGCATAAGAAGAAAACAACAAGCTTGCCCGGAGTTTTATTCGGTTCAGGTGCATAAGTGACCCCTCCTCTTATTATCCAAGGCGTTTATATGGATTTTTAATATTACGCAATTTTGCGATAGTGCTACTTTAAATGAAATACGCCTTTAAATCCTCCTTGATATCAACTGTCAATATTAGATAAGATCCAATCTATATTATATATATATGTATATATATTTTTTATTTTTTTTTTTCTTTCCACTCCTTTTAAATGTGTTCCTTCGTTAAATTCTGCAACAAATAACTTATTTAAAAGATTCAATTTAATTGCTTTGATTTGCAGCTCATAAAAACAAACAGACAAAAGATAGCGACATAGCGTTATACTGTTAAAATTAAGGTTCTGCTAGCATCTCCGAATATGCTCACCAGATCACAGGTGTCAATAAACTTTGTAACAAGTTCAAAGTGGAATCAAGATATAAGTCAGACTCCTCCTATAAGCTGTTTCTTACATGGCAAGAAAGCACCACTGACCTAATCCCCGGCCGCAGGAGCTGCCGATGCTCTCAGCAGCGCAGCTTCAACAAAAGTAAAAATAAAAATTAATAGTACTGCCATATACCACCCCAGACTAGTTTCATCGTTCTGACTCGATCACTGGGCGGTGTGTGGCAGAAACAAAAAGATTAAGAAGACTGGGCTTTAGTCATGTGACTAAGCAAAATGGCAGGATTTACCCACATCTTGCTTACCCACATATCCTCCAAACATCCAGCTTATGTTAAGAATATTTATGTAAACAATTAACAGCAGCAGCAATAAACAATTAAAAATTCATAATGATCCATGATAGAAATCCGCAATAAAACAAATACATTACTAATCATTATTCTTTGCTAAAAGACTGCACAGGTCATTGTTTCAATTAATCCTAATTACCTATTTTTTTAGATATTATTATTATATGACATCCGATTCCTAACTATTCAGAGAGGTATTCTTCAATAAAGAGGACCTAAACCTCTAATACCCTAATATTTCAGCTAATTACTACCAATAAAACAATTAACTGGGGTGCACAGACACAGGTATAACCTTCATTTTCTCTGCTCCCTTTCTACTCCCTCTATCTACATTTACTGAAATAACTGAAAAATAGATATAAAGCGGACCAACAAAAAGGTATGGAATATTTGTTGCCTTATTTTGAAAGTTTGCTACTACACTAGACTGGTATTCACTAAAATTTTACACTCAGCAAAGCACAATCCTCTGTCACCTTGTACAGAGGGACCAGGGCAATGGAGTTGTGCACTAATGGTGGAGTAGGGTGGGCCAGTCTGACCTTTTAAACCGTAAAAGGTTCCAGGGTGTACCTACACCTTTCACAGCCAGTTATTAAAGCAGGGTATATTAATTAGCATCATATCAAATGCTAGAAGTTAATTGATCTGCATGCACTAATATAATTAGATATATAGGTATATAGGTTGGTCTAATTATCAATCTCATTACAGGTGTTGAATTAAATAATGGACAGTGGCATTTTGTTTATCTTGTGGCCAAAAGGAATCGTGTCAGTTTAACAGTGGACAATGATGCAGCTACAAGCTTATATATGGTTCTGCCTTTTCAAACATCTTCTACAGAAAATTATTACTTTGGAGGTAAGACTTTTTGGCTAGACAGATAAATGATACAGCAAATAAAGAAAAGGCTTTTTTAACTTCATCAAACAAGGAGATATACCTGTATTGGCTCTACCTGGGGTTTTTGATCCCTGTAGCCAGGGGTGTACATTGGCCCCATAGCAAAAGTCATAGTGCCCCCCCCCATCAAAAGAAAAATAATTAGTAGGGGCAGGAAAACAGTCCATATTGCTGCGGGTACAGGTTGCAAGGGCGCAGACACCTTTGTTATTGAAACGCATCAGTATAAAAATCTTTGTTCAGAATGCCCACCACCAGACTGGACGGAGAAAAATTGATTCCATTCTGACTCAAAGTGGTCCAGAATACTGATAAACCAAGTTTGTCACTATGGATGCCGTAGAAAAAATATAAGTATCTACACAAAGGTCACTCAATATTAAGCAACAGTTTATGTACAACATGACAAAATATTATAAACAATCTTCTTGTGTCCCCGATGAAGCTCGCTTGACTCGTGAAATGTGTACGATAGAAAATGTATATATGATGTATAAGCAAGAATTGTTGCATAAATACATTTATTTTTTGCATACAAATGAGGCACTGAAGCATTTTTTAGTAAGCAGTTTTAATAAAAATGTATACACATTACTTGCATTTATAAGCAGTAGCAGCTACAGTAGCTTAAGCAGGCTTAATAAAACCTCAGGTAGAGCCAATACTAGTAAAACAAAACCCTAAAAAACTGAGCTAAACACTTTCATTGAACTGGTCCACAGTTTTGGCCTGATACATGGCATTCAAATTCACATTTTACATAGTGTAAGTATTGTATTCCTATCAAAAACTTTGAACCTGGATACCAAACCTCTGTAATTAGAAAAGACTACCATGGAATAAATACCTTTATGCCCCTTTGCAATAAAAACACAGGTCATTGTAAGTAATGTGGGTAATATCCATCCAGATTGCTGTGCACAGATGTAAATCTTAGGCCACTGGTAATGTACAATGAGCTTGTCAATGGTAGAGGCAGCGTACAGAACAGAATTAATAAGAACAAGTTGATGCAAACATTTTGAAGCTGCATTAAGTATTTTAAAGGTTCATATATTTTTTTCAGGATGCCCCAGTAATAATACAGATCAGGCATGCATTAACCCGGTTGGAACATTTCTGGGATGCATGAAATCAATTTCCATCGGTTCCAGGCTGGTGGATCTCATTTCAGTACAGCAAAGCCTGCTTGGAAATTTCAGTGACCTTCAGATCGATCTATGTGGACTTATTGATAGGTATGAGACATATGGGGGGATAACGGTTAATTCCATGAACATTTGGTTTCTGTACATAATTATCATTTGTCTATTATAATCTTCCTGTAAGTCGTATATTTTATGGCTGATCTTTTGAAGTATTACGGACCTGTGTAATTAAGTATTGGTAAAGGAGTGCCATCTGATTTTCATACTGTATAATTACATAGAAACATAGAAGGTTGACGGCAGAAGGAGACCATACGGTCCATCTAGTCTGCCCTTATGTGTATACTGTATGTACTCTTTATCTTAGGATAGATGTGTGCTTATCCCAGGCATGTTTAAATGCAGTGACTGTTGATTTTTCAACTACCTCTGCTGGAAGTTTGTTCCAAGCATCTACTACTCTTTCTGTAAAATAATATTTTCTAACATTGCTCCTGAACTTCCCCCCGACTAGCTTCAGGTTGTGCTCCCTTGTTCTATCATTAAGCTTCTTATTAAAAACACTTCCCTCCTGAACCTTATTCAATCCTTTCACATATTTAAAGGTCTCAATCATGTCCCCCCTCTCCCTTCTTTCCTCCAGACTGTACAAATTAAGTTCTTTAAGTCTCTCCTGATAAGTTTTAAGTTTAAGTCCTTCCACCATTTTCGTTGCCCGCCTTTGGACACGTTCTATTTGAATAATGTCTTTTTGCAGGTAAGGTCTCCATAACTGCACACAGTATTCTAGCTGTGGCCTTACCAGGGCTCTATACCGCGGCATCACAACCTCCCTCTTCCTACTGGTGATGCCTCGAGCTATGCAGCCGAGCATCCTGCTTGCTTTTCCCACTGCCTGGCTACACTGTCCACTCATCTTGCAGCTATCAGTAATCAGTACCCCTAAATCTCTCTCCTCCGAGGTCCTGGATAACACAGTGCTGCCCATACGGTACTCAGAGCAGGGATTCCTTCTACCCAAGTGCATTATTTTACATTTAGAGACATTAAACTCTAGTTTCCACAGTTTTGACCATCTATCCAGTAAAGCTAAATCATTTTCCATGTTGCAGATACCTCCAGGAATATCCACCCTATTACTAACCTTTGTATCATCAGCAAACAGACAAACCTTTCCTACCAAGCCTTCTCCTATGTCACTTACAAATATATTAAAAAGAATGGGGCCCAGGACAGAGCCTTGCGGCACACCACTTGTAACTCGCCTTTGTTCAGATTGCACACCATTTACAACAACACTCTGAAACCGATCCCTCAGCCAACTGTCAGGTTATATTAAATCTGACCAAATTCTCTACCTCCTTTGCACACTGATTGTGGCTGGTATTCACAGCGAATTCAAGCAGGAAGATTATATCAATCCTGGATCATAACAATTTAACATTGCAAATTATTTTCTGCATGACAGCTGAATAAAGTATTAAAGCCTTAAAGGATCCATTATAACTAAACCGACAAAATGGACAGTCATGCTTATAGCCACTGTGCAGGGCCAACCTTAGGTTGAGGCACCCTGTGCAAGACTGCAGGATGGTGCAGTCCGACACCTGCAGGTTTTCCAAAAAAATGAGATCCATCAAGCTAGGTGAGCAAGTAGCATTCCCTATACCCTAATATTCCACCTATGTTGCCTATGAACCCTCGAGTCTACCCTGAAATCCTGAAGATCTCACACAGACCGTCTTAAGGCATCCCGAGGGTGCCTGCTGCTTAAATGTGGAATTTGGAAAACCCCCTATCTACATGTAGATCCACTTAGTCCTGTTGATGTCTCCTGCTTGCTCCCAATGAATAACCCCCCCCCCCCCCCCCCGTTGGCTATACTCTCCTCAGACTAGGTACCCAGGAGATGGTAGACTGGAAGCCACAGCACACACTGTGGCTTCCTTCAACACGGAACACAGGTTGCTGCAATGTCTATTGATCACCATTCTCATCAAGACCAGGTCTGGATAACGTCCAAATAGACTTTTAGGTGTTAGAACATTTTAAAATGGTAGCCCACCCTGATTCCTCAGTCCCACCCCAGAGCAATGATACATATCAAAGAGTTGGATTTGAACAGCGGAGCATTGGGGCAGCCACTGCACTCGGCAACCCTGCTTGTGCTGAGCTTTACATTGTTGCTGTGTGCAATGCTTTCTCTGTCTCGGCGGCTTGGCGGCTGGCTTACCCAGCTTGGTAAGTAGAGTTGCTCTGGGGGGAGGTTAAAGGAGCATGGGTACTATTACTCTACTTAAAGAGGACTAAATCCCTTAAATTATGTGCCCTCGGTTGCACCCTTTGGGATGCATCTGCAGTGTGAAACCCCTATTTTTGCTAATACTGTATCATCAGTGATCCCATATTGCATGCATGGGCTTATGTCCAATCAGTGTTTTATGACGTTCATATTAATGAAATGAACAGTGTCGGACTGCGAATTTTGCACCATGTACAATATATTTATACCAAATTTCCAAGGGAAAAAATATCTGTTCCTCGAAGATCTGATGTCAAGCCAAGTCCCTACATACTAATACCCATACTATCCATAATATCAATACAGAATGCAAAACAGTTATAACCAGTAATATTGTTCTTTGTGGTTTTATCTTGAAGCAAACCAGTTTGCTTTTGTAGATGTAATATGGATGTAATATGGACTCACACATTTCATATTAGTTGTAATTATAAGACTATTTACTGAAAAATGGAGATGTATGCCTGTCAATCTAAATGGTGGTGCTTGTACAGCTCCACTATATTTTAACTAAGAGCCAGTGCTGTAATTACCCTGCCCTGACTTCTTAACTATGTAGTAATGCACCACTCACATCCATTGGAGCTCCTAAGGGCCAATATGATCTCTAAATTCTTGTCAGTAGAAGGATGCTTCTGATTTAATGACCAACTCCATCTAAAACATCTAATGTCTTGCTCTTTGATGCCACTGTGGAGATTTAGCCTCACTTCACTTCTTCACTTCATCTGTGATGAACAGGGGTGACAAGATGATGACAAGAGGGTTCATCTAACAGAAACCTATGAGTGTCCTATATACCAGAGGAATGTCAGAGGCACAAAAACACCAGAATATGTGGTGGTCACCATCTTTTGATCGTGCTGATTCCTATAGATTTTCTGTTGGCAGTCAAACAGGAGGTGAGGCTGTATTACTACAATGGTTCCACAGATAGAATATTTATTATAGCTCGCAATAGAGAATAACTAAATACATGGGCTGGAGATGAGATCTAATGATTTGTCTTTTACCAGTCTTCTCCTCCTTGAAGTCTATATTATGTTCTAATTTTTCTTATTATATGGCACTTATTACTTGTAGCTCTTAGCTCTAGCGTTCAAGTGCAGAGGCAATCTCAAGAATTCTAATGAAATACTTGTACCCTGTATACACCAGTTTATCAAAGAATTGATCCTTCTGCCAGATCAGATAAACCCTGACTGAAATGTACTTTTAAACTTCTTTCACACCATAGCGTTGTGGGGCAATATTGCACTGCTTGCCATCTCCCTGCAAGTTAACCCAAGGGGACTTTCACGTAGGCATTTGGTGATCGCAATCACTGTGAACTTGAGGTAGAATTTGCACTAGTGAGTTAATAGGAAATTTCTAGCCAAACACAATTTCCCCAAAGTAGCCTAATGGGTCTGGTTTGCTAAAACAGGCATTCTCAAATAATATTCTAGAATACTCTCTATAGTACCTGAAGGGCTGTATCACCTAGCCCAGGGGTACTCAAATGGCGGACCGCGGTCCGAATCCGGACCGCAGATGCCATTTGTCCGGACCGCTGCCCAGGGCTGATGTAGTGTCAAGGCCACATCAGCCCGGGATCCGGCGGTGCCGGTGACAATTGCCGGCCGGGGCTGTCAGAGCTGGGGGCGGGCACATTCAGGCAAACAGTGAGCGAGCACGCCCGCTACCGTCACATCCCACCAAACAGGCAGCGACAGGCAGCGTTCACCTCCACTAAGCCGGACTGTGGCGATGGCCCCCGCCTGTGGTCCCCTGTTGGGGCGCCGCTTGATGACGCTGTCTCCTCCTCCCGCGGCTGCCCTGGACTCAATAGTCAGGCTGGCTGGATATTGCGCACGGTGAGAGCGCGCCGTTCGGTGGCTGTTTGGGTTTGCGCCCCGGTGTGAGCCATGTTCCGGAGCTCCTGGGTCGAGCCTGAGGTAATTCCCCGCCAATATGTGTATGAAAAGTGTGCGCCGCCATGGTTTGTTCTATATAGCCACCGCTTCCAGCGCTTGATGCTCGTCCTGTCCGGGCTGGCACTCTTACTTACACCCCCCCGGACCTTCATCCCACGGCAGACCCTGGTAAGTGGATCTCCACTGAAAGTAGTTGAGTACCCCTGACCTAGCCTGGCCATAAGCCAACTACAACTATGAGGCAGCCATTTCCCAATAGGCAGCCATAGCCTAGGGATCTTGTGACCGAAGTGCTTGTGAGCAAGTGTGTGTGTGCCTACTGGTGTGGTTTACTTTTGTATGTGTGTTCTCACTGCACAGATGGGATAAATGCTGAGCAAACAATGGTGATATAAACACATTACATTATTATTATTATTATTACTACCTATACAAAGCTATGGCTTGGGTAGGTCTAATGACAGTATGAACCCAGAATGATTAGAAAGGGGGCAAGTTTAGAACCTTTTCTCTATATTCTTACGTATTATACTATATTTATATATAGCTTTATTTTCAGCAGCACCAGCCTCTTTGTAGAAGGTGAAAGATTAGAACTACAGTCGGTAGTGATATATTTTGTCAGTTTAACACTGTTATCAGCACTGAAAAATACTTCTAAAATGCAATAGTTATGGTCTACCATTAGCTGATTAAGCTGTAAACAAGACCATCCAAAGCAGCAGCTTATTTAACAGGCTCGGGTACGCAATAAAGTCAACTCTTGATTTAATTTAAGTCAAACATTACATGTGAAATATACACAAACAGGCAGTGGGGAGAGCAATCACTAAATTCATATCCAAGACTAAAAAAAGCCACCTCTGATTTTCCTTATCTAGGCAAAGAAATAAAGCCACACATTAAACAAAACTGTTCATCATATTTCCTACACAGATGGAGATAGGAAAATTAAAATCTGACATTTTAAATCTTGCTAACATATGCAGGAACATTAATATCAACACAACATTAGTCTGCAGGCACAGAAGGAGTAGGCTCAGTTTTAAAATGCACCACTAAATTAGTGGTCTTTCTAAGCTATTTATATTAAATCTTCCAGTCCCGGAGTCTTATATCATACATCCATCTGTAATGAAAAGAGTACTGTATCTTCTCTTAAAGCAGATTTTTTTTTGCAACTCTGTGCCAGTGTGCTAGTCCACAGACATACACAAAGGTGTCTACCACTAGAAGGTGTGCAGTGTGTGGCACTGCAGTGGCACCTGTTTTTCGGCACCCTGTCATACAGTTTGACAGGGAAAATGTGAGTATCTTCTAAAATCAGGGCTCACAGGCAGCAGCAATAGATGGGCTAGGGTACATAAGGACCTGGCACAGATTTGCCAGATAGGTTGTCCAATTTAGAATACAAAGTTTTTTTTCCATGCCTTTGCAACACCTAATGAAAAAATAAATACCAAACACATAACCAATATACAATAATCTGAGGCACGCAACACTCTCTGTTAAAAAGGGGTCATCTAAAAATCTCCCAAATTGCAGAAAACTTGTGATGATTCCCCACCTATACAAGAATGAGAAGCTAATATGAGCAATATTAATAATATAATCTCTATTAAATTGAATCGATTTAAGTGGATTTACACCCAAGGGAAGTCTTTCTTCCAAGGAACTGTCATGCACCTAAATACCCCCTGCTTTTGATGCCCTACATTTAGGAATGTCTACCTGCTCCATTTCCAGGTCTCCGTATACTGGCAATTCTGTAAGAAAGGACATGTTCAAAAGAAGGGTCAGGCTGCTGCATAAGACCCTGAAGGTGTAATAGGTCAGTATTCTTAACCTAAAACCTAAATCGTTTTGAAAAAATGGAAAGGCCAATATTTTTTCATTATTGTATGGTTGCTTTATCCTGAAAATAATGAAATATTGAGACATGGCATTTATCCACAGTCAACTATAGATCGCTTACTCGCATTAAAAAGTTTTAAAATCTTCTGTCATTTCCTGAGCACTGGGTGTGCCCGTTTTCTCTGGAGATGAGCATGGTACTCTCAGCATAGTGGCAGGAGAGGGGCTGCTTTTATCCCATGTGCTCTGATGCCAGGGTAATGGGAAGTGCAGCAGGCTGTCATGACGCACCTGCCCATTCATGAGATAAGAGCAGTGCTTGTTAACCCTGTAAGTCATGCTGGGAGTAAGAGAAGGGATGGAGGGACTGATAAAGGAGGGGAGACACACAAATGAGCCTGAATGGGAAGTCCATCGTCCAGGCCAAGTAACACAATTGGAGGACGATGGCCAGGGGGAGGGAAATGAAGGACACTGCACTCAGCATCCCACTGAAGGTAAGTTCCCTTTAAAATTAAAAATAGAGCTGGCCAAATTTCACCCAAATATTGGCAGAATTTTGTTCCGATCGAGCTGAACATATAAAATTCTGATCTACTTTAACTTTAAACCTGGGTTAAAACAGCAACCCTAGTTTCCTGTAAGACATGTGAACCATGATTCTTATTGCAGTAGAGAGATGAGACAGAGTCTGTTTACATTTATATACTCCAACACATTTTTAGATCCTCAGACAAGAGTTCAGGTTTAACTGGATGAGCACAGCCCAGCCAAACATTACATTTCCACATAAAAAGGATTCTTTTTATGGGAGTGTGCATGTGTTTTTACAGAAATCTCTGAAAATCAGATAAGTGCCTGCTAGATTAAACAGTCAGACTGCTTGTATTGCTATTCTGCAAAATCTTTTTTGGGGGAATTTTAAAAGGACATCTGGTAATTATATTCCCAGGCCCAGATGGTATCGTTCTTTTTCACTTGCTTTAGTGAATGATGCAAAATTAGGTATGGAGCTGAAAAAGTAATTGGCCATTCACTGGCAAACTTCTTATATCCCGAGGAGATGATGGTGTTCTCACTTTGATAATGGCTTGAAATTTCCTATAACTTCAACGTGTCCTTGTTAAATTTGCATCAATGTAACGTGTAAGCCCTTATCCTGGACTCTTTGGATCATTTGAAAGGAAATTCAGAGCCACTACTGAGGCTCAACAGTAATATTGCGGTAATAAAATTAGTTCAATCTACTCTAAATTTCTGTTGCCCATATCCTAAATAGTGCAATGTTACAAGAGTTCTCAAAGCTACAATTACTGTGTGCATTGTTTCTACAGTTATCAATATTAGAACTACACCCCATAATCACAAACATAAAGTGTATGTCTAATTAAAAACTAAATAAGTATACTTACTTAATCTCAAGCAAGCACTACTGTCTAATGCAGCCCTGGTTGCTGAATTGCTGTCATTCTTCCCCTGGTAGCACTTGTGGTGACGTGTTACATGGTTGGCTTGTATCTAACCCCTACCTCTAGTCATGCGGATGAAGGCTGAGAACAGTGGATGGGACCATGTGACCACCTATGCTAAGATGGCTATCTCAGTGGTCGAAAGTCAAAAAGCATGCCAAGAGCTGGTGCACTTTCAGCATCAGAGGAGGTCATGCTAAGTAACTGGTGGAGCAACTTGTGGTTTTAGGTCTGAATTAACACACAAAAAGTGGCAAGAAATTCGGTCCATTAATTCCTGAAAAAAAATCTCCTGTACCTGAGATTGGGTATGCACCATAAGGGGTATACAGAAAACAATTGCCATACTGAGGGTGCTGTTTTTTGCAAACTTTAAAAACAATATCTTTGTCTATTGGAAAAATGCATTTGTAAAAATGCCTCATTGCACATGAATGGGGCATTTTTCTGAAAAATCTCTAAAAATTTTTACTACACTTTCTTTTCTGTTAAAATTAAAAAGATCAGTTAGAGGTTGCTATTCATATCGCAATGCACACCCACATTCAAAGGTGATTTAACAAATAATTAGCATAACCCCCCAAAAGAATCAAGGTTATAGGGTGGCAAGGAATTTAGACTGTTGGAAGTCATATTGCTGTTGGAAGTTGTATTTTCTTCACTCCCCAGCTGCAGTCAGGGGCGGACTGACCATAGGGAGACCCGGAACAATGCCCGGTGGGCCGCACTGCTTTGGGGCCAGTTGGGAAAAAATGTTTTCGCTTGCTCCTGCTAAATGAAAGCCATCTACCACTGAGAGTGCCAAGGTGCCCCATTGTTCATCTGTTATCTGTTTACCCAACTTTTGTTTACACCACTAACCAGACAGTAGATTAATGGGTTGGAATTTACACACATTTACAAAAAAACAAAGGTAGTTGTATCAGGTGTGCTCTTAGGGTTTAGCAAAATTGTAAATGTGAGTACATGTTTTCAGCTGTAAAAAATAAAATAGGTGCAACAATTAGAGATTAAAAAGTTATAGGGATTTTTTTTCTTTATACTAAAATAAAATGAGCTATACACTGTAGTATGTTAAAATATCTTTTTAAAAAACAATAAATAATGTTGCTTAAAGTAAACCATGAAAACATGGTTTAACCATGACATGCATGGGGTGCCATTATCTTGTTTGATGATAATGGGTCTTTTATTGTGATAGGGATTATTCATTGATTTAGAGATGATGCTTTATGTACAATTGTTTAGCACTGAAGTCCACTTTTAGGTAGTGTCTGGCCAATAGGGGCTTCTTTCTTGCATCATTGGAACTATTAAGCTTTTGTTTGTATATTTTATTGGTTATTACTAGTGTGGGGGTTTTCTGTTTTTATTGGCTGGCCTTGTCATGCTGTTAGATTTATATATCTATTTATTATAATAGGGATGTAGTTGGGGTAGGGGGCTTTGATTGTACTTGGTCTGCTGTGTCTACGTTCTCTTGGGAGCACACTTTTCAAAACAAGTTAGGTTTGTCATATAATATATATATATATATATATATATCATATTATATGTATATATTTTACTTATAAATATTTTATTCATCACACCCAATGTGTAAATGCTGTCTGAGTATCTGGTGGTAACACTCTCTCTGGTAAGAAAAAGACAAATAAATCACATCTCTAATTATGCTACTCAGATGTTTCAGTGGTACATTTTTACATTCTCAGTATTAGCACACTGTGAAATACCAAGACTGAGACAAAATGAGCTCATGTGTCATTGTAATGGAGAGACGTTGATTATAGTCGTGGTGTCCCCCAAATATTGAGAATGGATGCAGGCTTGTTCAACATACATCACATATGTCACACAGAGAAATAGCTTTTCTATTGTTGCTTAATACATTTCATGGTTGAATTGTTGTTGATAGCATATACCGTGCATATACAACATATCCTATTACTTTTGTGAATTACATATATTTTTTTAAGTATATTACACAAGCATGGCACTGATATTTTCTAATACAGCTAAGCCAAAGATAGGCACATGTATCAACCGCTTAAAGACTCATAGAGTTGATTCATTACTAACGTCAAGTATCAGCAGATGAGCGTCTGTATAGCGGCGCTTAGAGCGACTGCTAGTAGATGCTCTAAGCGGGTATCGGGCGCTGTAAGAGAGAGCCTCAATCGCTATAGTAACCTGGCCAGCATTGATGAATGTGATGTATGTGATGTATGCTGCAGCGAGTGATAGGTAGCGCCAGCACAGTGCGACTGACTCTCGGCACTTCATATCATACTTATCAAGAATGTGTCACACAGTGTCGGAGCTCAAAATCTGGTCGCTATAGCATAGAGCGCCAGACACTGTGTGATTAAAGTCTGTTTTTGAACACATATACACCTGTGAAAACACATGGAATGACATTGTTGGAACACTGACATTACCCTGTAATGACAATTCTGCATAAAAAAATGTCAAAAATAAATTTTTCTAGGCCAGGAGAGGTCACACAATGATTTGAGGCCCAAAAAAAATTTAAACAGAAGAAAAGGAACGTCCATAGCGCCGGCGCTATAGGCTGAGCCACCTGTAATAATACATTGGACGCTACATGGTGCTGTTAGAGTCGCTCACCAGAATCGCCTTCATAAATGTGGTTTTGCATACAGCGCCCAGCGTTCACAGACGCTGCCTGCCACTACGAGGCGCTACCTGGTGCTAGACCTTCTTGAATAACTCCCATAGTCTAAATGTAAAAGCAAACAATTAAACAATTCTTGAATTTGTAGTTACCAACTAAAACGCCCATTTAATTAATTGTGGACTCTTAATTGTGATGTCCAACAACAGTTTTACAAATATATTATGTCAAAATCTATAGTGTCAGTATAGATAACACCATTGACTACCTGTGGCACACAACACTGTCTCAGCTGGGTAGTAGGAGTGGAAACTACGCAAGATTGCTGTTTGTGGACTTTAGCATTCAACTGGATAATACCATCAATCCTCAACAACAACCTAATAAACCTGGGTATCAACCATTCGCTTTTCAGGTGAATCAGCAACTATTAGGAAGACCACAGATGTTATATGTGGGGAGCCATGTCTCTCTCACCACCACTGTTAAGTTAGAAGATAACATTGTTGTGATAGGGCTGATCAATAAGAAAGCCTATCAAGAGAAGGTTATAGGGTTAAAGAACTAGTGTGAATGTGAATAAGATGTAGGAGATTGTTGTTGACTACCCAAAACAGGAAAGAATCTACCAACCAATTATAATCGATGGGCTACTTGTATAGAGAGGGACCACATTTAAGAAGTGCTTCTATTTTGCAGACACTCCAATTGCTTAATCAAGAATTCCAAACCAACAAAACTAGGGACAAACACATAGAAGGCTACAGGATAAAGGGTCACACTGAACTATCACGTCACACAACTCACCTCCATTGCTCATATGTACCAGCACACAGTAGGACTAATATTCCTTTCTTTGTATTTATGTATGTAAAGATATTCGATTTGTGTTGGACATTTCAAGAAAGCACTTTTACATTTATTGGTTTTATTAAATGTGCACTTTTACATTGCATATATGACATCAAAGTGAGGAAACCTCCTACAGGTGCAAAGCATTGAAAACTACAATTCTTCTTTCTAGCCCTCTGTGACCAACATTTCTATTACTGTGTACCGGGGTTCAGGTCCTTTGCATTGTGTATTGGGGCCCACACTCTTTGTAATCTTTACTGTGGCCCATGCCCTCTCTTGCCTGTACCGGGAACCAGACCCTCCATTGCCTGTATTGTCCTTCATTGTCTGTGCTAGGCTTAGGCAATCCACTAGCTAGCTCCTGCTGTACTGTAAGTCTAACTTTTGTTTTCTGACTGATGTTTTCTGTTTCCCTAGTTGGTAACCACCACAGAACTGCCTGGGGCCTAGTTTACACTCCATCTCCAGGAACTTTGCTGAAGACGTGGGTTGGTAACGGGCTCTTTGCTGAGTAGCGACCTCCCATGCCCCAGGTGGTTGGTGGATTGCCTCTTTAGTATAAACAGGTTGTTTGTCTTGTGTGTTTATGCTTCCAAACTGCTACTCCACTCACCTGTTCCCATCATGCGGCTCTATTCACCTATCTCAAACAGCCTATCACCCTGCTCACCATTTACAGGGTCATTTGCGGGGGGGGGGGGGGATCCACCCCATTTAGTCCTGTCCTGCTTGTACTGGCAGTGACACCAAAAGCTAGATAATATTCCCATTTCCATTGCCAATAGGTATATTTAATAGTGCTGTGAAGGTGCCAGACATACAGATACAAACACTGGAAATGTTTATGGTAGAAAGTTGAATGTCACCTTTGTATCACACGTTGTTCAAGATAAATGTGAAATAACATCAGCAGTGTCACTTCTGATAAAAAAAGCTGTAAACAAGCAAGCTGAAATTAAACTGTGAAAACATTCTGTACTTAACAATATCTTCACTATTTGCAGTTTTTATTATATTTTATTATGTGTGATGTTATGGACTTTAACTACATAGAATATCTATATCTATAGATTTGGGCATATAACATAAGTAACAAAGCTTATCTCACCAGCACTAGCTGTCTGCTCCCATGCCAATCAGTGGCAGTTGTGGGGGGGGGGGGTACTGGACAGGCTGCAGCAGTAAGGTAAGCTTCATTCATTATTTTAAATGACAATATCTAGGCTATCATTGAGTAAGGGCATCAATAACGCAGTCCAGTGGAGGTAGCTTTAAAGTATCGCCATTCCTTTATTTAACCCTTTGAACAAAAAGGACATATTTAAACCTCATAATGCATGGGTAATAGCCAAATAAGGCCCCACTCCCCAGTTCTGTATATTTGCTTAAATATTTAGACTTTATCTGGAAAAACTAAAAACAACCAATAGCTTTAATTTGGGGTTAAATAACTATGCATTGGCTCAACATTTTGGCTCACATATATTGTGCGGTTACTGCATGTTTAATATGGTCATTTAATGAATACTTATGGTAATACATTTACTATATGCTGTATTTGTTGAAATTTGTATTTTTCTATCATTATTTTGAAGTGTACCAAAACCCATTTTGGGATGTCTTGCTGTGTGATCCCCCCTAGTTTTCCCTATACTCTATCCAGCTATCCGAAGAAGAATGTGCAGGCCTCCTCAGACATTCCTAGCACCCCTTTATACACTTAATGGCTGGCTGTGAGTGTGAGATGTCAGAGAGAATGGCCTGTAGAAGGCATCCAGCAGTCCAATTTAACCAAATTGGGTGTTGTTCCCTGCGAACGGGGCATCACTATTGCAGGTGCCCCCCTGTGCTATTATGCTCAGTAAAACAGAAAATCTTACCTTTCAAATTGTTCCCCCAGCAAAACAAAACCCTGCGATTTGCCACGGCATGTGGTCACCAGCAGCTGAATACTCAGGGGAGACCTGCGCACCACGTGACTGTGGCAGGCAAGTGTGGGGCTCATTTTCACCCAGTTACAGTGCATGAGGTCAATGGATTCTCCCCTGCAAAGGGAACACCCATTTTGTTAAAAATAGGTGTTTTCCAGCTTAATTCATGATTTGATTTTCATTGATATACACAGAAACAACCAAAGATTGGAGAATAGCCAGGGATGTCAGCCTGACCCATTCATGTGGGGTGGTTTTTACCCAATTCTGCATCTAGCAACTGCATTTAACACTGACCATTTTCCTGAACACACCTGGACTCACCTTTAACCCAGTAAATTGGCTGAGCCCAGGTGTGTTCAGTGCTAATTTCAGAACTAGAGAAAAATCATCCTGCACAGTGGGTCAGGTTGATGTCTCTTGGGAGCACGAATATGCCCCCCCTTTTTCCTTTTCCTTCTATTAAAAAGAAGCAAGCCTGGCTGGATATTTCTTGATGCCGGCTGTATAAGTGACCCCTCCTCCCACCATCCAGTATATTTATGAGGATTTTTAGCATTGGGTCATTTTTTCACAATAGTCATCCTTTAACTTAATTTGACAAAAACACTTTACACTTTTAATTGCAGAACATGAATGCATCCTACCACATTTATATTGACAGTAGATCCGTAGTTGTCTCCTCTTTTCTCTTTTTAGTTACAGTATTACAATGTCCCCCTCTCCAGTCATTTAACATGACTTTTCCGGCCTAGTCATGTCCAGTATGGTGGGTTATGGAAGAAAAAACACTGTGTCCAGGTCCCACATCTGGAGGTGGTGGCTGTTTTGCCAGTTCCAGTCTCGCTGAGCTGCATGGGGGAGTAAAATTCTTATCCTCCAATCACAGAAATCACAGGGTGCCATGACTGCTGTGATTAGGTGATGAGACAGTAATCAAGCCCAGCAACTGGCAGATGCACTGAAGCTCTAGAAAATCGGTCCCTGCTTCTGCTATGCAAGTGCAGGTGACAAATGAGGACCAGGTAAGTCTTTTGCGCAGCCCTCCTCACTGGGCATAGCTGTTGGGGAAAAACGGGAGTAAGGGGGGTTTAACTGCTGTTAACAGCTGGACAATCCATTTAATATACAACTCCAAATCCAAAAATGATGGGACCCTATGTAAAGCTGAAAGTTAGACATTTTTCCATTTAATTTGAAAATATTAGCCCGTTAAAAATTAATAACACAACACATCTTGCAAAAATTGAGACATGGTTAACAAAAGATTGAAAAAAATAAGTGGTACATAGACAATAGCTGAAGTTTCAATTTTCAAATAAGTCACATGACTGTATAACTGGGAGGCCGATTCATTAATAGCGGCAAGTAGCGACAGTTGAGCGACTGTAGTGGCATTTTCAGAGCGCCCGCTAGTAGTTGCTGTGCTTGGCCGTTGTTCGGTAGTTGATATCGACTCAGTCGGTTTGCCGTAATGGTGTATATTGGGTGAGGAGTCGCAATTTGACAGGTTCCGCACTGTACGGGAGCGCATGATAGCGACTGGCCCTAGCGACCGGCTCCCACCATATTCATTAAAAAATCACGCTCAAAAAATTCTTGCGCTGTAAAATGCATGTTTAAACCCCAGAGCGCTGGCGGCGATGGGTTAAAAGTAGTTTTTTAACCCCCAAACAACCATATTTTTGGAAACCAAAAAAAACAAGTTTTTTAAATAATTTAGTAATATGAATACATTAATATCAGACCTGTAATATCAATTCTGTACAATATTTTTTTTAAATTTTTTTTTACCTTAAAAAAATTATCTAAAATGGCAGAAGTGGTCACAGAATTTTTCACATTTAAAAAAATGTGCCAGGTAGCGAGAGGTCATACCTGTCGCTGTTCAAGGTCGGACGCTGGCGCTGTGGGCTGAGGCTGGAATAATGATGAATGAGTGGCTATATGGCGCTATCTCAGTCGCTAAGCAGGATTGGCTTGATAAATGTGTGATTGTGGTGGGGAGCCGGCGTTCTCGTGGCGGGCCCGTCATTACCGGCCGCTCACCAGTCGCTACCTGTCGCTATTCCTTCATAAATAAGCGCCTAAAAGGCAGAGTCTGTACCTAGAAATAGTGAAACCTTCTACAATACATAATATCATGAGCAAATTTGGGAGAAATCCATGTGCGCAAGAGACAAGGTCAGCAGTCAATATTGGATGATCATAATCTGCAGGGCCTCAAATAATGCTTAATTAAAAACAGACATAAATCAGTAATTCAAATCACTGCCTGGGTTCAGATAGACTTCCAGTAATCATTGGGAAAACAGTTCCCAGCTGATTCCCCAAATGGAAGTTGTATTAGTCAAAGAAGAAGCCATAGCAACACAATCCAGGATCTCCGCTGCCTTCTTTGTGCAAAAACATATTTAAAATAATATATCATACAGTACTGCATATATACAGATTAAGAGTCTGGGTAATAATTAGCCTGCCTGCAGTCCACATATTTCCCCAAAAGAAAACATGTAGCGCATTATGAAATTAAAAATCCCGCAAAGAAGACCCAAGACTGTGAAGCAGCTTGAATCCAACATCAGACAAGAATTGGACTACATTCTCTCCTGAATCTCCAGGAATTGGAATCCATAGTTCCCATACATTGACTATTGTAAGAGGATAAGAGGACATGACCCTGTCTGAGACATGTTGCTGCCATTAATTTCTAAATTATATACATTTTTCTTAAACGTAATCGGAAAAAAGAAAACTAGCTGTCAACTTCTGAAATGTCTACTATGTTCTATTGTGAATAAAATATGGTTATATGAGCTTTCCGAGTAATTGCATTCTGGTTTTCTTTACATTTTACACACATTGTTAAGAATTGTATTTTAGAGCCAATCTTTCCTTCTGTCAAGAAAAATAAGTCCAGCTGACTTGTTTCATTACGTTGGACATACCATAATCTGGATGAATAAGAACTTTCACAGACATTATTATAATATAGTTATTGATGTTATTTTGATATTATTATTTTGCATTACCAAATATTTAAAGTACACATTTTTAAACCATATTTAATTTGTAGTGCTACTGTACTTAACCACATCCCTGTCCTCTCACAGAAAATAAAACCAAATTTTTCTTGACATTTCTGCATGGTGCTTTCTAACAGAGCTTGCTTTCATCCAGTAAACTGTGTTGCTTAGTCAGTGCTTGACACTATTCTATTGCAAGTTTAGCTTTCTTTTTACTGCTTGGTACAGGTTTTCCAAGCTTAACACATCAATAATATCCTTATGACCTTAAAGTGAGTTGAAAATTGCTTTTTCTCTTTATCCTATGTTTACACTAAATCTCTTCTGACTTTTATTAGATCCTTAAAACAACTTTTCAACTTGGAGAAATGTGTTTTAACTCAGTTCAGCTCTTAGAAAAAAGAGTTTGTCCTTGAAATCTCTTCTTAATTGTATTGCAAAGGTCCCAATAAAAAAGATTTTTCCATTTAAGTAAAAAATATAATTTATAGCTCTGTTTCTTTAAAATTAAAACTCTCTAAGTTTGGTGAATTCCTCATTTTATTCAGGTACATATGTTATATTTAAATTTAAGAAAAGGAGACTCAAAAGCATTTAGCATTTTGACTTAAATAAGATAATTCATATTTGAATAATTATCAGCAGGTCTAAAAAAAAAGGTCAACAAGTATTGAGCACACAAGAAAAATGTTATTAGAAAGCTTAAAACTCACTTTGCATTCATGGAATAAGATTTTTAAGAAATTTACACAATCCACCTTAAAGCGGCTCAAAAGACTCCACGGCTGTCCTCTAGCCTGCCCCTGGGGCATCCTAAAGCTGGGTGCCCAACTATGTGAGACTCCCAGGGTCACTGGTTGACTAACTTGTGGCTCCTGCAACACTGTGTTCACTGGTGGCTGCATCACGAGCATCTTTGTAGCTGGGCATGCTCTTGTGGGCTGGTGCACGTCACATGGCACTAATGAGATCAGCCAATCGGTTGCACTGCTTGTGCTTGTCAGGAAGGGTGATTGGGGAACCAAGGAAGGGTTATGTTCAGCTTTAAGTGCTACTATCCTTAGTTAGATTAGCATTCATGCCCCTCCCTGCCTCTGGCTGATAAAGCCTCGTGAATCTCATTGGTTGTCAGCATTACCATGGAGGGGTAAGTAAATCACCTGTTTTCAGGCAATGCCTGAGACTTTACAGTGAACAGACATTATGATTTGGGTTTAGGACCGGAAGAGGCTGCTGTTGAGTGTTGGTCTGTTCATCGGCTCATTCAGAGATGAGTGCTGCAAAAATCACCTGTAAAATATTGTGGTGGTTTGTCCCAGGTGCCATTGCTAGGAATGTCAATTACTGAGAATAAAATTAGATCACATCTTTAGCATCATACACAACAGTCCAGCAAAAAAAGACTCAGAACTGTTGAGCAGCTTGAGTCCAACATCCAACAAGAATGGGATAACATTGCTCTCCCAAATGTCCAGCAATTGGTCTCTTTGCTTCCCAGGCATGTTGCTTCCATCAATTTCTACATGAGTGAAAGTCTGTTTTATGAAGTTTGTCAATGTGCGCTATTCTGTTCCACCAACTTCTTGATGCTACATGCCAAATGTGCTTATTTTTGCACAAGCAAAGGTTGGTGATCTTATGGGCTCTGACTGCCAAAATATCATTGTGGGGGTTATTTAAGAAACGCTAAGGCCACGTAGTGCCAGGTAGTAGTGCCAGATGAGTGTCAGGTGAATGTCAGGTCCCAGTGAAAACGGTGTTTTTATCAAGTAAATAATCTAGAGCGCCTGTAATAGTGCCAGATAGTGTCCCATCTATCACCAGCGATGGGGGTTCCCTACAGTATCAGAAAGGACCAGGACCCTAAAAAATTAAAAATTGGGATTCCAACAGTCACTGTGTGTTTGAAATCCAGTTTTTTGAGCACCTCTGGGAGCGCTATGTATTTTTTTAGTGCTCCTGGCCGGCTCTAGGTGTCGCTAGCACATAGGCATATAAAAGCCATGCGCTGCGAACACTGCCTGGCCAGGAGAGCTACAGCTGACAGCACCACCAACCTGAAGCCGACGTTGCAGTGGGGGCGCTGGCAAGCGTCTGGGACAAAGTGCTCAAGTGAAAAAGGTGATTCTTGACAATTTCTAAAAGAATAGCAGTTAGCGACATGTCAGTCAAGCATTGAGGTTTTAGACATGTTACACAAACTTTTTTTGTTTTTTACATTTCTTTTCAACTTTTTTAGTCATAAAACATTTCAATACTTTTCATGCCATTGTACTATGGTAGATTAGGCTTCAGCCCCACTTATGACTGATGTAGCTTAGACAACAGCACCACACTGTGCTGTGAAAAAATGTGCTGTATGTTTTATTGTGCATAAAAAAATAATATAAGATTATAAAAATTAATAATATAAGATTTGTAAATCATTGTATTTTTTTTATTGACATTTAGATAGCATTGTTTTGAAATTGTATAAATACAGGCAAAAGTAATATGATTTATTTACTTAAATGTTTTAATCTTTAAGTAATTACAACCTTTTGTATAACATAATGCAGTGCTTTATTATTTTGCCATGTTTACATTATACCTTTTCATTTTTTTCCACATTATTAAAAAGAAAAAAAGCCTTGAAATGCCAAATAACCAGTTATCCCTGTACTAAACTTTTGCTAATTCAGTATGCTGTAAGGCAAGCAAAAAAGAGTTCACGCAATTTGTACCTTTTAATTATTTTTCAATAATGTTTTTATGCTGACAATTATTTAGTATGATTGATCTATTGTTAAGAATGTATAAAATCCAACAAATTTGCTTTACATGAATCATTATTATGTATTATATTAGGTATTAAATTAAGAGCTGTAATATTGTCAGAAATGACATTTACGACTAGAACTATGAAATATGCCATCACTTTTGTTCTTTTTAATGAGCAGGAGTTGGTGCTTTTTATATGTTACATTTCAATGTTACTCTAAATTATATCAATAAAATATATGATTTATTCCAGTGTAGCTGACCTCAGTGCATATATTTGTCAGTTTGATGTTAATACAATTCAAAAACAAAACTTTTTATCTTTTTTTTTCAGATGTTTTCCAAACTACTGTGAACATGGAGGGAAATGTTCACAGACATGGAATGATTTTTACTGCAACTGCTCAGACACTGGATACATGGGAGCAACCTGTCATTATCGTAAGTATATGTTTCATAAGACGCTGTGTTATAGGGAATTTTAGAAGATAAAATGCATCAAAATGTAGATTTTGTAAAACCTTCTTTTCCACAAGCCTTAGCTTGAGATGCAAAAATGTGAAATTACCTTTTGACTCAAAAAAGGTTGTAATGGTGTAGAACTGAACCCATACAAAATTAATTTGAAAGGATTGGGTTAAAGGGGGGATGTTTTAGGGGAAACTTCTCCCCATAGGGAGAATATTACCCTTGGTTACTCTCTATAAGATATAAGCATAAGACTTAAAAGACAAAAGAGTGGGAGGGTGGCAGATGATTGATATTTTCACTGCCATACAGGGGCAAACATACCAAAGAGGCAGGAGAGGCAGCTGCTACCTGGCCCTTAGGAGAAGGGGGCCCCATGCAAGCTTTCTTCCCCCAACATTGACTATCTGTGGGAAAAGCACCAGCCTCTACCGCTGTATGTAGTGTTGGTGTTCTGTTTGCTGGGAGTGCCAGGTGCCAGAGCTGTAGGTTCTGCAAGACAGAACAAAGATTCCAGTGCACTGTTTACCTCCAGAACTAGAACACCTGGGGAAGCAAAATGCTGACATCTGGGTTCCACCCTGTTGAACCCACAGCTTTAGCCCCTGGTGCTTCATGCAGACAGTGCACCAACATTACATACTGCAGTAGTGGACCATAGCCATAATTTGGGATGGTCGTGTGTGTGTGAACCCCCAAGATCATCCGGAATCGCATGTCATGCTGCACACATCAGATGGAGTGGTTCAGGAGGGGCACATGCACACATGCACTATAAAATCTAGGAACACGGTAATGTTATGGGCAATCCCAGGATTTTCACATATCTGGATGCCCCTGAGGAGGGCTTTCACTGTTTCCTGGAGTCATTTCTGACCTTGTTTCATGGCTTTTGATCCACTTTGATACTGTGGGTGTCTTTTTTGGGGGCCCACCATGACTTTCGCTATGGGCCCCTATGAAACCTGAACGTAAATTTGTTTTGTTTCTGAAATTCACAATCTGCAAATGTACTTTCACAAAGCTGTACCATTTCCTGGACAGAAAACCAAGCATATACAATAAGACCTTATAGACAACTATTACATGCCCTAGTTTCATGTTTTGGTTTTTCACAAAAAAATTAAAGTTTGACTTTTAGTAAAAGATTGCAAGCTCATTCACTGTAAAAAAATGCAAAAATGCTTTCATTGTTTTAAAAATATTTCAAAGTAGTTTTCCTAATACCAGGTTAATCAGGCAAATCAACGATACTGTTTTTTTATATTATATGATGAAATTAATGATAATAAAAATGGTTGGTCAACTTTGAAGCTTGGTCTTTACAGAAAGACACTGACAATCTGATGTTTTCATTTGTAGCTATTTATGAACAGTCATGTGAGGCATACAAGCACAAAGGGAACTCATCAGGATTCTTTCATGTTGATTCGGATGGAAGTGGCCCTCTAGAACCATTCCTGGTTTATTGCAATATGACAGGTAATCTAAGTCTCTCTTTCATCTCAGCCCTCTCTTTCCCTTTTCCGATATTATTCGTACCAGAGGTTAAATTCAAGACATAATTATATAATAATGTGTAGGTGCTTACACACAGGTACATCTCCACCCTGCTAAGGCTTTTATTTAGATTCCCAGATTTTGGGGCAATATTACAAACAGATGCGGCTTATGAAAATTACCCACCTGTTTCTGGATCCCTTGTAACCCCAGGATGGGCTGGAATTTAATAACTGTATTAAATGTATTATTATTGGCTGCATTAAAGAAAAAGTCCAGTCAAAAATCACTTGACTTCCTCTTAATTAAGCAGCAGGAGGCATTTGCATTCGCTCAAGAGTGCCGTTGCACAGGCATCCTGATTTGGTATGTCCCCCTGCTACCTAATTAAGAGGAAATCATTTTTGACAGGACTTTCTCTGTAACTGTAGCTTCGAGTTAAAACATGCTTTACTATAGCAGGGTATATGAGGATTTAACCTGAGATGTCTGCTGGAAGATGTCAGAAATGTCCACAGGACTAATTTTATATAAAAATATATATTCCATATTGTATACTGAGTTGCTACTTAGACAGCTCACCTATTCAACAATTCAAAGAGCTACAAAAATGTTTCTTGCCATAGAATGTTTTCTAATACCGAATAGTTATTTGAATAGGAATTTAGAATTCTATAAGAAAAAAATTGCTTCTAGTATGGATTGCAGAGCTAGTATTCCTGGATGAACTTGATAGATGTATATTTTGATCACATGAAATTATGCAATGAATCCCCTAATATTTTCTTAAATGGAAAGGCAGAGAAAGTGTTTATTACCGTATATACTCGAGTATAGGCCGACCCGAATATAAGCCGAGGCACCTAATTTTACCACAAAAAAATGGAACAAGTTATTGACTCGAGTATAAGCCGAGGCGGCTTTTTTCAATTGGAATTGGAGTTGACACACAGAAAGAGAGAGACACACACACACACACACAGACACACACACACACACACACACACAGAAAGGGACACACACACAGAAAGAGACACACACACAGAAAAAGACACAGACACAGACACACACACACACACACACACACACACTGTGGGTACCTGCTGCTGCTGCCGCCGCTCTCAGACGCGCAGGTGTCGGGGGTCGGGGTTTGGCCGAGGTTACCCTGCAGAGGGGCAGCGGGGTCCCCCTCCCCTCCCCTCCTCCTCCTCCTCCTCCTGCCGCCGGTCGCTCCATTCAGCTCCACCTGGCAGCCGCCAGCCGCCGCCGTTCTCACACACTTGGACCAGTGACCCGACCGGTTTTCTCGGCAGTCGATTGATCGTGTCTGAGGTCAGCGTTCTCAGCCACTAGCGAATCCCATTAGCGGGCTTCGATTGATCATGGCTCCGCTATGTGCGTGATAACGACATAGGCTTTCCCTTTCCTCAATCAGCAGCGAGGTAAGGAGATGGGGACTTTACAGTTTAGATAGAGGAATCCGCCCCTGGACTCGAGTATAAGCCGAGGCGGCTTTTTTCAGCCCAAAAAGTGGGCTGAAAAACTCGGCTTATACTCGAGTATATACGGTATATGCTTTAAATAACTAGTATTAGTAATCTGCACAAAGTTTTGCAATACTTCACTAAGAATTTGTTTTACATTTTGTGCTTATAAAGCACAAGGTAGTTTTGGCTTCATCCAAGAGAATTCAGGAACATCTGGTATTTTCATAACTTGGGGAACAGAAGAGAACTTTGCTGAGTTAAAAAAATATTTAACACGATAGAGTAAAATGTTCAAAAAGCTCTAATAAAATAATAAAATAACTTATAGCTCAGATCACATGTATTGCTATTGACTGAATATTATTTGATTTATAAATCCAAATAGATATGAAAATGCATCAATCTAGCTGTGATTGGATCAATATCTAGCTGTTCTACAAAAGTGTTCCAATGTTTTTTTATTATTAAAAATATCTGCTGATTGAGTGGGGGATACTGATAGCTGATTCCCTGCCTCTATGCTCCCCAACTCCCAGCACATACACCCCCTGCAAGCTTAATAGCAAACACCCCCTTACTTATCACTTCAGTAGATTTGAATGTCTCATTCATCGTGTAAAAAGGAGTATACCTGCTGAGTCATGGGGCGAGGAACTATTTGCTATGGGATTTTCCTCCAACTGAAGATGACCAGTGTGTGGCCACCAGAAAAAATAAGTCTTAATTGATATCAGCAAAATATTAAAGATGTATTTAACTAAATAAATAAACACATATGCAAATATACCATGACCTCAAAAATTACTCATACATAGAAACATAGAAACATAGAAGGTTGACGGCAGAAGGAGACCATACGGTCCATCTAGTCTGCCCTTATGTGTATACTGTATGTACTCTTTATCTTAGGATAGATGTGTGCTTATCCCAGGCATGTTTAAATTCAGTGACTGTTGATGTTTCAACTACCTCTGCTGGAAGTTTGTTCCAAGCACCAACTACTCTTTCTGTAAAATAATATTTTCTAACATTGCTCCTGATCTTCCCCCCGACTAGCTTCAGGTTGTGCCCCCTTGTTCTATCGCTAAGTTTCTTCTTAAAAACACTTCCCTCCTGAACCTTATTCAATCCTTTCACATATTTAAAGGTCTCAATCATGTCCCCCCTCTCCCTTCTTTCCTCCAGACTGTACAAATTAAGTTCTTTAAGTCTCTCCTGATAAGTTTTAAGTTTAAGTCCTTCCACCATTTTCGTTGCCCGCCTTTGGACACGTTCTATTTGAATAATGTCTTTTTGCAGGTAAGGTCTCCAGAACTGCACACAGTATTCTAGCTGTGGCCTTACCAGGGCTCTATACAGCGGCATCACAACCTCCCTCTTCCTACTGGTGATGCCTCGAGCTATGCAGCCGAGCATCCTGCTTGCTTTTCCCACTGCCTGGCTACACTGTCCACTCATCTTGCAGCTATCAGTAATCAGTACCCCTAAATCTCTCTCCTCCGAGGTCCTGGCTAACACAGTGCTGCCCATACGGTACTCAGAGCAGGGATTCCTTCTACCCAAGTGCATGATTTTACATTTAGAGACATTAAACTCTAGTTTCCACAGTTTTGACCATCTATCCAGTAAAGCTAAATCATTTTCCATGTTGCAGACACCTCCAGGAATATCCACCCTATTACTAACCTTTGTATCATCAGCAAACAGACAAACTTTTCCTACCAAGCCTTCTCCTATGTCACATACAAATATATTAAAAAGAATGGGGCCCAGGACAGAGCCCTGTGGCACACCACTTGTAACTCGCCTTTGTTCAGATTGCACACCATTTACAACAACGCTCTGATACCGATCCCTCAGCCAACTGGAAATCCACTGAACTATCCAGGGACTGAGTCCTACCTTCAATAACTTATCTATGAGCTCCTTATGTGGTACAGTGTCAAAGGCTTTGCTAAAATCCAGATAGGCGATATCCACAGCACCACCTTCATCTAACACTTTAGTGACATTGTCAAAGAAATCAATAAGATTGGTCTGACATGATCTGCCCTCAGTAAAGCCGTGCTGTTTTGGGTCCAATAGGTCATTAATTTTTAGATGGGAAATTATCTGTTTTTTTAAGAGTGTTTCCATTAATTTGACCACTATAGATGTTAAACTAACTGGCCTGTAATTACTGGCTTCTTCTCTACTCCCCTTTTTATGGATTGGTACGACATTGGCCATTCTCCAATCATCTGGAACCTCACCAGTTGAAAGGGAATGGTTAAGTAAATCAGTTAGAGGGGCTGCAATCACAAACCTAAGTTCCCTTAGAACTCTGGGGTGGATTCCATCTGGACCCATCGCCTTACTTACCTTTAGATGTGCCAGCTCGGATAGGACATCAGCCTCCAGAAACTCCGGAGCTGTACCCTCCCAGCTGGATGTTGTGCTATGACCATGCCTGCTACTATCTGAAAATACCGAACAAAAGTAGCTATTCAGATGGTCAGCCACAGCCTTATCTCCGTCAATATATTTATTTTCCCTATTTCTAATTTTTGAGACTGCATTGTTTTTCTTCTTTCTGTCACCAATATATCGGAAAAAGGTTTTATCTCCCCTCTTCATAGATTTGGCCATTTCTTCCTCCTTTTGCCCTTTAGCAGTCCTTATAATTAGTTTTGCTTCCCTCTGTTTAATTTTATACGCCTCTCTGTCAGCTACACTTTCACTTACTTTATACTTCTTATAGGCAGACTTCTTATCTTTTATGATAGTGCTGACTTCCCTAGTAAACCATAATGGTTTCTTCTTCCTTTTAGTCTTGCTAGTTTGTTTCACATATTGCTTAGTTGCCTTTAAGATGGCCATTTTTAATAGTGACCACTGGGCACTCACTTCTGCTACTCTGTTCCACTCACCTAATTTTCTTTCTACATACTCCGCCATTTCCTTGAAGTTTGTCTTCCTAAAGTCTAGCACTTTGGTTCTGGTGTGTGATTGCACAATGTCTGTTTTTATTCGGAACCATAAGCATTGATGGTCACTGGAACCCAGATTTTCTTCAACCCTGACCTCGGACACCAGATCCCCATTGGTCAGAACTAAGTCCAGAATGTTATCTCCTCTAGTTGGCAATGTCACAAGTTGTTTTAGAGACACTCCATTAAGTGCCTCTAATATAGTCCTGCTCTTGCATGCCGATGCACTTGGGATATTCCAGTCCACATCAGGCATGTTGAAGTCACCTGTAATTACAACGTCCCCCTTCTCTGCCATTCCACTGATTTCATCTATTAACAGGTTATCTAGATCCTCAGATTGTCCAGGGGGCCTATATATCACACCAATTCTGACCACAGCTCCCTCCTTAGTCTGCATGGTAACCCAGAGAGTTTCTAGTTCATTATGTGTATGCTGAATTATTGTTGATTGAAGGGTAGTCTTGACATAGTTTTGTTGCTGTGGAACATTCAACTGAATCCAAGTGAACTCTATGTTTGGTATTTATTAATGCAATGCAAATGTGTAGTTTATAATTAGTTTTGTTCCCATTTAACAAACACTTGTACAGGAAGCCATGCATTAAGGGTTCACATTTTCATAAAATACACAGTTGGGGGAGTGAATATTGACGTGCATGATATGTTTTATTGATAAAGATGATTTTTAGCCAGCTGACTAAACTAAAACAAGGCACTGGCAGCAAAGCTGTTTAACTCACAAATTGTGTTCTTGTCTTGTTATTGACAATACTATCTCTGTACCTAATATATATTTTTTTATTATACTAGATACAGCAATAAGCATTTTACATCACAACAATCTAGACTTGAACAAGGTAAAGAGCTCTAATCGAGAAAACCCCCACAAAATGAATTTCAGATACTCGGCTAATATGGAGCAGCTCCAGGCTACAATTAATAATTCTGAACATTGCGTGCAAGAAATTGCTTACCACTGTAAAAAATCCCGTATTCAACAAAAGCAAAGTAAGTCACTGTTTATATTTAAAAAGTTACGAATATATATATATATATATATATATATATATATATATATATATACAGAAATACTTGGGTAGTGACACAAATTTTGGCATTTTAACTATTTACCAAACATATTTAACATATAGTTATATATACTGATAAATGGACCATTATCTCAATCGCTATTTAATGCATGAGCAATTCACTAGTTAACCTATCATCAAGAAATCCCTCTTTTCTCTTCGGTCTTCTAGTGAAATTGAGCGCAGTGATTGGCCACCGTGGTCACGCAGTTGCTGGAGGGCAGATACCCAGAAGAGGCCTTGAGGACTACATGACGGTGGGGGTCATTCACAACACTCAATTTCACCGGGGGACCGAGGAGTAAGATTTCTCAGGTTTATGATTTTTACTGTCCTGGTTATAGGTCTTTTTTCTATGTCCCACTGGAGGTCCCACTGTGTGAAATCCACAAGACTGCCCACACAACTCACATTTCCAACATTCCCGCAACATATGTGCAGACTCTTGTCCTATCCGCGATTTTGAACAGTTTTGAACAGTGCCGGCATAAGGAGTGGGCACAACCGTTTTCTCCCTGTGGTGTGCGATATGCTTTTCCCCCTGCCTATCTGAATGGCAGGTCATGAGAGTGCTCTGCAGCTGCAGGGAGGCTGAGAATGTGGCCTCGATCAGAAAGCATAGCGTGGGAGCACCAGGAAAGTAAGCAATTACAGGTTTGCCAGCAGGCTTCACACTGTGAGACCTCACAAATTGGACAACTGGCCCAGCAGTCATTTAGTTTTCAGGGCCAGCTTTTAGGTAGTAGCTGCACTTTAAGCAGGTAAACAGTCTGGAGTTCATTTAGGTGTGGCATTTGCATTTGGAAGCTGTTTCTGCAAAAAAATAAAATACCTGGGAATTCACAGGAGATAAAAATGGTGGATGATCATTTCTATGGTAAAAAAACCTTTATTGGGTGCTTTTTGCTGGAAGACAAACCAAGGTCACCAGTTTTTAACAGTGTGCCCCATGATTTTAGTTCAATCAATAAAACGTATTACCTCACTAGTGTTTTAAGGCCTATTTTTGCCACAGTATGATCCTGCTACTACCGAGCTTCAAAGGTGAAAGGTATTTATGGCCATATAAAAGTTCTAGCTTATGCCAAACATGGCCAGAAAAGAATAAAAAGAGGATTACTATAGGACATATACTTTTTTTTACTTTAAAATGTAAAAACAAAATGCTGCTTGCTTATTAATTACCTACTCACCTTAGCAGACCGCAGGCTACCGGACCTCTCGCTCCTGCGCTGACATCTTGCTACATTGGCAGTATGTATCCCACAATCCTCCCAGTTATGGTCTTTCACCTGATGCCTGGGGGGGCGGCAGTGTGAGGTGGCGGCATCAACAGTGAGAGGTCGGTGAGCAGCAGAAAGGTTAGCGGCGGCTTAGCGGTGGACCTCCTAGAAACATATCTGTGGACTGCAGTGATTCGCAGCTTTATACTGGGTTATGTAGCGCAACTTACCACACTACATAAAACATGGCAAATACAGCAGCACAGCCAACAGTAGTTTGCTGTGTACTGCGGGAGCATCTGGACCTGCATCCAGAAGGTAAGTAAGTCCTCTGGGCTTTTTTGTTTTTTGGCTTTTGGTCCACTTTAACTTCTTCTTCTTTTGGGCCATCCCTTACCAGTCTTATTGCAGGGCTTAGTTTCTCGGCCATACATTTTTTAATGACTGTAAGTTATAGTCAGCCACATGGAAAATTTTCTTAAAAAATTGATTTTCTTCTGCATATTTATGTGTATTTAAAATGGCAAGAATTTATTAGGATGAGGTTACATTGCGGATCTACTGTACAACATTGAGACTAAGTGGTTAAATATTCTCCATTTACTACTCAATCACCTTTGATAAACATAATTACTAGAGGGCTTTTTCATATTGCAATTTTAAATGCTCCTTCGAAATAGGCTATGAAAACTGCGCTTATATAGCCCCCTGACAATGCTATTTATTATGTCTTAGATTAACTTTAGAAAAGAAATAGCGAGTCATATATATGCATTATCTATTCATAATTAATTTTTAAATTAATTTAGCTGTTTTAACACATGAGGTCGGGAAATACACGCAGTTTAATAATAGTCCTTTAAAAAAAGTTAATAATTTATTATTGTACAAATGGTCTATGAATTAATCTAATTAGAGATCCATTAATTTTAATGAACCTTCTCTTGAGACTTTTACCATAATATACAAAACCAACAATCAATTTAACTAGTGGAAGAAGCAGTTTTAATTGCAGCTTAAATGACTATGAAAAGGAAATGAGCTGTCCCTTTTACTCATAATATACTGGGCTACTTAGAGGCCGATTCATTAATAGCGGCAGGTAGCGACAGTTGAGCGACTGTAGCAGTATTTTCACAGCGCCCGCTAGTAGTCGCTGTGCTTGGCCGTTGTTCAGTTGTTGATAGCGACTGAGTCGGTGTGCAGTAATGTTGAATACGGGGTGACGAGTCGCTATTTGACAGTTTCCGCGATGTATGGGTGTGCATGATAGCGACTGGTCAGAGCGACCGGCTCCCACCATATTCATCAAAAAATCACGCTCAAAAAATTCTCGCGCTGTGAAATGCATGTTTAAACCCCAGAGCGCTGGCGCCGATGTGTTAAAAGTAGTTTTTTAACCCCCAAACCACCATGTTTTTGGAAACCAAAGTGGTCACAGAATTTTTCACATTTAAAAAAAAAAAACATTAATAACAATTAATTATGAATATTTAAAGATTGTTCCATTGAAATGCATTGGAGAGCGCCAGGTAGCGAGAGGTCATACCTGGCGCTGTTCAAGGTCGGACACTGGCGCTGTGGGCTGAGGCTGGAATAATGATGGAGTGGCTATATGGCGCTATCTCGGTCGCTAAGCAGGATTGGCTTGATAAATGTGTGATTGTGGTGGGGAGCCGGCGTTCTCGTGGCGGTGCCCGTCATTACCGGTCGCTCACCAGTCGCTACCTGTCGCTATTCCTTCATAAATAAGGGCCATACTAAATCTAAGATCCCAATTACAAGTTTTAACAGTAATCAGGTTAATTTTTGGATTTTCCAACCCACCTGGTCTCTCTAGCACAGAGGTATAGCTAGGCTTTATGGCACCCAGGGCAAAGATTCAAAATGGCACTCCCACCTGTCCTCAGGCCCCCCTTTGGCACCCCCCCTGACCTGCTGCTCCCGGGGCAAGTGTCTGTACCTGAGCAATACTTTGTTCTGCCAATTTATAGCCGCTACATGCAGGATTTATTTAATAGGTGCTGGTTGGCATTTCTTCATTACAGTCTAAGGATATTACTGCTGTGGACCAAAGGAATAGAATCATTTAGGCTGCATTTTAGTTGTGCTACAAAGTACACATTGTTAACAAGAGACAGGTGTGAAAAAAGATTTTACAACAAATTTGTTTACAACAAACAAATTTCTTTATCATTATTTATAAGCAAAAAACATATCAATACATTCTGCCCATCAGATTTTCACCTACAGTGCCGCTTTAAACTGGCACAGCTTGAGAGCGCCAATCACCGCATACAAAAAGTGCAAGTGATAAATTAGAACCAGGCTGGCGGACATATCGGTGCTGCATATCTTGGCTTCCTTATTGTCATGGAGTAGAATTTACAGGTGCTGACTGATGCATGATAAATGAGGCTCTTGCTCTCCTTATTTTAAACCTACACCCCCAACCATGAGGAGGTGACTCTCGCCCAATAAGAGCTATGAGCCGTGACTATGTAATTTGGGAAATGGCTCTGATAAACTTCAGTGGGAAGCAATCTGAAAAGCTGGGGTGGAACGCATGTGCCTTGGTCCAGAATGGTAAGAGAATACTGGCAACCGGGGGCGGTTTCACACAGCAGGACATCGCAATTCGGGATGCCCTGGGGAAAGGCCAGCAGCCAGCCCTGGAATCTTTGAGATTCCAGAGCAGGCCACCCTGGGTTTTGTTCTGATTAAGGAAGGCCATTTCCCTAATTCCTTCAGGAGATGGCTGCAAATAGGTAGTATACTGACAACCCCATGCTTTTGTGGTTTTTGCAGTGGCCAATTGTTGGTGGACAGAAGGGTGACAGCCACGACCAGCATAGTTGTCAAGTTGTGCAGAGACTGCATTAGTCAACAACAAGACCTTTTCATTTAGAACACTGGATAAGCTTGGAGCCATCGGGAAGCTTTAGAGTTGTTTCCTGTGCTTAAAGAAAAATTAATTTATTGAAAATCTATTGGATATCATATCATATCATGAGAGGTGTTCACAAATTGTCTGCTGGTCATCATCTTTAAGTCCCAATTAAATCTAGAGATGGTTTGGCACAGGATGGTATATTTTGCCCTAGCAACCATTTTTCATCTATGGATTTACAGTTAAATGAGCTCGCTGTCTTGAGTGATCAAGGGAGATGGGGCTACAGCTCCAAATTTTGGTCACAGAGAGAAGAAAGAGACCTTAAAGGAAAAGAGACATTTAAAAGAAAACATTTCTATTAATAGATGACTAGGTATGTTGGGTCTAGCACAACATTTAGCTAAATGTATTGCTTGTAATACCAGAGAATATCATAGAGGGTTTTGTTCCATGCTGTGTGAAACCCCTCAGTTCGCCCCATAAAACCCACCTCTCCCCATTCAATCAGAGCCATTTGCCATGTTTACATCCTTCGGCAAAGGGCTCTGATTGGACCATTATCTTAATAGTTATTTAATGGGCTGCATGAGCAATGACCTTCAACAATAAACCGGAACAAATCCCATTTTTCCCCAAATGGTTCTTGTTCCTAGCACAATCCTAAATGCTGATGTGCCACTGCGTATTATTGTTAAACCGGAAAAATCGTACCTTTCTCTTCGGTCCCCCAGTGAAATCAAGCACAGTGATTGCCTAATTGTATTAGTTAATTAGACAAAATCAAACAAATCAGCTGGTAGGCTAAAAATACAGTTCTCTAAAGCAGTGTTACATCGCAAAGTATTGGCAAGACCTCACTTAGTAAAACAACAGCACTTTTAACACTTGCCTTTGCATCTGAATATCTGAAATGATGCAAGTGAGAAATGACTTCTAGTTTACCAAGCTCATATAAGAACATTGATTCACAGGTTTTTATTTGCTGTGAAGGGTGACCTCATTTGTCAAATGTATGTTGAAAACCTCACCAAGGGAGAGGGTAGCAGAATAAAAATTTAAAGGGTAATTTTTAAAATGTCCATTATTGTGTGCAAAAATGATGCCTTCAGTGTGCTAAGTAGGGATGAGCGAACCCCCCCAAAGTTTGGCTAACTTTGGTCTGTTCGCAGACCAAACTCGCTATTTGAGGGGTGGCTGAAGGCAGAGTGTGCAGCAGGAATTGCTGCTTCAACTGACCTCTGCCCCAAGATCCTATTCCTGTCACCAGTGGCTTCCTTTGAATCAATGGGAACCCAAACTTTGAGGGGTGGCTGTGATGGGGGGGGGGGGGGGAGCACAGTGTGTGCAGCAGTGCAAGCACTGCCTTAACTTACCTCTGCCCCACAATCCTCTTTTTGTCACTGGTGGCTTCCTATGAAATTAGCCCCAGTCGGGGCTACAGAAAGATGGCCAGCGGCTCCTATGAGTAAAGGCACTTCTAGGCCGCTGACAGGAAAATAATCATGGGGCCTAGGTAAGTTATAGCAGCACGTCCTGCTGCTGCATCCTTAGGTAAAGCGAGTTTATGGGCTGCTCAGCTATTTTTGTGTTCAGGCCAGATGCTGAACTCGAACTCGAACACAGATTTCTGGCTGAAGTCCGTGTTTGCATTTGGAAACTTAAACTCGCAAAGTATCATCCATCATTAGTGCCAAGCTCATTTGTTATTTTTTTACTTTTCTATGTTTTGAAACTGTGTTGTAAGAAAACTGTTTACCCTAGCAACAATGTATTTACCTTGTCAATGTACATCGACTTTTGCATGTTATATACAGATCAGAGAGTTCTGGCTTGCCAATCATCTGCTTGGCTAAGGCAGAGAGGACAAGTTTAAACCATTTTGCTGAAATTCAACCTCCTCAGATAGGAGGCAACACAATCTTTACTTCCAGTAGCTAAAGGTTTCCTGGCAGCACTGTCACCTGGAAAGTCAATGACTTCTGCTTGATTTAGCCAAACCTACTGATGAGTTCACCTGTTACAGTGGAATAATTATGGGACTGGTAGTCTGTAGCAAAACAGAGCCCCAGGAATAAGAAAAATTTGGAAAAAGCAGGCTGATAAGTAAATCACAGATCATGGGGCATAAGCCTCACACACGGGCTCCCCCATCCATTAACTTGAATGAGTGGACAGGAGCACGCACGGAGCCGGGGGTTGCGGCGTTGTGCTTTTGACCAAGATGGATGATTAGCTTAAACGCAGCATATCATTCTTGTTGCAGCTGTGTAACCCACACCAGACCACCAGAAAGCAGCAGTAGTGGCAACAACCATGAAATTGGGAAGGGAGGCACACCCAAAGCACACCCAAGTGAATCCTGCTTAATAAAATAATTTGGGTTACTCCCAATGCCTTGAGACTCTTATACCAGTTCACAGGGCAGGAGGGGCTGGATGCAGGCAAGCAAGTGACTTGCCATAACCACACACCATCCCCAAAGACCAGGGGGTGCAAAGAAGGTCATGGCCCATATGGGCTATGGGGCTAGGGGGGATCCCATGCCATTTTTTAACCTTCAAAATAAAAAAATGGAGTAGGGTGAAACCCCTAAGAATAAAAAAAGTGTGGTCCCCTCTTCTGCACCCCTCTGGGCTTTTGGGATGTTGCTTTCACTGCTCCTGACAGCTGGATTGATTGGTGGAAGCCAGGCATGGGGCAGAGAATTGGTATTCCTTGCTCTGCAACCGGCTTCCACCGATCACTCTGGCTTCTGACATCTCGCTCCCTGCTGCAGGGAGGGGCCTTTTATAACAGCTGATGCCAGCTCACTCACTAGTATAAAAAGCCCCTCCCTGCAGCAGGAAGTGAGTTGCTGGGGCAGGGAATATGTGTTCACTGTCCCACTGAAGCCCAGTGCTGGAATAGGGATTGGCAGTAAGTTAATTTTTTATTGCAATGATCGAATTCAGGAGAGTTCGGTCTAGACAATTTCCTATTTCTTGGGAAATTAGACAAATCAAACTGTCAAACTGTTTATTTATCCCTTATCTCTTATCTCCGGGGGGCATTTGCCTACTTTAGGTGCTTTTCAGAGCCCCCCCGGAACAAAAACACCAACCAAATGTTCTGCTCCTAGACAGTAATTGTGTTTGAGTTCTGGGCTTATAGAATCAAATACATTTACAGAACTTCAGTCAAACTGCATTTAAAACAGAGATACAGTATGTTCAAGCAATGCTACTCAAAAAGTGGGAAAAAAAGTCTTGCATTTGGCTACATTAAAGAAAAGGTATGATGTGTTTGTTTCACAGATCACCTTGTTTTTGATACTTTAGCAGCTTCGCTATATTAACAGTTATCATCTTAAAAATCACACCCAATTTGTATACACATTGCTAGTTAATTAAATTGCCAGATGTTCCGACAATTTCAGCTGAAGTTTCTGTGCATGTTGTTGTTTTCATCACAAATGTTGTATCTTCAAAAAATAAAGCTTTACATGGAGCTTTACAAGTGAAAGCACAAACGGAGGATCCTAAGGGGTTTATTCATCAAGCCATAGCGACAGGTAACGACTGGCAGCAACAGGTAGCGCGAGGTAGAGAACGGTGAGCAACTCTAACAGCGCCACGTAGCGTCCGATTCATCATCACAGATGGCTCAGCGAATACCGCCGGTGCTCTGGCTTCCAGAGTGCCTGGTATTTCTTGTCGCTCTCCCATACATTTCAATGGACTTTCCTTTTCTTCTCTTTAAACAGGGTTTTATTTTTTTTATTATCAAATATTTGTGTCACTTCTCCTGGCCTAGAAAAAGTCATTTTTGAAAACTTTTTGGATATAATATTTTTAATATTTTTTTGCAGAATTTTCATTACAGGTCGGGTATTAAAGTTTTCATGTTACAATGTTATAACAATGTAATTCCATATGTTTTTGCTTTGTTACTAGTGGATATATGTTCAAAAACAGCTTTTAATCACACAGCCCCTGGCGCTCTGGGCTACAACCCGATTTTGAGTGCCGACGCTGTGTGAGCCTGTTTTTTTGATGAATATGGTGTGTCGGTCACACTGAGCTGGCGCTACTGTTCGCTCCCATACAGCGCTGTACTGGTGTTAGAGCGACTCCCATACAACATATTCATCAATGCCGACCAGCGACTGAGGCCATTATTTAAGAAGGGATAGCGTCAGGTAGTGGCTGGTTAATGACAGGTAGCGACAGGTAGCGACTGGTGAACGCCGGACACGGCGCGCAATTACACATTTATCAAGCGGAATCTGTTTAGCGACTGGGATAGCACCATGTAGCGTCTGTTTCATCATTTTCACAGCCTCAGCGAACAGCGCCAGTGTTCAGCCTTGCACAGCGCCAGGTATGACCTCTCGCTACCTGACGCTCTCCCATACATTTCAATGGACGATCCTTTTCTTCTCTTTAAACTGTTTGTTTTTTTCAAAAAAATCACAAATAATTCTGTGACCTCTTCTGACATTGAAATAGCAGTTTTTTCTGCCATTAAAGTGTTCATGTTACAATGTTGTTACAATGTAATTCCATATGTTTTCGCTTTGTTACTAGTTTATAGATGCTTGAAGACTTTAAACACACCGCCTCCTGCGCTCTGGGCTTCAAACAAATATTTTTCAGTGCCAGAGATTTGTGAGGCTGTTTTTTTCCTGAATATGGTGTGAGTCGGTTGCTATGAGCAGTCGCTAACATGCGCTCCCATACAGCGCTGTACTGGTCAAATAGCGACTCCTCACAATGTATTCAACATTGCTGCACAGCGACTGAGTCGCTATAAAGTAGCGACCTACGGCCGAGCACAGTGACTTTTAGCGGGCACTCTTAAAATGCCTGCTACAGACGCTCATCTGTCGCTACCTGCCGCTAATGATGAATCAGCCTCTTAGGCGCTCTGTAACAGTGACCCATAGCCCATCACAGCAACTACTAGCGGTCGCTCTAAGCGCCTCGCTACAGACGCTTATCTACCGGTGCCTGGCGCTAGTAATGAATCAGCCTGTAACTTTATTTACTTCTTTGTTCTCAAGGCCAATCTTTGTGACACAGAATCAAATTGCCACCTTGACTCTTCTTTAATGATCTACGCATAAGCCCTGTGCTGTAAAAGCATTCTTTAAAAAACTTCATATGCCCAGCATGAATGAGTGCATTCTAAGTATTTTGAAATCAACTAAATGCTTCAAAACTAATTCAAGGCAAAATTGCACTAAGCTGGCCTTGCACAATTTATTCTTCAAAGGTATCAGTTTAATTTGCATTTAAAACTCTATTATAATTTTTTTTACCGAACCAATTTTGGCGGTCATCATTTGTACATATATTATAAAAAATAGATGCTTACATCTAGTATACTACTTATTTTTTCTTACCTCTAATTTTAAAATGTAGACACAAGTTCTTCAAGATAAATGATTCTAATATCATGCCTCAGTGCTTATGCAGGCTCCTGGTGCTCATTTCCTCTAATATAACTAAAAGATTTGACAATAATGAAAAATTAGGTTATTTGCTGAACATCTCTAATCTTAAATCTCCAAAGAATTTGGAAAGGTTGTGAAGGTTGTATATACTAACATAATATTAAAAGCTTAATGCTAAATACATCCAGGATGCAAACACGTTAAAAAGTACATGCTTAGATTTCATTTGTATTGCACCTGAGGACCATGGGGGGACGGGAGTTAGGACTTATGACAAAGATTTATGACAAAGATTATCCTCCTATCCGTTATTTGTTTTTTTATAATTATTTCATTATTTCCCCCTTTTTTTTGTTTCATTTTTCTTTTTTTTTATTATACATAGTTAGGATAAGATAGATAAGATGTAGGTGTTATTTGCAAGATGATGACACAACGACCAGCATTTCAAATGTAAGTAGGTAAATATTTTGTTATTATATTACTTAGTTATTAGTTTATTTAGGATTCTAATAGTCTTCCTCTATCTTTTGCTAATGTGGCTAATTTAACGCTGTACAGCTGGGATTAGAGATTAGCGAACTTCAGTGAAGTTCAGGCAATTCGCCAAATTTCCACAAAATGTTATCAAAATTTTATTTTAAAGTTTATCCGAATTGAACTTTTACAAAATCCGCTCACAAAACAATAAAAAATATTATTTTTTGGCTGGTTGATGTCCTTATCCCCTGGCGTGGCAGGTGTTTTTAGAGGGAAAGAGAACACAGATCCTCTTTCCCACGCTGGGCTCTACCCCAACTCGCAGGAAGGGTTTTTTTTTACCAGCTGGTGAGCCGGCAAAAGGCCCCTCCCTGCAATGGAAGCTGGAGTGGTCGGCAGAGTCCAAGTGTGGGACAGATTACTCTGATCCTTTGTCCTGTACCCAGCTTCCACCTAACAATACGAATGTCAGAAGCAGTGTCGGGTGGCAAGAGAAAACAGCAAAGTAAGTGGGGGGGTTGGGATTTAGAACTGTTTATTTTGTGTTTTTTTTACATGTAACTGGCAACTGTGAACTGGTAAGGGGTCAGAGGGGTGCAGAAGAGCCTGCGGCCTATGTGGGCTATGCAGGCTGGTAGCCTTAAAAATAAATAACATAGGAAACCCTATGCCTTTTTTTAAAGGGCAAAATAAATAAATAAACAAATAAATACATAGACATTTAGATACATATTGTAATATAAAGGTGATCACTATAAAGCCTGATTCAGAGCTGCTCTGGTGTGCATTCCCGCATGGGGGAATGGTCCTAAAGTCCCGGTTTGTGCCTTTTTTCCATGTCATGCTATTCAGGGCTGTGTTCTTTTTTTTCAAGTTGGCTTTTTTCCAGAACTTTTCGGTTTGCGTACATGAAACCGAGTATTTGTCATATTAATAAGGGTCAAGCAGAGTTTTGGAGTTCTCGCATGTGTAAGTCTACAGGTTTCACCTGTGTTTGCGTATTATTTAGATCTGATTTTTTTTCAACAAAAATTGAGGTTTCCGGTGCCAAATTATGCCCTCTTTTTATCATGCGAAAACGTGAGCTGGTTAGTGTTACTGATGGAGACCCTTGACGAGTCTTTGGAGTATGAGCGTCTGCCGTCAGCTGCTTACCATGTACCTATGTATCTAGAACTTAAGCATACCTGCCATCATCAGGATGTGGATCAGATGTCCGATCAACAGGTGTTCAAAAGCTTTACTCAGAGGTGTTCCCACCACAAGAAAGGGGAATGCAATTGACAGTATGACCAAATTGGTTGGTTGCCTGCAATTTATTGCGAATGGCTTGAGACACTGTCTGTTGGCATGTTTCAGCCTTCACTGAGCCATGTCCTAACTAAATTTCTTGACTGTCCATTTGGTGACTGTCAGTGCAGACATGCACACTACATAGGATGGCTCTCCAGAAACCAGGAGAAATAGGAAGAAGAAGGTGAGTGTCAGGACAGCCATGCAGGATACATGGATTTCCACTCAAGGAACCAACAGGGAGAATGTAATTCCCACTTTGGGGGATGGGATGGGATGTGAGGATTCAAAAAAAAAAAAAAAGTTTGCGTATGTCAGCGAGCCTCAGAACACTGATATTGAAGGACCCTGGCAACATACAAGTAAAAACAGGTACAAATTCAGCTTCCAAGCCTAATTCACAGGGCAAAATCGTTATTGCTCAAGTAAACTGTATGCATATGCAAAGCACCTATGATCACGTACGCCTGGCCAAGAAATTCTCGGGACCAGAAAACATTAGCAAATTCCTGGTTTCCGGCTTCCCTTCCACAAAACAAATGAGCATTCACGGTGAGGCTTTGAATGAAGCTTTATGAGAGATTGTAACGCTTTTCAAAGAAAAGTATCTTGTACAGGCAGCAGTGTGTGACATGAGTAACAAGACATATGTAACAAAAATAAAGATACATTATATGTGTACACAATCCACATGGAAAGCTGCTGGGAGATTAGTTTGATACAAGTGACACACTGATTCAAATCTGATACAATGTATGGCTTCGATTTCACACTATGGCTTTTACAATCCACTGCAGAAAAAACACTTGTGAAAATACTGCCAAAAAAGAAGAGACTACGAACATTTAATTACAACTACTCTACTCTATTGCAATAGTAGACTGCCTGTCCTCATAAACAATCGCATATCACACTATCACTTACTATGCCCGATTAGGGGATGATAATTAGGAAAATGGGCTGAGATCTACCTTGTAATTAAGGCCCAATGGGACCACATACTTACCTAATTCCGTGATCCCGTGCTGTTCAAATGTGGCCACAAGTAATCACATTCCCATTCCTCCACTATGCATGCCCCACTGGCAGACCAGCAGTGAGCAGTGTTACATGTAACATTATTGTCTTTCATCATAAAGATTAACTTTCAGCAGAATAAGTAATATTAATTTCTGTCTATGAACGTGCCACAGTGTGCCATTGCGGAAATACAGCAAGCTATTAACCCTTTCGCTGCCAGCTTGCCTGCAGCTTTTGTCACCCTCTGTTGCCAGACCATGTTTCACTATTTTGCGCTACACAAGTTCAACTGTGATTTTTGAAAGGATTTCTAGGGATTTTCCGGGAAAATGATATATTGTTTTTTTCAGCAGAGTCTGGGCTTTAACATGAAATGTCTTGTTTTAGGTGTATTCTCAATATTTTTGGGTGAAATATGTGAAAAAAAAAATAAAAAAAAAGAATTTTTTTACAATTTGTAGTGTTTTTTTGTAATAAAAAATGTAAGTTTGTCAATAAAATCTTATTGCGTGTGAAATCCCAATTTCTTCCGGTTACAGCGGTACCACATATGTATAGGTAGACACCCTTTCCTGCCCAGGAGACTCCCCCAAACTGAAATAGCGCTTTAGGGGATTTTCAGATAAAATACAACTATGCTATGCGCTATGCGCACCTTGTAGTTTTACCTGAAAAACAACCCTTTACATTTGAAATACCCACAACAAACTACCCTGTTTCCCCGAAAATAAGACACTGTCTTATATTAATTTTTCCCCGGAAATATGGCACAGCGTGCGTCTCCTCCACCTCCCTGGAGCTCCCCCCTTACGTGCCCCGTCATTACGCCCCCTAGTGGTTACAATACCATTTTCGGGGAATGACTTATATAACGATATCCTCCGAAAGCAGGCACTAGGCCTTATTTTCGGAGGACTTCTTATTTTCGGGGAAACAGGGTATATATTCTCTGGAAGTACACACCTCAAGCTTTCTAGGTGTACCAGGCGTGTTGATGTGCCCATAGTTTTCTGGAAGTAATTCCTCAATGTATTCTTTGGTTGCAAAGAGTTTCCCTAAACTATATACAAACAAGAAAAAACAAGTTTAATCTGAAAAAGCAACATCCCCCGAACAGAACGATACCCAACATGCATAGTTACTGTCAAGGGAAGAGTTGCCAAACACCCCAAAGTAAAGCATGAGCATAACGGTAATTTTACTTGAAAATTTCAGCTCTGCAGACAAAGTGCGCACATTGCGATTTTTCAACCAAAACAACCCTTTACATTTGGAATATCCCTCATAAACCATATATTCCCTGAAAGTGCACACGTTAAGCTTTCTAAGCGTACCCAGCTTGTTGTAGTGGGCTCATCTTTCTGGAATTAATCCCTCAAAGAATTCTTTGGTTGCACAGGGTTTCCCTAAAAAATTTATAAAAAAGCTGAATAAAAAACACCTTTTCCTAAAATATAAATATGCAAACCAGAAAAAACAAGCTAAGTCTGAAAGCGCAAGGTCCCCCGAACAGAACAATGCCCAACATGCATAGCTACTTTTAACCCTTTTAATTGCCAGCCTACTTTAGATTTTGTCACCCTCTGTTGACAGGTCATTTTTCCCCATTTTGCGCCATGTTTTGCGCCATTTTTGCTGGAATTTTCAGGAAAATTATATTTATATTTTTTTGCAGCAGAGTTTAGGCTTTAACATGAAATGTCTTGTTTGTAAATTTTATTTAGTTTTTACAATATTATTAAGTAAAAAAAAAAATAAATAAATAAAAACATTTTTAGAAAATTGACTCCTTTATTTTAAATATAAAATGTATTTTATTAAGGAAAAGCATATTGCATGTGAAAGCCCCATTTCTACCGATTAGAACGGTACCACATATTTATCGGTAGCCCCCTGTTCCTGCCCAGGAGACCTCCCCCTAACTGAAACCAGTACATTATAACATTTTATAACATTTACAAATAAAATGCAACTACCATCCACACTACAAAGGGTTAAATCGAGAAAAAAAAATGACCCCATTTTTTGGGGGGGATTTTTAAGGGTTGAAAACCCTTAAAAATCCCCCCCAAAAATTGACATGGGGTCCCCCTTACCCAAAGTAACCAGCCCGGGACCAGCTATGCAGGGCTTGTAGAAACAGGGCACAGGGGCTAGCTTTTGTGGCCCCTGGCCCTGCAGGCTACAAGCCCGCATAGCCCGTGGGGCCGGGATCTTCTGCCCCCCCCTGGGCTTTGGGGAGGCAGGTAATGGGGGTGCCAGGGGTTAATGGCAAGTCACCCGCTAGTCACAGGTGACTTGCCACCTCCCCCAGCCTTGTGAACTGGTATTGGGGCTCATGGACCCCTTACCAGTTCACAAGGGGTTAAATGTAAAAAAACACACACACATGCAAAAAGAGAAAATTATTTTATTATTATTTTTTTTTTTTAATACTTACCTCCCATCCATCCTGGAGCACTGTGTCCCTCGGCAATCACTGGCTTCTGCTCACCTGCTGGAAGCCTTTTATAGCTGCTGGATGACAGAATACAAAGGGTTAATTAAAAAAAAATGACATAGGGTCCTCCTGGGGGGGGGACCCCATTTTTGTTTGGATTTTGAAGGGTTAAAAACCCTTAAAAATCCCCCCCAAAAAAATGACGTGGGGTCCCCCTTACCCAAAGTAACCAGCCCGGGACCAGCTATGGGGGCTTGTAGGCACAGAGTGGGGGGCCCCCCCCACCCTTCAGCCTACGAGTCCACATAGCCTATGTGGGCCCGGGCTCTTCTGCCCCCCCTGGGCTTTGGGGAGGCAGCTAATGGGGGGCCGGGGGTTAATGGCAAGTCACCCGCTAGGGCAGGTGACTTGCCGCCCCCCCAGCCTTGTGAACTGGTATAAGGGGTCTCATGGACCCCTTACCAGTTCACAAGGGGTTAAATGTTGAATAAAAAACACACAGACACATAAACATAAATAAAAAAAAAAATCTTTATTATTAATATTTACTCACCTCTGATCCTGTGTCCCCCGGCGATCTCCGCTGACAGTCTGCTCGCTTGTTTGGAGCAGAGAGCCTGGGGGGGGGCGATCACAGCCCTCTCCTCCTCCTCTGCTCTCTGCTCCAAGCACCTAGCAGACTGATTCAGAGTCTCAGGTGCTGGAGGTAAGAAGCCCGGCTGCTGGTGACATCACAATGATGTCACCTGGTCCCGCCCCAGGGGGCGGGGCTAGCAGTCGCGATCCAGGAAGTGGGGGGAGAGGGCATTTTCTGCCCTCTCTTTGACACGGAAGAGGCTGGGGGGCAATCGGAGGCCCCCCCCAGTGAAGAGAAGACCCGGCGGGAGGCAGCGCGACTGCAGGTAAGTAAATGTCATTTTTATTTTATTATTTTTCTACAGTTAGCAGCTGCTGCTGCCGAAGCGGGGGGGTGGCCTATTCCGGGGGCTCTCCTGGAGCCATCCGAGCCCCCACGGGGGATCAGATGACACCAAATTAAAGAGGAGACCCGGCCGGATCCAATGAGGGGTCAGGTGAGTATTTTTCATTTTTATTTTTTTAACTAGCAGCGGGGAAAGTCAAGCACGTAACACCTACGGGCTTGGCACTTAAGGCCCAGACAAGCCAGCACGTAGGTGTTACGTGCTTGGCAACAAAAGGGTTAAAACGCAGTTTAATAGACATTCTTACTAGTACTAGGGTTTTATGTATATGTATTTTTTAAGAGGGGGATCTGGTGCGTTATTTCACTTACCAGATTCGTACTGTATATGTGTAAACAACTCTAGCAATGGGAACATCCTGCATTATGCCATATTTGCTTGTGTCTCGGGTGTTGAACTACATAGTGAAGACTAAATTGATAACAACTCTGAGTCAGATTTGTAATGAAAATTCCAGGCCAATTTGCATATTTGACTTAAAATCCCTGTCCAGGCAACCACTAACTTCCTCTAACCTTATATTTCTTGAAAACAGTGTAAAATTTGTAATTTCGATGCATCTCAGATTCCTTATTTATATTAGTACCTTATATTTTCTAAACAAAGCCACTTTCTTCTATTACATTTCGGGGCCATGGGTGAGCTGAGCATAATGTGTCACAGCTTTATGAGTTGTGACTTCACTCTATTGTGGTCAAAGACAGCTGTGGAAGGGACAGAGTGGCTGTTGGACACTTTTTTGCCTGGTCCTGGAGAAATGAGGAGCAAACTTTAAAGCTTCTGAAGACTTTTTGCTTGTATAGCTCTAATTAGAATACTTTTAATACTTAAGTTTACCATAAACAGCCTCAGGTCAAGGATCTACTCCTGGGGACCCCAGTTGCAGGTAATCAGGTGGAGGTTTTGTGGCATGCCAGGTGGGAGGCTTGCTTACCCCTCTATGCTTTGAACTGGGAAGAGATCCTTGGGACCCCTACTAGTTCACAGGTAGTATAAAGTATAACTCCCCCTACTGTGCTTTACACAGACATGGCAAAAATAACATAATCTGACTACTGTTTCCATAACAGATAAAAAGACAGAATTACAATAAATGAGCCTGATGCCAACTGTACCATGGCGGCGGAAATTGTTTAAAGCCTGCCTTGCCTCTTCAGGTCTTTTAAGATCTTTTATATGCATGATTAATTCTTCATTGTACCAATGGTGATTGTGGACAATATGCAACCATCTGCTAGTAGAATATAAATGTATAATAAAATCCAACCAAAGTTAGACCTTGCAGAATGACTAATACCTAAACATAAAAGTGAAATACTGAAAAAAGACTTAAGAATAGTATATCTTTAGGAATAAATCAAGGCAGCTGGACTTGATTTAGTCCAGTTGTCTTGATTTATTCCTACAGATATGCCATGGCCTGGATGAATGAAAGCTTTTCCAGACACTGAAGAACAGTCAAAACAAAACCTTGTTTTAAAATCCATCAAAATGCTTTGGGTGTTAAAGTGTTCTGTGTGTCCAAGAAAGCCCTCACATTTTGCACATTTAAAAAATATATAGTGAACGATAAACTAATTCTCCTATTATAGATCAGGGTGATACTTATGAAGAATTCCTACGTGCCTTTTTTCGTCAAAGGAGACAATGCTAGATACTAGAACCAAGAGTAAACCTGCTTTTTTTTACTAAATAAATTGTGCTGTTAACTTTGAAGCTATTATAGCAAATAACGTTTTTCTGGATTTTTTTCCGCTTTAGTTACGTAACAGAATTACAAAATTACATGGGGTATACCTGCTTTCAAACTTGGCATGATTATTTTATTTAATAAGTGGGCAAAGACACCTACATGTTCAAAAAGCACACCCCTTTATGTCCAACCAGTCCAGTGTAGGCTTTAAAATGTGCTCCAATTTAGCTTTGAACATAAAACATGACTTGAGTGAGTATAGCCTTCACCTTAAATAAATGATATACCTAGTCCATACTGCCTAGACTCTTGCCTGAAATTGATTATTGTATTATTAGCTGCAAAAGCTAGCTTACTACAGTCATTAGGTGATTAAACTTTACACATAATAAAATATGTGCATCAATGTACAGCTGCCAAAGATATAGGGCTTGACGCCAGGAGAAGGAGCTGCTTGTGCAATATATAAAACTTAATCAAAGGGACAAGGAGGAAACAATTCCAAAATCTTGTATGCTGTTATGTAAAACTACTCTGCTTTTGTCTCTGATAAGGATTACTAAAAATATTACTAACAATGTTGTTCTGCTTGTGTCTCCTTTTACTATTACAGACAACATGTCCTTCAGCTGGTGGGTTGGACGCACCAACCAAACACATACGTATTGGAGTGGTTCATCCCCAGATGCCAAGAAATGCACATGTGGACTTGAAGGAAATTGTATTGATTCTCAGTATTATTGCAACTGTGATGCTGATAAGAATGAATGGTACATAAATTATCACAAATATCACACTTTAACAGTGCATATAGCCCCCACGACCACCGCCAGCCAGTGATGTTTGCCGACCTGGATGTCTGGCAGGGGCTATCCCAGATGTATTTGGGCTGGGGAATTGGGCTTTTCTTACCAGTATGCAGTGGGGTACATCCAACAATTGGATACCCAGTTCTGATTTTTAAATGTTGTTACTCTTGATTTAAAACAGTATTTCTATATGTGAGCTGTATTTCTGACCCCATTCTCAGCAGGCAAGACTTAAACTTCTGACTGGAAACTCTACCACATGGTTGGTTAGTAAAATCCTGGTCCCTCTCTCTTTAATACTGATTAGGGCAATGTTTGGGCTGTACTAAATTTTGCGGTTTCGGATCCCCTGGCCCGAACACGAATTTCAGCAAGAAGTTTGTGCTAGGGTTCAGAGTTCGCTCGAACACAGAAAAGCTAGTTTATGGGTTGCTTTTTTGATCTTTTGGGGCATTTTACGTTAGATACAACTTTTATCTACTAAATAATAGTCTGACTTTTTATTTTTTAAATCTAAACTGGTCTAAGCACCCTCATCTAAGCATCAAGAGCTGACATGGCACCTGCACTGCCATTTGGGGCATCGGTGGTGCGGAAGAGCCAGGTGCCCAAGCCCATACCCAAGAGCTTAAGGGCTTGTAACTTGCAGGGACAGGGGCTGCCAATAGCGCACCCTTTGAGCCCTGGGTTACAAGCCCTTATGCTTGGTTTCCTGGCTAGTAGCTTTGGGGGAGTTGTATCTAACCAAAAATGCAAAAGAAATTGCCAAAAATATAAAAAAATAAACCTGCAGGCAGTGTTAAATGTTTAATGGATGCTGGGTATATGTCCCAGCATAATGGATGCATTTAGAATCCGTAGTAAAACACCTAAAACGGAAAAATACAATTTAAATGTAAAAAGTCAGGCTATTTTACGTTAGATAAAAATTGTATCAAACCAACCCCCCCCCAAAGTATAATTACCAAAAAATATAATAAAACAAACCCCCAGACAGTTTCCTTGAAGCGGGAATTAATTTATTTATGTACAGCATTTTAGTCCTATAAGACGCGCTAATTTTTCTCCAAAAGTGTGTGTGTGTGTGTGTGTGTGTGTGTGTGTGGGGGGAGGGGGGGGGGGGGGGGGGGGAATGTCGAATGTAAAAAAACAACTAAAATTGAAAAATATATACTTACATAAGTTTTGTGCTGTGCCCCCTGGGATGCCTACCGATGAAAGATTGGCAGGCAGGGAGAGGGCAGTGGGAGAGTGTGGGAGTGCACACTCTCTTGCACTGCATATGGGGCCTGTTGTCTGCCCAAGTGTGAGCGGCAGCAGCAGCAGCACCGATCCTCCTCCTCCACGCAGCACACAGAAGCACAGGAGCAGCATCGAGTGGCAAGAGGTGACACACTATAGGCCAGCTGGCGGCACTTGTGGGACTCTGTATGTATGAGCAGCATAAGACTGCCCCCCCCCCAAACACAGAGCTGCTGTACCTTTGAATTGAAATCTGGTGGATCAGTGGTGTAATGTGTTTTTAAAGTGGATTTATTGCCAGGATTTGCATTGGTAATCATTCTGATAATTGACATCCTGGTGATAGATCTGTTTGCCGGGGGCTTCCCAATTTGGGATACTCTGTTGTGTGGAACTCCCAGATCACCCACACAGCTCACCTTTCTATCGTTCCCACAGCGCTTCCATACAATCAGTGCTTAATGCATACTAATGCACGGCATAAAGCGTTGTCTTAGGGAGCAAGAGGTCCTGCATCCTGGTCTCTGTGGCACGCTCCCATGCCCAGCCTATCTGGTTGGCTGGGCACAAAAGAATGCCTCAGCTGCAGGGATGCTGGGTATATGTCCCACGTGGTGGCAAGGGATTCAGGCCACCGTGGGGGATTCAGACCGTGGGGCATCATGAATCGGGAAGCCCCATTTTAGACTCCAGTTCCAGCGATGCTGGTGATAGGTTCCCTTAAAATAAACTCACTGGTGGCTAAATGTAATAGCCACCCAACCACAATACCTCCCCCAGCCCCTGTGATCATCCACCACCCAGATGCTTCAAATGGGGAGAACACTATAAGTGACTTATTTCTCATCCACTTCAGCACTCCAGAGAAGCACACTGGCTGCTTGTGAGAACAGTATATCCAGTTGCTGTTAAGAACCTGAAGACCGGCATGGAGGCCATGGGCTCCACACTATATATAGCCAGTTTCATCACAGCTTCATATCTGGGGCTATACCTTCTCTACACCCCAGTCTGCTCTGGTCACATGCTGCTGCACAGTACTGCTAGCTTCCTTACTTGTTCTCATCTTCAGGTACAACCCTGAGATGTGGGGCTGGTATGGAGGGCACCATGCCCTGTTTCCCTTTGCTCTGAAGACCCCCAGCTGGCAGATGGGAGTGTGCCAGGAGTCCTCCACACACCTCAAAGACAGGGGCCACCAGCAACTTGGCGCTCATATCAGGTTGACAGCCCCTTGCTAATGTTAGGCTAGAATGGAGCCCTCAACACATTCAATCAAGTCTAGCTTACTCTAATACATCACTCAGCCCTGCCACTCCCATCACATAGGACATAAGAAACATGAAGTGAAATGTTATTTTATAATTTCTCAAGCAATCTTTTTGAGTGTGCCTAGACATTAACTTTAATTATAAACACATTTTTGTATTATCAGTTTTGTAACGTCTGTGCAATATAACTAACTATTATGCATATTTTTAGGTCAACCGACACTGGATCTCTTTCTAATAAAGATCACCTACCTGTTACACAGATTGTGATAACTGACACAGATAGGCCACATTCTGAAGCGGCGTACAAACTTGGCCCTTTACTTTGCTGGGGAGATAGTAAGTACATTCAAATGTACATTATTACTGTGTCTACTGTGTACTTCTCTTGTACGGACATACATTTTACACCTCATGTGAAGAATTCTTCACATTTAGGTGAATTACCCAGGTGGGTGTAAAAAAACCCACCTCACTGAAACATTTCTGTTCCAATAATAGCTAACATCTCCTTTTGAAAACCAAATCAGGTGCAAGAATTAAAACCCTATGGACCAGATTTATCAAGCACTTCTGCCAGACAATGCCACATTGGTGCAAATTAGAATGCTGTAAAAAATAATTTATCTGATATTTTTTTTCTACACTGGCGCATGTTGCTGCACTGCAAGAAACACATTTACTAAAACATTAGCAGTGCAGAAACTGCTTAAATATTATAAATCATATTTTGCACTGATATGGCATTGTCTGGCAGAAGTGCTTAATAAATCCGGGCCATTGATAGGGACTTGAATGGCTCTTAAGGTGAAATTCTGTGAATGAAAATCCTGATGCTCCCTGGCTTTTGTGAAACTAGGGACAATGGATTCTGTCCACTGCTGTGTGCCATACATACAGTGGGCTGCAATTTAAAGAAAGCAGGGATGAAGTCTAAAGATGGAGTGAAGATCAGCCTTTTCTTGAATATTAATGTATAGTTTGGTTTTCCTGTAGTTAGCTAAACTGTGTGGAAACTTCAATAAAAAAAAAATAAAAAAAAATAAATTTTCTCCCTCAAAGAAGCTGCCTCCATGTCCAAGTGTCCAGATCTGGCTCCTCTTGAAGATCCAACCCTGCAAACAGTTTGAATGCTCCCCACCGAGTTGTACAGAGCGAACCTTTACATCAGGTTAAATCTCCCCAAGAAGGGTGATTATTGAAGGTCTAGACAGCGAAACACCTGTTGGGGGGGGGGGGGGGAGTATTGTAAAATGGCAGAAAATAGCATAGGTACTACAATATACACTCTAGCAGGCCATTTGATTTTTAAAAGGTCAGCTATTTCCCTGTAAAATATCATCATAAAGTCTTTGTTGTCTAAAGTGGTATTAACCGGAGCTGATTAATGATGCATCAGAAGTCACAGCAAGGAGATTACATAAAGTCCAAACTTGTGGGAGAGATGTAATGCCGGTGATTTAACAGCTGGTCAGGCTTTAAATGAACACCAAGCAGGAGCTGTTTTACTTTATTAATTTATGTGAGCTATTACAGAAAATTTTTAAATATGTTTAATGTATGTAATAATTAAGTAGTATGATAAAGATCAGCTAAGTGTAGTTATCACTTTTTCATTTTTTATTAGGCAATAATAGCAGAGCCTATAATATGACATTTTTAATATTCTGCGTTCTTAGGCTTGTTTAGACAAATGCTTAGAGCAAATGGGTATAGGAAAACACCTTCTCTTACTGACCACAGGGAAATCCTTCATAATCTAGCAACTTCTTCTTTTCTCTGAGGAAAAACATTCCAATTTGTCCATACAAATGTGGAGATGTCAGGAGAGTCCAGCAAGCAAATCTCATAGAGCAGAAAGGCCTTGTGGGCCAGGACAAATTATACTATATTATGCTAAACTTTACTTCGTTGCATGTTGTGCACAAATAACCCAAATAAGGAAGGCACTACCAAAATGATCTGAGCCTCTCTAAATCTTTTGCATTACCTTCATTATCTATCTCCATTGTGTATCAGTTGGATGAGGTTTCTCAAAGAGGCCATTAAAATCTGTGATTGGCACCCGAAGTCACATGATTGCCTGACTGAAGGACCAGAGAGAAAGATAAGATTTCTCCTATTTAACTCCTTTAATGCGCAGTGGGACATAAACAATCAGAATGCCTCCTTGCATCTGGAAAAACACCCATTTTGTGGTCTAATACTGCTTCCTCACATTAAAATTGCATTTGGTGTTTGTATATAAACATTTATAGTCAAAATATAAATGTGTGCACCACGTGATGACTTTTGGTATATGGAAACCAGTTGTTAACATTTTGTGTCCCACCTCTTTTTAAGGGAGAGCTATTGTTAAATTGTTTAATATTAAAAATCAGTACATACAAGCTATATGGTAAAATGGGGGCTCTACGCTGTGTAAAGATTATCCCCAAAAGTGTGTTTTCTTCTGGAGTGATTGGTCTTTAAATGTGCCATTTCACTTTCACTTAGAGGGGAGTACTACTCAACTGTAAAGGCCTGTCCTTTTAGCCAGTTTGTTAGGTAACAGCAATCATTCATTTTAATATCTTCCCAAATAAATGCATGCTGGGTACTATCTACACACATTGCAAAAGTAATAAGCTGTTTTCCAACACAGGCTAACTCAAGAAAGAGGGAACTAGAGCCCAACCCTAGCATTTTCATACTAAACTATTTTTTTTTTTTGCAAATGAACTCCTTACGGAATTGGCCTACCATCTACATTTGCTGTATTGGAAAATGCATAGTGTTCTCAGTTTGCAGGTGACAATGTGATCATAAAGGGGAGGGAGATTTTACATTGTTTATTGGCTGATCCTCTCTTTAGTTAGCCAATTCTGGCTAAGATCACAAAGGGTTTATAAGAGGTCCAGACAGTAATACTGCTATTACCTTAATAGCCAATTTGTGTATTAGGGTACCATTACCATCAGTCATCTGCTGGTACCTAAGCCTTGTTCCTTGAGGCCTGCTTTAGCAGAGGCATAGCATGTGGCTCCTTTATTACACATCCAGGGTGGTTATGGGGCTGCTAAATGTTATGCATATGAGGCAAGTTGTTACATCACACAGCCTATATCAGGACAAATATACAACCACCACTACCCGGTTAATATAAAGGGATGCCACAAGTGTGGATATCCCGGTTGCTCTTGTTGTAGATCAAACAGGGTAACAGATTGGTTTCAGAAAGAATATGAGATCAAACAATTTCTTAATTGCAATAGTAAAAATGTAGTTTATTTCATTTCATGTAACTCCGGCATGCTCTAGTATGTAGGATGTACTATTAGACAAACAAAATGTAGAATCATGGAACATGTAGGGGGCGCATGCTCCTATCGAGGATTGGGTCTTTCTAATGTCTCAAAGCACTTCAGGGACTATCACCAGTGTGACACAACTTATATGAGAGTTCAAATTATTGGCCAGGCGAAAGTACCTATCAGGGGAGGAGATGTCCATTGTAAATTATTAACCAAAGAAAGTGAGTGGATGTTTAACTTGGGAACTAGATTGCCTTACAGTCTCAATTAGGGATGAGCGAATCGATCCGGACGAACCCGGATTCGATCCGAATTTCAGGAAAAATTCGATTCGGATCGAATCCGAATTTCCCCGCGATTCGATCACTCGAAGTTTTCCTTTAACATCCATTCATTTACATTACAGGCATTCTAAGATGGCGGGCGGGACATGTCTGGACATGTATCCCGCGCCAGTGCAAGCTGGGGCAGTCACATGCAGCCTATCAGCAGCCAGCAAGCCCGGTGACGTCACACAGCGGTATTTAACGGCGGCCATCTTGCTTTTCCTCATTTCTCTATTGCATTCGTGAGAGACAGAACGCTGTGTAGCTGAGGGACAGACAGTTAGGCAGGGACAGACAGGGACAGACAGGGACAGGCTGGAGACAGGCTGGAGACAGGCAGGAGACAGGCAGGAGACAGACAGGAGACAGACAGAAAGCCAGGGAAAGGTAGGAAAACGGAGCTGGCTGACAGGGAGATTTTTTTTTTTTCATCCAGCCTTTGTTAGCGTTTTCAGGCTGCTTATAGTAACTAACTGTGCATATATACTGAACTGATCTTAAGTCTGCTGTGAGGCATCCCATTCTGTGACTAAAGCAGCCTCTGTTTAAGACCATATAAGCATTTGCTCTAATCATATTTGAAATTAGGCCTGATAAAGACACTTTTGCTGGCCAAAGCACTACTGTACCCTGGCAGCTCGATTCCTGCCCGGGGCATCCCATTCTGTGACTAAAGCAGCCTCTGTTTAAGACCATATAAGCATTTGCTCTAATCATATTTGAAATTAGGCCTGATAAAGACACTTTTGCTGGCCAAAGCACTACTGTACCCTGGCAGCTCGATTCCTGCCCGGGGCATCCCATTCTGTGACTAAAGCAGCCTCTGTTTAAGACCATATAAGCATTTGCTCTAATCATATTTGAAATTAGGCCTGATAAAGACACTTTTGCTGGCCAAAGCACTACTGTACCCTGGCAGCTCGATTCCTGCCCGGGGCATCCCATTCTGTGACTAAAGCAGCCTCTGTTTAAGACCATATAAGCATTTGCTCTAATCATATTTGAAATTAGGCCTGATAAAGACACTTTTGCTGGCCAAAGCACTACTGTACCCTGGCAGCTCGATTCCTGCCCGGGGCATCCCATTCTGTGACTAAAGCAGCCTCTGTTTAAGACCATATAAGCATTTGCTCTAATCATATTTGAAATTAGGCCTGATAAAGACACTTTTGCTGGCCAAAGCACTACTGTACCCTGGCAGCTCGATTCCTGCCCGGGGCATCCCATTCTGTGACTAAAGCAGCCTCTGTTTAAGACCATATAAGCATTTGCTCTAATCATATTTGAAATTAGGCCTGATAAAGACACTTTTGCTGGCCAAAGCACTACTGTACCCTGGCAGCTCGATTCCTGCCCGGGGCATCCCATTCTGTGACTAAAGCAGCCTCTGTTTAAGACCATATAAGCATTTGCTCTAATCATATTTGAAATTAGGCCTGATAAAGACACTTTTGCTGGCCAAAGCACTACTGTACCCTGGCAGCTCGATTCCTGCCCGGGGCATCCCATTCTGTGACTAAAGCAGCCTCTGTTTAAGACCATATAAGCATTTGCTCTAATCATATTTGAAATTAGGCCTGATAAAGACACTTTTGCTGGCCAAAGCACTACTGTACCCTGGCAGCTCGATTCCTGCCCGGGGCATCCCATTCTGTGACTAAAGCAGCCTCTGTTTAAGACCATATAAGCATTTGCTCTAATCATATTTGAAATTAGGCCTGATAAAGACACTTTTGCTGGCCAAAGCACTACTGTACCCTGGCAGCTCGATTCCTGCCCGGGGCATCCCATTCTGTGACTAAAGCAGCCTCTGTTTAAGACCATATAAGCATTTGCTCTAATCATATTTGAAATTAGGCCTGATAAAGACACTTTTGCTGGCCAAAGCACTACTGTACCCTGGCAGCTCGATTCCTGCCCGGGGCATCCCATTCTGTGACTAAAGCAGCCTCTGTTTAAGACCATATAAGCATTTGCTCTAATCATATTTGAAATTAGGCCTGATAAAGACACTTTTGCTGGCCAAAGCACTACTGTACCCTGGCAGCTCGATTCCTGCCCGGGGCATCCCATTCTGTGACTAAAGCAGCCTCTGTTTAAGACCATATAAGCATTTGCTCTAATCATATTTGAAATTAGGCCTGATAAAGACACTTTTGCTGGCCAAAGCACTACTGTACCCTGGCAGCTCGATTCCTGCCCGGGGCATCCCATTCTGTGACTAAAGCAGCCTCTGTTTAAGACCATATAAGCATTTGCTCTAATCATATTTGAAATTAGGCCTGATAAAGACACTTTTGCTGGCCAAAGCACTACTGTACCCTGGCAGCTCGATTCCTGCCCGGGGCATCCCATTCTGTGACTAAAGCAGCCTCTGTTTAAGACCATATAAGCATTTGCTCTAATCATATTTGAAATTAGGCCTGATAAAGACACTTTTGCTGGCCAAAGCACTACTGTACCCTGGCAGCTCGATTCCTGCCCGGGGCATCCCATTCTGTGACTAAAGCAGCCTCTGTTTAAGACCATATAAGCATTTGCTCTAATCATATTTGAAATTAGGCCTGATAAAGACACTTTTGCTGGCCAAAGCACTACTGTACCCTGGCAGCTCGATTCCTGCCCGGGGCATCCCATTCTGTGACTAAAGCAGCCTCTGTTTAAGACCATATAAGCATTTGCTCTAATCATATTTGAAATTAGGCCTGATAAAGACACTTTTGCTGGCCAAAGCACTACTGTACCCTGGCAGCTCGATTCCTGCCCGGGGCATCCCATTCTGTGACTAAAGCAGCCTCTGTTTAAGACCATATAAGCATTTGCTCTAATCATATTTGAAATTAGGCCTGATAAAGACACTTTTGCTGGCCAAAGCACTACTGTACCCTGGCAGCTCGATTCCTGCCCGGGGCATCCCATTCTGTGACTAAAGCAGCCTCTGTTTAAGACCATATAAGCATTTGCTCTAATCATATTTGAAATTAGGCCTGATAAAGACACTTTTGCTGGCCAAAGCACTACTGTACCCTGGCAGCTCGATTCCTGCCCGGGGCATCCCATTCTGTGACTAAAGCAGCCTCTGTTTAAGACCATATAAGCATTTGCTCTAATCATATTTGAAATTAGGCCTGATAAAGACACTTTTGCTGGCCAAAGCACTACTGTACCCTGGCAGCTCGATTCCTGCCCGGGGCATCCCATTCTGTGACTAAAGCAGCCTCTGTTTAAGACCATATAAGCATTTGCTCTAATCATATTTGAAATTAGGCCTGATAAAGACACTTTTGCTGGCCAAAGCACTACTGTACCCTGGCAGCTCGATTCCTGCCCGGGGCATCCCATTCTGTGACTAAAGCAGCCTCTGTTTAAGACCATATAAGCATTTGCTCTAATCATATTTGAAATTAGGCCTGATAAAGACACTTTTGCTGGCCAAAGCACTACTGTACCCTGGCAGCTCGATTCCTGCCCGGGGCATCCCATTCTGTGACTAAAGCAGCCTCTGTTTAAGACCATATAAGCATTTGCTCTAATCATATTTGAAATTAGGCCTGATAAAGACACTTTTGCTGGCCAAAGCACTACTGTACCCTGGCAGCTCGATTCCTGCCCGGGGCATCCCATTCTGTGACTAAAGCAGCCTCTGTTTAAGACCATATAAGCATTTGCTCTAATCATATTTGAAATTAGGCCTGATAAAGACACTTTTGCTGGCCAAAGCACTACTGTACCCTGGCAGCTCGATTCCTGCCCGGGGCATCCCATTCTGTGACTAAAGCAGCCTCTGTTTAAGACCATATAAGCATTTGCTCTAATCATATTTGAAATTAGGCCTGATAAAGACACTTTTGCTGGCCAAAGCACTACTGTACCCTGGCAGCTCGATTCCTGCCCGGGGCATCCCATTCTGTGACTAAAGCAGCCTCTGTTTAAGACCATATAAGCATTTGCTCTAATCATATTTGAAATTAGGCCTGATAAAGACACTTTTGCTGGCCAAAGCACTACTGTACCCTGGCAGCTCGATTCCTGCCCGGGGCATCCCATTCTGTGACTAAAGCAGCCTCTGTTTAAGACCATATAAGCATTTGCTCTAATCATATTTGAAATTAGGCCTGATAAAGACACTTTTGCTGGCCAAAGCACTACTGTACCCTGGCAGCTCGATTCCTGCCCGGGGCATCCCATTCTGTGACTAAAGCAGCCTCTGTTTAAGACCATATAAGCATTTGCTCTAATCATATTTGAAATTAGGCCTGATAAAGACACTTTTGCTGGCCAAAGCACTACTGTACCCTGGCAGCTCGATTCCTGCCCGGGGCATCCCATTCTGTGACTAAAGCAGCCTCTGTTTAAGACCATATAAGCATTTGCTCTAATCATATTTGAAATTAGGCCTGATAAAGACACTTTTGCTGGCCAAAGCACTACTGTACCCTGGCAGCTCGATTCCTGCCCGGGGCATCCCATTCTGTGACTAAAGCAGCCTCTGTTTAAGACCATATAAGCATTTGCTCTAATCATATTTGAAATTAGGCCTGATAAAGACACTTTTGCTGGCCAAAGCACTACTGTACCCTGGCAGCTCGATTCCTGCCCGGGGCATCCCATTCTGTGACTAAAGCAGCCTCTGTTTAAGACCATATAAGCATTTGCTCTAATCATATTTGAAATTAGGCCTGATAAAGACACTTTTGCTGGCCAAAGCACTACTGTACCCTGGCAGCTCGATTCCTGCCCGGGGCATCCCATTCTGTGACTAAAGCAGCCTCTGTTTAAGACCATATAAGCATTTGCTCTAATCATATTTGAAATTAGGCCTGATAAAGACACTTTTGCTGGCCAAAGCACTACTGTACCCTGGCAGCTCGATTCCTGCCCGGGGCATCCCATTCTGTGACTAAAGCAGCCTCTGTTTAAGACCATATAAGCATTTGCTCTAATCATATTTGAAATTAGGCCTGATAAAGACACTTTTGCTGGCCAAAGCACTACTGTACCCTGGCAGCTCGATTCCTGCCCGGGGCATCCCATTCTGTGACTAAAGCAGCCTCTGTTTAAGACCATATAAGCATTTGCTCTAATCATATTTGAAATTAGGCCTGATAAAGACACTTTTGCTGGCCAAAGCACTACTGTACCCTGGCAGCTCGATTCCTGCCCGGGGCATCCCATTCTGTGACTAAAGCAGCCTCTGTTTAAGACCATATAAGCATTTGCTCTAATCATATTTGAAATTAGGCCTGATAAAGACACTTTTGCTGGCCAAAGCACTACTGTACCCTGGTAGCTCGATTCCTGCCCGGGGCATCCCATTCTGTGACTAAAGCAGCCTCTGTTTAAGACCATATAAGCATTTGCTCTAATCATATTTGAAATTAGGCCTGATAAAGACACTTTTGCTGGCCAAAGCACTACTGTACCCTGGCAGCTCGATTCCTGCCCGGGGCATCCCATTCTGTGACTAAAGCAGCCTCTGTTTAAGACCATATAAGCATTTGCTCTAATCATATTTGAAATTAGGCCTGATAAAGACACTTTTGCTGGCCAAAGCACTACTGTACCCTGGCAGCTCGATTCCTGCCCGGGGCATCCCATTCTGTGACTAAAGCAGCCTCTGTTTAAGACCATATAAGCATTTGCTCTAATCATATTTGAAATTAGGCCTGATAAAGACACTTTTGCTGGCCAAAGCACTACTGTACCCTGGCAGCTCGATTCCTGCCCGGGGCATCCCATTCTGTGACTAAAGCAGCCTCTGTTTAAGACCATATAAGCATTTGCTCTAATCATATTTGAAATTAGGCCTGATAAAGACACTTTTGCTGGCCAAAGCACTACTGTACCCTGGCAGCTCGATTCCTGCCCGGGGCATCCCATTCTGTGACTAAAGCAGCCTCTGTTTAAGACCATATAACCATTTGCTCTAATCATATTTGAAATTAGGCCTGATAAAGACACTTTTGCTGGCCAAAGCACTACTGTACCCTGGCAGCTCGATTCCTGCCCGGGGCATCCCATTCTGTGACTAAAGCAGCCTCTGTTTAAGACCATATAAGCATTTGCTCTAATCATATTTGAAATTAGGCCTGATAAAGACACTTTTGCTGGCCAAAGCACTACTGTACCCTGGCAGCTCGATTCCTGCCCGGGGCATCCCATTCTGTGACTAAAGCAGCCTCTGTTTAAGACCATATAACCATTTGCTCTAATCATATTTGAAATTAGGCCTGATAAAGACACTTTTGCTGGCCAAAGCACTACTGTACCCTGGCAGCTCGATTCCTGCCCGGGGCATCCCATTCTGTGACTAAAGCAGCCTCTGTTTAAGACCATATAAGCATTTGCTCTAATCATATTTGAAATTAGGCCTGATAAAGACACTTTTGCTGGCCAAAGCACTACTGTACCCTGGCAGCTCGATTCCTGCCCGGGGCATCCCATTCTGTGACTAAAGCAGCCTCTGTTTAAGACCATATAACCATTTGCTCTAATCATATTTGAAATTAGGCCTGATAAAGACACTTTTGCTGGCCAAAGCACTACTGTACCCTGGCAGCTCGATTCCTGCCCGGGGCATCCCATTCTGTGACTAAAGCAGCCTCTGTTTAAGACCATATAAGCATTTGCTCTTATCATATTTATATTATAAGACACTTTTGCTGGGCATAGGCTTACTGCTGCCTGCCAGGTGCACTTCTGTTGAGGCATCCCATTCTGTAACATAGCATACCCCTCTTTATTTACACTAAGCAGCTCTCTTATTTACACTAAGCAGGCCTGTTGGAGGCTGAGTGTTACTGCTCACTTTTGGTGTGCATTATATTCTGTTTCATATAGACCCACCGCTGCCCGGGGTTTTTTTAAATATCACCTACTACCACGCCAGTTAGACTATGTCGGGCAGACAAGTGCCTGGAAGTGAAAAGAGGAGTGGCAGAGGCCAAGATTCCGCAGGAAGAGCTCGCATCAGACTGGGGGCCAGTAGCAGCAGGAGTCACGCTGAGAGACCTAATCTGCCAGTATCTGCTAGCGGTCGGGTCTCCACCAGTAACGCATCTGCCGTGGTAGATTGGTTGACGCGCTCATCAACAACATCATCACAACTTACGTCTGAGACCCCCAGTCTAGGGTCGGTAGGTTCCTCTGACACAACCCTGAGTTGGCATGCCCCGAGAGCAGTCCCTGTCCTCCCATTGCCTCTGGCCTACGCCGTTCCCTCCCCCAGCGACGTATCCTATGCTTTGGGTTCAGCTCCACTCTTTAGTGAGGAGGACCATCAGATAGAGGACAGTCAGCAGCTACTGCCCAGCCAAGAAATGGAGGTGGCTTCTTTAGCTAGGCAGACAAATAGTGATGTGGACAGTGTCGTGGGTGCTGCGAGCGTTCCAGCTCCTGCGCCAGACACTGTTGACGAATCCACGAACATCAGTGACGTACAGCCACAACCCGGTGATGATGATGATGATGACGATGAAGCCGATCGCACTTGGGAGCCGGGTGATGAAGGGGCTTCATCGTCATCATCAGGAGAAGAGGGGTGCAGGTTGCCCCGGAGTCAGCAGCTGAGGCAGCAAAGTGGTAGCAGTCAGCATGGGGGCACAATTCCAAAGGCTGGAGCCGGCCGGGGCCGGGGCCGGGGTAGAGCACCTGCTGTGCGGCAGTCTACCTTATCGGGAGGTAGTGGAGCAGGGGTTCCTGGAGTTGGCAACAGCAGCAGTGAATCAGTGAGGCCAGGGGGTGGGAAAAGTAGCTACTCGGCAGTGTGGCAGTTTTTCCTGAGGCATCCGCAGGAGGGTAACATGGCCACATGCAAGATATGTAGGCAAAAGGTGAAGCGTGGCCAGGGTCCAAATGTTGGCACCACGGCCCTGCGTCAACATATGATGCGTCACCATAAAACGACCTGGGAGAACCGAGGCTCCCAAGGGGTGGTCCAGTCTGCTTCCTCACCAAGTGAGCTCCCAATTTCTGCCAGCCAAGGCTCCAGCACCTCAGCCGAAGGCAGCTGTGCGTCATACCCATCCTCTGTCGCTCCTGCTCCTCCTCCTCCAAGTCATGCATCCCGCCAGCAATCCATCAGCGAAGCCATGTCCAAGAGACAGCAGTATGCGCCCACTCATCCTACGGCGCAGAAGCTGAATGTGCTCCTGTCCAAGTTGCTGGTGCTGCAGTCGCTCCCTTTTCAGGTGGTGGAATCTGCACCTTTCAGAGAACTGATGGCTTGTGCCGAGCCGAGGTGGAGAGTCCCAAGCCGTCATTTCTTTGCCAAGAAGGCAGTACCAGCGCTGCACACTTTTGTTGAACAGAAGGTGGGCCAGTCCTTGAGCCTGTCGGTGTGTAGCAAAATACATGGCAGCGCCGACATCTGGAGCTGTAACTACGGTCAGGGGCAGTACATGTCGTTTACGGCCCACTGGGTGAATGTGGTCCCTTTGCAGCAGCAACTTGGACAGGTCACGCCGCTTCGGCCTCCGCGCTCTCTGCCCATTGGGCCTGTGACACCGTGCGACTCGGCCTCCTCATCCTCCGCCATCTCCTCACCCTCCACTGTAGGCTCAAGTCTCAGTGCCCCTCCAGTCTACCATGTGTGCAGGGCACGGAGGTGTCACGCAGTGCTTCACATGGTTTGTCTTGGCGAACGGAGTCACACAGGGGAGGAACTGCTTAAATGTATTCATCAGGAAATCCAAACATGGCTTACTCCGAGAAAACTTAAAATGGGAATCATGGTTACCGACAATGGGAAGAACATTTTGTCTGCGCTGCGCCAAGGAAGCCTGACCCATGCCCCCTGCATGGCTCACGTCTTCAATCTGGTTGTCAAGCGGTTTCTGAAGTGTTCCCCCCATCTGCAGGACATCCTAACAACTTCACGGAAACTTTGCATGCACTTCAGCCACTCCTACACTGCCAAACACACCCTTCTTGAGCTACAGCGTCAGAATGGTATCCCCCAACATAGTCTGATTTGCGATGTTTCCACCCGTTGGAATTCCACCCTTCACATGTTGGACCGATTATATGAACAGAGAAAAGCCATCACGGATTTCCTGATGATCCAAGCAGATAGGGGGACTCCCCTGTGTAACTTCAATGTCAACCAGTGGCAGCTCATACGTGACACCTGCCGTTTGCTCAGGCCCTTTGAGGAAGCCACTTTATTTGTCAGTCGGCAGGATTACGGGATGAACGACGTGATTCCACTGCTTCATGTACTGCAGCACATGTTGGAAACCATGGCTGGTCAGGGCACTGGAGACATGGCGTTTACATCTTACGGCCACATGAACCCCCTTGGAGCTGAACTGGAGGAGGAGGAGGAGGAAGAGGAGGAGGAGGAGTTGCCCAGCGAAACACAGTTTAGGCTTGGCGAAATGGCTGGTTTATCTAGTCAGCGGACAGGAGAGGAGGAGCAGGAGCAGCCAGAGGAGCTAGAGGTTTTTGAGGAAGGAGAGACAGAGGACCCGGGCACACCGTGGCAGTATGCAGTGGAGATGGAGACAGGTAGTCCATCCGAGTCACTTGCGCAAATGGCACGAAGCATGCTCACGTGCTTGCGTAGTGACCCCAGAATTGTTTCCATCTGTCGGCGGGATGACTTCTGGCTGTCCACCTTATTGGACCCTCGCTTCCGGCACAAAATGGGGGCATTTTTTAAACCCACCGAGAGGGAGGACAAACTCAACTACTACAAAGACATTCTACGTAGGCAGTTGGCCGATGCCTATCTGCGCCATGGTCCATACTCTCGCAGGTCTGACTCGAGGGGACCTCTGCGCTCACCTTCCACTGCCATGGCCGCTGGGGGGGTTGGCAGCAGCAGCAGCAGAAGCTCCATCAGCAGCAGCAGCCTCAGTCTTCAGTCGCTAATGAGTAGCTTTCTACACCCGCATAGTGAGGCTACTCATGAGCAGCAGGAAGACCTGGAGCAGGACCTGAACCAGCAGGTCATGTCATACTTTGACATGACCATGCCAACACACCTTGAGGATCCGCTGGACTTCTGGGCAGCCAAACTTGATTTGTGGCCGCAACTAGCAGAGTTTGCCCTGGAAAAGCTGTCCTGCCCGGCAAGTAGCGTGCCATCTGAGCGGGTGTTTAGTGCGGCGGGGGCCATAGTTACGGCGAGGAGAACTCGTCTGTCAACTAAAAATGTGGAGAGACTCACCTTTGTCAAAATGAATCAGGGATGGATCAGCCAGGATTTCCACCCACCAATGCCTGATGCATGCGACTAGATTCAGCATGGTGCCACGTTTTACACTTTCCAAATGGTGCAAAACATATTTATGTCTTTAGGCCATTTTTTGGGCTCCTGCTGCTGCTACTGTCAACTCCTGCCAACTCCAGGGTGTGATTCATCCAATTTTTGGGCTCCTGAAGCCAACTCCAGTGTATATTTGGGCTCCTGCTGCTGCTACTGTCAACTCCTGCCAACTCCAGGCTGTGATTCATCCAATTTTTGGGCTCCTGAAGCCAACTCCAGTGTATATTTGGGCTCCTGCTGCTGCTGCTGCCAACTTCTGCCAACTCCAGGGTGTGATTCATCCAATTTTTGGGCTCCTGAAGCCAACTCCAGTGTATATTTGGGCTCCTGCTGCTGCTGCTGCCAACTTCTGCCAACTCCAGGGTGTGATTCATCCAATTTTTGGGCTCCTGAAGCCAACTCCAGTGTATATTTGGGCTCCTGCTGCTGCTGCTGTCAACTCCTGCCAACTCCAGGGTGTGATTCATCCAATTTTTGGGCTCCTGAAGCCAACTCCAGTGTATATTTGGGCTCCTGCTGCTGCTGCTGCCAACTCCTGCCAACTCCAGGGTGTGATTCATCCAATTTTTGGGCTCCTGAAGCCAACTCCAGTGTATATTTGGGCTCCTGCTGCTGCTGCTGCCAACTTCTGCCAACTCCAGGGTGTGATTCATCCAATTTTTGGGCTCCTGAAGCCAACTCCAGTGTATATTTGGGCTCCTGCTGCTGCTGCTGCCAACTTCTGCCAACTCCAGGGTGTGATTCATCCAATTTTTGGGCTCCTGAAGCCAACTCCAGTGTATATTTGGGCTCCTGCTGCTGCTGCTGTCAACTCCTGCCAACTCCAGGGTGTGATTCATCCAATTTTTGGGCTCCTGAAGCCAACTCCAGTGTATATTTGGGCTCCTGCTGCTGCTGCTGCCAACTTCTGCCAACTCCAGGGTGTGATTCATCCAATTTTTGGGCTCCTGAAGCCAACTCCAGTGTATATTTGGGCTCCTGCTGCTGCTGCTGCCAACTTCTGCCAACTCCAGGGTGTGATTCATCCAATTTTTGGGCTCCTGAAGCCAACTCCAGTGTATATTTGGGCTCCTGCTGCTGCTGCTGTCAACTCCTGCCAACTCCAGGGTGTGATTCATCCAATTTTTGGGCTCCTGAAGCCAACTCCAGTGTATATTTGGGCTCCTGCTGCTGCTGCTGCCAACTTCTGCCAACTCCAGGGTGTGATTCATCCAATTTTTGGGCTCCTGAAGCCAACTCCAGTGTATATTTGGGCTCCTGCTGCTGCTACTGTCAACTCCTGCCAACTCCAGGGTGTGATTCATCCAATTTTTGGGCTCCTGAAGCCAACTCCAGTGTATATTTGGGCTCCTGCTGCTGCTGCTGCCAACTTCTGCCAACTCCAGGGTGTGATTCATCCAATTTTTGGGCTCCTGAAGCCAACTCCAGTGTATATTTGGGCTCCTGCTGCTGCTGCTGTCAACTCCTGCCAACTCCAGGGTGTGATTCATCCAATTTTTGGGCTCCTGAAGCCAACTCCAGTGTATATTTGGGCTCCTGCTGCTGCTGCTGCCAACTTCTGCCAACTCCAGGGTGTGATTCATCCAATTTTTGGGCTCCTGAAGCCAACTCCAGTGTATATTTGGGCTCCTGCTGCTGCTGCTGCCAACTTCTGCCAACTCCAGGGTGTGATTCATCCAATTTTTGGGCTCCTGAAGCCAACTCCAGTGTATATTTGGGCTCCTGCTGCTGCTGCTGTCAACTCCTGCCAACTCCAGGGTGTGATTCATCCAATTTTTGGGCTCCTGAAGCCAACTCCAGTGTATATTTGGGCTCCTGCTGCTGCTGCTGTCAACTCCTGCCAACTCCAGGGTGTGATTCATCCAATTTTTGGGCTCCTGAAGCCAACTCCAGTGTATATGTGGGCTCCTGCTGCTGCTGCTGCCAACTTCTGCCAACTCCAGGGTGTGATTCATCCAATTTTTGGGCTCCTGAAGCCAACTCCAGTGTATATTTGGGCTCCTGCTGCTGCTACTGTCAACTCCTGCCAACTCCAGGGTGTGATTCATCCAATTTTTGGGCTCCTGAAGCCAACTCCAGTGTATATTTGGGCTCCTGCTGCTGCTGCTGCCAACTTCTGCCAACTCCAGGGTGTGATTCATCCAATTTTTGGGCTCCTGAAGCCAACTCCAGTGTATATTTGGGCTCCTGCTGCTGCTGCTGCCAACTTCTGCCAACTCCAGGGTGTGATTCATCCAATTTTTGGGCTCCTGAAGCCAACTCCAGTGTATATTTGGGCTCCTGCTGCTGCTGCTGTCAACTCCTGCCAACTCCAGGGTGTGATTCATCCAATTTTTGGGCTCCTGAAGCCAACTCCAGTGTATATTTGGGCTCCTGCTGCTGCTGCTGCCAACTTCTGCCAACTCCAGGGTGTGATTCATCCAATTTTTGGGCTCCTGAAGCCAACTCCAGTGTATATTTGGGCTCCTGCTGCTGCTACTGTCAACTCCTGCCAACTCCAGGGTGTGATTCATCCAATTTTTGGGCTCCTGAAGCCAACTCCAGTGTATATTTGGGCTCCTGCTGCTGCTGCTGCCAACTTCTGCCAACTCCAGGGTGTGATTCATCCAATTTTTGGGCTCCTGAAGCCAACTCCAGTGTATATTTGGGCTCCTGCTGCTGCTGCTGCCAACTTCTGCCAACTCCAGGGTGTGATTCATCCAATTTTTGGGCTCCTGAAGCCAACTCCAGTGTATATTTGGGCTCCTGCTGCTGCTGCTGCCAACTTCTGCCAACTCCAGGGTGTGATTCATCCAATTTTTGGGCTCCTGAAGCCAACTCCAGTGTATATTTGGGCTCCTGCTGCTGCTGCTGTCAACTCCTGCCAACTCCAGGGTGTGATTCATCCAATTTTTGGGCTCCTGAAGCCAACTCCAGTGTATATTTGGGCTCCTGCTGCTGCTGCTGCCAACTTCTGCCAACTCCAGGGTGTGATTCATCCAATTTTTGGGCTCCTGAAGCCAACTCCAGTGTATATTTGGGCTCCTGCTGCTGCTGCTGCCAACTTCTGCCAACTCCAGGGTGTGATTCATCCAATTTTTGGGCTCCTGAAGCCAACTCCAGTGTATATTTGGGCTCCTGCTGCTGCTGCTGTCAACTCCTGCCAACTCCAGGGTGTGATTCATCCAATTTTTGGGCTCCTGAAGCCAACTCCAGTGTATATTTGGGCTCCTGCTGCTGCTGCTGTCAACTCCTGCCAACTCCAGGGTGTGATTCATCCAATTTTTGGGCTCCTGAAGCCAACTCCAGTGTATATTTGGGCTCCTGCTGCTGCCAACTTCTGCCAACTCCAGGGTGTGATTCATCCAATTTTTGGGCTCCTGAAGCCAACTCCAGTGTATATTTGGGCTCCTGCTGCTGCTACTGTCAACTCCTGCCAACTCCAGGGTGTGATTCATCCAATTTTTGGGCTCCTGAAGCCAACTCCAGTGTATATTTGGGCTCCTGCTGCTGCTGCTGCCAACTTCTGCCAACTACAGGGTGTGATTCATCCAATTTTTGGGCTCCTGAAGCCAACTCCAGTGTATATTTGGGCTCCTGCTGCTGCTGCTGCCAACTTCTGCCAACTCCAGGGTGTGATTCATCCAATTTTTGGGCTCCTGAAGCCAACTCCAGTGTATATTTGGGCTCCTGCTGCTGCTGCTGCCAACTTCTGCCAACTCCAGGGTGTGATTCATCCAATTTTTGGGCTCCTGAAGCCAACTCCAGTGTATATTTGGGCTCCTGCTGCTGCTGCTGTCAACTCCTGCCAACTCCAGGGTGTGATTCATCCAATTTTTGGGCTCCTGAAGCCAACTCCAGTGTATATTTGGGCTCCTGCTGCTGCTGCTGCCAACTTCTGCCAACTCCAGGGTGTGATTCATCCAATTTTTGGGCTCCTGAAGCCAACTCCAGTGTATATTTGGGCTCCTGCTGCTGCTGCTGCCAACTTCTGCCAACTCCAGGGTGTGATTCATCCAATTTTTGGGCTCCTGAAGCCAACTCCAGTGTATATTTGGGCTCCTGCTGCTGCTGCTGTCAACTCCTGCCAACTCCAGGGTGTGATTCATCCAATTTTTGGGCTCCTGAAGCCAACTCCAGTGTATATTTGGGCTCCTGCTGCTGCTGCTGTCAACTCCTGCCAACTCCAGGGTGTGATTCATCCAATTTTTGGGCTCCTGAAGCCAACTCCAGTGTATATTTGGGCTCCTGCTGCTGCTGCTGCCAACTTCTGCCAACTCCAGGGTGTGATTCATCCAATTTTTGGGCTCCTGAAGCCAACTCCAGTGTATATTTGGGCTCCTGCTGCTGCTGCTGCTGCCAACTTCTGCCAACTCCAGGGTGTGATTCATCCAATTTTTGGGCTCCTGAGGCCAACTCCAGTGTATATTTGGGCTCCTTCTGCCCCTCATAGTGATGCCACTTCAACTCTCTGCAATTGTGCCGCTCTGCGATTCTATTAGCGATGCCTCTGATCTGCATGTGATATTTCTTCAAAGTATTATTTAACTAACCCAGCACGCATCCTGTGCGTGTTACAGCAAGGCTGAATGGTTTACAACCCTATTGAGGCTCTAGGAGGCTCAGAAATAGCCGTTTTTAATAGCGATTCATCGCGAATTTATTCGGGTCGAAACGATTTTTGTCGGAAAATTCGGCGAATCAGTCGAATCGAATTTTTCAAAAGTTCGCTCATCTCTAGTCTCAATCACTGGTGGATTAATGCATTATGCACAGACTATTAGTGTGTGTGTATCTAGAGTCTCTGTTTCTGCACAGAACAGCCTGTGTATGTATAAGCCTTCAGGGTTTTTGAATAATTCTTAGTAACTTTTACCAATAACATCTATAACATTAGACACATAAAATGATGCACATGGCGTGATTTGTTTTTAACTAAGTTCAAATATATTTCATATGTATTAATCCATGTATCTTTAATGTATATCTGGGGGATCTTCTTCTATAGATGTTTCCACTGTTATGAATTATGTAACATCTCTTATTATTATTATCTTATTATTTTGTTATCATCTTAAATGGATCCTTTTCTTCATTTTCATTTACAATTTTATTTATATTGAGTACATGTCATTATTGTATAGTATTCTATTGCACAAAAACAAGTTTTTATAATTAAATCATGTAATATGTAGGAACCCGGAAATCCAAGGTTAAGGTAATACCATTTATTGGCTCATTAACTCATTTAGATTGAAAATGCAAGCTTTCGAAGCTGTTCAAGTTTCTTCTTCAGGCATAATACAGATCTGTAACTTAGACACACATTTATACAAAAAACTACAAAGGAGTGACAATTGTTTTTACACTGACACACATGAAAAATAGCTAAGTCGTAAAATTGTATACTGTGAGATAAGGATCAGGGGGATTATAACACTTAATGGTGGGCTGATAAGAATGAGAGGGGGAGAGAAAGTGTGTGGAATTGTTATTGCTCTCACACCAGGCCAGACAGTCTGTTTAATATCAGACCTTGTGATGAGTCTCATCTATTCAATCCATGTCATAATGACACATAAAATTATTGTCCCTGTTTAGTACAGAGTCCATCAAAGATTTGGATGCATTTGCACTCCCATTCCAATCTCTCCTTTTGTGAGCGGAAACCCCCCTTGAGCACTCTGAGTTTGAGGTCACATAGTCCATGGCCTGGTCTGCAGAAATGGGCTGCAACAGGTACATCAGTTTTATTATTTTTGATTGTGAACCTGTGCAGATTCAGTCGCTTTCTTGGCGCTTGTCCTGTCTGCCCGATGTAACATTCTGAGGGGCACTGCACACACATGATCAGGTATACTACATTAGGGGATTTGCATGTAAAATTACCCTGTATTTTGTAATCATGTTGCATACCTGGTGTCTTTATTCTGTCAGTGGTGTAGATGTGTGCGCAGGTTTCACACCTTTTCTGCAGGCAAGGCCATGTCCAATTTTGTGCTGGGTCACTTAAGGAGCTCCTCACAATGAGTTTCTTACCTTAACCTTGGATTTCCTGCTTACATCGATGGCTAACACGGTCCAACTACTTACTACTACTATGTAGGAACCCAATAAGCAGCAGGGGAGGATGTGACTCGCAGATACCAATTCTATATGGGTCTCCCTCTCCCCTCCAGTCCTGGCGAATGCATCATAGAGTGAAGTGTACATGGCATGTCTCTTAAACCAGCTGGGCTGTGTGCACAAGTGATTGACCCCATATATGATCCTGCATGGTCTGACAGCTCTAGTGCCCACTGAGGGTTCACACCTTCCAATGTGAAGCTCTTTCAGCTCCTGTCATTGGTAACTTGTTACCCTGCTGGGGGTTGAAGTTAACTGACACCAGCTTTTGGGGTGGTGAGGACGTATTCCTTCCTGCTGCTCTCTACTATTTAAATTTATCAGTTTAACATTGTATGATTAAGGGCCCGTGTGGCTCTAAACACATAACGGTTATCGCAATTGGATCTATCTATTGTTTGTGACTTAAAATAAAGCTGCAAGTTTTTATGGGAACTAGTGCCAGCTATCTATTGTTGTTCTATTGTTGTGAACTCTCCACCTTGGCACAGACTATCTAAAGAGGGGAGTCAAAATGAGATGATATGGGGCCAAGGCCTTTAGGTTTTAAAATGTGGCTATTTGACAGTATGGACAAGTTAACAAAATGGCCTGTATGCTTTATGTGCATTATGGTAACAAAGGGTGGGGTGATGCTGGAGGAAGGGCAGAGTAATTTACAGTGTCTTTAGCAAAAAAGTTGTGCGGATTTGAGGTGGCCTCTTTCAATTAAACTGTAAGAATGTATTAAATGCCAAGCAAAACAAGTTACGATATATAGTAAATAAATAGAGATGCAATAAGTATTATGGTAACAGCATTATGGAAGGTAAAACATGATTCATAGCCGAAGAATCCATGATGTGAGGCTTGTTAAGGAGGACGTCATGGATTCTTCGGCTGTGAATCAGGTCGGTGAGTTTTTGAAAAATATTAGAACAGAGATGTTTTATAGAATTTCCTTTTGTGTTCATGTACAAAAGCTCACTCAGATAAAGGTAAACTTGTTTCACCATATCTTTAGCATGACCCCGGCCGTTAGTTGCCTGGCTGACATACCACCCCACCTTGTCAATGCTTAGCCAACCATTGACTGAAATCTGAAGCACTTACTTTTTCAGGCTTTCTTTTAGCAGTATATTAGTTTCAGCTGTAGGCTCAATTTGTAGGCAAAGCAATTTGTCAGCAGGGAAAATGTCTTACGGATAGATTAGGAAATAGCCCAATTAGGAAATCTTCAAGGTGGAAATGGGGAGTTAGGAATATTTTAAACCTAGCTTCAGATTTAACAGGTTCACAAGCTGTCCATACATTACTCAAACCCAACATCAACTTTGGGATCTTTGTTGTTTTTAAAAAGTAAATTCCATAAAGTGGCAGTCAGTAATGATTTCCTTTCTTTTGCCTAGGAAGTTTTTGGAATGCAGCCTCTTTTAACACAGTATCTTCCTACCTTCATTTCCCTACCTTCGATGGAGAATTCAGCGCAGATGTCTCTTTCTTCTTCAAGACCACATCACCATCTGGACTATTCTTAGAAAACCTTGGTATTAAAGATTTTATTCGAATAGAACTGGAATGTGAGTATTTTCTTTACACATTTTAAAGTCCATAACAGATTATACTATAGAACTAGGCTCCTTTTACAGCTATGTTGGATCGGTAGTAAAGAGCTTCCATTATTACTACATTAAGCTAAAAATGTATTGCTAGAAAGCTATTTTATTGAGTGACTAATTTGTTGATTCATACTTTCTTAGCCTGTTAATGATCAGAGAAAATTTTCCATTTTAAACCGTCATCGGTTAAGCCATTAATAACGTTTTATTTTAGATCAGTAAGCTTAGTACATTTTAAGAACTGTATAATCTATTTATCTGCATCTTATACATATACTTATATTTATTATCTAAAAAGGGAAAAAAGGAAATATATTTTGCAATGTATTTGCAACAAATTTCTACATTTGTGCCATGCTACGAAGTATTATAAATACATTATTTATAACACCCCTAAGAACCATGTTAGAGTTTGGTAGATTGTGCTTTGGTTGGGGTTTGGTTGTTTAGTTTATATTGAAAGCTGTGCTATTCTTTGCAAAAAACTGCCCTTGGCACTGGTACCCTTTTGTTTAAAAGAATACAAAAAGTATTTGAAGAAATAATACTGCATCTTTTATACACTATACTTGCCACTGACAATATTTATTTAAAGTGGACCAACACCCAGGATTTTCACTATCCTGGGTTTTGGTCCACTTCTGCGAGGCACCCTGATCGGGCCTAATACAGGCAGAAAATCAGGCCAAATACAGGCGGGCCTAACACAGGCACCCCGATGAGGCCTAATACAGGCAGAAAATTGCCACTAAAACATTTATACATACAGTACCTTCAGCTGCAAAAGCTATAGTTGGTGTCCGGAGAAAGCAGTATATACCATTTTGTGAATTAACAACCCGAGTAGCAATCTTATGATAAAAGGGCACAAAACCAGGGTGATCAGTAACAATTTTAACATTACGGCTCAAAACTTTATTAAAAAATATTTATTTAGTGCTAATCAGCTGGAAGGTCAATGCCCCTAATAAAAAATGTTTGACATAACCTTTTCTTTCAGGAAACACATAACCAAATTCTTTTCTGGGATTCTTTTAACATCCATCATATTTAACAATTTAACATTCTCAATCACAACCTCATGTTAAATATTAAACAAATGTTTAAAACTTCAAGAAATATGGGATTAGCAGAGAGGAGGAAAAGGAAGAAAGTCTGTCTAGGACGGAACTAGGCAAATGTGATCCGATTTTACCACAAAATGTTGAGGCGCACCCCTTGCTGCTTGCTGCCCTTTCTCTATTTGATTCACCCAATGTCCTATTAAGAATATATATAGGCATGCTTTCTGAACCATGCATCAGTAGTGAAATGAATCACTGACGGGGACAGCCAGGGACAAGATCTGGGCCAAATGCTGGTGCAGGGCAGGGATGACGTAATTCAACAGCAGAAAAGTGACCGCCTGCATCATAACACAATTTTTTCATTATTTTACCAACATTTCACTTGACTCATAAAGCAGCACAAAAGTCATGCCAGTCTCTTAGACTCCAGGGATGGCCACTAGCCTGACCCCCACATGCCTCACTGTGAAAACCTACGGGATCACCAGTAAACTGACCTTAAACTGGGCCAACAACCTGGAACAGTTGGAGAAAAAGACTCCCCAAAACTCACTTGCCCCATCTACAGGCATGATACTCAAGCATTGTTGGCATTTACATTTGCTCATGCTCCCACTCAAAGCTCAAATGCTGCCTCACCAATTTTCTAGTGGTAGCGCTCATTTTGGAGTTTCCTTTCTAGCATCCCAGCCATAGTGCTGCCTGAATTCAACTGACATAACAGACAATTCACAGTACCATGAAAGCACTTCCTGTTTGCAGGTGGGCTGCAGATCCATGAACCACCATTTTTTTTTAATTTACCACAGCAGGAGTTAGAGAAAGCTAAATTAATTGTTATGTGCAGCAATCTAAATTGCCCTGGGGAGGGATGCATATGAGCATGTTTGTTGTGTTGATCCGGTTTAAGTCATTTTGACTGTTGGTCCACTTTAACTGGCAGCTCCCGCAAGGAAGCCGGGGAAGTGGCAGTGGGCTGGCCAATCGGCAATCACAGGTGATCGTGGCCCTGGTAGTGGAAAAATGTTTTTTTCATCAGGTACTCCAGCGGGAAGGGTGGGGGTATAAGGGGAGTCAAAATGGCTTTTGTGCCTCTTTAATAGAGTACATAGAGGCAGTAGATTGTCACTGGATTCCCCAGCACCAGGTACATTACAATTTGTTTACTGTGGGGCTGTATTCAAGAGCATATTTCTAATAGTGCTTACTAAATGTTAAAGACCTCCTCCCCAACATTACACAGAGGGGGCACCAGGTATAGTACACAATGGGGTAATTGCAGGGAAAGAGCTGGCTTTCAAACTAAAAGCATATTTATTTCATTTAACGGCCTCCCTAATGGTACATAGGGGAAATCGTTTGTTGAAAAGGCCATCACTAGACATAGTGCAAGTGCAATAAAAAGTGTATTTTGTTCTTGACCCTCGGAAATGAGCAGACAATATTATGCAATCCCACACCAGAACCAAAGCGCTAGAGTTTAGGAAAATGAGTTTTAAAGAAATGGCAAACTATGTATAGAGGAAATGAGGTGAGTGGAACAGAGTAGCAGAAGTGAGTGCCCAGTAAAGTCAACTAAGCAATACATGAAACAAACTAGCAAGAAGAAAAGGAAGAAGAATCCATTATGGTTCACTAGGGAAGTCAGCACTATAGTAAAATAAAAGAAATCTAGTCTATAAGAAGTATAATGAAAGTGGAAGTGTAGCTGACAGAGAGGTGTTTAAATTTAAACAGAGGGAAACAAAACTGATTCAAAATGCTGCTAAAATGCAAAAGGAGGAAGAAATGGACAAATCTGTGAATAGAGGAGATGAAACCTATTTCCGATATATTGGCCACAGAAAGAAGAAAAACAATGCAGTCTCAAAAATTCTGAATAACTACTTTTGTTCAGTATTTTTTAGATAGTGGCTTTCAAACCCACAGCATGTATGTCGTACCAATGCATAAGAAGGGGAGCAGAGAAGAAGCCAGTTACAGGCCAGTTAGTTTAACATCTATAGTGGTAAAACTAATGGAAACTCTCTTGAAAAAACAGATAATTTCTCCATCTAAAGATTAAAAACCTGAAACAGCACGCCTTTACTGAAGCCAGATCATGTCAGACCAATCTTACTGTTTTTTTTTACAATGTCACTAAAGTGTTGGGTGAAGGTGATGCTGCGGATATCTGGATTTTAGCAAAGCCTTTGATACTGTACCACATAAGTTATTGAAGGTAGGACTCAATCCCTGGATAGTTCAGCGAATTCAGCTGGCTGAAGGGTAGGCTAGGATGAAGGAGAGTGTTTTGTTAAAGGTGTGCAATCTGAAGAAAGGCAAGTTACAAGTGGTGTACCCCAAGGCTCTGTCCTGAGCCCCATTCTTCTAAATATGTTTGTACGTGTGGTAGGGAAATTTTGCCTGTTTGCTGATGATAAAAAGGTGAGTAATAGGGTGGATACTCCTGGAGGTAGCTTCAACATGAGGAATTAATTAGCTTTACTGGATAAATGGTAAAAACTGTGAAAACTGGAGTTTAATGTCTCTAAATGTAAAATCGTGCACTTGGTTAGAAGGAATCCCTGTTTTAAATTCGTTATGAACAGAACTATGTTAGCCAGGACTTTGGAGGAGAGATTTAGAGTGGACAGTGTAGCCAGGCAGTAGAAAAAGCAAGCAGGTTGCTTGGCTGCATAGCTCAAGGCATCACCAGTAGGAAAAGGGAGGTTGTGATGCCACTGTATAGGATACTGGGTGCAGTTCTAGAGACCTTACCTGCAAAAAGATATTATTCAAATAGAACGGGTCCAAAGACGGGCAGCAAAAATAGTAGGAGGACTTAAACTTAAAAAACTTTACAGGGGAGACTTAAATAATTTAAGTTGTACAGTATTTGTTAGGATGAGCAAAACTGAATAGGCAACATCTGGGTCATGTTTAACCATGAACTTGACCTGAAACTCAACATTACTGGATAGTACTCCAAGTGAGTAAACAGACCCTTGGGGATATCAACCAGGCAGCAAGTAAATGTATTTCCCTTGGCTTCTATTAGGTTCCATGACAGTTGCCATTTTGTGTCTCATTTGCCACTAGCTAGGTAGGGGGCAGGGTATACTATATAATTCAGAAATAGCGGTAACTGTACAGTGCAAATGCTTTAAGTTTCCATCAGAGCTATATTTATTTGAACAGTAGATATTGACTCTTCTTAACTTGAAACTGATTACATGGTCATTGGAACATGTCATTGAAAAGCATTTTTTAAAAAAGAAGAAGAAACATTCTGTGCATTATTTAACTGTCAAGTCATCCTTTGCTCCGATTATTAGCTAAATAATAATAACGATAATGTTAAATTCTAATAATATAATATATTGCATACTTCTTTATTTATTAGCTCCAAAAGATGTGATTTTCTCTTTTGATGTGGGCAACGGTCCCCTAGAAATTAGAGTACACTCTCTGGCTCCTTTAAATGACAACCAGTGGCATTTTGTAAAGGCAGGACGAAATATTAAGGAAGCCTCGCTTCAAGTGGACAATTTACCACAGAAAATATATGCTACACCTTCTGATGGGCACATAAGGCTACAGCTCTACAGCCAGCTTTTTATAGGTAAGCTAAATACTGCATTTGACAAGGTGTATCTGCCCATAGCTAAATGTCAGCTTGCACTTGACTTATTAAATTCAGGATGGCAACCTCTCATTAAAGGTCCGGACCTTCCTTTTAGCATAGGGTGATCTAAACTGACACTGGCTGAGGGCATATATTAATGCTGTTAGAATTTTATGAGGTGTCAGTTCGACATTAACCTTAGAAATCAATAGAGTCAGGAGTCACAATTATATGGTAATATATTTATGCATTAATGTTATCATTTTTTGTATCTAACCACATCCTTAATGGGCTTTTTATGTTTGGTTTTCTCTTTTTTCTACTGCAAGAGTGCAAATGAAACCACAGCTAAAGCCGACCATTTATTATTCACTTTAGATTCTGTACAGTCATGCAGCATTTCATGCATATGTATTTATATTTAACACAATATGCATGAAGGCCTTGAAGTTAAATATATTATAGTACTTGTTTTTACAGCTTACATATACCTAATGTAACATTTCAATGTTTGTAAATCTCGTGCAATGAATTACCTGGCAGTAAAACAAGCGTGCCAAAGTGAAGATGCATTTATAAATGTTAACAAATTTTTCTCATTCTTAATCACATAGTTTTTTTTTTTTTGAAAAGGTAAAATGTTCTTTATGCAATGACATGGCAAGTTCTATTTTCTAGTTACCTTAAGTGCCACCTTGGTGGTATTTAGGGCCTCTCTGTCAACTAAAATTGTGTAAAAATACACAAAGCAACCATTTAAATTGCATGAAACACACAAGTTTATATTTTCATCACCCTTTGCGCAGTTACATGTTCATTGCGTAACTCAGAATGATGTTAGGTATATATAGCAGCTAGGATCTGCATCAGTCTGCAGCTTTGTCACATTCCACCTAATTGTACCTTGCGTACCACCAGTTGTATGCATACCACTGGTTGGGAAACACTGTTCTAACACATTATTAATAGATGTCCAAAAAGGATACCCAAAGTCTAAACAGGATCCAAAAGTCACCAGGCCTAATCACTATGGGGATTTAGCCAAATAATTTAGAAAACCTTGGGAACTGTGCTGCACAAGGTAGAATACAATGACAAAATCTTTTTCTTCTCCTATTGAAAAATTCACCTGTAGAACTGCACAGTTGCAGGTGCACATTTTTTTCAATCATCAATTGTGTGCTGAGAGAGAGAAGCAATTCTAAATTTATCTTAAGATAATTTCAATGAATATATACACATATAGTTCACTGATGCCCAGAATGTCCTCTAAACACTAGTTCCACATAATTTATTCTATATTAAAAAGTGACTCTGTATCTGCAGTGATTATTAACTCAGGTGTAATAGGATCAATTTATCATGAACGTTTATTTGACCTTGAATACGTCCTTTCTGGGTTTTGAGTTATCAAAGAGAGACAATTGATTTATTGGAATAATTGGTCTTAGAAGACATAAATTTTCATGAATTAACTCGAAAATTAATTGTATCCACTTAAATGAAGTTTTGCTATTTTATTTGGGCTTACAACAATATCTGGAAGGCTGAAAGGCCTAAGGCTGAAATGTACACTTCCAGATGAAATTGGTTTGCTCTAAATGCAGTTATGGTATGTACTGGATATGCTTGGGTCCAGACTTCATAAAGTTAGACTGATAGTGGATGCCAGCAACCTGCAGTGGATACTGGGAGACTCACAAACATGCAAATATACATACTAACTCTCGGTGACAAAAAAGAACAAACTAGTCCTGCAGCAGGACTAAGGGGTATCACCCTAAAATGCTTAACCTGTTTGTTCTTTTTTTGCCACCTGAAGTTGGTATGTCACTATTTGTATTATGTTTTTAATAGATCATTAAATACTATGTTTTAGCAGTGCATGGAAAGCTGTTAACCCTTCACTATTTGCCAGTCTTAGAGCTGCCTAGCTCTCATCCCGTGCTTATACTGTGACCTGGACTATATATGCTTTGGGAGCCTTTATTTACAACGGTTTTCAGACTCACAGACATTGCAGTTGTTGAGTTACAAGATGTAAATGGCAGGCAAGTGTAGTGCAGGAAGAGGTACTAAGCAAGCCATTTCAAGGCTGAGCATAAGGGCGACTCCAGAAAAGGTGTGTTATAACAATGAGAGATGGCATTCAGGGAACAGATCAAGTAGAAAACTGCCTTACATGCAACAACTGAAAGATTAGAGGAATTCTAAGAAAAGGTAAATACTATAACACAGATTAGGAATCCAGCAGTGCTGTACTGAGGAGGTGACACACAGGGTCACAGTAAGCCTAGGACAGGGAATCAGGATAAAAGTTTTAACCCACAAGGACAGGCAGAAGACTATAGCATATTCAACATCAGAGCCTGAGAGGATTAAACTGCAAGTTTTCCAAAGGTTATAAGTAGTGATGAGCAAACCCGAAACCTCAAAGTTCGTGTTCATACCGAGCTTTGTGAGTTCGGGTTCCCAAACCCAAATTTAGCGCCCTGCCCAAATATGGAATACCTTGTTGATGGGCTACCTAAGGTTACAGCAGCATGCTGTAACTCACCTCAGCCTGCCATCCTCTTTCAGCAGTGGGGGTGTGGCAGCAGCATTTAAATATGGCTCCAGCCGGGGTTACAGAAAGATGGCTGCCAGCACCCATGATGGCACTTGTAGTGCCAGTACTGCCATCTGGCACTAGAAGTGTCCCCACTCATGAGAGCCAGGGGCCAACTTTCTGTAGCCCTGGCTGTGGCCAATTTCAAAGTCATAACCGCTCAGCTGTCTTTGGGAGGTTCGCGAGCCGAGGTGAGCTACCGAAGTGCACTTCCTGCTGGGCACTCTGTCCCCCTCCCCCACCACAGCCATCCCCCAAAGTTCAGGTCCCCACTGATTTCAGCCGAACTTTTTGGACCCCAACTTTGGGGAGTTAGCTTATCCCCAGTTATAAGCAGTAAAGGCAGGCAACGCATCATGCATATTTTCTGGAAAAGCATAGATTTAAAAACCAAGCAGTTCTCTGGTGACAGTACATGAGCTAGAGGTGGACACACAGTATGAGATGCTTATCCCGTTATTCATTAAGAAATTACATATTACACATTCAACATGAAAATCAGAAAACACTCCATTTAGAGCTACTATATGAGTGCAAAGGGAAATGTCCATTAAGGGGGTAATCAGACATTTACTAAAAATATCATCAAGGTCATCTCAACTTAATTTAAGGATTGGTGATCTCTATTGACCAGCACGTAAAGAATCTTGATTTTGGTCCACAACTTGGACCACCCAGACCATTTACAGGTACAAATCTTCCCTCTCCAATTTAAAAGCTATTGAGTTTAGCCAGTTTACAGGACCATAGCTGCCAGATATAACAACAGAAAGAAAACAAAGAAAGAACATAAAACAAAACAAGGAAAAAATAATAAATATCTGCTTCTATATTAAGGTAATGGAAGACATTTAGTCTAGATAAAACTTGAACTTTAGAGCATTTGCACAAACTCTAATTCGATTTAATATAAAGTCAAGATTATACTGTTTGACACAATTATTGTGAAAGACAAATCCTGATCCAATTTATTATGAATGGGATTATCTTATTTAAAATGTTGGTCCGGTAGAATTGTTCTTGTTAAGCTATGTCCTCAGGAGAGTTTTAGCAAATGGACAAGCAATTCACTAGGCATTAACTTACTCTACCATTACTACAGTGTGAGAGGAATATATTCTCCTAGCACATAATCCAGTATTTGGTTCAGCAGATGTATTTAATGAAAGTTATAAACCTTCTAAAACTATGACTACAAAAGAAGAGAGGAAAGACAATCACCACATCCTAATAGGATTACAAAAAAGAACAAATTGATAGAGCCCACTGGCTTAAGCCTCTAGAAGAGCTTTCTTATAAATAAGCAATATGTTCTTATATCTGCTACCATTTTCAAATGCTGTTGAAAACATGCTGTGATGTTTTTCTCTCCAACAGTTAAGTACTATTTATTTATGAAAATAATACATGAGTAAAGTTGTAGCAGCCAAAAATATAATGGCTGAAAATTACTTTACTGAAATGGATAGAAATAATATTTGAGCTAAATATAACTTGACGCTTTTGAAAATGAAATCCGAACATTTTATAGTCCATGCAAATGCATTCTTTAAACGCTCTAAAAATAAGAAAATATTTAAATTTGTATACATTTCATTAAAAAACAACAATCCTAATCCCATGGCTGCAGATTAGCCTAACCACATTTCACAGTGCCTGCAGCATTCCTGCTCCCTCCAACCTGCCAGTTGTGACAAAGGCCAATACATTCACTGTGGGTTTGAGGTGAGTATACAAGGAAACCAAGGGCTTAAAACTGTGGGGAATCCCAAACTATGGTGCTCCTAGGACAAAGAATTGACTCAGCAGGGAATCGCCCTGGGCCCCTTTGAAGCAACTTATCACTGGACTTAGAGTCTCTATGTCTGGTTAAAACCTGTCCCCAGTGGCATCTCAAACTGGGATACCCCCTCAGTCTAGAACTCAGTCCAGCTAGCCCACGATGTTTAAACATGGATTCTGCAAAGTGCATAGCATTTCTGCAACATTCCTGACTCCTTCACTTTATCACGTTATAAAATTAGCTGGGTGCGCAGAGCAGGGATGCTGTCAAACTTCCCAGCTACAACCATTGGAAGGACTGAGTGGAGCTCCAGGTGTGGGGGTGAAGCAAAAGAAATAAATCCAAAAGAACAAATCAGAAGTCAGGGTTGACGACAGGCAGGCAAAGTCCAATAAATGAATCCGAGTTCAGGGGCTGGTGGCAGACACATAAGGTACGAACAAGCTTTTCTCATTAATCTTTGGTGTGCGTATTTGTCCTGATCGACCCGCAGGTGTTTACAATGGTTTAATTATTTACTTGTCTATATATTGTGTGTGTACGAGCTGCCTCATTGTCATGAGTAAGGGCTGATGCCTGAAACGCGTTGACAACAGGAGACGCTCATGTTTATGCCTTTTAATGTTCATGCTACTGTGATGGCCTTTTAAACTGCATCCAATAAAGATGGTATTTTATGGCTTACACTAGGCTGGCTGGATCTACAAGTTTTGCTGGTGGCAGACAGGCAAAGTCCAAGAATAGGTCCAAGTTTGGGGGCTAGCAGCAAACAGCCAAAGTCCAAAGAGTAAATCCGAGTCAAAACCAAGTAATCCATCTGAGGGTTAATCCAGGAAATTAGATCAGGAACTCAGGAATCAGGAAAACAGAATCCAGGAAGTAAGCTGATAACACAGCATTGGATGCAGGCCAGCTGTCCTTTTAAATAGGGCTGTCAATTAGAGCAGGGAGGGATGTGTCAGAGTCTGAGTGAGGTCACTTCCTGTCCATTCAGACCCAGGAAGGGAAAAGCAAGCCCAAGAGCTCTAGGCTTTGTGCACTTGCAGTGTGCTGAACACTAGGTGTCGCTGTTGAGCAGTGCAACAGATGAAGAGCCTGCTCTGGTACAAACACCCAGACGTGCACATCTGCGGCTTCATGCAGACGTCTGCTTGAAGAGCAAGAAAGGAGACTGACAGATGCCTCAGCAATGCAATCTGCTCATCTGATACCAATATTATTACTAATGCCATGAAAGTTTATTCAACAGCAATAGAACGAGGCAGTCACAATGTCATTACTACTGTAATATGCTGGATCTCAACTTCAGATACCAAAAACAATGCTGAGTTATAATAATCTTTTCCCACTTTATCCAAAACTAATACATATTTTGCCTGGATTTGGCCTTTTTAGGACCAATAGGCTTACACAAATCTTTTTGTAAATGTAGTTATATATTGTTCTTGTTGCTATTATTTAAAGGGCACAAATAAACATACAGGTTGTCATTTTTTCTTCTAGAAGTGCCATTTACTAAAAAAAATAAAAGCTGAGAGAAGTTGTAAAAAACAGATGATAATGGCTGCAAAGTGCTATGTTAAAGACGATAAAAATAGCAATTGAGTAAATGATACCACTGTGCTATTCGAAATTCTTACAGCTTATGCAGGTTCAATGAAAAGCTACTGAAAATACTGTATATTGTTATGCATTTTTAGATCTAGAGAGCTATACTATAACCTGTAATATCTGAAACAACACAAGCTGTTAAAAGTAGTTTATGTTGCTTATGCACCAATTTTCACGCAGCATTAATACAAGAAATAATAGATATGTGTCTACTGATAGATCCACAAAGATGTGAACAATCAGAAATTATTTACTGAAACCTCACTGTTTCCATGGCCCATACGACCACTGGTAGCCAATAGGGGTTGCTCTACATTCCCTGTAGACTGTGTGCTTTATACAGTTCTAAGCTGTTTGTAAGAAGTCAAAAGCAATGAGTTTTCCCAAGGACCCTTAACCCCCGACTAGGTGTGGTGGTAATAGTCCAACCAAGTAACCGATTGGTGGATGTCTTGCACCCGCCTACTTACTAGACTGTCAAATAGAGTCCCTTGTGCCACCCTTGAGCGGGTGGGTGCTGCTCGGGAACTCCTGCTTTGCCATTCTGGGAGGCGGGTAGTGTAGTCACCCAGCTGGTCCAGCAGAAAACCCTCCCTGCCTTGAGTTGCCAGTGGCCACCGCTTGGACCATAACCCAAAGGTTGGTGGAGGTCCCATTTGCAGGGCAAGTGGTAGAGGCCCTGTGATGTGCTCCCCTTGAGCCCCACTCATATTCCAGCCTTGGGGACTGGTATGCAGTATGACAGGGCTGGTAATTCTGGGTGGGGGGGACTGGCACTCTGAAACAGAATGTCAATGCAAGATTTGGACAAATCATCTTGAAACTGATTAGATTATCTCTAAATATATATACCAAAAAATGGTGCACCACTTGTCATCATAAATAACGGCGTGCTCACTAACAAATCTCACAACTCTAGATAAAGTGAAACCCAGGGGTATAACTATTCCCAGGGGTCACAAACAAGGAGCACAACCAATAGACAATGTATGAAAATGTATTAAGCCAAAAACAGACAGTTAAAACAACAATTAAGACACATTAGAAATGGCCTCCAGTCGCCTAGGTACTAAATAAATACAAATACTCAGTCCAACATACACAGAGGGTGCATGCCGCCCCCAACGGCGCGTCCCCAACACAGCACAAGGCCAGTGTCATGGCGCGGCGGGCGCCAGTATACATGGCCTTGTGCTGTGTTGGGTACGGCGTGCACCCTCTGTGTATGTTGGTGGGTCCGCTGCCGCTTACATCATGGCGCGGCCCCGCCTGCAGCCCAGCGGGCCAGGGCGTAGGTGGGCGGGCCGGCCGTGCTTGTTGCTGGGGACGGCGGCGTCCTAGCAATGGGCGCGCTGCTTCCTGTGTCATCTCCGGCGGCGGCGGGGCGGAGGCGTGCGTGTCTGCACGTGTCGTCCAGTCTGCGCAGTTGCGCCGCTCCACCTGGCCCCCATGGACAGCATAAAGAGCAGTAAAATGTGAGGATTGGGTCGCACCCAAGCAAGAAGCGGTTGTTCACACGGCGAAGCGCAGGTGGAATCCATATCCCCCTCTCGCCTTGATTGTCCTCCCCGGTAACTGCACTCTCTGTGCCAGCGCAGCTGAGTATCTCTTTTTAGTATTATTTTGTACTAAATATTTTTTGTATGGTTATTTCTGTGTGTTTCTATTTGTTAGGTCACTTCTTGGCACTTGTAATTGTTATATTTAGATGTTTCACTTGAATTTGGTTATAATGGACTAAGTAATACTCACAATTCCCCTCCTTTTTTTTTTTTTTTTTTTTTTGCACAATGTACATATATATATATATATTTGCTCAGAGATTTTTGATACAGCAGATAGCAGGTTTAGGTCTATAGATATTATGTATTTTTTGATTGTTGGGGTTTATATGCTTTGAAGGGTTTTTGTGCTGGCACAAAAAAGAACTTAATTAATTATTTATTGCTTCGTTTCTATTGGGTTGTTTCACAAGACAATAGTATTGTCTTGGGAGAACCGAAATTTTTACTAGAGTAGCAGTTATTTACTAAACGGGTTACTATTGAGGACTGAGTATTTGTATTTATTTAGTACCTAGGCGACTGGAGGCCATTTTTTATGTGTCTTAATTGTTGTTTTAACTGTCTGTTTTTGGCTTAATAAATTTTCATACATTGTCTATTGGTTGTGCTCCTTGTTTGTGACCCCTGGGAATAGTTATACCCTGGGTTTCACTTTATCTAGAGTTGTCTAAATATATATACAGTGCTGAAAATGTAATAATAGACTGTTATCACAATAAAACTTTTTACTCTTTTGACTCTAGTATGTCATTTAGACTATGATCACACCAAAATTCTTTTTCGTCAAGGACTTTGTGTTTAGGCACATTTACATACCATTTCATTTGCTGTATTTTTCATTAGAAAGATTGAATGGATTGCATTGTGAACTAGCCCTATCTGATGTGCTGCACAGTCTAATTACCATATAGTAAAAATATAATGTAAATGTTTTTGACCAGTCACTAGCCACTAAATTAACACTGTGGTTTTTTATATAGGTTCCAACTTTCCAGCGTTCACCCCTGCCCTACCTGTCACTAGCCTCATTGGCAAAATGGATCATGCGTAGCACCGAGCACAAAGCCTGCAGAGCAGAGCCGCAGAGCACCTGCAGCCAGGGGCCGGCATTGCGGCTGAGGGCATTAGATGGCACTATTGTTAAATTGGGCTCCAATTTTTCTTATGATATAGTTGCTAATAAAACAATAAATACAGCCATCATGTTAAGCTTAATATAGGGGGCTAAAGAGACCAAAAACCCTCTACACAAAGATAAAGAAAAAGAGGTGCTTTCTTAGAATGGAAAGTATTAACATAGTACCCAAAACACTCAGCGGGATTCTGAGTGCCTTGGCTGGCACTGAGACATAAAGAGATGATTTTCATGGCTCCGTGTTTTGGTACTCACTAAGGGGGCTATTTAAGAAGGGATAGCGGCAGGTAGTGCTTTGTAGCTGCAGGCAGTGTCTGGTGAATGCCGGGCGCTGTCCGCAAAACCCCATTTATGAAAGCGAATCTGGTGAGCGACTGTAACAGCACCATGTAGCGCCCGATGTATTATTACAGGCCTCTCAGCGTATAGCGCTGGTGCTTTTGCTTCCAGAGCACCAGGTATTACCTTTTGCTCAGTGTCTCTCTTCCATACATTTCAATGACCGTTCGCTTGCTTGTGTTTAAACAGCTTGTTTGACATTTTTTTTCCTCAAATCATTGCGTGACCTCTCCTGGCTGCAAACAAACATTTTTAGAAACTTTTTGGACTTTTTATATTTTTATACAGAATTGTCATTACAAGTCTGGAACTAAAGTGTTATTGTCACAGTGTTAAAACAATGTCATTCCATGTGTTTTCGCTTTGTTACAGGTGGATATGTGTTCAAAAACAGACTTTGAACACAGCATCTGGCGCTCTGTGCTACAGCGACCAGATTTTGAATGCCGATGGTGTGTGTGTCCTTTTTAAGTATGGTGTGGAGCGCTGAGAGTTGGTCGCACTGAGCTATAGCGCTACCTTTCACTCGCTGAAGTGCTGGACTAGTGTTAGAGCGCCCAACATACATCACATTCATCAATGCTGGGCAGGTTATTACATCGACTGAGGCGCTCTGTTATAGTGCCTGATACCTGCTTACAGCGTGTACTAGCGGTCGCTCTGAGCGCCACTATCTGGCAATACCTGGCGTTACTAATGAATCAGCCTCCACGTCTCATCCTCATACAGCCAAATACTTCCAGCCTTGTGATGATCACGTGTCCTCGAGTGAAAGTTGTTTGGCTGTGTAAATGTTAAGCTATTCCTTGCCATTGCAGACTCAGCAGCTTGCTTAGTGGATGACACCTAGACCGAGTAAAGAGATTATTTGCATGGCTCCGTCTACTGCAAGGAGTAATGGGTAAATCTATCATTCCTTGTGTGTGGAAAGCATCTCTTTTCCTTTATAGTTGCTACTATGCAGTTAAGTAGAGAAAATAGAATGAATTGACATTCTTTCAAGTTAATTCAATTTATTTGAAGCTGAGTTCTAGTTCTAATCCTTGAGAAGACAAATCAAATAATTGTGCTTTAAGAGTGCCAAATCTGTGGCATTTAATTAACTGAATAAAAAAGAATGTCATGCAATTGAAATACTGTTTTCAGTAATGGCATATGGCTGTTTTATTTTAATAAATATTAAGCAGCTAAACCAATTATTTACTGTCAGACTTAGAAAATGAAAACATTATGAAACATTTTCCAGTAATAATGGATCTGCAACTACTATAAAAACCACTGAATGATTAATTATAAGAGTAATTTCTGTCAACGCCAAGGGGAATTTACTAAAGTGCTTCGAATTTCACATCCCCATTGGAGATGTTTTTTTGTGTTGCACCATATTAGAGGACTTTTGCATGTAGTATGGTGAACTTTGTCAGATGAGGTGAGTGTTGTCAGATCTGGTTCAGGCTGCAACTCGTGAAAGCAGGCTTCCTCATTTATTGGAATTAGATTCTTAGCAGGAGTGCAAACTGATGGAGAGCCTTTAATTCCATAGTCATTGTGATTACAGAAGAAGACTGGGCCCAACACTTGGGACTCCTTACCAGCTCATATATACCTGACTGCATCTTTCCTGTCCAAACAAAGAAAAAAAAAAAGTGTTCCCTATGCAATGTAATTTTCCAAATAGGATTCTTACTGCTACTAATTTTGGTACGTCTTGGTCCAAAGAAACCTAACCACAACTGTTTGATTCATTTCCTAACGCAGGTGGGACTCCTTCAAGGCAAAAGGGTTTTTTAGGATGCATCAGGTCTTTAAAATTAAATGGCATGGCCATTGACTTGGAAGAAAGAGCAAAAGTCACACCCGGGATTAAACCAGGTTGCCCTGGACATTGCAGCAGCTATGGAAATTTATGTCATAATGGAGGAAAATGTGTTGAAAAGCAAACTGGATTTTCCTGTGATTGTAGTGTATCTGCATATACTGGACCATTTTGTAAAAAAGGTGGGTACTGTTTAGAACTGTCTATCCCCCATACAAAAAAATAAATACAAAATCCTAATGTAATGCAGCAGTAGGGACGCCTTTTTTAGCATCAGCTAAGTGCTTTATCAATACATAAAATGGTGTGTTTCAGACTGGCCAAAGTATACCAGATGATATATGGTGGACCTGTAGCTCAGACCTTTTGATGTAAAACCTTGTAGTTGATATAATGACTGGGATGAAAACCCCAGCCTCCCCTGGCATCTGACTAAATGCCCCACACCTCCAGATCCTTGATTGTATTCATTCTTCTTGCTGCAAGATCATGGTTGCCTCCTCCTGCAAGTAAAATGGAAGAAAGAATGTGTTTTCCTAAAAAAAGAAAGTATATACATGGAGCTTACAAGCCAAGGATAATGGAATTTCTCCCAGAACCACTTGCAGTAGATAGGCTCATGCATATTATCCCTTTACCCTTATTAAAACGAATAATAAAATATATACATATATACAATGTACTATATACAAATATACAAGGCTTCGCAGCAAGGAAGGGGCATGGCTACCTGAGTGAGGGAATGCAAACCAGAGGATTACTTGATGGGCAGGAGAGTAAAATGGCGGGTTGGAACAAAATTGGAGGGTTAGAAGGACAGCTGGAGCAGGAAAGAGCAAAAAATTAGCCAGATACAGGAGCTGGAATGGTACATCTGGAAGCAATGAAATATAACCTAATACTGAAGAACCCATCCTCGTTTGCAGACCATATTTAAGGGTCAGTAGTTAGTTGGAAATAGAGGGTAGCACTGTATTCAAGTGATTTAAGTGTACATTGCAAGGTATTAGAGTGGACCAACACCTGCACAGCGTGGGTGTGGGTCCCCACCGCTATAAGATATGATATAAATCTCAGCACAGTGGCTGGGTGCTGGTGCACATGTGAGCAGCACTTTCCTGTCTCCGGACAGAGGAGCTAAGATAATGTAAGATTTATGAGCATTCTTGGGGGGGGGGCTTTGTGGAGGGGCATTCTGGATGCCCCTCCCTAGCTTATCGTATAGCGGCAGGGACCCTCCGGGACCGCCCCACATGGGTGTTGGCCTGCTTTAAGTCATGATGTCCAGCACAAAGCAAGATGTTTTGCCCACATCCTATTACAATGAAATAAATGGTCTTTTGGAACATTACTGTAAAATGTAAACAATGACTATTTGAACATAATTTGTTACAGCCTTTCTTCATGATAGCAAGTCATTTTCTCATCATATGTACGATTTATAGTTAGATTTTTGTTCTTTCAATTACCTGCCTTTTCTTGAAGTATCTCAGGAAACTACATACACTGCTGTTCTAGCCTCAGTGTGCTGCAGTTCCAGTCCCTTGTCAGAGAGGAGACCAAGAGGGAGAAACTGAGTATAGCCCCCCTGTGCTAGGGGCTCATAGAGGACCTGTCACTTTATACATCTGTACTCAATATTTTTTCCAAATAAATGCTGTAAATACTTCAACACATTTCATATAAAACATACAATTAATATATTTTTCTGTCTTTGTTGCAGATATTTCTGCCTATTTTCAAGCAGATTCATCTATAACGTATAATTTCCATGAAAATCACACTGCATCCAAAAATATGACTTTACAATTATATTCTTCAAATAAAGACACAGTTTCATTTAATTTTAAAACAACACAAACACCAAGCTTACTACTTTATGTCAGCACTTTTAATAAAGAGTATATATCAGTCATTATCTCAAGAAATGGTAAGTAAAGCGATATACGTTCTATTTATATGTACATGCTGCAAGCATTTTGTAAATTTATTATGATTCGTCAGCCTTTCACATTTTTTCGGTTCACTTTTATGCACATATCACCTTTTCATCCACACATGCACATATTTGTCCGCACATGCACACACCTAATACATAAAACATTTTTATTTATAGGTATTTAGCTAAATTACCAAACAAAATTAGACTCATGGGACACTGCCCCTGGATCTAATAAACAGGAGCACCAAAAAATAAATGTCAATAAGCTATTTATTAAGAATCAAGACATACAAAACATGACATACCAATGACAAAAACTAACAGATTAAAACCACTGTAGTACCCCATATTACATCCAGTGTTGTTTAAACCACAACATATTGATAACTGGGAAACTCCTAAATATAATCACGTAAAACTCCTAGCAGTAAACTATTTTGTGCCGGCACAAAATGACAGGTAAATGATATCATATACAGATATATAAGAAACATTAAAGTGACAGTGCATAAGTTATCAAAATAAAAAAACACAATACATACAGCAGATAACTATAATCCCTCTAATACAGTGCTAGTGACTAGGTAACTGAGTGTAGGAATGTATGTCCCGAAAGAACTGGTCATGGACATCTGTGAACAAACATTAAGCATAAAAGTGAAGACCAACCACAACAACTGAATATCAAGGAGCATAAAAAAATGAGCCAAATGGGAAAACCAAACCTGGCAAGGGTGAATACCGTGGAGTAAGGAGTGGGGACTAACAGGGGGGACACCTACGTACGCGGCCGCCCGTGCCGCTTCGCTGGGTGAGAGAGAGATGTTGAGTAGACTGCCTGTGCTTAAATACCTTTTCATCCACACATGCACATATTTGTCCGCACATGCACACACCTAATACATAAAACATTTTTATTTATAGGTATTAAGCTAAATTAAGTTAACCATATTGTTTGCCTGTCATTGCATGAAAAGTATGACATTCCAATTCATTTAAGAATTACTGATATGTATGTAGTACAATCTACTGCTGGATGTCGGCGTTTTAGATAATGCCGACATCTAAAATGCAGTGAGTGAGGGAGAGGGATGTTTAGAGGCAAACATCAGAAAAGGTCTAATGTTCCTCTTTAAAATAAGAAAAACAGCTTGCCTCAGCCAGAATCCAGTGCTGTCTGTTTCACTGTTTATGTGCTTCTTCCCGCCTATTTGAGTGAATGGGGGGGCAGGCTCTTCAAGATGACGCCCACCACTAAATTCACAGGGGAATGACGACGAATAGCGGGCAAGGTAAGCAGTTTTTTTTGTTGTAACTTCCGTCCTGCCTCAGGGGAGGGGGGACTTAAAATATGACTGGACATCTACTTTAAGAATCAGCCATTCAAAAGGTGATTAGATTTCCTATAGGCTGCTGTTATTTTATAACTTTAAAAACTAAAATATCTGCACTATTAAAAAAATACACTTAACCAATGAAACTGCCCTATTTCACTCCCAGGGGATATTTATATTTAAATTGAAGAAAACTATATTTTATTTCACTTTCCCGTGGGCAAAGTGAGAAAATCTCTGACTCCCTCTCCAAACAAAAAATCCAAACTTATTTGGATAAGCCCCAATGAAGTTAGGACTGGGTGAATCCTAGGGACCATGTTCTTCAGACATGTTTAGAGGGCATTGATGGTCTACTTTAGGTTGTTAATGCTCTTTGCTATTAATTTGCATTGCACATAAATGTTTAGCTTTTAAGACCTCTTTTCAAGTTATATTTAAAAAAATCTTTTTAATCAAGATGCATGTTGAAAATGAGTTAAAATGTATTCTTTTTGCATTTAGGAAGTCTACAGATTAGATACAAACTGGATAATCACCAAGATCCTGATATTTTTAATATTAATTATAAAAATTTTGCTGATGGACATCCCCAAACAGTACACATTCTAAGAAAGCAGGATCTTCTTTTTGTGGAGGTATACATATTTTTTTGCACTCTCAAAAGTCATTATTTTATAAACGGAACATCTAGCAATCTAGGCAGATGCTTTAAAGGGGAAAAAAACAGCATTTTAATCCCCTCCCTCTGCTTAAGATTTGGCCTGCTTTTCAGGGGAATCCCGGAGAGCTGTGTGAACCCCTCCCAACACCCAACTCTCTGTGTACTCACATTAATCCAGCAATCCCACTGCATGGGCTCTCCTCCAATCATGACTTATAGTTTTGCATATTAATACCTGGCAATTAATCATTCATTAATGAATGGGTACTTTATGATGGCTAATCCCTCACTACTCTGGACACACCCATCACCAGCCATTTAGATATGCCTGGTGTAAGTGTGAGCAGGGGATGGAGGGATGCTGCTAAGTTGAGTTTACAGACCAACCTGGGGATTTCACTCTGTGGAGTATTTCAAATCAGGATGCCCAAGGGACAGGGAATTGCCTGGCCCTGAATTCTTATAAACAATAATGCTACATTATCTCAACCTACTTGGACATTCATGGCCGGAACTACTAAGGGCCTTATTTATCAAGGAATAGCGACAGATAGCGACAGATAGCGACTGGGGAGCCGGCCAGTAAAGCCAGGTACCGCAACTAGAACGCCGGCTCCCCTCCACAATCACACATTTATCAAGCCGATACTGCTTAGCGACTGAGATAGCGCCACCTAGCAACTCATTCATCATTATCCCAGCCTCATCCCACAGCGCCAGCGAACATCCTTGAACAGCGACAGGTATGACCTCTCGCTACCTGGCGCTCTCCAATGCATTTCAATGGCAGAATGTATTTTAATTAATAATTATTTTTTAATATTTTTTTTTTTTTTTTTTTTTTTAAATTTCAAAAAAAAAATCTGTGAACACTTCTTCCTTTGAAAATGTATTTTTTTGGGATTTAAAATTTTTTTTTTTTTGCAGAATTGATATTACAGGTCTGATTTTAAACTATTCAGGTTTGAATATTATTTCAAAATCATTCCAATTTTTTTTTGGGTGGTTAGAGGGTTAAAAAACTACTTTTAACACATCGCCTACTGCGCTCTGGGATTTAAACATGCATTTCACAGTGCTAGGAATTTTTAAGGCTGATTTTTTAATGAATATGGTGGGTGCCGGTCGCTATGTCCAGTCGCTATCATGCGCTCCCATACAACAGCGAACCTGTCAAATAGTGACTCAGCATCTTGTATTCAACATTACGGCACACCGACTGAGTCGCTATCATCCACCGAACAATGGCCAAGCACAGCGACTACTAGCGGTCGCTGTCAAAATACCGCTACAGTCGCTCAACAGTCGCTATCTGTCGCTATTAATGAATCAGCCTCTTAGTGTTCACATAAACTATAAAAGCTATTTAAAATGATGTATCAAGCACTTATGCCAGACAGTGCCATATCAGTGCAAATTAGAGTAGTGAAAAATATTATTTATATATTCTTTTCACACTTGCACATGTTGCCTCAATGCAAGAAACACATTTACTAAAACATTAGCGGTGCAGCAAAATGCTGAGAAATGTAGAAATCATATTTTGCACTACTCTGGAATGGCATTGTCTGGCAGAAGTGCTTGATAAATCAGGCCTTATATAGTGCACAAAGCTGTTTTCATTCCTCATCATGTAACTGAATATTTCAAGGTTATTTGCTTGTTATCAGGTCAGTTTTGGACCAGATGAAATGTTTGCCACCTATAAATAAGGAAGTACCTCTTGATATTATATTAATTGTTTAACCCTTTAAACGCCAGCTACGTAAAATTCACGTAGCTGCCTCTCCTGTCATTAAACGCCAGCTACGTAAATTTTACGTACCTGGCTTTTCACCCCTGCTAACTGGCCAAAAAAAATAACAAGACACTCACCTGACCCCTCGTTTGATTCGGCCGGGTCTCTCCTTTAAGATGGTGTGCTCCGATCGTCCGTGGGACCTCCTCCGGCTGCAGGGGAGGGCCCGGAATAGGGTGCCCCCCCCCCCCGTTTTAGCTGCCACTGGCTTTCCTGTAAAAAAAAAAAATAAATAAAAATGACATTTACCTACCTGCATGTGTGCTGGCTCCCGTCGACCCTCCTCTTCACCTGGGGGGCCTCCGATTTTTTAATAAAATCATTTTGGGTGTGTGTTTTTTTTTTTTACAGCTAACCCTTTGTGAGCTGGTAAGGGGTCTGTCAGACCCCTGTACCAGCTCACAAGGCTCTGGGTCTGGCAAGTCACCTGCGGGCTAGCGGGTGACTTGCCATGAACCCCCAGCCCCCCATTACCTGCCTCCCCAAAGGCCAGGGGGGGGCAGAAGGGCCCGGGCCACTATGGCTATGGGGGCCTGTTCTACAAGCCCCCATAGCTGGCCCGGGTCGGTAACGCTGGGTAGGGGGGACCCTACGTCATTTTTTTTTTTGGATTTTTAAGGGTTTTTAACCCTTAAAATTCCAAAAAAAAAGGGGTCCCCCACCCTGGGAGGGGGGACCCTATGTCAATTTTTTTTTTAATTAACCCCTTATGTCCTGTCACCCAGCTGGTAATAAATGCTTCCAGCATTTTGTGGTGTGGTGTGTTTTTTTTTTTTTTACATTTTAAGTGGACCAACACCCAGGATTTTGACTTTCCTGGGTATTGGTCCTTTCCCCTGGGGCATCCCGATTGGGGATGCCCCGCTGCGTGAAACCCCCCCGATCACCCACAATAACTCACCTTACCCGGGTCCTACGGCGCATGCGCGGCCGCTAGTCCAATCAGCGCGCTCAGAGCGGCTGAGTTATGGACGTCTAAGAGACATCTAAGCTCAGCCGCTCTGAGCGCGCTGGCGGCCGCATTCCCCACTTCCCTCTAACAGGGAGCGTGCCTGCGGCGGCCATTCATAAATAGTCGGCCTGGGCACGCGTCCTGCTAGAGGGATAGCGGGGATACGGCCCGCGCATGCGCCGTAGGACTGGATTCAAGTAAGTGGTAGCAGGTGTTCCGGGGGGTTTCACACAGGGGGGCATCCCGATTTTGGATGCCCCAGGGGGAGGGAATAGAACGGTCCAGGAATCTTATAGATTCCGGGGCCGGTCAGCCCTGGGTGTTGGTCCACTTTAACCCATTGTGAACTTGTAAGGAGTCCATGAGACCCCTGTACCAGTTCACAAGGCTCGAGGGCTGTCAAGTGACCTGCGGCTAGCGGGTGACTTGCCATTAACCCCGGCCCCCCTATTACCTGCCTCCCCGAAGCCCAGGGGGGGAAGAAGGGCCCGGGCTGATTTAGGCGGTGCTGGCTTGTACTTGGCAGGGCGGGGGGCCACCAAAGCTGGCCCCTGCGCCCTGTTCTACAATCCCTGCATAGCTGATCCCTGGGCTACTTATGCTGGATAGGGGGGACCCCATGTCATTTTTATGGAAATTATTAAGGGTTTTTAACCCTTAAAATAAAAAAAATGGGGGTTACCTCCCCCCCAGGAAAGGGAACCCCACACCAATTTTTTTTCTTGATTTAACCCTTTATAGTGTGGATTGTAGTTGTATTTTATTTTTACATGTTATAAAATGTTTTTTCAGTTTGGGGGGGTCTTCTGAACAGTAACAGGGGGCTACCGATACATATGTGGTACCGTTGTAATCGGAAGAAATGGGGCTTTCACATGCAATATGGTTTTCTTTAATAAAACAAATGTTTTATTTGAAATAAAGGAGATAATTTTCTAAAAAAAAATTTTTTATTTTGTTTTGTTTAATTTACTTAAAAATATTAAAAAAAAACAGTAAAAACATTACAAACAAGACATTTCATGTTAAAGCCTAAACTCTGCCGCAAAAAAAAAATATATGATTTTCCTGGAAATTCCTGCAAAAATCACAGTTAAGCATAGCGCAAAATGGTGAAAAATGACCTGTCAAGAGAGGGTGACAAAGCCTAAAGTAGGCTGGCAGTTAAAAGGGTTAGTAGTACCTATGCATGTTGGATATCGTTCTGCTCGGGGGATTTTGCGCTTTCAGATTTAGCTTGTTTTTTTTTGTTTGCATATTGATATTTTAGGAAAACTCATTTTTTATTATGCTTTATTATACATTTTTTTAAGGAAACCCTGTGCGACCAACAAATTCTTTGAGGGATTACTTCCAGAAAGATGGGCCCACTACAACATGCTGGGTATGCTTAGAAAGCTTATCATGTGTACTTTCAGAAAATATATGGTTTGTGGCGGGTATTCCAAATGTAAAGGGTTGTTTTGGTAGTAAAAGCGCAAGGTGCCAATTTGTCTGCAGAGCTGAAATTTTCAAGCAAAATTACCGTCTCCCCAAGCTTTACTTTGGGGTGTTTGGCAACTCTTCCACTGACAGTAGCTATGCATGTTGGATATCGTTCTGTTCGGGGGATGTTGCTTTTTTAGATTAACCTGTTTTTTCTTGTTTGCTTATAGTTTTCTTTAGAAAAATGTGGCTTTGATTCTGCTTTTTTATCCTTTTTTAAGGAAGTTCTGTGTAACCAAAGAATACATTGAGGGAGAACTTCCAGAAAACTGTGGCAACATCAACAAGCCTGGTATGCCTAAAAAGCTTGAGGTGTGTACTTCCAGAGAATATATAGTGTGTGGGGGGTATTTCAAATGTAAAGGGCTGTTTTTATTGAAAAACTGCAAGGTGCACGTAGCGCTTAGCATGGCTGTATTTGATCTGAAAATCCCCTAAAGCGCTGTTTCAGTTTGGGGGAGTCTCCTGGGCAGGAAAGGGCATCTACCAATACATATGTGGTGCCGTTGTAACCGGGAGAAATTGGGATTTCACACGCAATAAGATTTTATTGACAAACTTACATTTTTTATTACAAAAAACACTACAAATTGTAAAAAATAGATTTTTTTTTATTTTTTGGCACATATCTCACCCCAAAATATTAAGAATACACTTAAAAAATGACAAACAAGACATTTCATGTTAAAGCCCAGACTCTGCTGAAAAAAACAATATACAATTTTTCTGGGAAATCCCTGGAAATCCCTTCAAAAATCACAGTTGAACATGCATAGTGCAAAATAGTGAAAAATGGTCTGGCAACAAAGCGTAACAAAAACTCCAGGTAGGCTGGCAGCGAAAGGGTTAAAATCCAAGGATTTCTGGTACCATTTAAAGGTCATCAATGGCAAAAAAATGAATAAAACAAAAAACTCACCTAATATCCAGAAGTTTTAATTGCATTTATGCTGCATGCACATAAAGCACTGCCTCTGCTCTTGGGAGCACCTCAATCTCCAGTCACAAGAGATGTTGCATCACACTACCTGCCAAACTGAGATATCTACACAGATATAGCTACAGATGTATTCCTCCTTACCTTTCCTCGTGTCTTTTTTTGCTGAGAGATGTGTTTTGCAAGATGGCTTGCTTTTGACAACAATAAGGGTTATCCAAATGGCCTTGGATATTTCTGGAGAGGCCGGGAATTTATAAAATAAATCCATTCAGATAGGATCATTTTAAATGTGTAACTTCTAAAATAAAAACATCCACCCCATTATCTCACCTATAGAACTACCTCATCATATTTGCAATTGATTTAAATGTTATTTTTTGTGTATATAGTAGAAAACCTTTTTATGTGTTTTTTTTTTTATTTTGTGCTGAGTGAGAAAATCTCTGACTGCCCCTCCAAACTCAGCCTCTCCAGAAAAATACAGAATCATTTGGACTTATTGCATATATTTTGCATATTCTTACAACATTTGGTTAATAGATACATTTTGAATGATAGTTCATAGGAATTGTAGAAAAAAAGTCTTTAGAATAATCAAAACTCTTTATTCCTGGCTCTGGAGTCTAAAAGTCTCTAGGGCACGGCGATATCTTCCTGGGCATCTTGATTTGGGATTCCCAGCTCTGTGAAATGCCACGATTTTCTCAGTATGCTTCCCACAGCTGTACCCACACCAGGCATTTCTGATTGGCATTGTGGGTATGTATTAGCTGTAGGGGAGCATCCGGATGGAGGTGCCTGTCATTCCTTCTATATAGATTAGATTGCCAGATGATGTAATATATTCTGATTGGCTGGCATAACCCAACACTTCTGATTGGAGGAGAGGCTTTCATGGTGGTGTCAAATACTTTCAATATCTTATTGTACATATAAATATATATATATATATATATATATATATATATATATATATTAGAGGATCACTCATGTGATTAGTAGAGAACACATGCAGCACATAAAGTACTTTGAAATAATTTTAAAAATAATATAGAGAAAATATTTTCCATACTTCTGTTTTCAGGTTAACCAATATCCAAGTGAGAAATTTATTTTGACATCTGGTGCAGACTTTAGTCCTATACAGTCTCTGATCCTTGGTAAAATAACAGGTAACCCTTTTTTTAAATACTATGAATGGAATGTGGTTTTAATCAATGAGAGAAACATGGGTCTTTTTTGGAATTTCATTAAAACTGACAGTCAAGATAAAAAAGCAGTAATGTCAAGTTAAAGTATAATTTCTTTAGATGAGCAAGTGGATTAGTTTAAAACGAAATTCACATTGATATCTTTATATCTTGATATCAGGCATCCTGAAACATTGTATATTCCTGTAAAGAGATGTGATTTATAAGTACAGTATGTGATTATTCTCTGGTCAGTACTAAAGAGAAAAAGTGATATAAACTTAAAACGGAAGAAAACCCAGGATTTAAGGTTTAATTTCCTCTGGTTTTGTTTCATGCCCTCAGGGCATCCCAAACTGGTTTGCCCCGCTGTGTGAAACCCCTCAGTTTGCCCATAAAAACTGCACCCCTTCAGGCTCCAACACCAGATGCGTGGGCTCCCATTCGATGAATGCCACCCGCTCTGACTACGTCTCAATGAGGTGGCTCTTATTGAGTTGAATGGGGAGAACAAACTGCCACATCCCTTGCATCTCCCTCCATGCACATGCTCCTGTCCCAGCTAGTCTGAATGGCTGGGGTGGGAGCATGCGCCTAACACCGGGGATGTAGGGGATGTGGCATTCTGCGCTCTCCATAGCAAACAACGAGAGCCGCCTGTCAAATGATGTAGTCATAGCGGCTCTCATTGGACCAGAGCCCACTCATGCGCCGTTGAATCGGGGAAAGGTGAGTGTTTATAGGGCTAACAGGGGGGTTTCACACAGTGGGACATCCTTGGGGAAAAGCCAGTGGCTGGCCATGGAATATTTTCGATTTCAGGCCGGCCGCTGCTAAGGGATGATTTACAAAGTCCTCAGCATTGTGAAAATTTTAAGGAAACAGAACAGGGCACACTGGCATAAACTCCAGCACAGCATTCGGTGCATCTCCACCACATGGTGTTGTTAGCAAGCTCTATGCCCCCCACCACACATAACCTCTAAGAATGCCCATAATCTTTACCCTATTCCCCCCCCCCCCCCCGCCGGGAATCCAGCTCCGCGATTGACTGCCCGGGGGCCAATCACGGTGCTGGATTCCCAGCGGGGTAGTGAGAGACTGGAGCCTATTCAGCCGGGGGGCTTTTGAACTCGATATACCCCCCTATCCGACGCTTCCCTATAAATAACACAATTCTCATCCTGGGAAGGGGGAACTTGACTCTATTAAATACGAATATTAATGGTAATATATATTTAGGATCATTTACTTTGCAATTAATTTCATCAGCAATAATAATAAAACTATAATAAAAAAGTGTAATTATACTTAGTAACAACAACCCTGTAAAAACAACTTGTCAAAAAGAACAAAAATTCAGCTAATGTCTATTCATTTAAGACGTGAAGTAAATTGCAGTTAAAAGTTAAAATGTATATTTTATATTCAGTTCATGTCACTGATGCAGCAAGAAGTAAGCATGTTCTTTTTATTTTTGATATACATATATTTTGATGTTTTTCAGATGAAGACATTGATATTGACTTAGAAACCATGAAGGCCAATGCAAATGGATTTATTGGATGTCTCTCTGCTGTGCAGTTTAATAATATTTTCCCTTTGAAGACTGCATTCAAAAAACATCTGAATTTTCAGATAGTAATAAAGGGTCCGGTTTCAGAATCTGGTTGTGGTTCACTTAATGGTGAAGATGCAACATCGGGGGAAACAACCCATTCATTTGCAGGTATTTTTGCTTTCAATTTTTTTTTTTATTAAGATGTACACAAAAAGATCAGTGGATACCTAGAATAGTAAAAACAATTTATGTCCCTTAGGAACTCATATTAATGTACAATTTTTACTTTTTTAAGTATAGTAAAAATATGTTTCTATAGCAAAGCAGGTGTAAAGAAATAAAATAAAAAGATAGGTGTTCAGCATATGGGGGATGGGGGATCTCAAACTAGTCTACTTGACTGAGGATTGATCTATAGGCCCAAACCGAAGGAGACAAACTGCTTCTTCCATGCTCTTACTATAGTCTGTTTTGTGGGCACAACAATGAAGGTGGGTAGTTTGTTCTGCTTGTTTGAAAGTTCAGGGACCTTCTGGTGAAAAAGCGCTATCCAGGGAATTTTTACAGATTGGACATTCTTAAATTTAGTTGTTATTTAGTTAAGTAATTTAATTTGTACCAAAACATAGTGAGGCAGGACCAATGTAATCCACTTTTATAAAAATGATATAGTGATATAAAAAAAGAAAAACTTCTCACAGGGCTGCAAAGCATTAGCAATTAGACCAATAATTGCATAAAAAAGAACAGCTATACTCACCTTTTGTCCAATGCAGCTGCCTAGACCCGCAGTTGATTAAACATGGTTTACGTCCCTGTAACATTCCCCTGGAGTGGGCATGCTACAGGGGTGTGAACTAGTCACAACCAGTCACAACCAATGAGATCAAAAAGGGACAAGCCAATGTCTCTAATCATTGGATGAGTTAGGAGCAGTGAGCCATGTCTCCCACATACATTCAAACTGCTTTGGACACCCTCTGGCATGATAAGTCATCTTATATAGAATGAATTTCCCATTTACCAGTTTGAGAGTGATGGTTTATTTGCATGCTTCCAATTTAGTAATATAAATTTCCTCTCATAAAACACTATTAGACTTGAGAAGGATTTCCACAGACCATCATCTAACATGGTTCAACCACACCCCTCAAACAAAAAGCCAATTTTTGATCTAGTATGCCAAGGGAAGTAGACGTAAAATAACAATCCCAGAATATCAAGATCATTGGGCATTCCGATATCATGTGGATCAGCGTGCCTGAATAAATGTTACATCTTGGAAATGAGTCTATAACTGAGGAGTACATATTATCTATGACCTCCTCCCAATCTCCCTGATTCAGAATCAGTGTCTACTTTTCCAATGCTCTCTCCAAAGGTGACAGGAGGTACAAGAGGAGGAGTGGGGTTATCAAGATCAAGGGCCCTTACTAGCGACTATACGGTTGAATCCACCAGTTGCAATCCCATCAAAGGTATCAGATCTGAGTGTATGCTGAAGCTGAAGGTAGCAATACAAGCTTGGCATAACAGGTCGTAACAGGCAAGCAGCAGCTCAGGGAACTTAAGATTGTCCCATAGTGGGGTGTCAGGGGACCATTTAATGTGGTGGCATTTGGGAGTGCTTTTGCACCTCTGTATACTAGAATCAGTAGGACTCTAAGGTGGTTACTGGGTTACTTGTGGAGGACTTGTGCACTTCTTGTTGTTTTGCTCGTGGACACTTGGGCTTTTCTACAACCTTCGGTACCTAACCCTTCCCTGCCTGGCCTCTCAGCAGCCTTTTATGTTGTGCTTACCCTGTATATAGTTTATTTTGCAATTAATAAACCTGTGTTTTCTCAGATATCTGTGTCTGCCTCTCAGTGGTACAATTTCAATACTGGTCATTTACATAGTGTGGGATCTCATCAGAGAATCCCTGACAGGCAGGAAGACCATTTTAAATACGGTGATACATCCAATCACCGACAGAGGGAGAGCTGGCCACTAAGCAGTTTTACTCTTAAGAGCAATGATCACAGGGCGGATATTGCGATCAATGAATCTGGAGGGGTCATTATGTATGACAATTCCAGGTATTTGGGGTTATAAGCCTAGAGAAATCCAAGTGTTCTCTTGCCTGTCCACCAAATAAGTACCAAATGTCTCCAAATGACCTTTAGACCTGAAAATGAACCAATTTTAGCAATTTTTCTAGTTTGGCATCCTATGAACTAGTGTCATCAACATAAATGGAAATCAATCACGTTTCCGGTTCTCCATCCCCAAATCTCAGGGGAACTTCTGATCATTGATGCCAATGGTTCAATGGCAAGTGCAAATAGCAATGGGGAAAGAGGGCACCCCTGTCATGTGCCTCTGTTTAGGGTTTATTCAGCACAATGATAATTCTTTTTCCCACATTTTTGGTTCATGTTTAGCATGATTTTTTTCCTAAGTGAAATAAAAATCTCACGATACTGAATCTGCCCTTATATATTTAATATAGGATGGGGGGTTGCTAAACAGCCTCCTACGTTTAATGTTTGTAATGGCATGATGCCTGATAAATAAGGTTCTATGAGCGAAAGTACAAGGATCTTGGCCAGATCATTGGAATCCTCATTCAAAAAATCATAACACTGTTTGGAGATACCTACTGTATCTGTTATAAGTTGGCATTGATTGATGATACCCACCACATGAATTGGCTGACTCTCAGCCCCCAAAAAGTATGCCATGGTTCTACCATTCCAAAAGGAATATAATCTTGCTCTAACAGAGTCTGTCAGAAAGATCTCTCAAAAATAGTTTTCTGTGTTAACAGCAGAATCGATATGACAGACTCTGTCAGAGCAAAATTATATTCCCTTTGGAGTGATTTAAACCAGACCCACAGCCTGGCACAGTTGAAAAGAAAGATAGCGGCCATTTTGGAGCTTCCTCTCCCAACTGACATAACTGAAATGCACAGTAACAGGAGGGCCCAGCATGACTTCCTGTTTGCAGGAGGTCTGCAAGCCCATAAACATCCATCTTTTTTTTTTAATGTATCCCAGTAGATGTTAAAAAAAGGTAAATTATTTTTTATGTGCAGTAATCTATATTGTCCTGGGGAGGGATGCATATGAGGACTGTTTGTTGTATTGGTCTGGTTTAATTCATTTTTTGACTGTTGGTCTGCTTTAAGTATATAATGACCTGAGAGAGTCCTTGTCCCCCCCCTTTTTTTTACCCTGGCACCCTTTATAGCATTGATGGTGCTATCCCTGATGACCAACATTCCACATTACAACCTTTAAGATTACACTTAATACTGAAAAATAGTAGATGGACAACTAGATTATTAAAAAGAACGAAGAAGGAAATTGAAACAGGGGGTTAGAAAACAAAGGAAACATGTTTACATGGTGGACATTAATTGATTCCATCATGAGGGTAGAGTATTTTTTTACTGCAAAGATGATCAAGCTGAGGAGCATATGGATGAACCAAATCAATAATATCTGAGGATTCCATTTATTTTTTTCAATACCCAGTGAATCTTTTTTGTACTCAAGCATCTTATCTGACCACCGTTAGTAGTCAAGATTGTCTTTTTAGACCCTCAAACATATTGCTTGGAGGGTCCTTGTTTTGCTTTCCTTTGGACCAAAACAAGTGGTGATTCTGAACCTCATTTATTAAGCTCCAGTGCCTCTTTATACCTCCCAGCACCCATGCACTACCCTTTTTTTGCATGATTTAAACAATAATAATAATAAACAATAATTAATCCGGCCTGCAGAGTGGTGTTCACTGGCCAGGTTATAATCGGCATATGGGCCAATATCTAATGTGTCAATCCAGGATAATTTAACATCAGCCATTTGTACATGTGGTGCCATTCTTTAAAATTAAAAACGCCAAAATAAAAAAGCTTCAGGTATTTTAAGGCGGACGGGCATGCCAGCAAAATCATGAGAAGTGGCGTAACCCAAACTCACTGTTCTGTATGAACCCGAACTTTATAGTTTAGGTTTGCCCAGGACTAATGCAAATTCCTACAATTGACAACCTTACAATTCACATTTTGACTGCTCAGTTTACTGTTTTACTATCAGTCTTTCTCATTTTAGCATTAACTCTCATTAGAAATTAATTCTGTTTCATTTGTTTTTATTTACCACTATCTACCAGTGTATACAGCTACATTAGGTGCTTGAAAAAATGAAAAAAAAATGGCTCTTTAGCTGCATATCCATGTGCCTAACTTTTTGATGACAAAGAATTCTGTTATTGGGGCATACAGTAAGTATGGTGCTGACTTGGGTTACTTTTTCCCATTGTTGTTTTTCTACTGTAGATCACTCAAGACCTTTGGATAATGGAGAACAGCTAACTAATGTGTTGACAAGTGGTTTTGCCGTTATTGGAGGTATTTAAAATATAAATTAAAACAATTCTATTTACAGATATATATATATATATATATATATATATATATATATATATATATATATACACACACACACACACACACACACACACACACACACACACACACACTGTATTTTTCACCCTATAAGATGCACCTTCATATAAGACCCACCCAGGATTTGGAGGAGAAAAATTAGTAAAAAAATGGTGTGCTACAATATCCCATCCCAATGACCCTATAATAGATAGTATGCAAGATTTCCTCCCAATTAAACCATTACAAACCCCACATTACAGGCAGTGATGAGCATCCCAATTACAGACAGTGTGCAGATATCCCAACTAGTATTTGAGTAGTATGCTTCTACAGATTTCATACATAGATATACATAATAACTTTTTTTCCATGAAAGCGATTTAATTTACCATATTATGGACTTACTGAATATAGAATATATTCTAGTGAACAGTTACATGCATGCATGCACAGTAGTTATTTATCATATCATGCAATACTTATATTTTGTGTATTTAGAAGCTCGTAAAATCTATTACTGCAAGAAATAATTAAAGAGATGTGTTGTCCCAGAGAAAGTTCAAAAGCAGTAAAAACCAGATAGACATGTCTTGTGCATAACAAGTGTTTGCATCTGCATCTGCTTTAATCTGAACATAGAATAATGTATATAGGATAATGTTTTGATTTTTAAAAATCTCTGCAAAAGAGAGACCAGCCAAAACGTTGAAGAGGGGCAATCCACTTGATTGCCATGTAGGCAGAGGGGTTATCAGTTACCCTGGCTAATTATCCATGCCCCCAACACTGGTCCTGGTGCTCCTTTAGAGCTGGATGATTATGCTACATTTAAAGTTATGCTATATACATTTTGCTAGTTAGTTGCCATTAAACAGCAGCAAAATAAAGATCTAAATATTTAGGTAAATCTATAAACTACTTCACAAGCTATTGATGCACTATCCCCATTGGGAGGGTGCTAGTGATGCAGCACTAATGGACCACCTGTGGTTTTAATATTGTTTAGAATAACAGGACAATATGTACAGATCTATCCTATTTTATTTAGTAAGTCAGGTTATAGCAACAGCCATTGTGAGACTGGAGAACTTCAAGGGTTACCACTTTTTCTTTATTTGGACACCCTTGCAGACTTTATCTTTAGACGTCTTTATCATTATGAAGATATTTATAATACACCCTTACTCGCAGCTTTGCTTCAAGCAGGGATCTCGTTCACATGGTTGTGATACACCCAGAAACAAGTGAACAAGCGTGTGACTGCTGTGCTTTCCCCAATAGGAGATACTAGTGTGAGATTGAAGAACGTCTGCCACTTTCCCTTTATTCAGACACCCTTACAAACTTCATATTTAGTTTTTTTTTTTCTCATTATGCAGATATTCAAAAGCCTACATGCTGCAATCATCACAATACATTTTTTTGAAACAGACATTTCTCTTTTTCCATTTCTACAGGTGTCATAACTGTTGTGGTACTTATTCTGCTATGCATTACTGGCATAGCAATAAGGATATATCTCCAGAAGAATATATATAAAAAGAATGGAGCCAAAGAATCAGAAAATGGGGACAATGTAGAGGCATCAGCAACCTTAAAAGCGGAGATCAGTATGCAAAGTACAATCAACGAAAGTCAAAAAGAATATTTTTTCTAATGTGTGCTTTTTGTTTAGTCAAACAATGGGACAGGCGTTCTTGCAAAGCACAGGGGGCACCAGACAAACAACACAATGAAAACACTGCAAGCAATGCTCCTATTAAACTACTTATGAATGGTTACAGCGATACTAACAAAAGGCCTAAAAAAAGACTTGTCTGGAGTGCAATGAAAGCATTCACAGTAGTCGCAATCACTGCATTGCGCACTCTGTAGTTGTTGATAGTTTGAGGCTGTTCTGGTGTGACTTTTTAAATTTGCACATTTTTAAATGAATACGTTGAAGCGATTATGTCTGTACAATTACAATTTTTGGCATAAATTGACTTTGAAGTTGTATGGTGTCTTACATTGTAATCTTCAGGTTCCATACCAGAAATGCCCCTTAATGATTCCACATTAACATTTACTCAATTTAAATCAAAGTACTTTCTATAACAATTACCATAACTGTGATGGAAACATCTTTAAAAACTCTACAAAACAAAAATAAATTGTAAGTTGTTGTATTAGGTTGTTCACTTGTATATCCTTGAGAAGACAGTATATGGAACAGAAGAGTGAACATGTAATGAATTATTGAAATTATGCATTTGTTATTATTTCAATATTCCTAAAAGCCTGTACAATGACAGGCAAAATATATTTACATTTTATTTACAATTTGAGCACAAATTCATATAATTTGCTGAAATCAAATAAAATAATGCTATTTTTTTAGATAATTTGCACTTCTATATATATATTTTGCACATCCCTCCAAAAATGTCAATAAAAGGTTTAGAGCAAACCTGTATGTCTATGATAATTAACCAATCACCCTGTCTTCTGCTACCAGCTCAGGTTGAACCCTTTTAAATTGCCCAGCTCCATGACCTTATCTTAACAATGGGAAATGTATTCTCATTGTTTTCATCTACCTTTCACTTAAAGTAGCCAAGACCGCCATTTGGTACCCCGCTCCAAGTATCCTGATTTGGGAAGCTCATCTGTTGAGTCACACCAGAACTCTGCATTCATTGTGTTCACCAGCACCAGGTGGATATTGTGCATGACAAAACCGGCCCCACATGCCCAGCCTGTGAATCCCATTGCCTGCGGTGAGATAATGTTGAGGAGATGAGGGGATTAGTAGTAATAACCAATTCTCAGGGGTTATTTAGAAGAGGAGAATATGTAAACCAATGCATTGACCCCCAAAGTCAGTTGCAGGATTCTGGGTAAGTAGGTTTGAGGTTATGTGGCTAGTTTACACACATGGTGTTTAGAGCAGTTGCTAATTAAGCTACCTTTGCATTTATCTTATTCCCAATGTAAGGTCCTTTTTACCTACCTAGGCCAGGCCAACTAGCTTTGACAGAGCTAATTTGCATTTAGCTTTCCTTTTACACACAGGTTCACATTACAAAGATAATTTTCCCTCTTACATATTAAGTTTGGCTAGTCTAGATCCTACTGCAATGATTGAGGGAGTGACCCATAATTGTTAAAGACCACTTGTTGCACTTGCTGATCATTTGTGCGAGTGTGGCAGAGGATAGTTCATGTACAGTATCAAACAATATGAAATATGCAAGTGGAATTTCCATTAACTAAGCTTTGCAGCATTTTGGGAATTTAGGGTAGATTCACATTTATTAAAGACTTATATTCCCAACAGACCACAGATGAGAAGTGCCACACCAACATGAGGCTCTCCTTACTTCCATTTCACCATTGTTATGGTGTCTACTGTGCTCTTGCACCCCAGTATATGATGCTGGGCCCTGCACTTTCATAGGTGTACAGCAGAGTAAAAAGCTCATCCAAGGCACCTTGGTCTGACCTTGTATTCTGCGAACTCTGACTTGAAGACATAAACTGGAACTTTAGGACCTGTTATGAGACGCAGTGGTCCTCAAAAGAATGAAAGATGCTGCAGCAAAAAGTAAGCAGGGGAGCCTTATGATGGTTTGGCATTCCTGCTCATGATGGTTTGGCATTCCTGCTCTGTGGTCTGTTGGAAAAGTCCACCAAAATGGACTCTCTCTTTAAGTACAGCGTCAAGAATAATCACCAGGCAATTTCAAAATATAGCAATACCCAAATGTTCCTCTTTCATTTACTGTCTAAGGAGCATATAGTAATAAAAATCTGAACTATAAATTGCTAACTTTTCACTGATCAGGGGAAAGAACCCTGTAGGCTTGGGTTGCTCCAAAGTGGGAAGAATGGTCTCTCACTACCTGTTATTTTCATGAGATGTCTGACATTTCATGTATTCTCCTGATAAAATGTATGCTTACATGCATTGAGCATCAATGTGCACTTGATATGACATACAAAACATTAGTGTACATGTTTTACTGATGAGTCTGACTCTGGCGAGTACATGTTCTTCTCCCGAAGTCATGCCCCTATTTGTCTTATCAGATTTTTCTCTCAATTCTTCAGCTCTAGCATAATCTTCAAAAAGGGACAATTAGACGCTGATACATGAAGACTGCCATAGTGAACTCCCAACAGGGATTACGTAGGTTAGTAACAAGTGCAGAAAGAAATATGGTAACAAGGGGTGTGGTCAACCTCCTGTGACATATTTGTAATAATTCAGTTCATTGTTATTGGGATAAAATGGCTTCCTAAATGCATGGATTTTTGCTGGAGATAGAGGTGAGTGTTGAGGGGTTGTTTAGATGGTATGTTGGGACAAGCTTTAGCCAAGCTGTGGAGAGCAATAGCAGTTATCAGGTAACTTTTGATCCTGTCACTCGTGGGGCAATTCTCCTAGCTCTGATCACTCTATGTGGAAATGCTGAGACACATTAACTTTTTCATGGTGAGAGAAAACAGTTCTCAGTCATTCGAGTATAGTAAACCCATTATAATTTTTTCTGACTTCCTTTTATCATAAACTACTACACTCATGTAACTGAAGATTCTATAGAAAAATTGTATTTGTATATATTAAAGACCACCTTTAGGCAGAAAAGGGCAACTGTGTAATACAACACTTCATTTTAACAAAATATACATTTAAAGTAACATCTCAATATCTGGGTTTACAATAGACATGTTATTATAACCTATGTTATGGAATTTAATTGTGGAATTAGTTGTTTCACTTCTTCTATGCATTTGGTTAGGAATATGGCATACAAAGAAGAAAAGCCATATACTGTTTCCCAATTAGTTATTTATTAGACAATAAAGGATGCTAATTCAAGGTAATCGTTTTTATTCTGTATATGCTCAAGTCATTATTACCTGAACTTCAATGAAGCAAAACCTGCGACACAAGTCATTTTTTTATTTTGTTGTAGAAAAATCACTTATTTTATTCAGTGACTACTTAAACATTGTCTTTTATGATAATTTGTGTTTTTATAATAAAAATCTAAACCTGTGTAAAATATGGTTATTCATCTTTGTGTCGGTCAATGTAGTTCTATTTTATCACATATTACATTCTTTCACTTTGATTGATGTTAAATTGTTCAGATTAGTTATGGGCGAAAATTAGAGATGAGCGAACCGGTTCAGACGAACCGGAATTCGCTCCGAATTTCAGGAAATATTCGATTCGGCACGAACCCGAATATTTTGTGATTCGTGCCGATCGAATTGTTCCTGAAATTAAAAAAAAAAAAAGCCGGCATGGTGGGAGCGGAGCCGGCCGGCAGGCCGGTAAAGCCGGCCGGCCCGCTCCCACCATGCCGGCATTTAAAAAACAAAAAAAAAAGCATTTTTGCCGGCATGGTGGGAGCGGGCCGGCCGGTTCCGCGCTGACAGCGCCCTCTGATGACGCGCCCTCAGATGACAGCTGAGAGCGGCGCCGGCCTCCCCGCTCCGGACCTGCAGGTAAGTGTTTGCTTTTTTTTTAAATGCCGGCATGGTGGGAGCGAGCCGGCCGGTTCCGCTGACAGCGGAGCCGGCCGGCCCGCTGCCACCATGCCGGCAAAAATGCTTTTTTTTTTTTTAAATGCCGGCATGGTGGGAGCGGGCCGGCCGGCTTTACCGGGCATTGTGTTTTTTCTTCATGAATTTGTTTTTTTTTTTGTGGTCCCAGTTGGCATTTTTACCAGCCCTGTGCTAGTGGCCAACAGCCAGCAGGGAGACAGAATACACAGAGCACTGCCTGTCTCCAGGTAGCTCTGCAGTGCGGGTGCAGAGAGCGTCTTGCAAGAGACTTCCATTTAGCGCTTGCAGCAAAAAAACATAAAGAAGTCTTTTTGTCGCCCACTGTTGCCAGGCCATTTCCACTATTTTGTGCTATACATGTTCAACTGTGATTTTTGAAGGGATTTCCAGGATTTTCCCAGGAAAATGATATATTTTCTTTTCGCAGTCTGGGCTTAAACATGAAATGTCTTGTTTGCCATGGTTTTAGTGAGTGTATTTTCAATATTTGTGGGTGAAATATGTGCAAAAAAACATTTTTCTTACAATTTGTAGTGCTTTTCATAATAAAAAATGTATGTTTCACAATAAAATCATATTGTGTGTAAACGTCTCATTTCTCTCAGTTACAACAGTACCCCATATGTATTGATAGACACCCTTTCCTGCCCAGGACCAAAGGTAAAAAGGGAGGCATGCCCATATCTGAATCAATACAAAACTTTATTCATTAAGTATCCACAACACCATACATCAGACATATTAAAGCCATTAAAAACATATAGAACAATAACATACAAGACAAACCAACATAAATGGAAGTATAGGCGGTGGGGAAAGAACTCTATAATCAATGATAACTATATAAAAAATAAATAAATACGTTCATACACCAATAGCCCTGTATCATAATAAATCCAATAGTGCTAAATAAGCAAAAATATGTGCTAAGCCTGCCTATGATCCGGATCCTCACAGAATTAAGAAGATTTGTGTATAAAGTGTTAGTGCATAAATATACAATCAAAACCAATCATGATGAACTAAACACAATACCCTAAAGAATCAATCCAGCAGAAGAAATTGAATAACCTTCCATCATAAGCCATATCCAACAATAATACAACTGTATTGAAAATCTCCCACAAAATCAACAATATTTCTCTCAATAATGTCTCCCCACCGCCTACCACCACCAGGAAGCCATGCGTTCTGTGGACACTATTCCCACATCCTCAGACCCATAAAATACAACTGTTATGCGCACCTTGCAGTTTTTTTAGAAAAACAACCCGTTACATTTGAAACACCCCCCACAAATATATTCTCTGCAAGTACACACCTGAATCTTTCTATGTGTACCCTCAACGAATGCTTGAAGTTGCACAGGGTTTCCCTAAAAAAAGAATAAAAAAGCAGAACCAAAGCCAGATTTTCCTAAAAAAACTATATGCAAACAAGAAAAAACAAGTTAAATCTGAAAAAGCAGGGTCCCCTGAACAGAACAATTCCAAACATGCATAAGTACTGAGAAGTGTTGCCAAACAACGCAAAGTAAAGCATGTGCGTAATGGTAATTTTACTAGAAAATGTCAGCTCTGCAGACAAAATGCGCACCTTGCACCTTTTCAACCAAAACAACGCTTTATATTTGAAATACCTCCACAAACCATATATTCCCTGACAGTATGCACGTTAAGCTTTCTAAGCGTACCCAGATTGTTGTAGTGGCTTCATCTTTCCCTTGAAGAATTCTTTGGTTGCACAGGGTTTACCTAAAATATGCAAACAAGTAAAAATAACTTAAGTCTGACAGCGCAAGGTCTCCTGAGTAGAACAACACCCAACATGCATAGGTACTTTTAACCCTTTTAACTGCCAGCCTATTTGAGAATTTTTCACTTTCTATTGACAGGTCATTTTTCACCATTTTGCACTATGTTTAACTATGGTTTTTGCAGGAATTTCCAAGAAAATTATATATTTTTTCTTTCAGCAGAGTGTATGCTGCTGGCTACAAACCCAAACATGTTAAACGGCCCCTGGGCCCTTCTGCTCCCCCCCGGGTAGGCAGGTAATGGGGGCTGGGGTTAATGGCAAGTTACCCGTTAGCCGTAGATGACTTGCCAGCCCCCTAAGCCTTGTGAACTGGTATAGGAATTTCATAGATCCTTTATCAATCCACAAAGAGTTAAAAAAGAGACACAGAGAAAGAATATGTTATTATCTTTTTTTAATGCCTAACTACCAACCATCCCTCACGCTGATCACTTCGGCTTCTGCTCTCTTGCTGCTGCTGGAAGCAGTTTGTACCTGCTGGGTGACAGGTACAAAAATGACATAGGGTCCCCCCTTCTGGGGGGGAGGGGGGCATTTTTTTGAATTGAAATGGTGCCCAGCATAACCAGTCTGGGGACCAGCTATAAGGACTTGTCAAAAGGGGGCGCAGGGGCCAGCTTTGGTGGCCTCCACCCTGTCAGCTACAAACCGCAAAGCTCCTGGGCTTTGGGGAGGCAGGTAATGGGGGGTTCAGGGTTAATGTCAAGTCACCCGCCAGCAGTAGGTGACTTGCCAAACCCAGAGCCTTGTGAACTGATATCTCATGGATCCCTTACCAGCTCGCAAAGGGTTAAATGTAAGAAAAACATACCACACATAAAGAAAATGACTTTATTATTATTTTTTCTTTATTCACCTCCAAACGTCAGCTACTCTGTCCCTCGCCGATCTCAATGACAGATGCGGTGATTGCTGGAGGGGGGGGAGGCAGGGGATCAGAGGACCCCATGCCACTCTATCCCTCTGGCCAGTGATTGCCGCATTTGACAACTGTCAGGCCAGGAATGGGTGACATCAGCAGCGTGATGTCATCCGCCCCAGTCGTGAAGATGACAGCACCCATGGTGGAGAGGAGACCAGGCGTGAGGGATCACGCACAGAGGTGAGTAAATGTAATTTTTATTATTTTTTTTACAGTAAATTCCAGGGCCGTAGGAGCCCAAGGGGGGGATCGGAGGACCCCTGGATGAAGAAGAGACCCAGCTGAATTGATTGAGGGGTCGCTAGCAGGGGGGGAAAGCCAGGTATGTAAAATTTACGTAGCTAGCAATTAACGTCAGGAGAGGCAGCTACGTACATTTTATGTAGCAGGCATTAGAAGGGTTAATGGCTACTGAATTTACTGAAAGGTTCAGTTTTAGGCCAATTGTGTAACTTAAAAAACAATGCTTTATCGTTTAATACTTTTGCAGTTCTGCTTTGTAATACTAGTAAGACATTAAATGCCAATCGGTATTTAGGACTCAGCCAATTTATGTGGCTCAATTTTCACAGTACTTTATTAGTCTGCAAATGTCAAAGAGAGAAAGCGTAGGATGGGAGAGAAGGGTCGTGATATAGTAAATGGTTATTGCCATCCTGGCACCTCTTTTAAATCTTCTCCATTTTTTGTAGAGACAATTAAAAACTCAATTTGTATGAACCAACCCTGTTACATAGAAACATAGAAGGTTGACGGTAGAAGGAGACCATACGGTCCATCTAGTCTGCCCTTATGTGTATACTGTATGTTCTCTTTATCTTAGAATAGATGTGTGCTTATCCCAGGCATGTTTAAATTCAGTGACTGTTGATTTTCAACTACCTCTGCTGGAAGTTTGCTCCAAGCATCTACTACTCTTTCTGTAAAATAATATTTTCTAACATTGCTTCTGATCCTCCCCCCCGACTAGCTTCAGGTTGTGCCCCCTTGTTCTATCATTAAGCTTCTTCTTAAAAACACTTCCCTCCTGAACCTTATTCAGTCCATTTACATATTTAAAGGTCTCAATCATGTCCCCTCTCTTCCTTCTTTCCTCCAGACTGTACAAATTAAGTTCTTTAAGTCTCTCCTGATAAGTTTTAAGTTTAAGTCCTTCCACCATTTTTGTTGCACACAGTATTCTAGCTGTGGCCTTACCAGGGCTCTATACAGTGGCATCACAACCTCCATCTTCCTACTGGTGATTCCTCGAGCTATGCAGCCGAGCATCCTGCTTGCTTTTTCCACTGCCCGGCTACATTGTCCACTCATCTTGCAGCTATCAGTAATCAGTACCCCTAAATTTCTCTCCTCCGAGGTCCTGGCTAACACAGTACTGCCCATACGGTACTCAGAGCAGGGATTCCTTCTACCCAAGTGCATGATTTTACATTTAGAGACATTAAACTCTAGTTTCCACAGTTTTGACCATCTATCCAGTAAAACTAAATCATTTTCCATCTTGCAGACACCTCCAGGAATATCCACCCTATTACTAACCTTTGTATCATCAGCAAACAGGCAAACCTTTCCTACCAAGCCTTCTCCTATGTCACTTACAGATATATTAAAAAGAATGGGACCCAGGACAAAGTCCCCTTAGAACTCTGGAGTGAATTCCATCTGAACCCATTGCCTTACTTACCTTTAGATGTGCCAGATCAGATAAGACATCGGCCTCCAGAAACTCCGGAGCTGTACCCTCCCAGCTGGATGCTATGCTATGGCCATGCCTGCTACTATCTGAAAATACTGAACAAAAGTAGCTATTCAAATGGTCAGCCACAGCCTTATCTCCGTCAATATAATTTTCCCTATTTCTAATTTTTGAGACTGCATTGTTTTTCTTCGTTTTGTCGCCAATATATCGGAAAAAGGTTTTATCTCCCCTCTTCATAGATTTGGCCATTTCTTCCTCCTTTTGCCCTTTAGCAGTCCTTGGAATCAGCTTTGCTTCCCTTTAATTTTATACGCCTCTCTTTGTCAGCTACACTTCCACTTAGTTCATACTTCTTATAGGCAGACTTCTTTTCTTTTATGATAGTGCTGACTTCCTTAGTAAACCATAGTGGTTTCTTCTTCCTTTTATTCTTGCTAGTTTGTTTCACATATTGCTTAGTTGCCTTTAAGATGGCCATTTTTAATAGTGACCATTGGGCACTCACTTCTGCTACTCTGTTCCACTCACCTAATTCCCCTTCTACATAGTCAGCCATTTCCTTGAAGTTTGTCTTCCTAAAGTCTAACACTTTGTTTCTGGTGTGTGATTGCACAATGTCTGTTTTTATTCTGAACCATAAGTGCGTTGTTTTCAAATTACTTTTCTTGCAGAAAGTGTGTAAAACCTAAAGAGAGAGAGAGTGGCCAACCCTATATCAAGATTTCATGAAGTACCTCTTTCCATTTCATAATCATCTCAGGTACCACCCACTACACATTTTCTCTATACGTATACAATATGTACTTCCCTGTGGTCTATTGCTGCAAGATCCTCTATCAGCAATCTCAATGTTCTGAGATGCTGCCCTTAGACTTGGTCACCCATCACAGTGTTCCCCAGACCTCTCCTCAAGGCCCACCAATAGGACATGTTTTTCAGAGCTCCACACAGATGTAGAGGTGGTGTAATTCGTGCTCAGACATAGAAGACGATGTGAAGATTCACAAAACATGACCTTTCGGTGGGCATTGAGGAGAAATTTAGGGAACACCGATCTACAATTTTCCCTACAATTAACCCTCTACAATTAACCCTTTCACTGCCAGGCTACCTGGAGTTTTTGTCACCCTTTGTTGCCAGACCATTTTGCACTATTTTGCGCTCCACATGTTCAACTGTGATTTTTTAAGGGATTTCCAGGGATTTCCCAGGGAATTATATATTCTTTTTTTTCAGCAGAATCTGGCTTTAACATGAAATGTCTTTTTTGTCATTTTTAGGTGTATTCTCAATATTTTGGGGTGAAATATGTGCAAGAAAATAAAAAAAAATCTATTTTTTTACAATTTGTAGTGTTTTTTGTAATAAAAAAAGTAATTTAGTCAATAAAATCTTATTGCATGTGAAATCCTAATTTCTCTCGGTCACAGCATTACCACATATGTATAGGTAGACACCCTTTCCTGCCCAGGAGACTCCCCCAAACTGAAACAGCGCTTTAGGAGATTTTCAGATAAAACACAAATATGCTAAGCGCTAGGCGCACCTTGCAGTTTTTCAAGAAAAACAACCCTTTACATTTGAAATACCCCCCACAAACTTTATATTCCCTGAAAGTATACACCTCAGGCTTTCTAGGTGTACCAGGCTTGTTTACATAGGAGCAGTTTTATGGAAGTAATTCCTCAATGAATTCTTTGGTAGCACAGAGTTTCACTAAAAAAGAATAAAAAGCAGAATCAAACTCATATTTTCTGAAAAAAATATGCAAACAAAAAAAACAAGCCCAATCTGAAAAAGCAACATGCCCCGAACAGAACAATACCCAACATGCATAGCTACTGTCAAGGGAAGAGTTGCCAAACACCCCAAAGTAAAGCATGTGCGTAACGGTAATTTTACTTGAAAATGTCAGTTCTGCAGACAAAGTGCGCACCTTGTACTTTTTCTACCAAAACAACCCTTTACATTTGGAATACCCCCCAGAAACCATATATTCCCTGAAAGAACATATGTTAAGCTTTCTAAGCGTACCCAGCTTGTTGTAGTGGGCTCATCATTTTAGAAGTAATCCCTTGAAGAATTTTTAGGTTGCACGAGGTTTCCCTCAAAAAAAATATAAAAAAACAGAATAAAAAACACATTTTCTTAAAAAATCAATATGCAAGCAAAAAAAACAAGCAAAATCTGAAAGAGCAAGGTCCCCCGAATAGAACAATACCCCACATGCATATGTACTATTAACCCTTTTAATTGCCCGTCTACTTGAAATTTTTTCACCCTCTGTTGACAGGTAATTTTTCACCATTTTGCACCATGTTTAACTGTGATTTTTGGAGGAATTTCCAGAAAAATTATAGATATATTTTTTGCAGCAGGGTTTAGGCTTTAACATGAAATGTCTTGTTTGTAATTTTTCTACTGTTTTATTTAATATTTTTGCGTAAAAAGAACAAAAAAAATTAGAAATTATTTTTTAGAAAATTGTCTCCTTTATTTTAAATAAAACATTTACTTTATTAGAGAAAACCATATTGCATGTGAAAGCCCCATTTCTTCCGATTACACGGGTACCACATATGTATCGGTAGCCCCACATTCTTGCCCAGGAGACCCCCCAAACTGAAAATAGCACTTTATAACATTTACAAATAAAATACTACTACTATCCACACTATAAACATAAGGGGTTAATTAAAAAAAAATGACATAGGGTCCCTCCTCCCAGGAAGGGGAACCCCATTTTTTTTAAAATTTTAAGGGTTAAAAACCCTTAAAAATCCCCCCCCCCCAAAAAAATGGGGTCCCCCTTACCCAGCATTACCAGCCCGTGGGGGGGGCAGCTTTTGTAGCAACCCACCCTGCAGCCTACAAGCCCACATAGCCTATGTGGGCCCTGGCTCTTCTGCCCCCCCCCCTGGGCTTTGGGGAGGCAGGTAATTGGGGGGCCGGGGGTTAATGGCAAGTCACCTGCTAGTTGCTATTTTTTTTTTTTCTTTTATACTTACCTCCCATCCATCCCTGGGCACTGTGTCCCATGCTGATCAATCTGGCTTCTGCTCTCCTGCTGCAGCTGGAAGCCTTTTATAGCTGCTGGGTGACAAAGCATAAGGGGTTAATTAAAAAAAAAAATGACATAGGGTCCCCCCTCCCAGGGGGGGCTTGTAGGCTATGGGGGCTTGTAGGAACAGAGTGGGGGGGCCAGCTTTTGTGGCCCCCCACCCTGCAGCTTACGAGCCCACATAGCCCGATCATAGACCGCTAGACCGATCTGATCACCTGCCCCTCTGCTCCTGTGGCCAGCATGATCGCATCTGAATGAAGAGCAGCAGGGAGCCTCGACGACACCCGGTGAGTGACATCATAAGCCCCCGCCCCAAAGGGCCTGAAGCTGAAGAGCCGGGGGGGGCGATCGGAGGCCCCCCCAGTGAAGAGAAGAGCCGGTGGGAGGCAGCGCGGCCACAGGTTTTTTATTTTTTTACAGTTAGCAGCTGCTGCTGCCGAAGCGCGGGGGGGGCGGCCTATTCCGGGGGGCTCTCCTGGAGCCATCCGAGCCCCACGGGGGATCGGAAGGCCCCAAATTAAAGAGGAGACCCGGCCGGATCCAACGAGGTCAGGTGAGTAATTTTTATTTTAATTTTTTTTAACGAGCAGAGGGGAAAGTCAAGCACGTAACACCTACGGGCTTGGCACTTAACGCCCAGCCAAGCCAGCACGTAGGTATTACGGGCTTGGCAACAAAAGGGTTAAAGGATCACCATATGCAGGACTTTGGGATCCCAGCATTGCTAGTGAAAAAGCTGGATCCATCAGGCCAAGTGTGTAATAGAATGATTTCCTGGCTTTCCATAGAGTTTAAATCCTCTTTAGTCCCGGTAGTGTATGCCAACAACAGACCTCTCTGGGTTTTAGAGCCACCTCCTCCTGCCAACTAGCCTTGAGCTGCTTTACCACAACATCTAACAGTGTATTGGTTAACTTTAATGACCCCATTATAGCCACTGGCAAGATTTATAAATAACTATTATCCTCTGTAGTGCTTCACTCTTTTATGGGGGAGAATGCCAGGAGTTGCTACAGAACATTACATGTTGACTGGATATTCTCCAATTACAACATTTTGAGAAGTATCTCCCAATTGTTGTCATTTGAGTTGTACTGGTATAGGTGTCAAAGAGTAGTGGCACACCCCCTGAATTACCTGCCATAGACCACCAATAATAGGGCTCCACAGAATCAGATTAGGGACACTGTGAGAACAGCCAGTTCTGAGAATGCCTGTCTTACAGGCTCGCCCATACTTCTGATTATTATGTAGCATCACAGAGCCAAGTCCCACGACCACATATTTCATAAGATAAATCATAAGGTGAAAATGTAAACCTCAATATCTCAGCCATTTCTTCAATGTAAATATGGAAAACAGTTTATGACAGTGGCAAATGTAGCCAGACACAATGGTCTAACAATTGCCTTTGCTTTCTGTATCCTTTAAACCCTGGTACAAGTAGGTAAGGACAAACACAACTACAGTATGTGAGTAAATGGAAGGCAGATTTTGGACAGCCACCTGACTTTTTATGCCAGAAGGAAATATCTAATGTATCAGCTAAGCTGTCAATCAGTTTAGCACCAGCAAGACTAATATTAAACTGCTACATAGGTAGCACTTGGAATGTTAAAGACTGTTTAAGGGGGATTTAGATACTTGTCTTGATGGGACTAAGGGGATTGTCCAAAGTCCTTCTTCCTGTTTACCAGGCTTACAAAATAAAAAGCATCATGCTTAGGGCATATGTTGTGTTTAGATACAAGCTGAGCTTGTATACTTGAATATTTACTTAATAATAAAATTACTGCTTTTGTGGGTCTTATTTAGGAGGATTTAATTATGACAATCAGTTCCTTTCTTTCTTCTATTCTCTACGCTTACATATTAAGTTATTCCAATCTCTTCTGAAACAGTATGTTCTTCCTTACTTTATATTACTCTTGTTGCCTGTTAGGTGTCTTATAAAACAAACTGATAAGATAAAGTTGGTTAAGAAATTTACTTACATGTGTTTTTTAATTCCTTTTAGCAGTTCTTTAAGAGGACGGTTGTTACATGCAAATGTGTAGTCCTTTTCAAATACATGTAGCTTTTAATTCAAGAACCTACAGTATATTGAGGAAAGTCAACAGCAACCTTTGCAGTTTTCATTCATCATTTGTAACAGTCAAAAGTATTGCATTATCTTAAAGAATGCAATTTTTATTTCCATAACTATTAAAGTCAGAAAGATTGATATAAAGCACATACAATAACTTAGATTTTTTTCATTACTGTCACCAAATACATTAGACTACAGCAAGACAAATAATATGAAATCCATTTGAAAATTCAGTTAAGCATCATGCATTTTTGCAAATGAGTTTTTTTTAAATAATATTCTCAAACAGTTTGTCAAACATTTACCATTAAAAGGGTCATGTGTGTCATTTACCTTGAATATTCTATATTGTGCTAAGCCACATGTGCTCTGCCTGCAGACCAGGGACCACATGTGGCCCTCAAAAAACTTGTGTTGCAGCCCCTGACCTGCTGCGGGGAAAATGGGGGAGTAAATGGAACTGACATGTAAAAGTAGTTAAAAAGGGGTACAGTAAGGATGGATGATTGCACAGGGAGTGATACTGGAGGGACACATTGGCAAATAGAGGTGATAGTGGCTTGGAGGAACACAGTGAAATTGAGTTGGTGTAGTTCAAAAGGAAAATGCAGCTCAAATGGGCCTAATAATAATAATTATAAGGCACGGAAGCCAAGGTGAATTAAAAGAAAGCTGCTGCCCAATCAGAATGTAGCTTTTACTGTATAAAGGTTTAAAACATCTTACGGGGGGGGGGGTGACTGCCTCATTCCCCGAACCCCAAAGCAAGCGATGCATTTAAGGGGAGCACCCCATTTATTAAGCTGCCTGGGCTTACCTTTCCCTCCCATGTGTTTAAGTGTTTAATTGGTGTCCTCAGCTCAGGATGAGCGTGGTGACCGTGTTTTCAACCGTTAGAGAGTATGCTGCCATGTTCAAATATGCCGGTCAATTGGTGAAAGTGTGTGCAAGAGCCAACTGACTGCATCCTAACATCTCAGCGCCAGAAAACATAGCAGCATAATTCACAGTGAAATTGATTGTATGACGCCACCCCTGTGTTGTATATTTGGTACAATAATTCAGTAACAGTATTTCTAATATAACTGCATGCTTAGCACTGGTGATGGTTTGGGTATTGGAAACATTGTTAAGATGTGGGATGAATGGAGGAGGACTAGAGAGGTAAGCCAATCAGCATGTGTATTGCTAGAATGTAGGGATTGTTACATATGCATATGTAGGGGGGCAATGGAATGATTTCTGAACTTTACATTGAAACATAGTCAGGGGGAAGATCAGGGGGGAAGATCAGGAGCAATGTTAGAAAATATTATTTTACAGAAAGAGTAGTAGGTGCTTGGAACAAACTTCCAACAGAGGTAGTTGAAACATCAACAGTCACTGAATTTAAACATGCCTGGGATAAGCACACATCTATCCTAAGATAAAGAGAACATACAGTATACACATAAGGGCAGACTAGATGGACCGTATGGTCTCCTTCTGCCGTCAACCTTCTATGTTTCTATGTTTCTATGTTTCTAAACATGCATAGATTAGTTAAAATCTGCTGCTGAGGAAGCCCTGTAGAAGAGACAGAGATCACTGGGAGTAATATAAAAGGGGTTATTTAAGAAATGCTAATGCCAGGTAGTGCCACATAGCACCAGGTAGCGACGGGTGAACGCTGGGCACTGTATGTGAAAACCACATTTAAAAGTCAATCTGGTGAGCGCCTGTAGTGGCGGCTCTATAAGCATCATGTAGTGGCGGCTCAGTGTAAAGAGCCGGCTCTCTATGTTCAGCAGCGCCATGTAGTACCTGTCGCTCAGTAGTGCTCTCCCATACATTTCAATGGTGTTTCATTTGGTTGTATATAAATAGCGTTTTGCTAAAGTAATTTTTTTCATTTTTGGTTCAAATCATTGTGTAGTCTCTCCTGTCCAGCAACCAAACACTTTTATTGTGATTTTGTTTTATGTTTTTTTTATGCAGAATTGTATGTGCAGGTCTGCCATTGCAATGTCATTGTCACAGTGTTAAAACAATGTCATTCCATGTGTTTTCGCTCTGGTGCTGGTGTTTGTGTTTTTAGAAACAGACTTTTATCACATAGCTTCTGGCGCTCGATGCTAGAGCGCCCAGTTTTAGAGAGCCGACGCTGGTCGTGTGTAGTCTTTTCTTAAATATGGGCTTCAGCGCCGAGTGCACTTAACTGGCGCTACCTATCGTTCGCTGCAGCATTGTCCTGTTGTTAGATGTAGCGTAGTCTTGGGTGATATGACCTTGGGACACCACCTAGCGTTCTGGATTGGCCCTGCAGTGAATCAGGGAAAGCGCTTCTACAGCACCCTCCAGACATCACATTTGTCAATGCTGGACAGGATAGTACAGCGCCCCTTGTCCGGCCGCTAAGCTAGGTCACAGTGCCCGACACCCGCTTGCAGCGTCTAATAGCGGCCGCTCTAAGCGCTGCTACATAGACGCTCACATGGCAATACATGGCGCTAGCCTTAAATTAGCCTCCCCGTAGACTGAATGAAAGCTGTATGAAAGATACAGCTCCATGTAATCAGCATAGGGAGAGAATAAAGCAGGATAATCAAACCCTTTGCCTGGAATTTCCCTTTAAAGCGGACCTTCACTCTGAATAAGAGTCTATCTTATATGGTTCCCACACCCTGTACATACAGATTGTCCACATTAAAAATCATCCTACCTGCATCTACTGCATGTTATGAGCCTTTAAACATCCAAGATGGCGGCTTATGGAAGCTGCCATCTTATCAGGCAGCCTGCAAACAGGAAGTGCCTCCTGACTGTGCTGCTCTGCATTCTGGGACTGCTGACCTTTACCTGACCCCAGCTCTGCTCTGTCTGGGCAAAGCACAGCTATAACCCACCCCCTGTACCTTATCCCACTCTCCTCTCCTCAGTAAGTGTGATGCTTCTGAGTCAAGATGGCGGTGCCCGTATCCTAAAGTCCTGAACAGAGTTGCAGCCCAGTGGGGGAAAGAATAAAAAGTTAGTGACTAAAAACGTAAAATATATTAATTTTAGATGCTGGGGAACCGTTTTTTAAGAGTTTGGGCTTTTCATTAAATCACGCTGAAGGTCTGGTTTAAGTCACTAGTCTATAATACGGCTGGCATGATAGCCCAATACATGTGTGATAACTTTTTCTATTTACCTTGGAAAACCTCTTCAACACACATTTTTTTTTTTAATAAATTATCTTTTCTATCAAACATTTTACCTTTATTGGATAATGCATTTTAGGGGTGAAATGGACAAATTATCCCTACTGCAGTAAATAACCCCCTTGCTCTTGCAACTGAGAGCAACTGTCTGTTCCAAGATTTGTTATGTTACTTTTCCAGCACAGCAAATTGAGCTACAGAATACACTGAGTGTTTCAGCTCTTCTATCAGAAGCTTATTTGTAATATTTCATAGTTAACTATGTGTGACAAGAAGCATCTAATTTGTAACGTTGCAGTTTCTATCGAAATAACTTTTTTTTGCATTTTTATGGAACTTCTTACATGGCTATTGGAATATGGAATGAAACTGCCACCATTTTTTAATTACTCATAAGTAACTCTAATATGACCGATGTTACTATGTACGGCAAAAATAGAGACCACCTGTGGCCACTAGTAAAACCAAGGACCTAATTTATCAAAAAATATAAAAAAATATATATTTTTTCCACAATTGTGCATGTTGCTGCACCACAAGAAGCACATTTTCTAAAACATTAGCAACAACATGCTGACAAATGTATAAAGTATATTTTGCATTGCTCTAATTTGCACTGAAACTGCATTGTCCGGCAGAAGAGCTTGATAACGCAGGCCCCAAATCCCAGTCTCAGTACCCATTTGGGATTCCTCACTTTGTAAAACCCCCAAGTAATGCCTCTGTGCTTACCTCCTCCCCACTCCCACAATGCATGCGTCCTCCATTAGCGTTCTAGGCCGTGAATATGAAAAAAAAAACTTTAAGCCTGATTTATCAAGCACTTCTTCCAGACAATGCTATTTCAGTGAAAATTAGAGAAGTACAAAATATGATTCATAATTTTTCCAGCATTTTTCTGCACCTCTAATGTTTTAGTAAATGTGTTTCTTGCAGTGCAGCAACATGCGCAAATAATGTGAAAAAAACTGATGTGGCATTGTCTGGCAGAAGTGCTTGATAAATCAGGCCCTTAGAATGCTGAATAAGAACAGAGATTGGCCCAGAACAGACATATGTGCATGCCCAAGCCAGTCAGATAGTCCTGCAATGGTGGTTCCAGGAATTGTTTGTTTTTTATTGTAAAAATTATTTAATATGCAAGAAACTCTAAAAGCAAAATCAAATGAATTTTAAGTGATTGAGAATGTAAATGAATAAAGTGACAAATATCACAGTTCCCTCACCATTTTCACATATTGCTTTCAAATCATTAGCAGCATTTGATAAAATAAATTGCACATTTTATTTTGGGCGCAATGACCTTTTAAATGTTACATTTGGAATTTTTTACATACTTCTATTGTAATCTTCTTAGATTTATTACTTCATTAAATGTCTGTTTGGCCCAAAACTGCCAGGCCTTTGTGCTCTTTTCTAATGTAATGATCCTTGAAATTAAAAACATACACACGTGGAAGAGCCATATAAACAATTTTGCCTGCTAAGTTTAGCATTCCATTTCAATTTCCTTTATGTAAGTAGAATTATACTGTAATTGTGTTCTTTTAAAGCTAAGTTTAATAGACTTAACATTTATTGCATACAATAAAATTGCAGTAAAATCTATGATGCATTCTGAATGGCCATTTAATATGGTTATCGGTCATTGCTGCTATTGATTTTACCTATTTTTGATTTTTCTACTATTCTGCAGTTTGATAATGGCAATATTGTAAAGCTTTAACATAATGCTGCCTATGGCGCGTATGCTTTCCCACTGGCTATTTAATATGCTCATTGGTCATTGCTGCTATTGATTTCACTTATTTTTCATTTTTCAGCTATACATACAGTTTGATACTGGCAACATTGTAAAGCATTAATAAGCCAATAGGATTCAGAAAATGCTGTAGATGATATTTGATAATGATATAGAGGTCTGGGGAAGTGGTGTACTCAATTGATTCTCCTGTAACTTGAACGATAGTTTGTATGCTTAGTGTGGCTGCTGCTAGTAATGTGGTCATGCTACTTTATTATAAAATCCATTTAATCCATAACTTACAATAGCAATGCAAACATATCTGTCGACTTTGAAATGATTCAATTTTACTATGATGTAGAGAAGAACTGAAGAAGATGAACAGTTGTTGAACTAGATCTGTCTATTTTTGTATTCAAGATACCGGACTAGTAGAAAAGTGGAGAAATAAGATAATATATTTTGTAGGCTAACTGAATATATTTGTAGGTGAGCTTTCAAAGGTAATTATGGGGGGGGGGGGGGGGTATTTCAAAGGGGCTATTTTAGTTGAAAGGCAGCAATGTGTGCTTAGTAGCTGTATTTTCTTTGAAAATCTCTCAAAACATTTTTTTCAGTTTGGGGTTTCTCCTGGACAGAAAAGGATGCGATTTGATTTTGTTGATAAAATTACATTCTTATTTTGAAAAAGCTACAACATAACATTTCAACTTAAAGCCCATACTCTGCTAAAAGAGAGAGAGATAATATATATATATATATATATATATATATATATATATATATATAATTATCCTGGGAAACCCCTGGAAATTCCTTTAAAATCACAGTTAAAAATGTGTAGCGCAAGATTGTTAAAACTGACCTGGCAACAGAAGGTGACATTTCTAGGCAAGCTGGCCCTGAATAACAAGCCAAAGAGTAGGACCAGCCACTGTCATCCTAAGCCTTATTGGGGACAGCTATATTTTAATCTTATTGGGCTTTACTGAAAGTCCAGTTGGCATATTCAAAATGCCTCTTATGACCCTGAATACCTAGCAATATTTTACTACTTACATGTGGTAAATACAGCGGGTAGCGGGGGATGGGTCTTATAGCCAGGTGGCAGTCTTACGAGCTGACTGGTTTTGCTTCTCCTCTTTTCCCTTTTTTAGTTTTGTGTTCTTTTTATAGTAGACCAAAACACAGTTTAACTGGCCCTAAAAGACCAGTCTAAAAGTCTGTAGGGCCAGGTGAACACCATGCTCGTTGTATGAATCCCCAGGGATTTGTAATAAACTGTTCTCACTTTGAGCATGCAGAATAGGGATACATGAGACTGGTGCATATTCTGTAGAATCAAGACTCAAGGAAAATATATTGCAATTCTGCCAGGTTTCACAGAGCAGGGCATCAAAAATCAGGATGATTTTGGGGGGATGAATTAATACAGATGGGTTTAGTCTACTTTAAAAATCACCTTTTGTAGCAAAACATTTGTTGGTTCACTTTTGTTGGTTATTTACTGTATACAGTTTGTACCATTGAAAATACTTTCTTTTTTAGCAATACCACACTCTGAAATTGCCTATTTTAATAAGGGATTCCACTCAGAATATTCCTTTTTGTTTTCTTCTTCTTTGCTCCTATATTTAAACACTGCTTTATAAACTGGCTATAAAAATGGAGAGCACTGAAACAAAACAGATAAGCAAAGAAGTGTCATGGAAAACAGCATGTGCCAGTTCTAAAATTACTTAGTGATATTTATATCTATAGCAATACTCAGGGCCCTAAGAATGTGTTATTAAATAATAAAGTAAAATGGTCAAAGATTTTTTCTTTTTATTGTTATAAGCTAATTAAAATTTTTTATTTTTATTTAAATCCCATTCATTGTATTTTTTTTTTATTCTAACACTATACAGTGGCATCAAATTAGTCTTAGACATTAATGAACACCGATGTGCCAGCCTCACAGTGTGCAGATAGAGAACAAGCGTAAAGAGAAAAAAATGCCATGTAAAGATGTACAAATATACAGAATAAAATAATAATTTTACATATTTACAGTATTTTATTAATCCCAATGAATATGCCAATATAAGTCTGAGTCTAGAGGTTAGCCCATAGTACAAATTACTTGCTGTTTTCACTGTATTGCAATGTTCTAAGAGATACTGTAGGACAATATTCCTAAACCCTCCTCCTCAAGGATCCCTACATAGCTGGCTATATAGCCCTGAGTCACACCAATTACTTCACCTGTGCATCTGTGTGGAAATCCTCAGTCCATGACTGTTGTCGGGCTTTAAGGAGGAGGGTTGGGGACCCCTGTTGTAGGACACACCCTGCCCATAACTGTTGTAGGGCTATGGTGCCAAAAAAAGGTTCACAGAGTGCCAGCCATATTATGGTCTCACCGGTCGCTGAAATATCTCCTGGGAGGCCAGGGGGGGTGCTGTTACTGCTGCAGAGGGCAGTTGGGAAACCAGCTGTGCTTACAAGCTCCTGTGTTCTGGTATAAAAGGCCACTCACTGCGGCGGGCCGGTGAGCTGTCAGTAGCCACCTCCTGGGTCAGGGAACGGGCGTTCGAAGGGGTGGGTAGGATGCCTTCCAGGGAAAGAGGAGACCCCTGGCGCTGGGTCCTGGATGGAAGTGAGCTCTTTTTTTTTTTTAGTGAGAGAAAATACCAGACACGTAGAATCTACATGCTTGGCACTTAACAGATGGAGAAGTGATCACGTAGATTCTACAAGCATTTAAAGGGTATGTCCACTTTTAATAGAATTTTGGAGGGTGTATATTTTTTTGCCAAAGCGATGTCCTCAAAGTGCTGAGCTGATCTAGTCTTTTTAAATTTTGTCTTTTAGTCTCCAGGGCCACACCACATGACTTTTGTGCCACTTTAAACAGTAAAATACTTACATGCCGATGACTCCCGAGCCTACTGTCCAGCCAGCAGCAGCATCAAAGTGACACGAATGGGGACACAGGGGGGATGCCAGCCTGCAAGGAGGGTATCTTATATACTATAGAGACTCTGTAGAATCTCCCAATTTTACTAATTACCTCACTAGAGAGAATTTCCAGGGGTATCCCCCTTAATGCAACTGCCCTCCAGGGATGTAAGAGTCACATGGGGGAGATTTCACCCTCCACTAAAAGGTTTCCTCCCTGGTTCCCAGCAGTACCCTTGACTGGATGTCAAGTAGGAAGGAGGGGGATTGTGCCCCTCTTAACTATATATGCCAGCTGGGGGGGAATTCCACAGAGGCTCCTCCAATAGAGACACATTTTTGGACATTTGGAATGTTTTTTTTCTATTTTAAGTCAGAGAATTCCACTTTCAATGGGATTTTTCGGAACTGTATATTTTTTGAGCCAAAAGGATGTTCTGACTTGGTATACATTGCCAGTGGCAACAGTTTGCAGGTAGTGAAGACTTCCTCCATAAAACACACTTTTACTTAAGAACACACAAAATAATTAAATATTAAATATGCTCAGCATCTTGAGGGCATGCTTTTGTCACAGGAAAATATAAACTTTCAAAAATTCCATTCGAAAAATGTATTTATTGTGTCTCCATGGACCATCAGTAATCCCGGAGTTCCTTTCACCAGCCCAGTTTTGAGCCCCTCAACCCCACTAACACATTTGTTTTAGGATTATGCCTCTATCCCAGTGATTTACATGCTATTTTGAAGTGTCTTATGTTCTGTGTTGCTAATGTGGGTGTGAATTTTCTAGCCTTGAATAAAACCCGTAATTTAGCTGCATCCTACAAAGCCAAGCAGCATTTCATTTCACAGGTGAGCTTAGCAGCAGCACCCCCCCCCCCCCCAAGGTAGAGCCTAGAAAAAATCAAGGACCAGTAATGACAAGGACCCCTCCCCAGGTGAGAACGCTGCTAGTAACCTTTTAGCTACTGGAGCACAAGATTGTCATCCCCTTATCTGAAAGGGATGAATTAGAGCAGGAGGGGTTAGAGATGTCTCTGCTTTAGCCAATCAGTTGATTATTAAGTCAGGAATTCCCTGCTCTGCACACCATGTTGGTGGTATTTTAGACCCCACATCTCTTGAAATGGAATAAGAAAACAATACTTGTCCTTTAAGTATTAGTAGTTTATAATCCATGCATACCAAAGCACAACAGGCGTACAGCTTGCTGACAACTTTGCTTATAAGTGATTACTTTAACAATGAGTTATGTATTCCTATAGGGGAAGGGATCACTGGGTAAGGTTGAGTAGGCCTTCTGTATGACAAAATAGCTCACATCTTTGGCGTGGTGGCATCACCATATTACCATATTAAAAATGTATACTGTAGTTTTTATTTATATAGTCTTAATTGTTAGACTGTGATCAGGGCATGCAATGATATTCCACAAACAAGTTCTCAAGGGAGACCTTTGTAAAATATTCCCGTTAATTTCTGTGCTTTACAGAACATAATCAGCTCTATGCACCTCAGGGGTTTACAACATGTATATTGCAGTATGATGGTCATAGAGCCTTTGTAGTTTTTGAAAAAGAGCTTCTGCAATTTTGAAAAGTAATTTTCATTAGCCACTGAAGTACATGCGGTATCCAAATACCTTTAATGCTTATGAAATTAAAAAGAAAATTTAACACTTTAACATACCAAAAAAATAAGATTATGTTAAATGATAATTTTCTTTTGATATTTTTGACTAATTTTATTCAAGGATTTTCCTGGTCTGGCTTTTGATGTCAGAAAGCCTTTGGGGAAGCCTATGGGAACATACTTTGATCTTTTTGATTCTAGCTCTAGTACAGAATTACAAAATCATTATCTCTTTTCAGCAGACTGGTGTAATCCATTTACCTATATTCTACAACACACTTTAAACAGTATTGTGGATTTGTTTTTTACGCCAAAATAAAGCTAAGCATGAGATATTTTAACACATGAGCCTGCTATAAACAGCCTCTCAGAAACACAAACAACTAAACTTGCTATAGACTTTTTTTATCTGAAAGATAAAGTATCTTAAAAGCTAAACGTGATGCAACTAGCATAGGGTTAGTTGCATCATCTAAGAATGTCCTCTTCATCTATGTTACTGGATAATACAAATATATATTTATCAGCGAAAAGACAATAGCCCTGATTCAGACCCTTTCTCGTACACATTTCGCATGACTTCAAAGTCCCGTATTGTGTTGTGTTAAACTGGGTTGAGTTTTTTTTGTCCGGGTTGCCGTTTCGTGTACGCCAAACTGAGTATTCGCTGTATTTTTGCGGGTAAAGCCGAGTTTACCCCGCACTTGCATGTGATATAGAACCCTGATTTGGCCTTTTCTGGCCTATAAAAACCATAGGTTTCCGGTTCAAAATTACACCCTCTTTTTGCTAGCAGGCATATGCACTTATGAGGGAGCACCTTGATGAGTTCTTTGAAGAATACGAGCGTCTACAGCAGCAGGGGGCTGTTAACCATATACCTTCCAGAACTTAGGCATACCCACCATCGCCTGGATATCGAGATGTCCAATCAGCAGGTGGTCAAACTGACCTGACTGAACGGTCTTTCTTTTGATAAGCTTTACTCAGGCCATGGTTGTCCCCCACCACAAGAAAGGGGCATGCAATTGTAGGTATAACCAAACTGGTTAGCGAGTGGATCCTTCCAGTGGCACTGTCAGTTGGCATGTCCCAGCCTTCACTGAGCCGCGCCCTGACTACATTTCTCAATGGCAAGGCTGTCCTGCAGGAGAAGTACATCTCTTTTCCTGACAGCATGGCAGCCTGGAATACAGTAAGGTTGGGGTTTTTCAAATGCCATGGGCGCCATTGATTTCTCACATGTGGCCCTTGTTCCCCCAGCTGCTCAGGAGTATATGTTTTGGTATGTTAAGTCCAGATTGCTCCTCTATCTTGGCCACTCTCCTGTATTTATGCTAACCTTGCTTCAGCTCCCCTAAACCAGCTTCTCTGTGTTCCTGTAGCCCTCATTTTTGGTGTCTGTTCCTTTCTTGTTGCAAGTATATTAACCTGACTCTCTTCTGCATTTGTTTCACCACCGCAAGGTGGACCACTCTCTTAACGTCCAATGTGCTGTGGGATTAGATCTGATTGATCTGCGTTTTTTTCAGCATTTTGGCTGGATTCACTGGCTCTTCCCACATCTTGAGGATTTTCAGCTTATATACTCATTTTGAGGTTGGTGAGCTGAGTGGCGGTTGGCTTCTGGGTATGTTTATTCTTGTATGTGGTTTGCGTTTCTGTTGTTATCTTTGCATTTACCCTGTTTTAGGCATTTGTAATCTGTGTGCCTTTTTTAGTTTTTGTGCTAGTTTCTTGTGGTTGTCTGTTTGTCTCCCTGGCCTCCCTCAGCACTACTGTGCTTATGTCCCTTTTTGAATGCCCCATTTTCCCGGTTGCCAGTTAAAAATCCTTTTTCCTAGCATTACTTTATACCTTTAGCTTTTATTCCCAACAGTTTTGCCCTTATTCATCAAGCGATAGCGCCAGGTAGTGTCTGACGAGCGCCAGGTAGCGGCAGCTAACGGCGACTACCGACTCAAGTACGCCCGCGGCGGTCACAATGACGCATTTATCAAGCAAAATGAGGCTAGCGCCGGCGAGAGCGACGGCTAGCGCGGCATTCATCATGAAGCCGCCTGGACCGAACAGCGCCGCTGCAAATTCCCTCACAGCGCCAGGTATGAGCTGTCGCTCCCTGGCGATGTCCAATGCATTTCAATGGAGCAATCTATAATAATTCATGATTAATTGGTAATAATTTTTTTTTAAATTTTTTTAATGTCAAAAAATCGGAGAACACTTCTGCAATGTTAGGATTTATTTTTAAGTCAAAAAAAAAAAAAAAAAAAATATGTGCAGAATTGATCTAACAGGTCTGAGATTAATGTATTCATATAACAAAATGATTCTAAAAACATGTATAATGTTACATTCAAAAAATATGGTTGTTTAGGGGTTAAAAACTAGTTAATACAGATCGGCGCCAGCGCTCTGGGGTTTAAACAAGGAATGGACAGCGACAGCACATTCGGAGCGTGATTTTTTGATGAATATGAAGCTAGCCGTTCGCTCTGGCCATTCGTTGTCAGGCGCTCACATACAACGCTGGACCTGTGAAACAGCGACCCCCCAGCCAGTATTCAACATTACCGCACACCGACTGAGTCGCTGTCATCAAGCTAACGCCGGCCAAGCACAGCGAATACTGGCTGGCGCTGAAAAAATCACGCTACAGTCGCTCATCTGTCGCTACCTGGCGCTATTGATGAATCGGCCTCTTAGTCCAATGCCCCAGTAAATTGGTGCCCACCTATCTCCTCCTGTTTCTACTTACTAGTTAATGTATGCTGTTTGACTTTGGTTTGACCTTTTTGTATTATATAATTTTTTGATTTTACCTTTTAGGTGTTTCTGGTTACCCCCTGCTCCCCTGGCTACTGACGTCCTTTTTAAGGCTATAATTGGGCCCACCAATGCCCCCGGGCAGTTGTGGAGTGTGTCTTCAGCCTCTTAAAATCCAGATTCAGGTATCTGGATGACACAGGGGGCACACTCTAGTATAAGCCAAAGAAAGTGATGAAAATCATCTTGGCCTGCATCGCCCTCCACAATTTTGCGCTAATGGAGAGGGTGGCAGTGTATGTGGAGGAGGCAACCCCTGCTGCAGCTCCAAAGGTTCTCTGCCAACTCTATTCTGGTTTACAGTGTCATGCTGCCTAATCAATTTGCCAGAATTTGGTAGAATCCTCTTTTTCATAATTAGTTAATGTTGTTTCCCTTTCTTTTGCTTCTGTGCCCCCTTTACAGTTTTTTGGTGTGAATAAAGAACATCCAAACCAAATTTTAGTTTTCTTGAATTTATTTTTGGAACATATATGCAGTGCCACTCAACTTGGGTGGCTCCAGGCCAACACAAGGCCCAAGTTGGAGTAAATCAAAGGTTTGCCCCTCGGGCTACATAAATGTTTCCCCCTCTAAAGTCTCCTGGGCATGTTTAGTGGGAGGTGGCATGGTGCACGGTGGTTGGTGTCTGATGTCTCTCCAGCTGTGACAACAGACAGTTTGCCTCCATGATTTGATTTGGCACTGCCTTAACAAAAATAGGCGTCGCCTGGCTGCAGGGAGGGACTGACATCCCCCGGGGCACTCTGGGAGGTGGTGGGGCTGCTACTGGCAGACAGCAGTGGTTGGTCCCAGCTCTGGGAGGTGGCATTTGGTCCAGTGGCAGGTGTGGCAGCAGGTGGTGGAGGTGTCTGCAGCAGATTTGGCATCAGTTCAACACTGTCCTGTGTGGGTTCCTTCAACTCTTGCATTTCATCCAGTCATGGTGCAGTCTGTCTGGAGCACGAGAAACATTAGTGTTTGCTTGGGAGAACGGTCCTACACAAAAAAAGAAACATTTCTTTTGCCTCACCTGCCTCCTCCCCTCTGCTCATTGCCATTTGGTAATTTTGGCCACACATTTACCACATCTGTATCTGGCATTCTCTCACTAGGCAGGTGGCTGGTGGATGGCATGCCAGATGGTGCAGCTATAGACGTGAGGGTTGCCGCAGAAATAGTCGTGGCTGCTGGCAGGGTGGTTACTGCAAAGGCAGAGGCAAAACAATATAAGTATCAAACATTTGTTACCTGGCCTGCTTCAGATCCTCAACGTGTGTTACACAATGGGCCCCACATCTACTTGTGGGAAAAACCACTCGGCAACACTTTGTAACTTGGTGATGATCCCCTGATATGTGTGGGGGTGCAGCATCCCCAACACATGCTCCTCTGCAATTTTTAAATCTAACAAGTTACAAAAAACTTGGACATCTAGCTCCATCCAAATATTATTATATATTTTAGATATGTTTATGTATCTTAAACCTTTAAACTTCAATTGTATTCTTGGGGTGAGGGAGGGGGAATCTAGTAATCTTTTAAAGGGCTTTTTATAATATATTTATCAATACTCCTCTGTGTTACTCCTTTAGCCAACCATTGGTCACATTTCTCTATGCATGTGGCTCACTCATTCTCTGTTGCTTGTATCTGAAATTTTGCTGAACAGCAATCCCCTCCTTCTACCCTTCTCTTTTCAACTGTGTCTAGCTAACGTATGCTCTCCCACACCTGTGTCAGTACATGCAAATATAAAAAATAAATTAAAAAATAGAACAAATATTCAAATAATAAATAAGAGACTGGTTGCAGAGTGCTCCCCAAGGCCTCTATTGGGACATGTGTTAGCTTCTACGCATCTGAAGGGTGAAGAAAAGAAAACATACTTGTCATGTGTGCCTAGCCACAGTTTAAAGGTTCTTTTCTCTCCCTAGCTGCATTCCTTCATCACAAAAACAGTGCTATCTTAATTCAATATTTCTTAAATTGCAGAGCCCCCCTACTTTTTTACATACAACAGAATGTAACTTCAACAGAGATTACATATATATATTTTTTTTTCAGGATCTGTGGCCAACGGCAATGACTCTGAAGACAGTTCTTAGTCAAATATATATATATTTTCAGGATCTCGGGGCCAACGGCAATGACTCTGAAGTCAAATAATAAGCGATTTATTGAAAACAAAGTCCAACAGGCAAATTCTCTAAACTTCAGAGTATGATACAGGATATAATGCAGTACAGCAAGCGGTTACCTCACCAACTTAAGCAATGTCCAGTGTAGGATAATTATAGTGTATTGCATGTCCTTGATATCGCATTTCCTCTTTCGGGGCATACAAGTTCAGGCTGTTAATCCATAGGTTTCAAAAACAGATAACACATAAAGTCCGTTGGATGCAATTCAGCACTGTCAGTATTGGGAGCAGCAAGGCACGGGCTCCTCATCCCAGCCTCTCCATCTCCAGACTGGAAGCCTCAGCAACTCCTTTTATAGGGCTTCCTACGATTAGCCTCATCACCTGGGAAGACCTGTGAGTAGGGGAAAGACCCGTAGAGGACCCAGGATGTGGATTGGATCTCTGATATCCCGGCATGGATCGTGCCTGCCTGAAAAACTCATCGGAAAAATAGACCCCATCCATCACTTTTCCATACATTTTACCACTATGTATATATATATATATATATATATATATATATATATCAGCACCATCATCTACTGTTATAAATGTAAACTGCATTAACCTAGCAATATTTTCTTACATTTTGCTTCACTATTTGACCCGAAATGGTAATATTATAAGATGATGAACATGTTTTTAAAACTCTATTAGCTATGTTTATGAGCAATTTGGCCAAGCCCATCAGCTTCCTGTCCATGGAGGGGAAGCCCCCTGGATAAGGTATTTAACAGCTTTGTCCCTACGCGCCCCCAGCCTTTGAAAAAGTTGGATTCCACCAACAAAACGCTTCAGGCGGCACTCAAGGGGACTAGACTTTTAATTATATTTTAGTGGAGTAACCCGTGGATTCAACACTAGCGGCCGCAGTGGAGATCCTGGAGAACTAAAATCGTTTTAATGCTGTCTTTCTATGGTTGTATGTAAGTGCAATACTTGGAGCAATTAAAATTCCCTTTATTGAGTTTTACAGAGTTGCACTAGATTTCTTTTCCGCTTGTGCTATATTTCTGTGACACTACCTGGAGTACTTTGGGAGCTCTGCAGTTTGATTGAGGTTAATACCTCAATTAAAGCGACATCCCCCAGTCTGAACTGGTAAGAGTATATCAGTGTGGTGGTGGTATCACTTTGTATGTCATCCTTTTTTACACATATTGGAGACTTTTATGTGGAACTTGAAGTGATTTTGGATCTATTTTAATAATGTGCTATGTGCATGCGCAGTGGGATTTTGGACTTTTGTTTTGCTGCTATTTTGAATATTTTACGGAGTTGCACTAGATTTCTTTTCTGCTTGTATTCACATGTTCTATATTTCTGTGACACTACCTGGAGCACTTTGGGAGCTCTGCAGTTTGATTGAGGTTAATACCTAATTTAAAGCGACATCCCCCACTCTGAGCATGATTTTGGATCTGCTTTAATATTGTGCTATGTGCATGCACCGTGGGATTTTGGCTTTTAATTGCTTCGCTGCTGTTTTGAATATTTTAACATTCTAAGTTGGACTTAAGATCACTTGCTCTGTGCCCTAATTATATTACTGTAACCTAGCAATATAGATGCAGATCACATAAAAAGCTAAGGCAGGTGTATTTTCAACAACCCTTAGTTACCCCTTAGCTGAGGTTTAGTCCGTTAAACCCATCTTCTTTGTAAGCCTTGAGTGTCTTTCAGCGGTCAGGAGCATCTTTCAGGTAAGGATATCTGCTATCATATGCTCAGTAGGGCAACAAAGTAACTTAAGAAGTCCCTGCTCTTGAAGATCCTTCAGAAAGTTGAACTTCACATCAATGAGCTTGTTCTCTAGCTAACCCTTTCCATCTGGGCAAGTGCCAGGCATTTGTCCTCAAAGATTCTCATTGGTTCCAACTGTGGTTGATCCAAGTCAGTAGATGATAGTGTAACAGACAGCTGCTTTGTGCTAGGCCAAATGATAGCACCTCCTGATAGAAGAAACAAGAAACCACTGGTAGATTTTTGGTCACTGGTGCATCTGTCCCAATTTGGCATCCACCTATCTCGCCTGGGTGCTTTCACCACTTGCTAGTAACCTGTTGCTTTCCTGTACTGAGTGTTAGTTGGTTGTGCAGTACATTGGCTGTTTATCTCTTTCAGGTAGATTTCAGGAGATTTTACTGTTCGGTATTTTACTGTTTTTCCATTCCAAAATATTCAATTATTTCTTTATGTTTCCAAGAACCTTGGCTCAGAATTCTGATTAGGGGTTGCAGTAGTTCTGCTTCATCCCCTTCTTGCTCAAATCAAATCAGGATATCATCCATATCTATGAACACATAGATTCGTCTGTCTGCCAATTTCTTTGTGTATAAACAGGGGTTTGCTTTACTCCCCTGAAAGTCATCATGTGTAAGCACTTCATTTTTTTCATATTCATTACGAATATGGTGGTTTCCTTTAGACCATATATACTCCCCTGAAGATTGCATACTAGGTCTGGCCTTTTTTTCATCATTGAATCCTGGTGGTTGTGCCATGTAGAAGAACTCTTGTCACTTGCATTTTCCTTGTGGCAGCTACTGTCAGCAAAGTCCTTATTGTAGCATGTTTGACTAATGGAGCAAAAGTCTCATCATAGTCCTCTCCATAATTTTAAAACCATCCCCTGGCTATGCGTTGTATTGCTCCACTGTGCAGTCTACATTGTACTTAACTTTAAAAGTCCATTGACAGCCTATGGCTTTCCTTCCAGGTGGTTCTGTAAGTGTCCATGTTTTGGTGTCATGCATGAATTGTATCTCTTCCTTTGCAGCCATTATCCATTTACTGGCTTCCCCTTCTAACAACTGAGATATGTCTTCCCAAGTTCAGAGTTCATTTGTACTGGTAGTGCTTGTCGTGTATAGATGTACAGGTGGTTTACCTTTGTTTTCCCTTTTTGAGTGTCTTGGTTCTATGTCTGAGCTTGCTTGTGTCTGCTATTCAGTACTGGTGGGTTCTGCACTCACTCAACTGTTACAGATAATGGCTGATCAGTGTCAGTTTTTCTTCTGTTCTTAGTTCCCCTGTTGTCATCAAATTGTCTCTCAGATCTTCAACAGAAGTTATACTGGTGCTAATAGTAACCTTGTCTGTATCTGTATCTATTCCTTCAACTACTCTGTTCGGGAGTTCGGTGTGTATTTCCTCTGGAATGTAGATGAATGCTTTACATCCCAAATTTCTCATTGTGCCACATTTATATGTAGTTTTCTCCACTGTTCTAGAAGTATGTTCTGCAATATCTGTCATTGCTGCCCCACCCTAGTATCTTTGTGGTAGTTCAGAGTCTGTCAACATACATCTTATCAATTCATACAGAATCCGGTTCTTTCTTCTAGCTATCTCATTTTTATTTCTGGTGTATGGCACTGTCTTTTGATGCTTTGTTCCATTCTGATTTAAGTACTCTTGTACCTTGTGTTTTGTGAATTACCCTCTATTATTACTCCAAAGTATACTTCCCTCTTGTGACTGGGTAAGTGACTGTTTATCTTGTCATCTATAAAAGTCACCATGTACCTGTTTCTCCAGGTGTAGGTGGGTTTAGGGGACCACATACATTACTGTGAACTAGGTCAACTGGTCTTGAAGCTCTGTTCTAAAGTGTTGCTCTTGTAGCTTTGGATTTGATGTAGCATTCACACTTACCAGTAACTGGACAATGGGATACTGTTAGATCCTTTGTCAGATTACTCTTTTGTAGATTTTGGATGCATTCTGGGTGTCTGTGACCTAAACACCTGTGCCACATATGTATGCAGTCATTGTGATGTATGCAGTCATTGTGATTATTCAATTTTTCCTTCACTGTGTTGAGGTGATACAGATGACCATCCAGCTTGGCTGTCCTTTGGCTGTCTGATTTACAGATAAGAGCTCTCCTTTTAGATCAGGAACATAAAGCAGATCTTTTACTGGTATGAGTAAATTGTGGCCGCCTCATTATGGCATACAATGTTCCATGCCAACATCCCTCTGCGTGTATTTTCCTTCCATCTGCAATGTAAATAGTCTCTTTGTTATTCAGATCAAGTTCTGTGAAAAAGCTTCTATTACTTGTCTTTTGACTTGTTTTTCCTGAGTCAATGCACCAGCCTTGAAATGTATGATTGCCTGTGACTTTAAATGTGGCATTGCAGTTCCCTTCACATGGATCATAAACTCTGGCTTTGACCTTCTGTTTAGTATAAGAGAGACACTGTCTCATTTGCTCTGGTTTCCATATAGTAAAGTCTCTCTTTATATGTCCCTGTTTGCGGCATGTAAAACACACCCTGGTTTCCTTTCTGTGTACAAAAGTCTTAAAGGGGCCACAGCACTCAAACCAGTTAGCTTGCTGACCAACCTACAACCTCACAGGGGCACCTTGGCGCTGGTGGTGCAGCTTAAGCATACTTCTGCAGATGTGTGTGACCGAGCCCCCTGTTTTTAACCTAGTTTAGAGACAGATTGTAGGTTGGTCAGCAAGCTAACTGGTTTGAGTGCTGTGGCCACTTTAAGACTTTTGTATTCTTAATTGCCCTGCTAATGTGCACCTCCCTGGTTAGTTATAAAATGGTCTGAGCGGCTGCCACCTCTCTTTTGTTCCTTTCTGTGTAACCTTGTGTCTATAGCTTTAAGAGCTTTTTTGGTGTCGGTTTATGTGGAGTCATGTTTTTATCACACTGTCACTGATACTTATCTATGAGTCTGGTCTTCACAAATGATCTGTCTCAGGCCTTGTCTCCAGCATGTGAATCAGTGCAGTGTATGTATCAGGTAAACTGCACAACAACATGACTGAAGCGTGACTGTCTGCTTTATTCTGATCTGAGTTGCGTGATTTCTTCCAGCATGGCATTTATATGCTACTTGCTCTTTAAACTGGATTTCTCATGCAGTAGTTTCAGTACATGCCACATGTCTTTCACTGTATTCTTACTGTGTATGTGAATAAGCTGACAGTCTTCTACTAGTAAACTTATGGTGGCTTGTGCCTGTCTGTTTTTCCTGTCCCAGTTCTGATTATTGTCCTGTGGCCTCTCTGTACTAGTTACCTCCCACAAGTCATCTCTGGACAATAGCATTTCCATTTAAAACATCCATAGCTGATTACTGTCATTGCTCAGGATGGCCATTGTGTGTTTGTGCTCTGAGCTCCTGGTCACCCCCCTCCTTTATACAAAAGCATAGTCTTACTTGTATACAGGAGATGTCCCTGTTGAAGCTTTTTTTATGCCAATCTCTGCATCTGCCATGCTGTCTCTTATCCTCGGGGGTCTCTGCTTATAAAAAATAAATAAAAAAGTGGTAATATTAGGGTAATTGGATTATTTCGTTTATTTACCTGCCTGGTAAATTAATTTAATTACCATATTACTGATAATGCACTGGAGCTTCCAGTCAGAATCTAAAACATTGTTAGAAATCGAACTTTTTTATGAAAAAACAAACACTGAGGAGTATCTCTGTTCATCAACAGCAAAGGCTAATTAAAGATAATGTCCTTGATTCAGTAAAAGTTGAAAACAATTCTCATGGTAGTAAAAAATTCACTTCATGACAAAATGCATGAGCAAGAGTTGAAAAAAAAATTATCATGGCAGTAAAACAATTACTTTATGAGAAAAAATCACGAGAATCTCACTGTTCCTGAATCACCAGCTAGGAAGACAATGAAAGTTGCTGGCACTTTTTACTGCAGGGTAAAAAGTTGTAAAAAGTTAACTGCTTTTCTAAAAGTAAAAACGTAGCATTGACTTTCATTGTCTTCCTAGCTTCAGCAACATTCTCATGCATTTTGTCATAAAGTGAATTTTTTACTACCATTGTTTTCAATTTTTACTGAATCAAGGACATTGTCTCGACCATTGCATGGTATATTTTATCATTTGAAGTTTACCTTCTATCTAATACCTATACAATAATATGAATGTTGTTTATGTTACCCATAAAGTTTTTTTTTAATACTTTGACAATTATCCATTTGGGAATAATTTGCCATCTGGTATTTTGATGATTTGGCTTTGCCTTCTGTTGCATTTCTTAATGCTACAATAATCACAATTTGTTAAAAGAAGCATGTTTTCATTTAACTCTAGCTCTCAGCTTCATGTTTCTGTGAGTTTCATTCTTTATTTGTGAATGTATTTTAATCTTTAATACATAACACTATATGCTGTTAAAGAGTGAATGTGCCCCCCTTTTTGTATCAGTTGGTCTAACATTTAGTAACAGGGATCCCTAAAAGTGACAATAACAAACATTAGGAATTGTGCACTATATGTGTTTTGTGTGTGTGTCTCTAATGTAAACCTTCAAATATATATTTGTTGTCATATTCAGATGAATTAGTCATGAGATTTCATTTGGTCTGAGTACTCGGAGCATACAGGCTTTCAGGGGAGTAACATGAGTAACATGGGTACATGGGGTGCGACTGCACTGGGGTCTGGAAGGTCAGGAGATCTGCATAGTTGTTGCTCCTCCACCTTAGTTATCATATTTGTGCTCATTTGGCATCATTTAGAGAATGGAAGCACCATTAGTCTCTGCTATTTCAGTTATTAGTTGTCTAGCTGCATCCAACTGAGTTTAAAGAAAGAATGTTTACTGTATAAGTTGTGAAAGGGCGGATTGTGGATGCCCACCTGTAAATTAACGATGACAAACAGGAGAAATCTTACCTTTCAACATTGTCCCTGGGAGAAATGGATGTTGTCCTAGTTTAAGTATTTGTGTATGGCTGTGTTTTTTTTTACTTACCAGACTGTGGTGTCTTTCTTGTTAGAGGGCTGCATTAAATACAAAAAGGAGAAAAAGGAAGGGAGAGGGTTTGAGACAGTGAACATGTCTAGAAGGGGCAAATGCAGCATGTGCTCTGGTGCCCTTGTACAGAAGGACAAGAATCAGGCAACTATAATTATATAAGGAGTACATATGTCACCCTAATGAATGTGATTTTTTTCAAAAGTTTTAGGTTTTTATTAAATAAAAAATTCAAAGAAAAACAGTGTGGGCCTAATCAAATTACAAATCATCGCCACCATAAGAGATGTGCTTACATATCACATTCCGAATTTAATGAAAACGTAGTTTAAGAATAAGTTAGTTTTCAAAGTAAAATAGTCAACTTAATTATAATTACTTTATCAGTCATTCTAACCTTATAATTTTATAATGAGGAGATGAAATCCATCTTTAACCTATGATATTGTAAAACAGAGCTATCATTGTAGTCAGCATAGTTTATGGACCTCAATTAATCAAATAAGATACCCAAACACTCAGTAATAAAAGAGAAGAAAAAAACAAAACAATAAAAAACAAATATTAAATTACTAACACTACAAAGTGACAGGCTTGCATACAATTAACAACAAACACATTCATTCTTCACACAAAACCGGAGCAATAGAAACAAGGGGGCCAGGGACAGGGGAAGGGAGCCCTGACATATTTAAACAATCAAAGTAAGGCAGACTCAATCTGATGATTCAGGCCATAGGGCATCATGGCTCCCAGATGTTAGTGATGCGAAGTACCAAGTTAGAAAATATTTCTTGTTAAGTTTTCAAAGAAAATTCCTTGTAGGAATTCTACTGATGAGGGGCGGATTTCTGCATATATATATATATATCAGCCTATGATAATTCAGTCTCATTATAAATTAGCTTCCCCAAGTTTAGATCATATGTTTTGAGAACAGAAGACAATAGGAAAGAAAGCCCTGCCCTTATAAAGCTTACAGTCTGAATGATATGGGGTGGAGACAAAAGGAGGGATCACAAGTGGTAAAGCTGAAGAGGTGAGTTTTGAGGGCACTTTTAAATGCATTACAGAGAAATGGAGAGGTGTTTTTAAGTTGGAGACAACAGAAATTTGGCTAGCCGCAGGTGACTTGCCAGCCTCCAGCCTTGTGAACTGGTATAGGGGTCTCATGGATCCATTACCAGTTCACAAGGGGTTAACAGTAAAAATTAACACCCACATTTATTTTTTTTCTCTACTCACCTTCGATCCTCTTCTGTCCCCTGGCAATCATGTCCGATGACAGCTGTCATGTGATGGTGGAGGGGTCTGGAGAGGGGCTGGAGGGGCAAGGTATCACAGCCCTCTCATCCCCTCCAACCTCCCATCTCCAATCACCCGAGGCTACTGGTCATCTTGGTGCTGATGCAAGATGACGGCTGCTGGGAGACACCACAAAGGGCAGGGCTAGCCACTGGCAAACCAGGAAGTGAGGAAGAAGGCAATTTCTCACTCTCTCCTCACCATGGAAGAGCCCAGGGGGTGAATAGGAGACTTGACGGGAAGGGATCATGGGCACAGGTGAGTAAAGCGGCCAAGGCGGGGGAGCGCTATTCCTGGCTCTCTCCTGAAGCCAGAAGAGCCCCCATTAGGGATTGGATGGCACCTGGTTAAAGAGAAGACCCTGCCGCTTCGATAGAGGGGTCAGGGTTTTTTTGCCACTAGCAGGGGTAAATGCCAGGCCTGTGAATTTTACGTGGCTGGCACTAAAGGGTCGGAGAGGCAACCATGTAAAATTTACGTGCTTGGCACTTAAAGTGTTAAACAATGTGGTAAATTGCTTTGTCGTTAACTGGGAGGATGGAGAGGGTGGCGGTGGGTACAGTAGATAGTTGAACTTACTGAATAGCTGTTTTGGATTCCAGGCCTGTGTGGATATGAGTAATGAGAAATTTTCCTGTATAGCAGATGAGAGAGCAGTCCTGAGTTGCCAAAGGGCTTGTTTATATAACAGGAAGTTCTCCTTGGTTTTGAATTTCCTCCATAGCCATTCAGCAACCCAAGAATGCTGTTTCAATCTTGCAGTGTCGGTAATAATCCAGGGTTGTCTTTTTTTGGGCTGGGGTAGATATAGTTAAGGGGAGCAACAGTCGAAGAGAGAGGTTAGTGCATTATGGTAGTGTGAGGCTGCAGTGCTTACATTGGTGGGGGCAGGGTGTGAAGAGGTTCTAGAGAGCTAGAAAGTAATTGCAGGTCTAGTTTTCCCTGATTCCTGAGCAGGATTGCAGGTTTGTTTGCAGAGGAAGTAGTGGTGTGGGAAGAGAGTGTTAGTGTTAGGAGGTTGTGATCAGAGAGGGGAAGTGGGAATGAAGAGAGACTGAATACATAACAGAGGTGAGTGAGGTCAAGTGTGTGTCCATCTTTGTGGGTGGGGATAGCAAACCATTATTTGAGGCTAAAAGAGGTGGTGAATGATAGTAATCCGGTGGCAGCAGGGTTGTTGGTGTCAACGGGTATGTTGAAGTCACCCATGATTATACCTGGGATGTCAGTGGACAGGAAGTGAAGGAGCCAGGTGGAGAAGTGGTCCAGGAAAAGACTAGCAGGTCCAAGAGTGCAATAGGAGATTGCAATATTTAGGTGACCGGGAGAATAGGTTAAATAAGAAGTGTTCTGATAAAATGGTGCAACACCCTCACCTTGTTTGTTATTTCAGCTTGGGTTGTGGTTGAACTGTAAGCGCCATATGAAAGAGCAGCGGGTGGGGCCTGGGGTGAGTGTCAGAGGAGGTGAGCCAAGTTTCAGTAAAGGCCATGAAGGTGAAGACAATAAAGAAGAGGTAGTAAACAGGTCATGTATGTATGTATGTGTTCCACAGTGCACAGGTGACAGAAATATTTGGGGAGGGAGTGATTTTTCTTAGGTTGGCCAGGTTACATGTGTTTGCTGGTTTGATCAGTGCTTAAGGTTTGTCTGTAAGGTGGGAGGCATAGAGGAATAAAAAGGTAAAGGAGATGGTCCTGGGTTTGGAGATATGTTGCCAGTGGCTAGTAGTAATATTATAATCTATTATATTGTAAGTCTATAGAAGGTCAGTTGGTTACTGGTATGGACAGTAAATGAGGCCTCTTTATATTTAGGGGTTTATTCATCAAGGGATAGTGCCACATAGTGCCTCATAGTGGCAGGAAGTGTCTGGTGAATGCTGGGCACGCAATACCACATTTATGAAGGCGATTCTGGTGAGCGACTCTAACAGCACCATGTAGCATACGATTCATCATTACAGGTGGCTCAGCATATAGTTCCTGCGCTCCAGCTTCCAGAGTGCCAGGTGCTACCTGTCGCTCTCCCATACATTTCAATGGACATTCCTTTTATTCTGTTTAAACAGGGTTTTTCGTTTTTCATTTTTTTTTTCTTTCTCAAATAATTGTGTCACCTCTCCTGGCCTAGAAAAAGTCATTTTATCTTTTTATGCAGAATTGTCATTACAGGTCTGGCATTAAAGTATTAATGTCACAATGTTACAACAATGTAATTCCATGTGTTTTCGCTTTGTTACTGGTAGATATGTGTTCAAAAACAGACTTTAATCACACAGCGTCTGCCGCTCTATGCTATAGCGACCAGATCCAGAGCGCCTAGGCTCTGTGTATCTGTTTTTGTGTTGAATACGCTGTAAGTCGCTGAGAGTCAGTCGCAATGAGCTGGCGCTACCTTTCGCACCCTGCAATGCTGTACTGGTATTAGAACGCCCAACATACATCTCATTCATCAGCCAGGTTACTACAGCAACAGACCCTGTAAACCATTCACAGTGTATACTAGTGGTTGCTCTTAGCGCCTCTGTACAGATGCTCATCCGCCGATACCTGGTGCTAGTAATGAATCAGCCTGTTAGTTACACATCTGATACTAACCAGATTTAGCTAAGGTTATACAGTAGTTGATACATTCTTTTACATAAGAAAAAGGTGGCTGCCGCTCCGACCAATTTAAAATTAACCTAGGAGGTGAACATGAACAGGGCAATTACAATAGACAAATCTTAAAGGAGCCACAGCAAACAAACATGTTATCTACCAACTGCCACCCCTCCTTTGTTTCTTTTGAATTTGTGCAAGCACATGGGGTGTGGGGTCTAAGCTGTATTGCAAGGTCTTCAACCCTTCCTCGCCATGGCTTGCACTTGAGGTTTAGGGCAACCTCAGGTAAGCCTGCTCCCAATTTATCTATTGCTCTCAGAGATTAGAGTTAGGACTGCACCTCACAGGGGCACCTTGGCGCTGGTGGTGCAGCTTAAGCATACTTCTGCAGATGTGTGTGACCGAGCCCTCTGTTCTTAACCAAGTTTAGAAACAGATTGTAGGTTGGTCTGCAAGCTAACAGGGTTGAGTGCTGTGGCTCCTTTAAGACTACTGCACCACCAAATGCCATGGAACCTCTGTGTAGGTACAGTTCTAGGTACAGTTCTAACTGTAATCTATGAGAGCAATGGATGCATTGGGAGCAGCTTACCTGAGGTTGCTCTATACCTCCAGTGGTAGCACAAGGGGGGAGGGTCAAAAGCCTCCCCCATGTGTTTGCTCAAGTTCAAAGAGAATTGGCAGACCAATTTATAACTAACCTGTGAGGCACAGATAAACAGCTATTGCTATCAACAAATACATCTTTATACACGAGCTTTAAAGCTTTGTATGCCAGTGGACCAGTGAACTATTGTATACATGGAAACATATCCGATTTAAAATAAAAATCCCCCCAAAAATTCAACAAAATCCACAATTTAAATCCTGAAAAAATTTAGGGTAGATTAAAAAAATTCTAGTAAAAATCAATTTTAATCTAAATCCGAACAGAAACTAATTCTTTCTAATACCCAATGTCATGATATCAGTTCAATTATATATTTATGATATAATTAAAAGATTAGGTTGTACTACAAATAAGACAAACAACCCATGCTTAAGACCAATATCCAATGTACCCAATGTAAAAACAAAACCCTTCTGGCTTAATGTGATAGTATTTTTTTATTTTTAATTGCTCACACCAGTCGTATGTGTTTCACAATCTGTTAGTGTCACCCTGGAGAATATGTCGACAATATTTTCATATGCTAGAAATATTTGTCGCTATTGATGTATATCCAAACACCTGCATTTTCCAAAATAACACATTCTAATATTACGAAAACCTCATGTTGAAAAGTGAACAATGTTTGAACAAACAGTTGTGGTCTGCTTTAATTATTCTTGGTCTATTTTTGCATAAAGGTAAGTATCTCTCTAATTCAGGGCTTACAGACAGAGGAAGAGGGGGACTAGGCTAGTTTTGGATTTCTATGGACCCACTAACATCCCAGGTTTTGTTTATTTGATTTCTCATTTAAAAAAAACAGGCTGTGGCTATAACTGACATAAAATACTTGTTCTGCAAAGGGTAAGTTTACTTTTCTACAGACCTCAGTTAAAAATATGCCAGCATGTGCAAGGCAGAGATAGAAGCAGGGGAGCAATCAAGTGGTGCAGAAGTGGTTGGCAGGCAAGCAGGTGCACTCTGGCATATTCTGACCTGAGGTCTGTGAAATGGTCCATGAAAGTGGACTTTTCCCTTAAAGTACAGTAAGTGCAGTGCACATAAAGTGGACCAAAACCTCCACAAGTGGGTTAGAACCTGGCCATAAGGACATCTCTTACAATGTGAAACTCCCTAGTTTCCCTATATACTCAATCTCACATCACTTGCACGGGCCTCTGGCAGCATACCCTATCTGTGAACTTGCAAAGACTGGAAGCTTTTAAAGTATCCAGTTGGGCTGTACTGGTTGGAGGGAATGAAGTTGCTATTGGATACTGCAGAGTGTGGCTAAGCATAGCCAGAGCTTAGCCTCAACTGTGGAATAAAGCATTGATGTGGGTTTAAAAGGCCCCAGGTGGTTTAACAGCGTGGAATGTCCCAAATCAGTGAAATCTCTTAAAGAAGGACAACTTTAAAAATACAAAGACCAGGCTGTGCAGGCAACCACAGACTGTTGGGGAGGCCGATTCATTAACAGAGGCAGGTAGCGACAGTTGAGCGACTGTAGCGGCATTTTCAGAGCGCCCGCTAGTAGTCGCTGTGCTTGGCCGTTGTTCGGTAGTTGATAGCGACTCAGTCGGTTTGCCGTAATGTGGAATATTGGGTGAGGAGTCGCTATTTGACAGGTTCCACGCTGTATGGGAGCGCATGATAGCGACTGGTCCTAGCGACCGGCTCCCACCATATTCATTAAAAAATCACGCTCAAAAAATTCTCGCGCTGTAAAATGCATGTTTAAACCCCAGAACGCTGGCAGCGATGGGTTAAAAGTAGTTTTTTAACCCCCAAGCAACCATATTTTTTGAAACCAAAAAAAAGTTTTTAAAATAATTTTGTAATATGAATACATTAATATCAGACCTGTAATATCAATTCTGTACAATTTTTTTTAAAAAAAAATGGCAGAAGTGGTCACAGAATTTTTCACATTTAAAAAAAAACAAAAAACAATTAATAACAATTAATTATGAATATTTAAAGATTGCTCCATTGAAATGCATTGGAGAGCGCCAGGTAGCGAGAGGTCATACCTGTCGCTGTTCAAGGTCGGACGCTGGCGCTGTGGGCTGAGGCTGGAATAATGATGAATGAGTCGCTATATGGCGCTATCACAGTCGCTAAGCAGGATCGGCTTGATAAATGTGTGATTGTGGTGGGGAGCCGGTGTTCTCGTGGCGGAGCCCATCATTACCGGCCGCTCACCAGTCGCTACCTGTCGCTATTCCTTCATAAATAAGGGCCTAAATCATGTTGTTATAGGATTTATCATAGATCACATACTTCATTGTACCAAATACCGTGCCTCTGAAATGCATTTTATTTAAATTTCCGTTGGTTAAAAAAGATATCAAATGTTCCACATTGGAAGTCTATAATAATTTCAGACATTCTACTCATCCAAAGCTCAATCAATCATTCTCTTAATCATTTGCTTGTTTTCTTTGATCTAATGATTCCCTTTTATCTTTGTTTTTATGAATAAGATTTTCATAGATCTAAAGTTTTATCATGGTTTAACGCTGATGTGAAACAATTTTGAGGTGACATTTTCATTTTTGTTTGACCTAATTATATTTCTTAAAATGACAAAACTATTCTCTCAGACAGTCTTTGAAAGTTTAAAGGAGTTATGAGTCAGACTTTGAGTTGTACTTTACAGAGTGCCTAATCCTTTATATTAAAGTACCCAGAGAGTTTATTTTGTAACTTTTAGGGATATATTTTTAGTAGAAGGTGCAAGGGTTATTTAACTAATTTTTCCTTTAAGAGTCAGTGAGAGATTCTGAAAATGTTTTTTTTTACTAGGTAAACAATCTCTGTGCTTGCAATAGCTCTCAATGGTACAGTTCTACAGGTAAGGTAAAATATGTTATTTTAAAAGTTAAGAAATGACAGTAGCCCATAGGCATTCAAAAAAAAAAATTCTGAATTCCCATAGGCTGCTGTTATTTTCAAAAGGGAAAATATTTACATGAAATAATCTGCCCCCTCATTTTTTTAATAGAAGAAAAATATTATTAATTGTAAGGGGGGAAACGTTCAGAAACTCTCACTGCTCCTCAAACTAAAAATTTGTAAAATTAAAGGGCTTGATCGCAAAAGATGAAACGTAACAAGATAAAAACTATATATAGCTTAATTATCTGGGGATCCTGAGAAATTTACATACCAAAAACGAAATATAAAGCCCATGTTACTGGCGTTTAGCCCTCACTGTCACAATAAAAGATCTGGTATCTATGCCTATGTAAACATAGAAAATAAAAAGCCTGGCAGCAGAAGGAGCCCACATGCACATGGTCTGCCTAATCACCCCCTATTGGTATATGTTTTCTTATCTTAAGATAAAAGACATGTTTAAATTCACTAATTGTTCATTTTCCCCACCACCACTAATGGGAGTTTGTTCCAAACATCTACTTTCAGTAAAATAATATTTTCTCCTGATCTTTTCTCCAACTAGCTTCGGGTTGTGTCCCCTTGTTCTGCCATCAAGTTTCTTCTCAACAACACTTCTCACATAAACCTTATTTTGTTCTTTAGCATATGTTGTGGCCTCGCTCATGTCCCCTCTTTCCATTCTTAACTCTAGGCTGTAGAATTAAACGAGGAACTCCAAGCTTTTTGTAACCCTCCCATCCCTCCTCTTGTGCTGATTCGGGCAGCAAAATAATCAAACTAACCTTAACTCACCTGATCTCTACAATCCTCACCTGATGCTGGCAGGGCACTGCATGGCAACCATGAACTTGACTGACAGACTGGTCACACTGCTGCATGGATTAGACGTCTGATATGTCACGCCAGATCCCAGCTTTATTTTTTTGTGCAGATTGCCAGTCCCCCATTGAGTTACTTTTTTATTTAATTGCCTTAATTGGCGTGGGCACAGGTAAAGGGACTGGTAAGGTGGGTTGTTACAAAATGCCTAGACTTCTTATTTATGCTCTTTAAAGGAGAACGTGTGATATTTCTGGTGAAACTGTATGATATTAAAAATTCACATCAACACATCGGCTAATAAGAGTAGGGGTCACTTATACACCCAAACTTCTGCCAAGCTTGTGATTTTCTTTTCCTAGTAGAAATAAAATCCAGGGGTGCCAGGTTTGAGTGTATTGGGGTGACCTCTAATTCCCTCCTCCTTCCATTAAAAGAAAGAAACAAGCCTGGATATTTCTTGATGCCGGATGTATATGTGATCCCTCCTCCTGCCATCCAACATATTAATATTTTAATTTTTCCATTGGGCCATTTTTCCATGATACTGCTACTTTAAGTCTCCTGATCAGTTTACACCATTTTTGTAGACCCCCTTTGGACCCATTCTGAAAATAATGGGTCTCCAGAACTGAACACAATTTTCCTGATGTGGAAGTATAACAACTACCAATATGTAAGTGAAATCCTTTTTTAAATCATGATGAAAAATACAGGTTGTTACTAATGACATGACTTAGAAACCTGTGCCTTTTAAATTGGAGCAACCACCGACCTAGAGTCTAAATTCAAGAGCCAGTTGCCTATCTATTTTTGTGGAATCTCAAATTAGGATCTCCTGGTGTATGAATCCTTTCCAGTGATCCCACAACACATGTGAGGGCCACGGCAGCACCACTACTGTCTGTTCAGCTGTTCAGTTGTGAGCTGCACTCACACATACTTTACATCAACATTTCTTTGGCTTACACCACCTGTGAGATTCAATTTTCTTTCTGTGCTATGTTCTAAACTCCAGCAGGTGATAGATTTATGTGCCCCACTGCAGTACTAAAAAGCCACCCCTTCCTAAAAATCCTTCTTTTTCATTTATCTGTCTCTAATTGCAATGACTTTTACTAATTATTTACTAATTATTACTAATTATTTCTGTACATCAGTTCATGTTACCAAATATTAAGTTTATTTTGAGTTCAGGTACAAGTGATAAAATGTGTCTGATTTCTAAGGTTAGTGTTAGTGTTAGGCAGGTTTAGGTTAATGGCTGTTTTGCCATTTCTGTTTTGAAAAAAAGGCGGTAGATGGTCTAAGCATACATGTTCAGTTACATAATGGGTCTACAACATCAATTGGACACATTAGGGAGCATGACCAATCCCAGGCATGAGTGTACACAGAGAGAATTGTTAATCTCCTGATGTTTGGACATTGACAAGGAAGTCTGAAGCTGAGACCAAAGGGTTGAAATAATAATGCAATCCGAAGCCTGTGCCATAGGTCAAAGAGCCATAGGAGGTGTGTAGCTAAGCCAGTGGTAATAATAGGATTGGTAGTTTGAATCAGAAACATGTAGAATAGACATTGACAAGAAACAAGTAACAGAGAGCACACTAGCTGCAGGTAATTAGAAAGCAGACCAGGAATGATTAACATGGGGAAAATTTTCTAGCAGGTGGCTAGAGAACAGGAACCAACCATTGAGACTCATTTTTACATCTTTGAACCAGAAGCAACATGTCACCCTCAGAACATTAAACAGAACAATAAACAGACCACATGCATCTCCCTGACAGGAGGGTCATTTCTTGTAGTCCCTTTGGTGGAATCATCTACATTCAACGTAATTGTTTTGATGCTGTTCTGCTGCACATTTTCCTGGTCACATCTAGACATTATCACGTCATACATCCATACATGATGTATGCCATGTATGGTACCAGCTTGCTCTACAGTTTCTAATATAAATAAATTATCTTGCACTTGGTTTTGTTCATGCCAAACAAAATAGGGAAAATACATAGCCAAAATTTTGGGGTGGTGCACAGCTCCTTTATCACTGTAAAGCAACCAAGAAGAGATAGCAGACACAATAGGGTTAAATAGCTGACCAATAGATATTTAAGTAAATAAAATAGCTTAGAATGACAGAACGACAGTATAAACACTAAAATGGGACCTCAGTGTTTATGCATAGTCCTAGAAAAGTCAATCAACCCCACCCGGCGCCAAATATCTCAGAGCCCCGCTGCAAACCAAACGGTGCCAAGGGTTGCTAGCCAACCTTCGGTGTTGCCCTCTGTTTACTGGGGCAAGCCATCTCTGTCACGAGTGTGAGGACGAATCTGCCTGCTAACAAGTGACATTTATGTGTGAAGGTCATTAGGTTATTTCTTTTTGTCTTTTTATTCTTTTCTTTTTTCCATTTGTATTTTTTCTTTGTATGTTGAATTTCTAAACATTCATCCATTTGTTGCAGGATTTTAATTGTTAGCAATGAATTGTTTTGGTTGTGCATGTACATTGAGTTTATTTATAAAATTAGGATAATGATGTCAATGTGAAAGTTGTGGTTTTCTCATATTTTTGAACATCTGAGGTATCAGAAGCCCTCCACTGTTTCACTACACAACCACAGACAGAAAGACAACAACCTTGCACTTAACCCTTTAATTGCCAGCCTACCTGGAGATTTTGTCACCCTCTGTTGTCAGACCATTTTTCACTATTTATGCTACATGTGAATTTGGAAAGGGATTTACAGGGAGTTCCCAGAACATGTATATATTGTTTTTCATTAGAACTTGGGCTTTAACATGAAGTGTCTGTGATGTTTGTCATTTTTTGTGTATTCTCAATATTTTTGGGTGAGATGTGCAAAAAAACAATTTATTTACAATTTTGAATTTTTTTTGTAATAACAAAATGTAGGTTTTTCAATAACTTCATACTGCATGTCAAATCCCCATTTCTCCAAGTTACAACAGTACCCCATAGGTATTTGTAGACACCCTTTCCTGTCCAGGAGAGCCTCCCCCCCCCCCCCCCCAAAAAAAAAAAAATGATATCAGAGGATTTTCAGATAAAATTCAACTGCTATGCGCATATGCAGTTTTTTTTAGAAAAACAACCCTTTACATTTAAATACCCCCTACAAACTACATATTCCCTGGAAGTACACACCTCAAGTGTTCTAGCTGTACCAGGCGCAGTGAAGATCCATTTTTTTTCTTTCCTCCACCCCATACTAATTTACATTTTACAGCATGATGGTTGAAAAATAACATTCAGATATCTGTCTCTTAGGAGATGAACTGGTAGCACAGAAAAATCTTAATGCATATGTAAAACAGGTGTGATGCATATAATCACATAGACATATTTATAGATATTTTATTCTTGTGATACTAATTAGAGCTAACAATGTAAAATCAGGCACTTGCAAATGTTTTCAATTAAGCAATAACAAAGTTGATCCATTTCATTGAAATGTGTAATTAAACAATGCCTCAAATCATTTAATCATATTTAAGGCTGAGGTTCATTTAGTACTGAAACTGTTGAACTCAGAAGCACATGGAGTGTGCCATACAAACCCATTTGTATTAAGAATGAATTAAACTAATTATACTTTTACTTTACACCTCTGAATCTGAACCCACCAAAACTTTATAGGGTTAAGGTGGGCCACTATACAGATCTAGTGGCCTCCCTGTCAGCACTGACAGAAAGTGCTGATGATTCTCAAAAGCCAGCACTGTATGGGATCAAGGCTGCTAGGTGTAAGATTTTAGTGTAAGATATAAAGTGTTACCAAACAGCGTGCCTGCCTACGTTTCAGAGCCCACGGCTCCTTTGTCAAGGCTATGCGATATCTTCATATATGTATGCATGTTATGATTTTTGTTGGCATCATGATTCTGAATTTTCAAAGCTTATAAATATGTACAGTAGTCCTCTGGTATGATGCAGGGCGACATTTACACTGTCTGACCAGATTGCCTATTACATATGTTTGTACTGTGTTATGTCTTGTATATACCTTTTCTTGACTGTAAATTCAGCTCTGCTCCAGATATCACTCATCAGGATCGTGCTCCTAACCATCCCATAGACTCATATGGTAATTGCTTATTACCTAGCATATTTATCTATTCCTCAGTTTAGAAGTACATGTAAACGTTTAACCCCCTTGTTTTCTCGATAGAGGTGGACGGACGTTCCTGATGATCTCTTGTTGCACGCATATATGAAAATTCCATTTGTATCCTTTTTTTCTGTTTGAGCATATGTTCAGAGTTGTGGATCTGTATAATGTACTGTATGATACCTCAATACAATTTTTTACTTGCAAACTAATCTGCAGTCTATGGTGTGCTTCGATGTGTAATGGAGAAAATCATCATCATGATGTTGAATTTCTATACCACTAATATCAGGATGATTGTTAACCTGTCATAGGAACAGTTCTAAAAACTAATAGACTAATAGAATAAAAATCAAGGGCAACCCTGTCGCGTACAATTGGATAACCTAAATGCTTCTGATCTTGTGCCCATTAACCCTAGCTGTCGGATTTGAATATAAGGCCATAATCCTATTGAGCATTTGGGGACCCGTGCCTAGATATGCTAAGACCTGCTTTATCCATGTCCTGCTTACCCTATAAAATGTCTTAATGGCATCTTTTGGAAGCAAAATGGCTTCAATTTTATTTTCGAGTAACCAGTTTTGAATGTCTACTGTGTTGATGGTATTGTCCCTGGCGTCTCTGCCAGAAACAAACCCCACCTGTGCATTGGAGATAAGCTTAGGACAAGGAGCTTGGTACAATTCTACTCACCAAGACTTTAGCGTATATTTTCACGTCCGTGTTCAGGAGCGCAATAGGTCTATAACTTGCACACTGGCAAGGATCCTTCCCCTCTTAGGCCAACACTATGATGTCCACTACTATTATGGTGCATGGCAGAGAACCAGTGGACGCTGCTGTTTCGATGGCTCGAAGCATATGTGAAGTCAAAATTCCACTGTAAATTCTATAATATGCAGGAGCGGTAATCAGCTGCCTCTAAGGGTCTTACAAGAACTTTAGAGGATTCTAATGGTATAGTTGGCATTTTTAAGCGTATCAAAAACGTTTCCATAATCACCGTACTCATTGATTCCATGCCAGGTATGAAGATTGTATAAATCTTTATAGAATTGGGCAAACTGTTGTGCAATTGTTACGAGAGCCTTATATGTCTTGCCCTGCTTATCTATGATCTTCTTTATTTGTGCCTCATTTGGTTATCTATAATTTATAGAGATATAGAGATATCAAGGTTTACAGCTTTACCCCATGATTTGTCTTCTGAAAAATGAACATGGCCATTTGATTTCTGATGCCACGTAATAATGATATAATAATTGGTGGGACCAGTAAGATTTCCAGAGCTTGCGTAAGACTCCCTGGCTGTGCTTCTCCCCTCTCCCCCTGTTGCTAGGCAACATTGAAGCCTAGACCAGCACTTCTAGACACACTCCCAAAGTGCATGCCCGCACTCTCAACATACATGTGGACACTCCCAAAATGCATGCTTGCACTTTCAACATGCATGTGCGCTCCTCCAAAGTGAATGCGCACACTCCCATGTGCACACACCCAAAGTGCATGCGTGCACTCCCAAAGCACATGCGTACACTCCCAAAGCACACGTGTGCGCTCACAAACAAGCATGCATGCACTCCCAAACATGGATGCTGTCGTTGGAATGGAGGAGAGCCTCTGCATGCACTGTGGGATCACTAGAGATGTACGAATGCTTGGCTTTCCATGCATGTGTGGGCTGCTGGGGGTACATGAAGCAGAGCATCCCAAATTGGGACCCCCCTGTTAAATGGACCAAAACCCAGATAACTGAAAAACTTGGGCTTTGGTCCACTTTAGCACTGATAGGGTGGGCTGCCTCTCCCTGCTCCCTTTCTGAAAGGGTTAACCTGTCTGCTGGCTCTCCCTTCCACCTTAAAGTGGACCAAAACCCAGGATTTTGACTATCCTGGGTTTTGGTCCTTGCACCCGAGGTACACCAATTGGGGATGCCCCACTGTGTGAAACCCCGCAGATTGCCCAAAGAAACGCACCTCTTCCAGGTCCAACAGCGCATGAGTTGCTGTTCGACCAATCAGTGCGCTCGGAGCCTTAAACGTCAAGGTGTCTAAGGCCAGTGGCTCCGAGTGCACTGGCGGCCGCATCCCCCGCTTCACAGTGAGAGTGCCCGTGACAGCCATTCACAAATGGCTGGTGCGGACACACGCCCTGCTAGAGAGATAGCGGGGATGTGGCCACGGCCTTCACATGCGCCGTGTAGCAAGGTAAGCAAGGTAAGTAAATGGGGAAACCTGGGGGGGTTTCGCACAGTGGGGCATCCCAATTTTGGATGCCCCGGGGGAGGGAATCGATCAAGCAGGGTTTTGGTCTATTTTAACACGGAAGGGATTAATTTGAAAGTTCACTCAATGTTTGCACAAACTTTGCTCAGCTAGGAGCAGGCAGAGCTGACGCAGGCTCTGTGCTGTCGGTATAAAATGGCCAAAACAGATAGTGAGTATCATGTTGGCCCTGCATAGTCTGACCTGCAGCTCAGATCCTCCATTATCTATGAGGAAAGAGGAGAGGGAGCAAAGTGAAAGTAGACTTACTGTGCAGCTTCTCAGCTTTCTTCACTCTCTGCTCAGTCTGGAATGAAGGGTCCACAGTGAGGGGGTCACTGCTGAAAACAGGAAGAAGCCCACACTAAGTTCCATGCCCCTCCTCTCTGCTGTGTATTACCTGACAGGAGCTTGCTGCGTACCATCACCTGGGATCCCTAATGTAGCTACCAGCAGCGTTCTTGTGCAGCCCTGGCCGTGTCAATGCGCCCCATGTTTGTGAATAAATATATAGAGATAGTTAGTTGATTTGGCACAATTTAGCAGTGGTATTTAGGTATATTGTAATTTAAGGGGCTTTAGTATTTATTATATTGTTGGCTGCCCTGTTGAATTGTTTAAACGGACAGCGCAGTCTTTGATGGCACATTTTAGGGTATTACTTATTTTCCTTTTCATCTGTATTCTTCGCCTGTACTTTTATAATAATTAGAACCGTTCTTGTGATATTTTCATTGATATTTAAATTATATTGCAACATTTAATGATGTAAATTCCAAGGTTACTTAGTATTTTAATTGTCTTGTGTATCTATGTGTATTTGTGTGTGTTTTTAGGGTTGATGGTGGCTTAGAAAATAAAATTGATTGATATAATTTTAAAACCCGGCTGAGGGCCCATTTATCATTGAACTCCATGTGGTGTTTTTTTGCTAGTGATTAGTTGAGTTTTGGAGTTCAGGGTATACTTTCCGGAAGGATAGTTAATCTACATGTAATAATTTTTTTAGTGGTGCGCAGAAGCGGAGCTTCAGGGGTGGGGGTGCAGCAAAGCCAACAAGTCCAAAAGAGCAAATCAGAAGTCAGGGCTGGCGGCAGACAGGAAAAGTCCAATGAATGAATCCGAGCTTAGGGGCTGGCAGCAAACAGGCAAAGTCCAAAGAATAAGTCCTAGTTCAAGGGCTTGCAGCAAACAGGCAAAGTCCAATGAGTCAATCCGAGTCAAAACCAAGTAATCCGTCCGAGGGTTAATCCAGCAAATCAGTCAGGAAACTCAGGAATCAGGAAAACAGAATCCAGGAAGTCAGCTGATAACACAGCAATGGATGCAGACCAGCTGTCCTTTTAAATAGGGGTGTCAATTAAAACGGGTAGGTACGTGTCAGAGTATGAGCTCCACTCAAAAGGTGGACAACAGGTATTGATATATAACCGCTATAGAGTTAGTGAAGCCCTAGACAGGGAAAAGGGGCACAAGGGGAACTGATTTTAATAACGGACATGTTCTTTTTATTTTAAAGTGGATGAACTACCCATTTTTTCTATTATGGGGGAGTAAGCTGTTGATTTTTACAAATATCTATGTTTCTAAATCTTGGAGTAGAGAACACTGCTGTGGAATGGCTAAAAGCAACCAGCAGCATTGAAAGGCAGAGACAGGATTTAACGCAGGGAGTCCACTTCATTAGTGACAGGTGCATGACTTTTATCAAAGTCAGACTGAGAAACGCAGTGCCACTTAGCAAGAAAAGCTAACCGGCAATAGCGCCATCAGCACCTCTCCTTAGCGGCCAAAGTGGCATCCAGTGGTGCTAGCAAAAAAATTACCTTAGATTATCTAAGATTCATTTAAAATACGAGAAGATCCTATTTTATTTTACGCAGCAAACCTAAAAAGAACATACTGCAAAAGTTAATTGACTAATTTCCGCTATCATCAACATCAGGGGTCCTTCATATTGACAACTGCATGCAATGATCATTATGTTCGATATCTTGATTATTTTTTTTTACTTCATTCCATTATGCTCTTTAGAAACCTCACATACTTTTTATAATGCTGTTAATCAAAGCCACCCACAATGTTCCTTACTGTGTTCAATATATAGATTGAAATGATAAAGAATGCTTCACAAATGGTGTTTAAATTAGGGACTATGTGAATGCCATTCCCATTTCTTAGAATGTGTCAGTGCATTTCCTATCCAGAGCCTAGTGGTTAGTCTGATAAAGAACAGAGAAAAACCAGGAAAATAATTTTTCATTTCTCTGGCCGAAATTAAATATAAGCATTAGACAAGCATTTATGTCAGACTATGTGGCCTTGATTCACAAAGGTAGAAAAAAATTAACACTTGTAAAATTAGATTGCACGCGAGAATTTTCTACCACTTAGGAGCAATTCAGAAAGGCAGATGAACTAAATACATGTGCTCGGATGTGCTTAAATTTGCTGGCAATTTTTTTTTGGGCACAGTAGAAAATCACTTTACAACTGGTAAACTCAGTAAAGTACTCAATTTTTCCATAACAAAATGCTGTGTGTGTGATTTTTTTTCCACTGTTGACTATTTTGTAGCGGAGCTCTATGACACGTTGTTACCCTTTATTCTCTGCTTTTTTTTTAGTTTGTTTTTTTCTGACTTTATAATTAATGTGGAAAAGTACATGCCACTGTTCACCTTTAATTATCTTTATTTCTGCACTTTTAATTTTATATGTGTGTTATTTTTGGGAGATATTGTTTTTTGCAGTGTTGCTTTATATCGCTTTACTGTACGTCTATTGTTTTTTTGGACCCACTAATTTGGGTGGTTTGTCGATTAACAGTTCGTAGTTTTGAATTTACTGTGAATACATTTATATGTGAATGTGAGTGTTGGTGTGAGTGTTATTTACAGCCAGCCTTGTTATGTGGCTGGGATTGTTAGCATTTAATGCAGATCTATTTGAACGTGTGAGTTTATATGGGGCATCAAGATAAAAAGGGTAGGCAGCACAGCCAAAGTTATTAAAATTTCCAAAATGTATTCCAGCTATTTAACATCAGCATAAGGCCCCAATGGCCAAAATTGCATAAAATCAGAAAACTGAGCAGATAAAGCAAAATGAAAATCTTGCGTGTTTCGGACCCGCCTTGGTCCTTAGTCATAGATGCAGTTTTGAGCAGGTCCTTTGATGTTCGCCTTGTTTGGCCAAAATTGTCGGCAAGCGCTAGAGGGCTAAGAATTCAGGGCCATTGTCCTGCACAGAATGGGCCAGGGAAAGTACTCAAAATAATAACAGAAACCAAAAAACTGAAAGAAATACACAAATAAAGAAAAAATAAATAAATCAATGTCTGCCTCCTGGAACTACAGGTCAGAGTATCTGATGGTGGTGCATGTGGCAGACAATGAAGTGAGTTGTTCCACATTGTGGCCATGATCACCCTCCCCTGTGAGGTGCTGCCGGTACCCTTGCTGTATTGTCGACTTGCTCCTCCTCGTGCCACCACTGAACCTTATTTGTACTCTCTCATTTTTCAATCCCACTACAGTGCTAGAATTAAGGAGATGATGTTTGTGATCCCCTTGTAGCGGGGATCAAAAAGGGTGGGAACCCAGTAATCAGCATTGGTGGCTGGAGCATGTAGTTGCTCATGTAAGCCAGGCTGCCCTGAGTCAAGGAAAAGCTGTCCTCAGTGTCAGGTGTCTCCTCCTGCTCCTCCCTCCAGCCATGCTCCAGTGACACCCATGACCTGTGCTGGGTGCCATCCTGCTGTGCGAGCAAGTAGTCCTCCCCCTCTCTTGATTCCTCCAAAACTGTTCTCTGGATGGACATTGGCGTACCTGGCAGCTGTCGGCCCAGCAACCTACCCTGCGAGCCCCATTTGCACTGCCCTGACTCGGGAAAGATGGGCCTTCCTCCTCCTCCTCTGCTTTCTCCTCCTCTGTCATGGCCTGAAGCATTTTTTCCAGCAGACAGAAGATGGGGATGGTAAAGCTGGAGATGGAGTCATCAGCGCTCACCATATTGGTGATGTACTGGAAGCACTGCAGCACCACACAGATGTCCCTCATGAAGGCCCACTCACTGGTGGTGACTGGTGGCACTGCAACTCACCCAGATATTTTGGAGCTGGATCTCCAGTATCACCTGCTGCTGCTCACACACCCTTTCCAGCATGTTCCACCTGGTGGGCAAGTCACATGAGGTGGTCGGTGAAAAGGCCTAAATTCATCTGCAATGCAGACAGGCGAGAGGCAGCAGGGGGATCGTCGAAGGTGCAAAGCACATGCAACACTTTATGGAGCAGTTTCAGCATTTCTGGATAATGGGCCATGAAGCTATGCACCACCAAGTTGAGCACATGCGCCAAGCAAGGGATGAGAGTCAATCCGCCTCAGCCCAAGGCTGCTACAAGGTTCAGTCAATTGTCACACACCACCTTGCTAGGCTTCAGGTGCAACAGCAGCAGCCACTCATCTGTCTGGTCCTGGATGCTGGTCCACAGCTCCAAACAGATTTATTTTAGCACTACAAGTTTCCGTTTCCCCATGGCAGTGCTTAAACTGGTGGTGCAGGGGCTGCACTGACTGCCTGAAGAGGAAGCAGAATAGAAGGAGAAGGCTCCAGGAGGTACCAACTGATATCCCGCTATGCTGGGTGGTGGAAGGATCTGCGCCACAGTGCTTCTCGTCTCAGTCCCAGCTGCCACAACATTGCGCCAGTGGGTAGTTAGAGAGATGCCCATGCTTACTTGTCCCCATGTGCGTGTTGAGATGGACACTGGAACTAATGTAATTGCCCGGTGCACATTTCATTTTTTTCACAACCTGTTGGTGCAGGGATAGCCTGGCGGGAAAAGTAGTGGCAGCCATCAGCTCTTTAAAATTGTCCATCTCCACCAGGCGGAATGGGAGCATTTCAAAGACCAGAAGTTTTGAAATGCTCAGATTCAGTGAAAGGGCTCATGGGTTAAATGGGCCCAACTTCCGCTTTCTCTCTCCAATGTTTGAGTGATGGAAGCCTGGGCGCTTCCCTGGGATGATGTGGACCGACATTCTCTCTTCGGAAGGAGACAGGTGACCTTGTTGTTGGAGAGGTGGAGCCAGATGCTGAGACAGAGGGAGACTCAGGTGTTTTACTGGTAGTTCTGCAACTTCATCTCATGTTTTGTTTGCAGATGCCTGGTCATGCACAAAGTGCATAGATGATTAGCAGTTTTTCCTCACTTTAGTAACTGTTGGCCACACAACTCTGCCAGCAGTATTGGGGCCTACAAAAATGTACTTCAAACGCTGGCACCTGCTTGCACCAAAGGAAGGTTTAGCAGGCAAGAATGAAAGACGTCTTCTCCCTGCAGCACCAGTGACCAGATGAGCACCAGCTCCTTTACCAGCAGCAGCAGGAGCAGAAGCACCATGACCACATCTCTGTCCTTAATATGCTGCTTTCTGCATTTTTAGACACCTGCAGTTACAGCTGCCCGAAATGAACAAATAAAAAAAGAATTTGCAGGAAAATGCCCTGAACCAAAAAGAGCACTAACCCATAGGTGCCTTTAACTATAGGTATTGCAGAGCAGTAACAGGTGCCTTGAACTATAGTTATTGCTGAGCACTAGCAGGTTCATTGAACTATATGTATTGCAGATGACTAATAGGTGTCTTGAACTATATGTATTGATGAACACTAAAAAATGTCTTGAGCTATTAGTAACCACCTTTTTTTTCGCAAGACGGTCTTAAGTGTCTTGAACCAATGTATACTCCACTAACAAAGAATATGAAGAGCACTAGCACACAAGTGCCCTGAACAATTGGTATTAAAGTGCAGTTCACCCCAGTGCTAAGAGGATGTTGTGGGATAGCAGTACACACAAACCCTGGTGCGATAGCTTTTTGTAGGATAAGGGGATACACCCCAGTGCTTAAAGGAAAATGTGGGTTTAGGGGGAACACAATGCCCAGTGCTTATAGCTTCTTGTAGTATAAGGGGATACACCACAGTTCTTAAAGGAAGATGTGGGTTAAGGGGACACACAAAACCCCAAACTTAAATGAAAAGGTGGGTTAAGGGGGCACCCATACCCCAGTGCTGAAATGAAAAGGTGGGTTAAGGGGGCAAGCAAGCAAACCCAGTGCTTTTTGTAGGATAAGGGGGTACACCCAGTGCTTAAAGGAATGTGTGGGTTAAGGGGGTACACAAAAGTGTTTATAGCTTCTTTTAGGATAATGGGGATACACTCCAGTGCTTAAAATGTGAGTTAAAGGGGTACCAAAACCCCCGTGCCTTAATGAAAAGGTGGGTTTAGGTCACACACAAAACCCGGTGCTTAAATGAAAAGTGCTTTAAGGGGGCACCAACACCCCCAGTGCGTAAATGAAAAGGTGGCTTAAGGGCACACACAAAACCCGGTGCTTAAATAAAAAGTGTTTTAAGGGGCCACCCAAATACCAGTGCTTTAATGAAAAGGTGTAACTTCAGTGAAAACGACCCCCCCCCCCTCCACCCTGCCATCCTACCCTGGCACTCAGGCAGGATGGAGGGGGGACACAAATAAAAAAAAACACATACCTAGCCAGACACCTGCACCGCTTCTCCTGGTCTCCCATGGCCGCTGCAGGTAAAGAAGCAAAGTTGCATTCCCCGCCTCAGCGCGTGCTCCCGCCACCCATTCGCTATGTCATTTTAATAACATTGGTTGTGCCGGCTACCCCTGTATGCATTTACATATACATATATATACAAACAAATATAACAGGATAAGCAATATGTGCTATTAAACAACTTAGCATCATGCATACTTTCCCACATCCTGGCCTTTACTGAAAAATATGTTTGTTGTAGTCTTTTTATAGTGGTTAGCTTTGTAAAACCCCATCATTGGAAGTATGTTTCCTCTAGCTAGAAATAGACGGGCAAGGTGGAGTCCCTCAGGCATATGGAGGAACTAATTTTGAATGATGGTAATCAGAAGACCACAATCTTTGGGCCTAATTTATGATGTGCATCTGTTAGCATAATTTTTGCGGCTATAGCACCAGCTTCGGAGTGTCGGCATTCCCGTCTTTTCTGTTGCTCGCAGGCATTGAGCCGTATGCACTTAGGTATTGTCCAGCCAATGTCAGCGCCTGTTCGACCTGCCAGCTGATTGACTAAGTTCCAGTGAGGACCACTTTGTACTGCCGTTTGTCCTGTGCTCCCCAGCATTGTTTCTCTTTGAAGTCTTTGGCGCTGTATTTTTAAGCTGCTGGTTAGTGTTTCGTCACATTTACAAGAAATCACTGCTGGGGACAAAGGGGAAAAACAGTGCGTTTTGGCTGTATTTTAGTTGTTCTTTAAATTAAACATTGTTAAGCGAAGGAAGCTATTAAATTCAATTTTAATAACCCCCCCAAAAAACATTTTGGCCCATCCTGGTCCTGCATTTTAATTATTGACAAGCCACAATGCAGGTTCTGTACAAATAAATGTGTTTAATATTAATTATAAGCATTAAACACTTCAATCCGGTTCTGCCCAATGTGCTTTATGGGATCTTAAGCTACTGCACCAGGTTTCATCTGGTGCTGCTTCAATCAGAGTGCCAGGTGCTGCATCATTTTCAGCACTACTGTTAAATCAGACACTAGCCGGTGGCTGCATCAGAGTTAGTGCTTTTTTAATTGTTCAGATCAGATCAAATCAGATGCTGAGTGCCTCTGAGGCCAAAAAAGTGGTTCTGTGTGGCGCTGACGCTTCTTAAGTAAGGCTCCTTGTGGATTCTTTATAGGGACCCTCACCAACTGCTTAACCATTTTTGAGCACCTTAAAGTGGACCAATCAACAGGATTTTGACCATCCTGGTCATTGGTCCTTGCAAATTGGGATGCACAACTGTGTAAACCCCCAGATTGCCCACTGCTCTCTCCCTTCCACTGTTTCCACAGCAAATGCATGGATGCTCATACAATTAGTGCTTTATGCCATGCTTACTAATGCCAGTGTGTCAGCATATGGAATGCCGATGGCCGTCCTATCTGAATTGACTAGGTGCAGGCACTCGCAAAGCTGCAGGGATTGCGGGAATGCGGTGGCGGCCCATGTTCGCAGTGCAAGAACGATAGAACAATAGGAGGCTTGCAGGCAATCTGGGGGGGGGGGGGGGGGGGGGTTCATGAATCAGCATACCACAGGGGAATCTAGTTAGATGGCCCCAGAGTCTTTTAGACTCCAGGACCGCATCGGTAGTGATTGGTCCACTTTAAGCTCCGAGCTCCTAACCTTCATATGGGGTATTTATATAACTTTATAAAATGTATTTTATCTAAATCCATTTAATCATTTTCTAGCACACTTGGAATAGATAAACCACGCATTTGCTATATATACTGATATAATCCTGCACATTTTTTGGGGGGGTTGTTGCTCCAATAGTGGTTGCCCACCCATCTAGTTATTTGTTCTATGTTATGCTATATAAGTGATATGTCTCCTACTTATAGCCAAATGTGTTTTGTATCAGAATGAAAAATCATGTCATATACAGGAATTATTGAAATAATAGTCTTTTCTGCCTTAATTTATTTCCTGTGAATTTAGACAGAATAATATAATGCAAGGGGAGATATCAACCTGACTGGCGGGCTAGACTGGTGGGCTAATAAAAAAGAAAGCTTTAGCTCAGTTAGGGTATGTGGGTACAGTGCAGTGGTGCAGCTTCATAGCAGCTTGGGAGCCGATCTTGTAGATCAGTTATTAAATAGGAAAGGGTAGCTTCCAATAAACACTAAATGTCGCTGCTACCAATCATATATGGGTCATGTTAGTTATTTGTCGAAGCAAGTTTATTTTGTGAGAATTACAACCTGCATCTCAACAAGCTTTTTTAACTTAAGACATAATAATTACATTTTTGTTTTAAAGTCACCTCTACCTGCAATTGGGGTAATTGGTAATGTTTTAAATTATGTAAGTGTACATTTAAAAAAAAAATTGGAAACAACAGAGATTTAAGTAGAACTGCAGGTATGGGTGATGAAAAGCTTACTGAGATGCAAATTCAGATGCTTCAATTCACAGTTAAAATGACCCCCAATGTCAAACGTAACCAAATTATTAGCATGAACTCCATCATATAGAAAACAATACGCCAGAGAGTGACAATATCAATCTGTTATCTATTATCCTGTTGCATTATTTTTTTTAATTAGGTGGTATTATATTTGAAGTCATTGTCCAGATATTCTAAAGTTAGCACATTCTTTAGGGGTACAAACACTGTAACCATCAGGCCCAGGCGAATAACTTTGCTGGGTGGTTACACCCACCTGCGTCACCAAAGAGGCAAGCTGCCGACCACCCATGATGTGGGTTGTCAGATACTCGGGGAGCCTGTAATCCACCCAGTTCTTTAGCAGTGTCCCTGAAGGGGGAGATGTGCAGGCCCTGGGTAGATGTTGTGCAGACTATGGCAAAGCTGGCCCCCAGTGCAGGCTGTAACGGAGCTGATCCCCAGTGCAGGCTGTAAAGGGGGTGGGTCCTAATGCAGACTGCAGTGAAGCTGGGCCCCAGTGCAGGCTTATAGCGGAAATGGGCCCCAGTGCAGGCTATAACACCGATAATGAAGGGCCATAGGCCCAAGACACACATGGCTGAGACACTGGAAGGGCAGTAGGCCCAATACAGACAAACTGTGGTGAACCACAAGGCCTAGCGCAATAAGAAGGAGATAAGCTCAAAATCATGAAACAGGAAGGACTAGGAGGTATCAGGGGCATTGGAAAGCATGGCTAGGCTTCGAGAAGACAATGATTCAACACAAGGGCGGGGCAAAGCACATGCATTTATAGGAAACCCAACAGCATGTTTAATGCCAGGTGTGGTTAAAAACTGCGGCTCTACAACCCAGAGTTTTTTGTCTCACTTTGCTGACACTCATGTTTCATGTTAGGCATCATTTTTTGTTACTTCTGGAAACTTTTAATGATCATTCGATAACTTGCATTTTAAACCTTGCAACTCGTGGCTCCAGACATTTGTGTGCCACTAATGTCATCCTGTTTTCACAGGCGCTGTTGTTTTACATGTTTAATACGGCATGGAGCATCACTGCTCAATCACTCAGGAATGGCGCAGCATAACGTTGGCTTGGGTGCTTTGTCTGTCTTAAATGTGGCGCAGTGGTTATATAGTATAGTATATGTCATTTTTCTGCGCTGCTAGTTTTTCCATTTTTATTTTGGACAGATGAAACTGGGCACATGCTAAATGTATCCTAACAAGTGTTTTTGTAACTGTGTTTTGCCAATGTTTTATGGTTTGTTGTGCACGCTGTTTTTTGTGAGCGTGTTGCGCACTTCCGTGTATTTATGGTAATTTTCACTAGTTGTGCATTTTTGTTGCATTGTTCACTGCTTGCGTATCGTTCCAGCTGTGTTTTTCTGTATAGAACCAATCTTCATACAGAACAAGCAAAGTGTGGTGTATGTGTTTAGCAAATAACCTGGTGTTGTTTCTTTGCCACTGTTGCTGAATGCATTCTGGAGCACCACAGGCCTATGGGCCTGATGCAGAGCCTCCTCTGAACTGCCCTTAAAACCTTCCGATTGTCCGGGGCTCCCGTTTGAATCGTGGCTCAAATGTGATGCAGAGCCTCCGTCGGAATGGCTCCCTAACTGATCCGTCAATTTTACTTTACTCGGAAAGCTTTTTTTGCTCTCTCGGGTGCCTTCAATTTGATCGGGGCTCCCGTTCACGTTCACACGGGCGGCCCGTTTTTCCCTGATTTTTCCTGCCTTTTTGAACGTACCTGCTTTGTTTCCGTCGTATTTGACCTTCCATTTTGGTGGTTTTAGCAAGTATACTTACATCTCCATGGCTCTTCAGTTGCCAATCTGGCTACACGCAAGCGCACATCCCTCAAACTCCATTGGAATATGCATATGGCCACAAATGCAAATTTGACACACATCTTTTTATTTTTTTTGTTTTTTTCTGGGTGTTTCCTTGTCCTTAATGCATACCTTAATCATCTAGTAGTTCCTTCTTCCTTGTCCTTAATGCATACCTTAATCATCTAGTAGTTCCTTCGTCCTTGTCCTTAATGCATACCTTAATCATCTAGTAGTTCCTTCGTCCTTGTCCTTAATGCATACCTTTATTGTTTGTGTATTTTTATGTTTTATTGTCCCATATCTAAACCTTTTGTGTGTCATGCAAATGTGTGCTGATGTTGTGTGATGGTACTTTTGCAGGAAACACAACTCTCGAAATTTTATGATTTTTTTATTAGTTAAATGTGTTTTTTGTTTTTTTTTATACATAAAAACATTTTAGATTTTAAAACGAAAAAAAAAAATATTTACATGTAACCAAACAATTTAAATTAGGCCTCGGGGTCTGGAGCCTGTTTTCTTTGATCTGTGAATGAAAAACAACATTACTTTAGCATTGTTTTTTGTTTTTTTTTTTTGGTTTTTGGTTTGTGCACTTTTTAAATCGGACCTTCTGCGTGATTTAATGAAAAGGCCAAACTCTTCAGAAACGTTTCCACAGCATCTTAAACTAAGATATATTACTTTTTTAGTCAATCAATTATTATTCTTTCCCCCACTGGGCTGCAACTCAGTCCCAGAATTTAGGATACGTGCAACGCCATGTTGACTCTGAAGCATCACACTTACTGAGCAGAGGAGAGTGGGATAAGGTACAGGGGGTGGGTTATAGCTGTGCTTTGCTCACACAGAGCCGAGCTGTGCTCTGGAAAAGGTTGGTAAGATGATTTGTAAGGTGGTCAATCTGTATGTACAGGGTGTGGGAACTATCTAAGATAGCCTCTTATTCATAGTTAAGGTCCGCTTTAAGGGCTTTTTTGAATTCATTTTGATGGAAAGGTTAAAGTTTTTTTGTTTAAAAATGGTATTGTTTGCTCATTTACTTTAGTTTAAATAAACACCACTTACAAGGTTTAGGCCGCACATTGCGTCAGGGGCGGAGTCTCCCTTCATCCTCCCTCTGTGGCAGTTGGGAATCTGGATGAATGACAAACACACTGATATTAGAGACTGTTGTTCTTTCATTAATATAATATTATGTTAGGCTTCTAGGTATCAATCTACTCACCTTCCCCAGCAACCTCTTCCTCGCCCCTTTCCTCACTCATCCCTTGGGATGTTCCAGCGACGTCTGAATCTAAAACAATAGTGCACATGAGTATCTGTATTTAATGCATGTCTTACCACATATCTAACTTTATTTCCCTTACCGGAGTCCGGTTGAGGCTCTGTTCTGCTCGACTCCCTGCCGTCAGATTGCCCCCTCCCCTGCATGCTGAGGTCCAGCGGCTCCTCATACTCACTGGTGGCCGTTGACCCTGGCGGTGGGCCACCTACACCTTCACCTGTTTCGCCCAACACTGGGCGGCGTTTCCTGGTCCGGGTGGGGCGGAACCGCAAATTCCATTCATGGGCTGAAATACAAACACAATCATTAAACCACGCCCAGGCGAGGCCAGGGTTATAGGTGCATTTACATTTTCTACACTTACATGGGAAATGTTTTGCGAAGTACCGCCTCACCCGGGGCTTATGCCTTCTTTTTAAATCAGACCAGTGTTGGGCGATCTGGGTGAAGGTATAGTTGGTTTGGGATCTTCGTTCAATCGCGTCCACCACCGCCAGGGCCAACGTCCGCTTGTCATAATCTGACGGGCAGGAAGTCGTAGCGATTCCTCAGCATCATCTGTCCAAAATAGATACAAGGACCCACCATTAATATACAAAATACATTAACAAGTTTCTTGGCCTAACTAAAGTCACTTTATTAACCTCTTGGTGCCTCACATTGCCCTAGTTCTGCTATCTGCATGTAGGCTAGTTTGTAGCTGCAGACATGTGTTAAACTAAGGTGGGCTTGTATTTAACGTCACAAACTAAGTTGTTTCAGACTATTCTTGCGTTTTTTTTTTTTTTATTAGAAGGAATGTGTGCGCGCACATAAACGTACGCTCGCACGCTTGCATACTCACATCCATGATGATGTCGTCCTGCTCCCGGGTAAAGATGGCGGCCGACATCTTTTCTTGTTTTGCAAGGCATAGCTCTGACGTTCCCCCGTGGTGACGTGCGTGCGCGCAAGCGCGCACCCGCTGTTGACCACGCCCACACGGGAAACATATTTAAAGCACAAGGCACTCAGCTCTGTGTTGGATACCATATCATTATGGGCAGAACTAAAGGGAGCAAAAAGAGCCAACCAAGGGCCGAGGCACATAGCAGCCGCACACATGCCTCATCCTCCCAAAGACAGAAGAGCAGGCACCAGACACAGGCAGAACATGCCCCAACTAAAACGCAGGATACTCCACACACACAGGCACATTCAAAAAAACGCAGGACCAAGGGTACATTAACCCATTCACCACCACCTGCCAAAAAAGCACGAACACACAAGGGTGCAAAGTCGAGTAAGACCCTGCAGCATCATCAGCCTCAACACACAAAACATACCCACAAAACAAAACACATCAGCAAGGGAAAGCGTATTGCCAAACCCACCACCCCACCAAGGTCACCCACCCCTCCACCTCAACCCTCTGGTTCTCCCAATTCCAGTACCTCACATTCCACATGCAGCTCCACATCTGATAGCTCAACAGGAACCCAGACATTAAGCCATAGCAGCACACACACCACATCACACCCCCCCATAAGCCCCAGAACCACACACGACTCACCAGATAGCCAACCATCAATTTCCACAGATGCAGGGGACACCACACACCCATGTGGCCGACAACTACGCCGTGGCTCCCTAACTGCACGTTTTTGCGATGCTCAAAGCATGGCTGTGGCACATGCAGTTTGTGAGCATTATGATGCCCTATTTGGCAGGACCTCCAAATCCACCACTAAGCAGGCTAAGCTGGAGATCTGGACAAATATTTGCCGCCAAGTAAATAGTGTGGGATCTGTCAGGCGAGATATTCAACAAATCAAAAGGAAATTTGGGGACCTGAAATACTACAGTAAAAAAAAATGGACATGCGCCGTCAGCAGAGGTAAAGGGCAAATTAAATGCATTTGTAGTTGCATGGTTAAAAGGATGTAACACTTATTAGGTGTGATTTAATCTTCCCCAGCCAACAGACAGGGGGTGTAGCAGAGGTAAAGGGCAAATTAAATGCATTTGTAGTCGCATGGTTAAAAGGATGTAACACTTATTAGGTGTGATTTAATCTTCCCCAGCCAACAGACAGGGGGTGGCTTACCCACTAAAATAATCCTTACTCCCGCCGAGGAACATGTATATACATACATACACCCGGCCAGCATCCAGGGCCTGGCAGAGGCACAAGACACAGACCGGAATGTAAGGTCCCAAGGTGAGTCTGATTTTGCCATGACCTATTACAAAAAGTTCAAGAAGGCAGTGTTATGCTACACAACACACTGTACTTGGCCATTTAGCTAATCTTCCTATCTACATTCTAAGGACCAAGTCAACAGGACACACCAGGCCCACAAACCCCTACGTTAGCACCGAGGCCAAGGGCACACCAGGCTTCTACACCACAAACCCAAATTGTGGATTGCGATGAGGTAAGTCAATGGGCCTTGGTGTGTACTTTTAACATTGATATTTGAGAGCTTTTGTGGCCAGAAATAAACTAAAAGGATGCTATATTTCTTTACAGACCACAGGAAGCCCACCCATCATCGACCATATACGAGATTTGGAGGAGGACACCCCACATATGTCACTAACCACTACTGCACCAGTGGCAGCAACGCAGTCAACCCCGGCACAGCCACCAGATCCACAACCACCTTCGGAACCAGAACCAACCACCCGTCCCACTGCTCCTACCCAGTCTAGACGCCATATTTCCCAAAGAAGGCAACTTCAAATTTTGGAGGAAACATGGAGGCAGGAAAATATTGCCTTTGCTGCGACAACACAGCAATTCAATGAGACTGTGTGCACCCAACTCACAAACCTCAACGCCCAAGTAGAGGTATTAAACAGAAATATATCTGCCCTAACCAGCCATATGGGTGAGATTAATCAAAGCCTGGCCCACATTGCAGCCAATTTGCAGGCACAACATCATTCCTCGTCACCATGCAACCCAACATACCACTAATTTGTGGGGAATACATTTTCTGTGCCCACGTGTAATTTTTCTTTTGGGCCTAAAAAAACAAATGACAAAACAAAATTTGTTTGAAAAAAAAAACAAAAAAAAATGTGGTCTCTGAAAAAACACTAAACACTAGTTGTGCACGTATGGCTTGCGCGGTGCCACTTTGGGTGCAAGAAAAAGGAGGGGTGGGGAGGGCTGAAACTAAAGGTGGTGGAGTAGCCCACAAGCCATGATTAGGTTTAGGACCGTTGCAGGCGTCTATTGTAGTGCCCCCCCCCCAGTCTCATCAAGACAACGGAACCTCATCTTCAAGAGAACAAAGCCTCGCTCCAACACAGAGCGAGTCCTCCTGGGGGCAGTATTGTAGCGCTCCTCTGCCTGTGAAGATCGGTGCAGGATGGGGGTCTTCATCCAGGGGACCAAAGGATAGGCAGAGTCTCCTGCCCTAAAACCAAAAAAAAAAAAATATTAAAAAAAGGTGTGCATTGCAACAATAGAAAAGAGGGACAAATAGGTGAGCGGGGTAGGGTGGGAGGAAAGGACATTTGTAATGAGACTACATGCACATCCAACCTGTACTCTCACTAAAAAAGTCTGTGGAATACTACTTACATAAGAGGGCAAGAACATGACGCAATAGGGTACAATCACTTAATCCATTTAATTTGTAGATCAATAATTGGGCTCCAAATATACTAAGAAAAAAGTTACCAAATAGTGTGTTAAGGGAAAAAACACAGTCAGACAGGGTGCGTAACCAATACAAGTTTCATACACATACCCAGTAGCCAGCCACCAAATAGATCGGCTGATTTGAATCGCTCATGTAGGCAGGAATTCCTAGGCAGGGAAAGCCAGAAAAACGACTCCCAAAAACCAAATCAGGTCCAGCCAGTGGCTGCAAATTTATGCTATGTCCAAATCTATCTTCAAATGCCTGCACACAGACAATAAAATAAAAATTATGGAGACCCTGTAAAAAGGACCCCCAAAAAACACCCATAAAAAATATCAAATACTCATGCCATCGATGTCCAAAGGCGTGCGGTGCAGCCTGGTTTCTGCCATGCTCAGCAGGACAAGACCGCGGAGCTGCTGCCGCTGATGTGCTCCAACAGAGGACTGCATATTATTGCCCGAGTGCAAATACGGCTGCTCTGACTTGCCGTAAGTGAAGGCTCGGCGGCCCCGTTTTATTAGGGTGTTTTCAATCAGAAATCAAGGCTCTGCATCACTGAAAAAAACGGACCAATGAACGAGGCGTCCGTTTTCCCGGGAAACAGCCTCGTGCGAGCCTACAATCGGAAAGGCGGCTGAGCGCACACCTGAGCGCATAAGCACACACTAAAATCAACGTAGCACCCTTTCCTGACCCGATCAAAGGCCAAAACCAATGGGAAAACGCACGGGAGAACTGAACGGGGAGGCTCTGCATCAAGCCATATGTCTTGGAGTCCCGTGCAATACAGCTGGAGATGCTGGCTAGGGGTAAAAAGTAGCGGTGAGATGGCCCACCAAGTGTTTGTTTTGAAGCATGTATTTCATAAAACGTTTCTATTTTTGTACAAATGTGTGTGTGTCTGCTTTCATAGGCCCATTTGTTTTTGCATTAAGACCCAAGCAAACCTTTAGAATTCCATTAGCAAGCAACCCAATATTAGGTCTGTACTTGGTCACAAACACATTTATTGGGGTGATTCAAACAAATCAAACAACAAAGACCCACAAACAAACTTAGGGCCTGGTATCAGAGCCAAAGGTGGTTGGCTTTGAAGGACCGTAATTTAGCCATCCATAACCCCCACTCTTTCAGACAGTTGGAAATGGGGTTGGTGCCGATTGTAGGCCACCGGCATCTGGGCACCCAGTTCGTATAGTTGGGCACTACTGGGACACCTTTCCAGTTCCTGATTACCCCAATTGTATCCTGTTGAAGAGAAGAAAGAAAAATCACTCAAATGTCTGTGGTGGCCTGTAGTTTATTGCTCCACCATGAGCTAACCCAGAAGATTGTTTAGTGTGGGTGTGGAGGAAGTTATTTGCAAGGTGCTGGGAAACCAGAATTTTATTTTTTTTTTACTATGGCCTGGGTAGGAGGGAAACCATAATCAGCTGATGGGGGCATTAGAGCTGGGCTGTTAGGAAGCTGCAACCCCAATTTCTTGGCCTGTTAAGAAACACAGTTAACCTATGTTTTTGCAAGTGAAGAACAAAGCTAGACCAACAAAAACAGAACACACGGCATTGGGGGGTTGCAGCAAACCAGGGTGGGCTGGTGACTGGGACACCTCAAGATCACACACACTGTTTCCAAATATGGGCAGGCTCACTAGGCGAAAAATATGCTCACATACTAAGAAGAATGGGGACATTGCCTAAAGATGAGGAAGCAGTGTTCAAATACCTGTGTGGAATCATCCACTAATGATTGTGTTAGCTGCGGCTGTGGCAGCTGCTGCTGTTGTGGCGGCTGCTGCTGGGGTGGCTGCTTCTGCTGGGTGGTTGCTGCTGGGCTCAAGGACGGGTGAGTCCGGAAACTCATTCAAAGCTGGAGTATGCAAAACAAACAGCGATCAAATCGAATTGTGTCAGATTTGGAAAACACAAGGCTTCAATATACGTCTCTTACATTATACACAAGCAATAGCTAACTGTTTGCAGAGTGTGTTCTGTGAGACAAAGATGCTAGGTCCTTTCAAATGTTATCAAGGCTACAAATGCATATGGGTCCTACTGGTGAGGTGCCTCAGATTCCTGCAAACTCCTTCAGACTCTGCATCATTTCTGGAATGCCGGGGCCAGACCTTTGAACACAGGGGAAAACAAGAAGAAATCTTATGAAAGAGTGTGAGAACGTTAACCAACATGCCCTAAGGCACGATCAGCGGGCACATTGGCAATATATTCATAGGTGTGCACTTACAGACAGTTTTTGGTGAAGTGGAAAAGCAGTGCTGTGGTGAAGCTGATTGTGAGTTGATGTTTGGGGCGTGGTGCTGTTGTGTTGGAGCCGCAGAGGAGGAAAAGGAGGTGGAGGAAGCCACAGCGGTGAGATTCAGGGCTGACAGAGTGTTCTCCGCCAGGCAGTCTGTGTCAGATTTAAGTGACAAGCAGATCCACAGCCGATTCCACCTCAATAGAGCTGCACTTATGTCACTGTACCAGGAAATTTGCCACAGAATTGACACTGCCACTGGGCGCAGCAAAGCTTTATCAGGCAATGTGCAACTCTGTGCCTCCTTAAAAATCCTGGCTAGGGGCACATTCCAGGCCACTGCATCTCTGGCATGACTCAGCCCACTGTCAGTAGCCACTTACCTGGGTCCCGTTCCTGCGGTGCTCCCCGTCCCGCCGCGCGGCTCTCTGTTCGGCAGCCGCAGCGGGCGGCAGCCTCCCTTCCGCCTGGCGCGCACGCGCCTTGTTCTCCTCCAGCCGGCGTCCCCGGCTCCAGTTCTCCTGCTCGCGCGTGCGCGCGAGCACGTTACAGTTATACCCTCCGGCGACGCTGCTCTCAGCACGGCCGCCGGAGGAAAGTTAATTAAACAGCAGGTGTGGATGGGGGAGTGCTCCATGTAGGTACTGGCCAATCTCCCTCTGGATTATCAGGACGCTATCCTCCTCATATGTTTCATCCAATCAGTCTTTTCAGACTCCTGGGCGGTACGCCCTGTTCTGTCCTATCAGATCTAAGATTTTAGTTGCACCAATCATCAGAATTGTTCCCCTAGCCCAATCATACCTGTTTCCTTTATAACCGCTCTTCAGCCAGTTGCTCATTGCCTGTTATAGTGCTTAGACCCTTGGTAGTTGTTTATCCTTGATATTGATCTTGATTCCTGTTGCCGACCCTTGCCTGCCTTTGACCATCCTCGATCTCCACTCCTGTTGCCGACCCTTGCCTGCCTTTGACCATCCTCGATCTCCACTCCTGTTGCCGACCCTTGCCTGCCTTTGACCATCCTCGATCTCCACTCCTGTTGCCGACCCTTGCCTGCCTTTGACCATCCTCGATCTACACTCCTGTTGCCGACCCTTGCCTTGAACCTAGACCACGATCTGTTTATTGCTATTGTTCTGTCGCCTCCTCAGATCTCCTGTTGCCAACCTCCAGCCTGTCCTTGGACTTCCGTCTTACGCTCAAATTCGGGCTACCCAATTCCACTTCCAGCCACGGGTTCTGCAGTCCTCTGTACAGTAAGGCTTCATCCTTTGAGCCATAAAGTCCTGGGGGCAACCGATCCCGAGCAGGCGTGTTCTGCGTCTCGGCAAGCGGGGGCTCCTATAGGTGAAGCTGGCTGCGAAGATTGGGGGTTGAGGTCCTTACCAAGAGAGCTGGAGTTATCCAAGTGGTTAATTGCGGTACCTGGAGCGTGACATTATAACAGGCCAGAAAGTTAATATGGAAGACCTGGTACAGCAAGTTCAGGCGATGGCCACTGCTATCAATCAACTGGCCCAGAGAGTGGCCAATCAAGAAACCCGCCAGATTACTACACCCGCTGTACCACCTCATATTCCTGAACCTAAGGTTCCTTTACCAGAAAAATTCTTTGGAGACCGGGCCGGTTTTTCGAACTTCAAGAATTCATGTGAACTCTATTTCAGGCTGCGGCCTTTATCTTCTGGCACAGAAACTCAACGGGTGGGTTTAATTATCTCTCTGTTACAAGGAGACCCTCAGTCATGGGCTTTCAGCTTGCTTCCTGAAGATCCTGCCTTACACTCCGTTACATCCTTTTTCTCAGCTATGGGAGTGCTTTATGCGGATCCAGATCGTCAGTCCACGGCAGAAAACAGGCTTCGGGCCCTGAAGCAGGGTCGGAATTCCGCCGAGGACTACAGCGCTGAGTTCCGGCGCTGGGCAGTGGAGTCTACTTGGAATGATCCAGCCCTATGTAGCCAATTCCGTATGGTGCTTTCTGAGAATATTAAAGATGCCTTGGTCATTTTTCCCACTCCAAAAGATTTGGATCAACTCATGCAGGTCTCCATCAGGATCGATAGACGTCTTAGGGAGAGAGCCAGGGAAAGGGTTAGGGTTACCACTCCCTTTAGACCTTCACAAACTCCCAACCCTTCAACTCCTGGTGGGGTAAACACCTCCTCCCCCTCTCAAGAGGAGCCAATGCAGGTTGGCAGAGCCCGTCTTTCTCAGGACGAGAAACAACGAAGACGGTCTTTGGGTCTTTGCCTCTATTGTGGGTCCCCGGGACATTTTGCCAGGTCTTGTCCAAATAAGGGGTATCCGGCGGGAAACTTTCTCGCCTAGATCAGGAAGAGGGTACTGATCTAGGTGGGTTGAAGCATTACTCTCGTCATGATAAGATGTTAATCCCTACGGAGCTTTTCTGGGGTCTTTCTAAACAGGCAGTATCTGCTTTTGTCGATAGTGGAGCTGCAGGTAACTTCCTGGATCGGAACATAATCTCCATCCTGGGAGTTCCACTGGTACCCCTTGAAAAGACTCTCCAGGTTTTGGCCATAAGTGGTTGGCTCATCTCATTCTGAACACATAGAATTCCTGGTGTTTGATTGTCCGGAAACACCAGTAGTTTTGGGATACCCATGGCTAAAGCTCCATAACCCCATATTTAACTGGCAGTCTGGTGATCTGGTTAAGTGGAGTAATTACTGCAAGTCACATTGCTTCTCCACTGTCCTTAGGAGTATTCAGATTTTGCCCCAGGAACTGCCTCTGCCTTATACTGATTGGGCAGATGTCTTTTCTGAGCAATCCGCTGATAATCTTCCCCCACACAGACCCTATGACTGTCCCATCGACTTACTTCCTGGAACTATTCCTCCTAGAGGGAAAATTTATAATTTGAATCGAGCAGAAGAGCAGGCTATGAAGGAATATATTTCGGAAAATCTGAGTAAAGGCTTTATCCGCCCATCAACATCACCGGCGGGTGCCGGCTTCTTTTTTGTTGAGAAGAAGGATGGGGATTTAAGGCCTTGCATAGATTATAGAGCCTTGAATAAGATCACCGTTAAAAATCGTTATCCTCTTCCCTTAATAGGTGATTTATTTAATCAGGTAGTGGGGGCTCGAATTTTTTCTAAACTAGATCTAAAGGGGGCCTACATCCTGATCCATATACGGCAAGGGGATGAATGGAAAACGGCTTTCAATGTTAAAGATGGTCATTACGAATATTTAGTCATGCCTTTTGGCCTTTGCAATGCTCCTGCGGTCTTTCAAGACTTTGTTAATGACGTGTTTCGTGACTATTTGGGTAACTTCGTAGTGGTTTATTTGGATGACATCCTCATTTTCTCCAAGAACCTTTCCGAACACAGGCAACATGTAAAACTGGTCCTTCAGAAATTGAGAGAAAATAATCTATACGCTAAAATCTCTAAGTGTATGTTTGAGGTCACCTCCGTTCCCTTCTTGGGGTATATTATTTCTAGTCAGGGGTTGGAGATGGATGCGGGAAAGGTTTCGGCAGTACGGGATTGGGTACAACCCAAATCCTTAAAGGAATTACAACGCTTTTTAGGATTTGCTAATTTCTATCGACGTTTTATCAAGGGTATTTCTAGTATCGTTGCTTCTCTCACCAATCTCACCCGCAAAGCCGCGATCACTGTTAACTGGTCACCATCAGCTATTGAAGCCTTTTGTGTCCTGAAACAGGCTTTTACTTCGGCGCCAGTTTTAGTGCACCCTGATGTCAACAGACCTTTTGTTATTGAAGTAGATGCGTCTGAATTAGGTGTTGGAGCTGTTTTATCGCAATTCTCTGGATCTCCTGAACGTTTGCATCCATGTGCCTATTTTTCTCGGAAGTTTAATACCGCAGAACAAAATTATGATGTCGGCAATAGGGAACTATTAGCTATTAAACTGGCATTTGATGAATGGCGTCATTGGTTGGAGGGTTCCTTACATCCTATCACTGTATATACCGATCACAAAAATCTCGAGTATATAGGCTCCGCCAAGAGGTTGAACTCTCGACAGGCCCTTTGGGCATTATTTTTTTCGCGTTTCAATTTTATTATTACCTTTAAGCCGGGCGTAAAAAATACTAAAGCCGATGCTCTGTCGTGCATGTTTGGTGAGTGTAAAGATCGGGGAGATACTGGTGAACCTATCTTACCTGCAGGTTGTGTAGTCGGGGCCTTGCTCCCTGATCTCTCTAATGTGTTGGCGCCGTTCCAAGATGAATCGTCTGTAAATGTACCAGTAGGACGTCACTTTGTACCGCCGCATTTGCGCTCTGATGTAATCTGTGAATTCCACGACGCCAAAACTGCTGGGCATCTGGGAATTCGTAAAACTTTTATTTTAGCTCGACGTCATGTATGGTGGCCTTCTATGAGACGTGATATCACTACCCTTATCGACGCATGTCCTGTTTGTGCACGAAGTAAAGGGGTACACAAGGCCCCTAGTGGGTATCTGATTCCGCTTGAGATCCCTAAAGAACCATGGTCTCACATCTCGATGGACTTTATTGTTGATTTACCTCTTTCGCATGGGAACACTGTGATTTGGGTAGTCGTCGATAGATTCAATAAGATGGCTCATTTTATTGCTTTACCCAAGCTACCCTCGGCTCCTGAACTTTCGCGCTTGTTCGTCTCGCATAGTTTTCGTCTTCATGGTATTCCAGTAAATATTATTTCCGATCGGGGTGTGCAGTTTATATCACGATTTTGGAAAAATTTTTGTTCACGTTTGGGGATTCAGGTTTCTTTATCCTCCGCATATCATCCCCAGTCTAATGGGCAGACTGAAAGAACAAATCAAAGCTTAGAACAATATTTAAGATGTTACATCTCTGACACTCAGGAGCAGTGGTCGGAATTTATTGACTTTGCCGAGTTCGCGTATAATAATGCGCCGAGTGACAGTACTAAGATATCCCCATTCTTTTGTAATTGTGGAAAGAATCCTAAAGCTTCTTCTATTTCTGCAGCACCTTCTGATTTTCCGGTCTTAGAAGAGTGGCTTCAGAAACGGAAAGATGTTTGGGCACGCGTCAAGGAAAATGTAGAAACTATGCGCGTTAAATATAAAAAATTTGCTGATCGTCGCAGGTCTCAGGAACCTATCCTTCAGTGTGGAGACCTTGTTTGGGTTTCCACTAGGAATATCGCTCTCCGTCAGCCTTCTTATAAATTGGGTCCTAGATTTATTGGTCCTTACCCTATTATCAGGAAACTTAATAATGTTACCTATAAAGTTCGGCTCCCTCCCACTATGAAGATCTCCGACTCATTTCATGTTTCACTATTGAAGCCTGCTAAAAACTCCTCTCCTGTTGGTCCTCCTCCGGTTTTAGTAGATAATGTACAAGAATATGAAGTAAACAAGATTTCGGATTCACTTGGGGTGCGTAATACTATACAGTATTTAATTGATTGGGTTGGTTATGGTCCTGAAGGAGAGGTGCTGGGTTTCTTCTAGGGATGTTCACGCCAGGGCTCTGGTAAAGAAGTTTCACCGTGACAATCCGGAAAAGCCTGGTGAGGGTCCGGAGGCCCCTCGTGAGGGGGGGGGGGTAATGTCAGTAGCCACTTACCTGTGTCCCGTTCCTGCGGCGCTCCCCGTCCCGCCGCGCGGCTCTCTGTTCGGCAGCCGCGGTGGGCGGCAGCCTCCCTTCCGCCTGGCGCGCACACGCCTTGTTCTCCTCCAGCCAGCGTCCCCGGCTCCAGTTCTCGTGCTCGCGCGTGCGCGCGAGCACGTTACAGTTATACCCTCCGGCGACGCTGCTCTCAGCACGGCTGCCGGAGGAAAGTTAATTAAACAGCAGGTGTGGGTGGGGGAGTGCTCCATGTAGGTACTGGCCAATCTCCCTCTGGATTATCAGGACGCTATCCTCCTCATATGTTTCATCCAATCAGTCTTTTCAGACTCCTGGGCGGTACGCCCTGTTCTGTCCTATCAGATCTAAGATTTTAGTTGCACCAATCATCAGAATTGTTCCCCTAGCCCAATCATACCTGTTTCCTTTATAACCGCTCTTCAGCCAGTTGCTCATTGCCTGTTATAGTGCTTAGACCCTTGGTAGTTGTTTATCCTTGATATTGATCTTGATTCCTGTTGCCGACCCTTGCCTGCCTTTGACCATCCTCGATCTCCACTCCTGTTGCCGACCCTTGCCTGCCTTTGACCATCCTCGATCTCCACTCCTGTTGCCGACCCTTGCCTGCCTTTGACCATCCTCGATCTCCACTCCTGTTGCCGACCCTTGCCTGCCTTTGATCATCCTCGATCTACACTCCTGTTGCCGACCCTTGCCTTGAACCTAGACCACGATCTGTTTATTGCTATTGTTCTGTCGCCTCCTCAGATCTCCTGTTGCCAACCTCCAGCCTGTCCTTGGACTTCCGTCTTACGCTCAAATTCGGGCTACCCAATTCCACTTCCGGCCGCGGGTTCTCTAGTCCTCTGTACAGTAAGGCTTCATCCTTTGAGCCATAAAGTCCTGGGGGCAACCGATCCCGAGCAGGCGTGTTCTGCGTCTCGGCAAGCGGGGGCTCCTATAGGTGAAGCTGGCTGCGGAGATTGGGGGTTGAGGTCCTTACCAAGAGAGCTGGAGTTATCCAAGTGGTTAATTGCGGTACCTGGAGCGTGACACCCACCATGTGCCACATATTTCATGAGATCATCCTGAACATATGTGAGCTGATACCCACATATGTGCAATGCATCAAACCATTTTACCACATGGCGGAGAACCCCAAGGTGCTTAGGTGCATTGATGGGACCCATATATCATTCCGCCCCCCTCAGGATATGCACTTCCGCAACTGTAAAAGCTACCATTCTATGAACATGATGGTTGTTTGCGCGATGCGGCTGCATGCAGTGAGATTAGGGTTCCCACACTCATGCCATTAAGTCTACGTGTGCCAGCAGTCGGCCCTGTACATAAAATTTGAGAATCAAGAAATGTCAGCAGGTTGGCTACTAGGTAAGTATGGATGCAAGCTGTAAGTCAGGACAAATCCTAACACGCTTTACTATGGCTGAAGGAGAAACAGAGACCAAAATTGCTAAGACCAGGGTTGTATGAACATTTTGGGCTTTATTCATGAAGGGATAGCGACAGGTAGTGCCTTGTAAGCGACAGGTAGTGGCAGGTGAACGCCGTCCCCGGCACGCAATACCACATTTATGAAGCCGGAGTGAGTGAGACAAAGGAGGGTGGCCCATGGGGTTTGGGATCTGCTGGGCCCATTGTGAGGAGTGGAGGCTCCACGCCTCTACCGCATAGCCCTCACTGGATTACCAGCAGCAGGTCATCCCCTGGTGAGTGAACTTCTTAGTTTGGCTTTTTACTTCCATTGGTACCTTGTTGTTATTATAATTTTTCTTTTCCTGTATACATGTTTTTCAGGGCATCATAGAGCCGGCACCTCCTCCACCTATGCTACAGATGAGGCACTCGGGCATAGTCGAGGTAAGAGTTCCTTTAGTTTTATTATTAAAGTATATTCAAATATTGATTTATGTATATAGCATTTTTCATGGACATTAACCCTTTAAGTGCCAGCCTACCTAGAGTCTGAGCTTCAACATGAAATGTCTTGTTTGGCCTTTTTTTAGTGGATTCTCAATACTTTTGGGTGAAATATGTGCAAAAAAATAAAAAAAAATCAATTTTTTACAATTTGTAGTGTTTTTGTGTAATAAAAAAATGTAAGTTTGTTAATAAAATATTATTGCGTGTGAAAGCCCTATTTCTCCCGGTTACAACAGTACCACATATGTATCGGTATACACCCTTTCCTGCCCAGGAAACTCCCCCAAACTGAAACAGCAGTTTAAGAGATTTCAGATTTAAAATCCCCCCAAAAAATGACGTAGGGTCCCCCTTACCCAGCATTACCGACCTGGACCAGCTATGGGGGCTTGTAGAACAGGGCTCGGGGCCAGCGTTGGTGTCCCCTGGCCCTGCAGGCTACTAGCCCACATAGCCACTAAGTAGCCCGGGCCCTTCTGCCCCCCCTGCCCGTTAGGGAGGCAGGTAATGGGGGGCTGGGGGTTATGGCAAGTCACCCGCTAGCCGCAGGTGATTGCCAGCCCCAGAGCCTTGTGAACTGGTATAAGGGGTCTCATGGACCCCTTACCAGTTCACAAATAGTTAAAAGTAAAAAAAGACACAGACACAAAATTTTATATTATTCTTGTTTTTACTTATACTTACCTCCCATCAACTGTCCCACGCCGCTGCAGATGACACTTATCGGTAGTGATCGGAGCAGGAAGGATGTGAGGCAGGGAGATCAGAGCCTCCCATGCCTGCCACCCTCCCTGCTCCGATCACTACCAACAAGTGACAGTCGGAGCCCGGGTGCCGGTATAGAGGAGCGGGATGACGTCATCCTGCTCCTCCCACAAGTGGGCGGGGCTAGGGGCGGGGTCAGTGCCGGACGAAGAGGACGGTGAGGGCCCGTTGCTGGGTTCTCACCCGAAGAGTGGTAAGTCCAGGGGGGGGATCGGAGCCCCCCCCCCCCTGGTGAAGAGAAGACCCGGAGAGAGCAACCGGACTGCGAGGTGAGTTTGTGGCATTATTATTATTATTTTTTTCTTTCCAGATGGCGCGGGGGGGCCTATTCTGGGCCCTCTCCTGAAGATCAGAGGCCCGGGGCTGAAAATCAAGTTGCTGTTTATTGTAGGGAATTGCTGGCACTTTCAAACGAGGGGTCAGGTAATTCTGTATCTTTTTTACTTTTTTTTTATGGGGCTCTAAAGTCAGCTACGTGAGTCTCACGTAGCTGGCACTTAACGGTTGAAGAGGCAGCTACGTGAGACTCACGTCGCTGGTACTAGAAGGGTTAAACCTTATATCATTGTGAAGTGGCCATGTGGCCTATTTCACAGTAGGCGCTCTGTTGGTGTACCCCTAAATATAATGTGGTTTGAGCATGTGTTAGCCAAAGTAGTTTTGTTTTAGCTAACACATGGCCAAGTGTATACCCACAAGTATTTATATGGTATCATTCTAACAAATACATGTTGAGGTCTATTTTAAAATCAAAATCAAATGCAATGTTCTTATTATTGCTTCTGTTGTGTTTTTGCTCCTAACAGATGTTTCCACACAGACGGACCCTGTCCTAATTCTCCCCAGCCCAGCTCCGGGACCCTCCAGCAGCATGGGCCCAAGCCACAGCTGCGATGGTGAGTACTGTGATTTCCTATTATTACATTGTAAACAGGCATATGTCTGTGTCCATGATCATGTACACATGTTAGTGACAGTCTACTGTTTATTATCATACATGGACCCTCTTTTTGCAATCATCATTCATAACTGATTGTAAGCATGCTAGTTTGGTGGACCTGCTAATGTTACTTGACCCTACACGATAAAGGCAGCAGTTGATTATGTGGTGGCTTTTTATTCCTGCTACTATAGTAACTCCCCATTCACTAATTAATATATACAATCATTAATTAACTTTGATAGGTGAATGATTTGAGATCATATTGGCTCAGGGGAAATTGAACAAGATATGAAGTACATTCTTCTGCTAGTCAAGTAGGTCTTATTTGGTTAGTTTAGGTAGTTTATGATGTGAGACTAGGGTGGATAATATAGAATGGAGGGACAGGTTTGAATATTTAGGCATCTATTAATTCTCCAAACTTGCCTGTTGTTTAAGGGTTATAACAGTGTGAATCAATAATCTTTACACTTACTATTTTTTACACTTTCATAGGTATATACTGTATATTTTGCGCTGTTGTACTTAATTTTGTATTTTCCTTCCAACAGCTTGCACACAGGAGCATCACAGACTGTGGCAGTACGTCTGAAGCTCAAGGCAAAAGGCAAGGCAAAAGAAGAAGAAGCCACAGGGAGGGGGGAACTAGGGTTGCCGCTGTTGGCCCATGTTGGGGCTTTTTGATAAAAAAATTGAAACCGTTTCCAGTTTTGAATATATATTTGTGTCTTGTTTTTATTTACATAAATTAGGACTCACTCAACACACACACACAAAAACAACAGCAGAATAAATTTTACAAAAAAAAAGAAAAATGAAACTTATATTGCCAATGTGATCAATGCCAATATAAGATTTTAAAAAATGTTAAGAGTTTGAGCAGCATAGGAACGCCCAGACACCATTAGATTTGGGTGAGTGACTGTATAATGCCTTTATAGCGACTGACCATCACATTCATCAATGGTGGCCATGTTACTATAGCGATTGAGGCGCTCTGTAATAAGGACTCACGGCCAATCAGAGCGACCACTAGCGGTCGCTCTTAGAAGCGCAGTACAGACGCTCATCTGCTGTTACCTGGCGCTAGTAATGAATCAGCCTGCCCGTGTGTAACCAACATTAAACCACAGGTTTTATGTAGGTGATTCTGGATACGGCCAAATGATCTGGCTAATGACCCATGTGCACATCCCGCAGAGGACAACTGATGTGTGTTACAATGTAGCTCACTGAAATACCAGATGCATTGGGGAATAAATCGGCCTGCTGAAAGAACGCTTCTTAAGATTGGCCTGTCTTGGAGAGGAGATGCTTTATAGCCCAGAGAAGGTGTCAAAGATCATCCTGGCTTGCTGTGTGCTACACAATCTCTGCATTGGATGGAAGAGCCAGAGGAAAAATTGGTGCCCGAAGCTCCAGGCATGCCCACAGACTATGCCAAAGACACAGAGACTGGCTTTGCCTGGCAGACACAGATGATTGCTTCATTCTTTGGGGTAAATTGCACAGCAGGGAGACGTTGGTACTAAAATACAGTTTAAGTTCTAACAACGCCAAAAAATGTGTGGCCAACCGTGAATCAATAGCAGGACAACATAGATTGAGCAAGATGTAGACAATGAAAGTGGTATAAAAAATAAACACTTTAGAGAATGTATTTTACACTTTCTTGTGTTTTGAGTAAAAAACTGCTTCAGAAGCAGGTTGAGGTGAACCTTGCTTTACCAAATAATTGTCATGACCGTCCCTATTCCCTTCCTTGCCTTACATGGCCCCCTTCCCCATGATCCAACATTCTAACATGCTGGATTCAAGCATAGGAGATTGTGATAAAGGTCCCTGTCCAGGCACACACTAACATCCTCCTTTCTTCCTATCTTATCCTTGTTGGGAACAGTGTAAAATTAGCCATTTCAATGCACCAAAAAAATCTATGATTATATGTAAGTACCTCAAATATTTCAAGCCCAGCAGATTTCTTTGCTCCAGTGTCTGGGTGGTGGCTGAGCTGGGAAGAGCCTGCCATGGCACAGGCTTATGAGCCATGAGCATGCTCTGCTGTGGTTAGAGGCCGATGTGGGACCACTGTGACATTCTGTGCTCACTCACGCTGAGAGCACCAACTGTTCGCATGGTTCTGGAGAAATGAAATTGAACGTAGGGAAAACTTTGAAGCCCTGCTTTGTCTTCTACCTGGCACTGCAGGAAAGGGAGGAAAGGCACATGAGACAGGCATCAGATAAGATGGCTGCTGCCTTATTATTGCCATTGGGTTTGCAGTCTCTTTGAACTCGTCTTGTAATCAACTGCAGAATGTCTATAGTTTGCCTCTGTTACCAAAAAACTGAAAATGTAACTGGAAAAGGCACAATATTATGCAATTCTTAGGTACAGTTGCAGAAAAGCAGAAAATATGAAATATATATTTATAGCCTTTATGTCTGTCAGTCACAAATATAAGATTGATTGCATTTCAGCACATTTTTCTATATTTCATGCATTGTGTTTTGGCAAATTCTGTCAAAAATAACTGTATTAGAAAAAAAAAGGATAATAATAGGTTTCTCCAGCAGCAATTTCATGTTCTGCCAAACATTTCAGGGAGGCTGTTGTACCTGAGTATCATGGTACACAGCATAAAGTCAGGAAATGTCATAATTGTAATGGCCCTTTGTGTACATTATGCAAATATGCACATTAAGCCTTTTGGCTATTACAATTAAAATGTTTGCAAGTTCGTTAACTTTTGTACAGGTTGTCTGAATTTATCTTTCGTTCAAGTTAAAATGAAAAGTTTTGTTAATGGCAGAAATGTATGTCATTAAAATACATTTCTGCCATATTAATATTTTATATAAATTCAAGGTAAGGTAAGAGAAAAAAGATAAATATTTGGATGTGATTTTCAAAGTCAGAGGCTACTAGCTATGCTGACAAGGTTTCTACTTGTACATGAAAGGTTGCATTCATTTTCAGAGATGTTGATTACTTCGGGTGGTTAATGGGAAATGTATGACTCCTCTCACCAGTGGTCTTTTTACCATTATTCAAAGAGATTAAAAAATCTGTGGTTCTTTGTGTATGGTGTATTTTTGCATAAACAGATCAACCACATGGTTGTGACTTTGTACTTCATGATCGTCCCCTTGCTATGCGGATGAAGTTCTACCTGCTACATCCAAAACAGCCAGAGCTTTGGCTTTATCTAAATCAGGGATCCCCTACCTTGTCTTCAAGAGCCACCAACAGGCCATGCAGGTCTCCACATATATGCACAGGGGTTTCTCCTATTCATTTTTGCATGCTCTTCAGCGGGTTTTCAGGGATTTCTGCTTCCCTGTATCCCAATCTAAGTTCTATTTGGGTCCATTGGCCCTTATATTTCCCATTTACATTTGCTGGCATTTAGCTCTTTGTTAAAGAAATGTCAGCCAGCAAATTTGATAGTGTTGCTCAAATATGTCTCTATTCAGTTTAAGAGCAGCTCCTTATCAGAATATTGGGGATTTACGAAACCCTGAATATGAACTCCATGTGGTGGTATGCACACCACACAATACTTTTTGTTTTTAAGTGCAATCTACACTATGCTAACCTGCCTGACAGTGAAGGGTAATATAAAATGTAAACCTATGGGAGAAATTCCAGAGCTTCATCATATAGATAAAACTTTCCTTTTAGTTCAGTCCGTTAATAGCACACTTCAGCAGGATACACTTTAAAAGCAAGTGATGTGGCAATGAATAGGTTGGCCTGGGCATTGACTCTAAAAAGACATTTTGTTGATGCAAATCATTTTCTATTTTCTTCCACTATTCAGGTTCTCAATGATATCCTTAAACCATCCTTTTCTTTACAGGATCAATGTGGCATTATTTCCCTAGAGATATTAGAATCAGAATATGCTGATTTATCAGTCACCCAGTGTATTTCAACTCCAAAAGACATAAAACTCCTAATCAATCCATATATCAGATTAGGTCACGTAGTGAATATATAGAGAGATTAATTCCTTAAAGACCAATGACTTCATTATTGTACGACAAGTGGACAAAAGGGGGGGGGCAGTGGTGGTGTTGGATAAACAGATTTATTTTAAGGAGGTGATGAGACAGCTCTCGGTCTCCAATACTAATTTCAAGTTGTCATCTGACCCCACCACTGTCTTCCAAACCAAATGATCATGTATTCTGGGAGATAGTTTAGTGTTAGGAGTATATGGATATGGGGCACATTAGATATATCAGCTCTATTTTCTTCCATACCCCATGACCAAGAAATGGTGGTTTTATTATTTCACTTGAAGAAGTATTTCACATACCCTGTAGATCTGAAAATGTTAATCTTAGAAGTGTTGGATTATTTACTGAGACATGTTTTTTTCCAATTTGATGGTTATTGCTACCTCCAGAGATGTGGTGCTTCGATGGGGGCTCCTTTCTCCCCATTTCTTGCCAACCCCTTTATGAGTTGGTGGGAGGAGCGTCACTTTTTTGGATGTAGCAACCCTTATGCCCAGTATATTTCATTTTACGGGCGCTATATTGAGGACCTGCTCTTTATATGGTCAGGTCCATCAGATCCAGGGCTTTGTGGAATAACTTACCAAGAATAATGCCAATCTAATATTTACTGGGAATTGGGATACTGATAGAATCTCATTTTGGACCTCTTACTTTACACAGATGGTTAAAGGATTAACAAAAGTTTTTACAGGAAAAATATAGTAAATACAATCTAACATATGACCAGTGCTCGTCTTCATCACACAAAGCTATCTAATCTGATAGATGAAATGATCCTTGCCAAACATAACTGCTCAGACCCGGAAAACTATATAAAGGAATGGGATGTCATTTGTAAGAGACTATCAGTAAGGGAGTATCCCAAATGGGTCCTTGATAGAGCAGTGAAGGCAGTGGACCATAAGGACCAGGATGAGATGGCCCTGCAGAAAGAAGATAAAAAAGCAGGGGTGTACATCCCCAGTGACTTTCTGTGCCACGTATAGCTAGGAATTTAATTATATAAAGTATTTATTAGATCAGAGTCTTTTATTGGGGCATCCCAAACTAGCCATAGTGATGGAACAAGGCATTAGGACAGTGACTTGTAAGGCGCCTAACCTATCCTCATTGTTGTTGCCAAGCCTTTTTCAGTGGGTGGATTGTTGGGAAGGTACTTGGTTATCTACCATAGATATTTTTAAATGTGCTGGAGTAAGATGTGTTGTGCTGTAATGGAACAGTTCAAGAAGCGCATTTACATGTCCAAAGGCCATAAATTCAAATTAAAACATTTTTTGAATTGTAACTCAACGTATGTAGTGTGCATAGTTACATGCAATAAGTTTGCAATCCAATATGTTGGATGCACTGTACGCCAATTGAAAAACGTATCAGTGAACATTTGCTGTGCACAAATCTATATCAGGCAAATAGGTGGTCTAATGATGCGCCACATCTGTCAGCCAAGCATCAGGGTTCGGCTGCCTCAGTTCCTGCCTCAGTTTCTGTGAAAGCGGTTGATCAAGCTACTATGAGCCCTAGATGGGGAAACCTTCAGAAATGTTTACTGGGGCCGGTGTGACGGTCGGTCGCATTGGCAAGAGTGATTGTGACATTTGTGGTGGTGGGCGTCGCTCCAGAAATGATGTGGTGTGGCTGGTTGGGGGCGGTCTGGTCAGCAGGTCGCCGCCCCATTTCTTTCCATGCTTCTTGAGACCCTCCTCTCCTCTCGCCGGAAGATGGGAAGAGGCGAAAACAGGGTCACAGTGTTCTTCCGGCACCGGCATTTGAATACTTCTATATATGGGGAAGTCACAAATATTGTATGAGTAAGGGCCCTGGAGGCCACAAATGCATCACGATGTGTGGAGGTGGAGCCATTGCCATGCCACTTGCTTTTAAAGTGTATCCTGCTGGATTGTACTTTTACCAGACCGAATTAGAAGTTTTATCTATATGACGGAGTGCTGGAATTTCTCCCATAAGTTTACCTTCGCATTACAGTCAGCAGCATTCAATCTTCTGCAATGGTATGAGCAAATCTTGTACGCTGTCATAATATAAAATGTAACATGGCTTGCTATATATGCCTGTGTATGCTATATATGCCTGTGTATGGATTTAATGCACATCTGCTGTACATGTCTTTACCTATTAACTTTGTCCATGCTGACTGGAAAAGCGTGAAGTCCATACATTACTGCTTTTTACTCTGACTCATAAGGCTTGAAGTATAATTAAATTGGTTGGTTCTCGAATACTGCCACTAGTATATTGATTATTGTATGTTTCTGAAGGAGATATTTATTTGGAGAGGAAGTACCCTAAGCTATTTTAAGCCCCCCCCCCTGTCATGCCAATGCATTTTATGTTATTTATTTATAGTTCATGGTACATGTCACTCAATCACAGTTTGATCAAGCATCCAACATGTGTATCCTTACAGCTATGATAGACTGTATTAAAAATTGCTATAGACCATAGTGTCAATATGTAGTAGATTGCATGCTTTTTATAATTCAATATATATGGTGCACCACAAAACAAATTATTGTATGAAATACACTTCTAAAGGAATGGTTTTTGATGTCTTAATTAAAACAAATTTAATGTAAAAAACATATTTGCAAATCGTAGTTAGCACATCACCATAGCAGTAGGATTCTTCCATATCTATAAAAAGTAGGCAACAAATCTTAGGAAATGGTTAAATGAATTTGCTACTGAAATTTCAAGTTGTTGATTTGCTGGCTGATTATTAAAATTCAATTATAATGGGTTCACTGTCTGCATTAGTATTGAAAAGGGGGCTAGTTTTGATAAGAGCATACCACATCAAAATAAAAGAGCTCTATGCCTCGAGATATCTCTCTCTGATATGCTACACACACACACGCTCACACTGTGAACCACTGCTACAATGTTTCTAGGAGCTTTCTGAGCAACTGATGGCTTTCTACTTCTGCATTTTGATATGGGATGATTGCACAGTGATTTAGAGCAATTTTGACTGTGGGACTGGGCATTTTAGGAGAAGGGCTGCCAGGTGTGTAGAAAAAGGGCAGCTCCCGTGCAGTTTAGGAGTGCAACATCTGCATGCTTTGGCACAACATCTGCATGTTAAGTCTGCAGCCACTCCCAGATAGGGAGATTGTATGAGAAATTTACTAAGCTTTGATTTGTTAACTGAGGGCCCATTTTAACAGTTGCATTAAAGTATCTAGAGATTGACGGTACTTGAGGGTGCATTTGGCTGTAGGACAGTGCTCAAAGTCCGGAGCAGTTTATTTAGCAAAATTCAACATAAAGTTATGCAATCCACCATAAAAGTGTGCAGAATACTGTCAACATAAAAGTCCTTCCATCGAAGGTTAATCGAACATAAACAGGCTTCCCGACCACCACCTCTGCAAATTTAGCACCATACAGTTCACCGTTTTGTCTGTCAGAAACAGGCTTGTTTCCCCTGAGGCTCTCAGCCCTTTTCAGGTCCTGTAATGGGCCTTGTGTGGGCAGGTAAAACCTGGCCTGGAAGGAGGGGAATAGCAAGTCCTACTACCAACCTACCTGCTGTTAAATAAAAAATCCATAAAAATCCAGGCCCAGAAAAATGCTTTAATAACTTGCCCCAGCAAAACTAACAGGCTTTCCCGGATTCTTTTATCTCACCCCGCTTGACCCCCTGGGTGAGATATACACTTCTTGCACCAGCTTTAAAGTTGTAAGTACATGTAGAAAAAGGTATATTATCCGTAGCTGTGTGTTGGTGCTGCTGCTGTTACTAAAGACATGGCATCACATAACAAGCATTTACCTGATTTATTAAAGGGATTTTGAAGTTAAGGCCCCTTTGACAGCTAAGCATTTGCACTGTTGCAGATGCTGTTTTTCGTTCCAGTTTGGCTCCCTTTCCACCTGTTCAGATTCCACGCCAGAAGAGCAACTGGAACAAAAACAGCAAGGTAGACTACACTGAAGTTTCTTCCACTAAAACTATCATATATTATGTAAAGAAACAAAATATATTATAAAAACAGAAATACAAATGTAAACATATTATAAACTATATTCATGTCAACCTAAACCAGGGGTGTCAAACTCATTTTCAGTGAGGACCACTTCAGCATTAAACCGAACCAACAGCCTGGTACAATTGGAAAAGAAAGGTAGCGGATATTTTGAAGCTTCCTCTCCCAGCATCTCAGCCATGCTGCTGCCTGGATTCAATTGACATAACTGACAATGCAGAGTAACAGGAAGCCCTGCAGCACTTCCTGTTTACAGGCATCCTGCAAATACATGAGCTGTCATCTTGTTTTTACAATTTACCACAGCAATTAGAGTTAGAAAAGGGTAAATGAATTTTTATGTGCAACAATCTAAATTGTCCTGTGGAGGGATGTATATGAGCACTGTTTGTTGTGTTGGTCTGGTTTGAGTAATTTTTGACTATTGGTCTGTTTTAAGATTATCTTCAAACGGCTGCAAAAAAAAAAACATGCAACAAAATGCAAACACAACCATTCAAGTATATGGTTACAGGCACAGATTACGTTGTCGAGGACAGATTCAGATGCAGAACCATTTTGAAGGAATGAAAAATGAATCCTTTTTTCCACCCTACCTGGTAATAGCTAGCAATAACCCCTGCAGCAGCTATAGCACCCTCTGCTGTGGTAGTAAGCTGTGCAGGGTAGACGGCCTCCGCTTGTTTGGTGAGAGCTGGTTAATCAGCGACACAGAATAGTTTTTGACACTGATCTCTTCTCCCCCAGAACATTGGCAGCAATGGGTGTTTTTATGGGCAGCGGGACTGGGGGCAGGATTACAGGCAGTACTTCACTCCACAGTTTAGTTTAGTGTACGTTGCATTACTTTGCAGCGCCACACACAAAGATGTGCCGCTGTGTTACCAACCTTGGAGTGACAGACACATCTAGAAGGGGCATGGCTGACATCTGGCAGCTGGCAGAGAGCTACAAAAAAGGCTTGGAGGGCCACATCCTGCCACTGGGCCTTGAAATTGACATACGTGACCTAAACCTTATTGGATAAAAAAAAAAAAACATATTTTATTGTGAGCTTGATTCACCGATTCACAAGAACAAGGCTTGGCTATTTAAATGTTTTTACAAATGCAGACTATTTAGAAGAATTTACCACAGCATGCATATTCTTAGAAGGGCTAAACAATGCAGAGTAACAGGAAGCCCTGCAGCACTTCCTGTTTACAGGCATCCTGCAAATACATGAGCTGTCATCTTGTTTTTACAATTTACCACAGCAATTAGAGTTAGAAAAGGGTAAATGAATTTTTATGTGCAGCAATCTAAATTTCCATGTGGAGGGATGTATATGAGCACTGTTTGTTGTGTTGGTCTGGTTTGAGTAATTTTTGACTATTGGTCTGTTTTAAGATTATCTTCAAACGGCTGCAAAAAAAAACATGCAACAAAATGCAAACACAACCATTCAAGTATATGGTTACAGGCACAGATTACGTTGTCGAGGACAGATTCAGATGCAGAACCATTTTGAAGGAATGAAAAATGAATCCTTTTTTCGACCCTACCTGGTAATAGCTAGCAATAACCCCTGCAGCAGCTATAGCACCCTCTGCTGTGGTAGTAAGCTGTGCAGGGTAGACGGCCTCCGCTTGTTTGGTGAGAGCTGGTTAATCAGCGACACAGAATAGTTTTTGACACTGATCTCTTCTCCCCCAGAACATTGGCAGCAATGGGTGTTTTTATGGGCAGCGGGACTGGGGGTAGGATTACAGGCAGTACTTCACTCCACAGTTTAGTTTAGTGTACGTTGCATTACTTTGCAGCGCCACACACAAAGATGTGCCGCTGTGTTACCAACCTTGGAGTGACAGACACATCTAGAAGGGGCATGGCTGCCATCTGGCAGCTGGCAGAGAGCCACAAAAAAGGCTTGGAGGGCCACATCCTGCCACTGGGCCTTGAAATTGACATACGTGACCTAAACCTTATTGGATAAAAAAAAAACATATTTTATTGTGAGCTTGATACCGATTCACCGATTCACAAAAACAAGGCTTGGCTTTTTAAATGTTTTTACAAATGCAGACTATTTAGAAGAATTTACCACAGCATGCATATTCTTAGAAGGGCTAAACATTTGTATTTCATGATTTTTTTTCTTTTGGCGCATTCTGTAAGACAATAATGCCACGTGATTGTATGTAAACATAAAATGTGCTAGGTGGAGGCTTTACAAATGGAAATTTTGGGTTATTATTGTTAAATGTTATGGCATTGTAAAGGTATTATCACAGTAGTGCAGATTTTTCCCCATTTCATTAATGTTGCAGGCAAAGAATATTTTCCTGTATGCGTTGAAAGCAGCACACAAAGATAAACAGCCTGAAATGTACCTACCTTCTTTTTGTCCTTTCTCATCATATCCATAGAAAATATACTTGCTGGAATCGCAATGATAAAGAAAGCAATCTTGGGAAATGCTTAACTTCTAATTCTTTTAGGTTTTGTGCCTTTGTAAGGAAACTTTATTTTTTATCTTTTATTTTTGTACCAATGACGTAACTCCACAGTAATGGTGTATGCAAAATCTACAGTCTTTAAAACAAGGGGAGGCCGATTCATCAATAGCGCCAGGTAGCGACAGATGAGCGACTGTAGCGTGATTTTTTCAGCGCCAGCCAGTATTCGCTGTGCTTGGCCGGCATTAGCTTGATGACAGCGACTCAGTCGGTGTGCGGTAATGTTGAATACGGGCTGGGGGGTCGCTGTTTCACAGGTCCAGCGTTGTATGTGAGCGCCTGACAACGAATGGCCAGAGCGAACGGCTAGCTTCATATTCATCAACAAATCACGCTCCGAATGTGCTGTCGCTGTCCATTCCTTGTTTAAACCCCAGAGCGCTGGCGGCGATGTGTATTAACTAGTTTTTAACCCCTAAACAACCATATTTTTTGAATGTAACATTATACATGTTTTTAGAATCATTTTGTTATATGAATACATTAATCTCAGACCTGTTAGATCAATTCTGCACATATTTTTTTTTTTTTAATTTTTACTTAAAAATAAATCCTAACATTGCAGAAGTGTTCTCCGATTTTTTGACATTAAAAAAATTTAAAAAAAAATTATTACCAATTAATCATGAATTATTATAGATTGCTCCATTGAAATGCATTGGACATCGCCAGGGAGCGACAGCTCATACCTGGCGCTGTGAGGGAATTTGCAGCGGCGCTGTTCGGTCCAGGCGGCTTCATGATGAATGCCGCGCTAGCCGTCGCTCTCGCCGGCGCTAGCCTCATTTTGCTTGATAAATGCGTCATTGTGACTGCCGCCGGGCGTACTTGAGTCGGTAGTCGCCGTTAGCTGCCGCTACCTGGCGCTCGTCAGACACTACCTGGCGCTATCGCTTGATGAATAAGGGCCTAAGTATTTGATTGTGTCATTAACACATTCTTATTACTGCAGTTTAACACTTAGGGGGTTAATCAAGAAGGGATAGTGCCAGGTAGCGCCTCGTAGCAGCAGGCAGCGTCTGGTGAACGCCGGACGCTGTACGCAAAACCACATTTATGAAAGTGAATCTGGTGAGTGACTCTAACAGCACCATGTAGCGTCCAATGTATTATTACAGGTGGCTTAGCATATAGCGCCGGCGTTCTAGCTTCCAGAACGCCAGATATTACCTTTCACTCAGTTTGCCTTTATTTTGCACATTCTTACTTTTTGTTCCACCGAAGGGGTTTATTTAAGATGTGCTAGTGCCACATAGTGCCAGATAAATGTCAGGTGAATATCAAGTCCCAGTGCAAAGGGTGTAGTTTTGAAATAAAAAATCCAGAGCGCCTCTGATAGTGCCAGGTAATGTCCCATTTATCAACAACTCTGGTGATGGGATGAGTGGCAGCACTGAGTTCCCTACAGTGCCACATATGACCAGGCGCTCATCATGCACTCTGTGGCCTTATCCCATAGTTTCAATGGGCTGGGATGGATGTCGTTTTTTTTATTCCTGGGCTGTTTGGAATTGTTTTGGTATGCATTTTTTGCACTGCGAACATTGGGCCATGCAAAACCTGTGTCATGTCTTTCAATTGTCCCCAATGCAATTCCTGTTTTTTAAACATTTTTATTGTGCTGCTATCACCCCTAAAAATAAAAAGCGGGGATTGTAACAGACGCTGTTTGCCTGGTATCCCCCTTTGACAGCGCCTGTATTGCATCAGCTTGTAAAAGCCATGCGCTAGTGCCCAGCGGCCGTCTGGGACAGAACAAACGCAGATCGCTGCCTGTCTCCAGGTGACTCTGCAGTGTGGGCCAAGAGAGGGTCTCTCCCACCCGCAATATAAATAAATATGACTTACAGGCTGATTCATCATTAGCGGCAGGTAGCGACAGATGAGTGTCTGTAGCAGGCATTTTCAGAGCGCCCGCTAGTAGTCGCAGTGCTCGGCCGTGGGTCGCTACTTTATAGCGACTCAGTCGCTGTTCAGTAATGTTGAATACATTGTGAGGAGTCGCTATTTGACCAGTACAGCGCTGTATGGGAGCGCATGTTAGCGACTGCTCATAGTGACCGACTCACACCATATTCAGCAAAAAAACAGCTTCACAAATCTCTGGCGCTGAAAAATATTTGTTTGAAGCCCAGAGCGCAGGAGGCGGTGTGTTTAAAGTCTGTTTTCAAGCATCTATCAACTAGTAACAAAGCAAAAACATATGGAATTACATTGTAACAACATTGTAACATGAACACTTTAATGGCAGACCTGTAATGTCATTTCTAAGGAAATATTTAAAACATTTAAAAATTATGAAAAAACTGCTTATTCAATGCCAGAAGAGGTCACAGAATTATTTGTGATTTTTTTGAAAAAAAAAAAAAAACGTTTAAAGAGAAGAAAAGGATCGTCCATTGAAATGTATGGGACAGCGCCAGGTAGCGAGAGGTCATATCTGGCGCTGTGCCAGGCTGAACGCTGGCGCTGTTCGCTGAGGCTGTGAAAATGATGAATCAGACGCTACATGGTGCTATCCCAGTCGCTAAACAGATTCTGCTTGATTAATGTGTAATTGCGTGCCGTGTCCGGCGTTGACCAGTCGCTACCTGTCGCTACCTCTCATTAACCAGCCACTACCTGACGCTATCCCTTCTTAAATAAGGGCCTTAGTATCCACAGTGTTATCACTGCTCTGGTTGAGGGGAATTTTGTCCGCCCACACATGGCCTCCACCCTTGTGGAATTATTTTGTCACTTTATTTCTTTACTTTGGAATTCATTGTTTAAATTAGCACTTTATTATTGTCACTGCACTCTAGTCCTTGTGGTAACTAATGTTGCCTAATTCCAGCTACTTACTGTATTACTTGAGCTAATTTGCACATACCGGGTTATATTTTTTTAAATATGTCCGATACGTTTATGTTGATTGTGTTGTTGCGGCAGATTTATACCAATAAAATCAAATTATTTTATATATTTTATTTTGAGTGCTGCTAGTGGAGTGCTTTTGGGCCATTCTGGGGGCCCATTTTCTTTCTCTATTACAATTTATGCCTGCACCACTAAATACAGCATATCTATTTCTTTGTGGCTGAGCTTTGCCCTTTTGTTTTTCCTTGCCTAATTAGATTATAAATCACCATTACCGAGTATTTACAGAGTAATATTTTAATAAATATCATGAATTGTATCAAATATTTAAAATATGGAGGCTAATCACACTAACTTTGTATCAAAATGATGGAAAGGGACAAAAGTAGGTAGACAAATTAATGATCAAACAATGTAATTATTGGTTTCATTATGATGATACATACAACTGAACACAAATTAACATCACAAGATAGTTATTCGTAAATGAGGTGCCTATATTAAATAATAAAAGATTTCTTTTCCTACTGTATAGTCGGCTTTTCAGGAAAAGCAAGCTGCTCAATAATTTAGTAGAATTACTGTTCCACAAATTACAGAGAGACATAAAAGACCAGTCTAGGCAGTGTCTATGCATGGAAAAAAACAATGTGTAATATATGCTTAATAAAAAAAATACTTAAAGCAATACTACACCCCTTTCCTACATAATTTGTGTGGGACCGTATTGTGACAGTTTAGGGGAGGGGGGCATCCAGATTGCCGGAGCCTCCAAGCATAGACCCTCTACAACCCATGCAATTCTTACCGAACCTCGATCCCCTGGAAATTTGCCCCCGTAATTGGCCGTCTCGTTGGCCAGCCTGGATAACATAACAAGGTAACATAACATGTGACATGTTATCTGCTTGAACAATTTTATTGTGATAATTGATATGTGGCATTTACTATGAGCTATCCTATATGCGCTGTGTGTCAACCTAGACCTAACTTTGCTAGAACTAGATTCTGGGGCTTTTTTAAGAAGGGATAGTGGCAGGCAGCGTCTGGTGAACGCCGGGTGCTGTACAAAATAACACATTTAAGAAAGCGAATCTGGTGAGGGACTCTAACAGCACCATGTAGCGTCACATGTATTATTACAGGCTGCTCAGCGTATAGCGATGGCGCTCTAGCTTCCATTACCTGTCGCTACCTGTCGCTCTCCCATACATTTCAATGGCCATTCATTTGCTTGTGTTTAAACAGCGTGTTTGACAATTTTTTATTTTTTGGGGGCTCAAATGTGACCTCTCCTGGCTGCAAGCAAACACTTTTAGAAACTTTTTAGACTTTTAATATTTTTATGCAGAATTGTCATTACAGGACTGGCACTAAAGTGTTAAAACAATGTCGCTTTGTTACTGGTGGATATGTGGTCAAAAACAGACTTTAATCGCATAGCGTCTGGCGCTCTATGCTATAGCGATCAGATTTAGAGCGCCGATGCTGTGTGTGTGGAGTAGTGTGGAGCGCTGAGAGTAGGTCTCACTGAGCTGGCGCTACCTTTTGCTCACTGCAGCGCTGTACTGGTGTTAGAGCGCCCAACATACATTACATTCATCAATGCAGGCCAGGTTACTACAGCATCTGAGACGCTCTGTTACAGCGCCCGATACCTGCTTACAGCGTCTACTAGCGGTCGCTCTATGCGCCGCTATACAGGCGCTCATCTGCCGATACCTGGAGTTAGTAGCTTCCACATATCAGCACAGGCTGGCTGCCCTATTTGCCTGTACTGGAACACTTATCATTTGCCTTCTCTGATTAATTACAGCCCTGATAAACCAGGCCATATATGATTATCGTCATAATTTTTGTACAACCTTATAACCCTTTACACCATCCTCACAGTTTTTGTGTATAACCCTGATATTTTTACCTCTTTTGTTTTTCACAAGGCAACACAGAAAGGAAAAGGGCTTTTGTTGTCATGCATGATTTCCAGAGATGTGATTTATTTTAACAAATAGTTATTTGCAAAACTGTATATGCTCTTCTTAATATTGGCTTAATTCAATGTATTTTGTGCTTGCATTTACAGCTTCCTCAGGGGAATTCTAGACCCTAGCTAGCCATTGCCTCTCTCCTTTTCCATACTACAGAAACATGTGGAGGAGTAAAGGTAGGGGCACCCTACATTTCAACTGCTACGTGTCACTTATTGTCAATTACAATACTGTCTGGCAAAGACATAGGATACTAAATATGGTATTTCTTTAGGTTAGGAAGGGTGATATTGCCCATCAGCCAATAGGGATGTGATGCCTGGTGAAGCATTCTCACCAGTGATTTGTTGTGTTGAATCAGAGTGTACAGGACAAGTGAGTATTGTGAATTATATACAGTCATCGCCAGAGTGAATGTGGACTACCATTTCACTGGTCCAGTAACCAACGGGGTGTGGAGAAAGCCTTTAAAGTGGACCAATCACCAGGATATTCACTATCCTGATGATTGGTCCCTGCCCCAGCAGGCATGCCAATCTGGGATTCCCCGTTGTGTGAAACCCCCCACGTGTGTGGCTGCATGCCCAATTAGCGCTTTATGCCATGCAAACTAATGAACAGCATAAAGTTGCTGTTTTGGCTAAGCTTTGGCATAGGGTGTGGTGGTGGCTGCATCCTCGGTTTCCCTGTGTAGCGCATGCTCCCGCATCTGGTCTATCGGAATGGCTGGGCGTAGGAGTGTGCATAGCTGCAAGATTGCCTGGGAAGCAGCTGCAGCCCGGGATCATGGTGTGGGACTGATGGAAAGGTGAGGTGATTGTAGGCGATCTGGTGGGTTCACACAGTGGGGCATCCTGCATCGGTCGGCAGGCCCTGGAATCTTTTAGCCTGCCCATGGTCCACTTTAAGGTGAAACGCGTCCACATCAGCATTGCAAGAGATTCAATTGGCACCAAAATGATTACTCAGCCCTATCATGATGGTATAAGGGTATAATGATTAAGGAAAACAATAAATCCTGATGTTTTATTATGGACTTTGTTGCTTTTAAACGCTGAAGAATACACTGCATGGTCAGGGGAAGTGTGGTATTAAGGGTGCTGGCCAATCCCTTATTTATAAGATGCTGATTATGGAGATAACCCGAACTGAGAGGCTGATTCACTACTAATGCCAGGTAATGCCAGATGAGCGTCTGTATAGCGGCGGTTAGAGCGACTGCTAGTAGACGCTGTAAGTGGGTACTGGGCGCTGTAACAGAGCTCCTCAGTTGCTCTGGTAACCTGGCCGGCATTGATGAATATGATGTCTGTTGGGCGCTGTAACAACATTATAATGTTGCAATGAGCAAGAGGTAGCGCCAGCTCAGTGCGCTCCGCACCATATTTAACAAAACACTAGACGCACAAAGCGTTGGTGCTCTAAAGTCGGGCGCTCTAGCATAAAGTCTGCTTTAGAACACATATCCACCAGTAACAAACACATGGAATGACATTGTTGGAACACAATGATTTGAGCAAAAAAAAATGTATGGAGAGCGATACAGAGCGACGGGTACTACATGGCGCTCTGGAACCTAGAGTGCCGGGGCTATACACTGAGCCGCCTGGATTAATAAATGTGACACTACATGGCGCTGCTAGAGGCGCCCGGGGTTCACCAGATGCTGCCTGGCGCTATCCCTTCTTAAATAACCCCCTGAGTTGACAAGAGTGATAGAATGGAGACTTTACAAGAGTCCAGATTGCCTTTTAGCCTTTATTTAGACCTTAGTTGTAACATCTCTTTTGAGATAAACAACTTAAACTGGATCTGTGGAATAGATCTTGTTGAAATTGTGTTATAGGGTGGCCTACCTATATATGCTCAGAAATAAAGATAAAACATATCTGGCAGAAAGATGATTGTATTGGTCAGACTTTGGTCTGTCCGTAATCATGTGTTCAGTTAATACAGAGCTTACTTGTTTTAAAACTTGAAAATAACTCGAAAATATAGTATAGAGCTCCCCCAAATCAACACAATAAAGCAACACAATAAACGACTTGCTGTAATAAAAGGATGTGTATCTACAACCCCAAAGTCGCCACTGTGAAATAGATCCTATGGAACTTAAAGTGTTACTGAAGCCAAATTAAAAAAAATCCACCTTAACCCTTTTGTTGCCAAGCCCGTAACACCTACGTGCTGGCTTGGCTGGGCCTTAAGTGCCAAGCCCGTAGGTGTTACGTGCTTGACTTTCCTCGCTTGTAGTTTAAAAAGTAAAAATAAAAAATACTCACCTGACCCCTTGTTGAATCCGGCCGGGTCTCCTCTTTAATTTGGTGCCATCCGATCCCCCGTAGGGGGTCGGATGGCTCCAGGAGAGCCCCCGGAATAGGCCGCCCCCCCCCCGCTTCTGCAGCAGCAGCTTCTAACTGTAAAAAAAAAAAAAAATAAAAATGACATTCACTTACCTGTGTGTGCGCTGGCTCCCGCTGTCCCTCCTCTTCACCTGGGGGGCCTCCGATCCCCCCCCAGGACTTACCGATCTTCAGGAGAGAGCCTGGGAGGCTCTCTCCTCTCTTCTTCTCGATGGCGGCCGCCATCATGCCTCTAAGCCCCGCCCCCTTGGGGGCGGGGCTTATGAAGTCATCCCGGCCCCGAACGGGCTTCAGCTTTCTCAGCTTCTCAGATGCCGGTGATCGGCGCTGGGGAAGGAGGTGACAGGAGATCATCTGATCTCCTGCCTTCTCCTTCTCTGGATGCCGATCACAGGCATCTGTCAGCTGAGCGGCGAGGGACAAGAGCTTGCAATCGAAGGTAAGTACAGTAAAAAAAAAATTTTTTTTTTCTAATAAAATACTTTTTATTATTGTGTCGTGGTTTTTTTTTTAACAGTTAACCCTTTGTGAGCTGGTAAGGGGTCCATGAGACCCCTTATACCAGTTCACAAGGCTGGGGGGGTGGCAAGTCACCTGCCCTAGCGGGTGGCTTGCCATTAACCCCCGCACCCCCATTACCTGCCTCCCCAAAGGCCAGGGGGGGGCAGAAGAGCCCGGGCCCACATAGGCTATGTGGGCTCGTAGGCTGCAGGGTGGGGGGGCCACCAAAGCTGGCCCCCCCACTCTGTGCCTACAAGCCCCCATAGCTGGTCCCGGGCTGGTTACTTTGGGTAAGGGGGACCCCACGTCATTTTTTTTTTTGGATTTTGAAGGGTTTTTAACCCTTCAAAATCCAAAAAAAAATGGGGTCCCCCTCCCCGGGAAGGGGGACCCTATGTCATTTTTTTTTTTAATTAACCATTTGTCATCCAGCAGCTATAAAAGGCTTCTGGGCAGGAAAGGGTGTCTACCTATACATATGTGGTATCGCTGTAACCGGGAGAAATTGGGGTTTCTCACGCAATAAGATTTTATTGACAAACTTACATTTTTTATTACAAAAAAACTCTACAAATTGTAAAAAAATATTTTTTTTTTATTTTTTTTCACACATTTCACCCAAAAAAATTGAGAATACACCTAAAAAATACAAACAAGACATTTCATGTTAAAGCCCAGACTCTGTTGAAAAAAACAATATATAATTTTCCTGGGAAATCCCTGGAAATCCTTTCAAAAATGACAGTTGAACATGTGTAGCGCAAAATAGTGAAACATCGTCTGGCAACAGGGAGTGGCAAATGCTGCAGGTAGGCTGGCAGCGAAAGGGTTAATGGAAACAGGGTCATAAACCAGTGCCAACCTGAGCTGAACATTGTCAAGCTAACAAATGTACCTAAAAAAATAAGGATATATGTCAGGCCATTGTGAGCAGCTTAGGCAAGTTTGAGTTAAGAATCAAGGGGACTATGTAAGTCAGAGCCCAGCATCAGGAGTTTTTGGGCTTCATGCGGCCAAATAGTTAGCGTCTGCCTTTTCATCCTCCCATGCTATCAATTTTCCCCTTGATAGCAATAAAGGGTATTATGCATCCGCATTTACCACCATACTGCCCGAAGGTGCTTCTCCTAACACTCCGCTGCCCTATTACTATTGAAGGATGTTACATATGACCCAAGGCTGCCACCCTGGGGCCACCCATAGTACCTGAGGGGGCTCTAACATTCTGGGGTAACCTTTCCTAGCCTTGCTGTTGTAATACTATAAAAAGTGCCATTTCCTATCCAGGGATCTCATTGGTCACTCTGGTAACACCCAGAGTACCAAAGGGCCCCCTCCACACAGGGAGCCATGCCTCCTGTAGTTTACCCGCTTTTAAGTTCAAATTAAAATGAAATAAGTATGAGATATACTACTGCTTTTCATACCAAAAATATAAAATGTATATTTCAGTGTCTGCACAAAACCTTGAGGCGTATCATAAGAAACAAGGCCCTAGGCAGGGTAGAGGTTTGGAGTATGCATTTAATTCCCGAATCCAAATAAAGAATACTTAAATAGTTAAACAAGCTTTAGTTGTACCTAATCATGACATTAATGATTCAGGTTATATTAAAAGTTAAAAAGCATATGCCTAGATTGCCTTGCCAATGAATGTTCAAGGATCATTTTTAATGAGTGCAATTTTTCACACAATGTTCATGGTTCTCTTACAGCTTAATATTTACTATTCCCCTTTGTTTATTAATGCCCTAAAAGCAGCCAACCAATCAGAAGCCCTTGCAGTCTTAGGGAGTTATTTAAGAACAGATAGCGCCAGGTAGTGCCTCGTAGCGGCAGGAAGCATCTGGTGAACGCCGGGCGCTGTACACAAAACCACATTTAACCCTTTAACCGCCAGCCTACCTTGAGATTTTGTCACCCTTTGTTGCCAGACCATTTTGCACTATTTTGCGCTCCCCATGTTCAACTGTGATTTTTGAAGGGATTTCCAGGGTTTTCCCAGGAGTAATATATTGTTTTTTTCAGCAGAGCCTGGGCTTTAACATGAAATGTCTTGTTTGTCATTTTCTAAGTGTATTCTCAATATTTTGAGAAAATTGTGCAAAAAAATAAAGAAAAAAACAATTTTTTACAATTTGTAGTGTTTTTTTGTAATAAAAAATGTAAGTTTGTCAATAAAATCTTATTGTGTGAAACCCCAATTTCTCCCGGTTACAGCGGTACCACATATGTATAGGTAGACACCCTTTCCTGCCCAGGAGACTCCCCCAAACTGAAACAACACTTTAGGAGATTTTCAGATAAAATACAACTATGCTATGCAATATGCGCACCTTGCAGTTTTTCAAGAAAAACAACCCTTTACATTTGAAATACCCCCAACAAACTATATATTCCCTAGAAGTACACACCTCAGGCTTTCTAGGTGTACCAGGCTTGTTGACATAGGTGCAGTTTTCTGGAAGTAACCCCTCAATGTATTCTTTGGTTGCACAGGGTTTCCCTAAAAATGAATAAAAAAGCAGAATCAAAACCACATTTTTCTAAAAAAAACTATACGCAAACCAGAAAAAAAAACTGAAAATCTGAAAAAGCAACATCCCCCAAACAGAACAATACCCAACATGCATAGGTTTTGTCAAGGAGAGAGTTGCCAAACACACCAAAGTAAAGCATGCGCATAATGGTAATTTTACTTCAAAATTTCAGCTCTGCAGACAAAGTGCGCACCTTGTGTTTTTCTACCAAAACAACCCTTTATATTTGGAATATCCCCCATAAACCATATATTCCCTGAAAGTACACATGTTAAGCTTTCTAAACGTACCCAGTTTGTTGTAGTGAGCTCATCTTTCTGGAAGTAATATCTCGATGAATTCTTAGGTTGCACAGAGTTTCACAAAAAAATGTATAAAAAAGCAGAATAAAAACACCTTTTCCTAAAATATCAATATGCCAATAAGAAAAAACAAGCTAAATCTGAAAGCGCAAGGTCTCCCGAGCAGAACAATACCCAACATGCATAGGTACCTGTAAACTTTTAACAGCCAGCCTACTTGAGATTTTGTCACCCTCTGCTGACAGGTCATTTTTCACCATTTTGCGTGATGTTTAGCTGATTTTTGCAGGAATTTCTAAGAAAATGGCATATTTTCTTTTTGTGGCAGAGTTTAGACTTTAACATGAAATGTCTTTTTTGTATTTTTTCTACTTTTTTTTATATATTTTTAAGTAAATAAGTAAAAAAATAAAAAAATATATATATTTTTTAAATTGTCTCCTTTATTTTAACAAAAACATTTATTTTATTAAAGAAAACCATATTGCACGTGAAAGCCCGATTTCTCCCGATTACAATGATACCACATATGTATCGATAGCCCCCCGTTCCTGTCCAGGTGATCCCCTAAACTGAAAAGAGCACTTTACAACATTTACAAATAAAATACAACTACTATCCACATAATAAAGGGTTAAAGAAAAAAAAATTGGTGTGGGGTCCCCCTTCACAGGGGGGGGGGGGGGACACCATTTCTTGGGGGAATATAAGGGTTTTTTTGGGAAGCAGGTAATGGGGGGTCTCGGGGTTAATGGCAAGTCACCCACTAGCCGCAGGTGACTTGCCAGACCCAGAGCCTCGTAAACTCGTATAGAGGTCTCATAGATCCCTTACCAGGGGTATCCCTTAACCAAGGGTTAAAAGTAAAAAGAAAACACACACAGAGACACACTTTAAAAATAACTTTATTAAAAAATATATTTTTTTTTTATTATTTTTTTTTTAATACTCTCATCCATCCCTGTGTCCCACGCTGATCACTTAGGCTTCTGCTCTCCTGCTGCTGCTGGAAGCCTTTTATACCTACTGGGTTACAGGTAACATAGGGTTAATTAAAAAAAAAATGACATAAGATCCCCTCTCCCAGGGAAGGGGACCCCATTTTTTGGGGGGGATTTTTAAGGGTTAAAACCCTTAAAAATCCCCCCAAAAAATGTCGTGAGGTCCCCCCTATCCAGTGTAACCAGTCTGTGACCAGCTATGGGGGCTTGTAGAACAGGGCGCAGGGGCCAGCTTTAGTGGAAGGGGACCCCATTTTTTGGGGGGATTTTTAGGGGTTAAAGCCCTTAAAAATCCCAAAGAAAAATGGCGTGAGGTCCCCCCTACCCAGCGTAACCAGCCTGTGACCAGCTATGGGGGCTTGTAGAACAGGGCACAGGGGCCAGCTTTAGTGGCCCCTGGCCCTGCCGGCTACAAGCCGTCATAGCCTAGGGCCACGGCTCTTCTGCCCCCCCCCTGGGCTTTGGGAAGGCAGGTAATTTGGGTGGCCAGGGGTTAATGGCAAGTCACCCACTAGTTGCAGGTGACTTGCCAGACCCCCGAACCTTGTGAACTGGTATAGGGGTCACATGGACCCCTTACCAGTTCACAAAGGGTTAAAAGTAAAAAAACACACAGACACACTCTTTCAAACAAACTTTATTCGAAAAAAAAAAAAATGTTTGTACTTTACTCACCTCCGATTTGCATCTCCTGTGTCCGCGGCAATCATATGCAGGTGAGGGCTGGGCAAAGGAGGGGGGAGGCAGGCGATCGGAGGATTGCCTACCTCCCTCCTTCTTTGTCCAGCCCTCACCGCCATCTGAAAGCTGAACTGCCGGGTGCCCCTACGACACCCGGCGGTGATGTCATCGCCCCCGCCCCGGAGGGAGGAGGGCTGTTATGCCCCCTCCAGAAGATGGAAGAGCCGGGGGGGTGATCGGAGCCCCCCCCCCCCGTGAAGAGGAGAGCCGGCAGAAGCCGGTAGGCACGAAGGTAAGTAACTGTCATTTTTTTTTTTTTTTTTTGCAGGCAATCCCGGCGGCTGCTGAAACGAGGGGGCGCCCTATTTTGGGCACTCCCCTGCAGCCAGAGGAGCACCAATCGGCGATCGGAGCCCCTCTGGCTGAAGAGGAGACCCGGCCGGATCGAACGAGGGGTCAGGTAAGTGACTTTTTTAAAAACTTTTTTTACTATTAGTGGGGAAAGTCAGGCACGTAAAATGTACGTGGCTGGGGGTTAACTGCAGGGGAGGCAGCCACGTAAATGTTACGTGGCTGGCGTTTAGAGGGTAATGAAGCAAAACTAGGTTCCAGAGCACCATGTAGTACCTGTCGCTCTGTAGCGCTCTCCCATACATTTCAATGGGCTTTCATTAGCTGTGTATAAATAGCGTGTTTGGCAATTTAATTTTTTAGTCATTGTGTGACCTCTCCTGGCTGCAAACAAACACTTTTAGAAACTTTTTGGACTTTTAATATTTTTATGCAGAATTGCATTTACAGGTCTGGCACTCTGGAACGGTTGAACTCATAATTGACTTCAGGCGTTCCCACATAACGCATCATCCCATTTCTATTGGTGATGAAGAAGTCAATATCGCTACCAGCACAAAATTTCTCGGCACCGTGATCGTGGCAGGACTTGAAGTGGAGCATGCTAGCTACCGTCATCTTGAAGAAGGCCCAAAAGAGACTATACTTCTATACAGGGCATTCTTTTTTCAAACTCTTGCCCTCTGGCCGAAGGTACCTGCCGCTTTCGACTAGAACCTTCAGGTACAAAAAATACAATTCTGTGATTACTCACCTGTAGAATTGGTATTATACGTATATAGCACGTCCTGCTCCAGAGAGTAATTCCTTATGTTTGGGTTATACATCCACAAGATGGCGCTGGACTGCAGAGACAGCAAAAAAGTGGCTCCTCCCGGCCCCTTATATTCCAGGGACCTCCCACAAAATCCCCAGTATTGACAAGCAGGTAGCAAGAAGCCGGGAGAATAATAACCATAATCAAACAATTTTAACCATGATAACAATCACCATACAGAGGCACTAAGAACAATGAAAACAAGGGCGGGGTGGAGCAGGACGTGCTGTATACGTATAATACCAATTCTACAGGTGAGTAATCACAGAATTGTATTATTCTAAGTATACAGCACGTCCTGCTCCAGAGAGTAATTCCTTACGTTTGGGACATCCAATAGCAGTATCCGTATGGTAGGGTGGGATCCCCAAAGCAACAACATGCAGATCAAACCACTGCCGCCGGCAGAACTTTGCGGCCAAAAACAGCATTAGCTGAAGCCCTAACATCAACCTTGTAAAACTTAGAAAAGGTATGAACAGAAGACCAAGTAGCAGTCTTGCAAACTTGTTCAACAGAAGCCTGGTGCTGAAAGGCCCAAGAGGCACCAACAGCAGGAGTGGAATGAGCAGTAAGGCGGAAGGGAGGATCCTTCCCTTTAGCAGAATAGGCCTGAATAACAGCCTGACGGATCCACTTGCTGATAGTAGACTTATCTGGAGCCAGACCCACCTTGGGACCCGAAGGGACCACAAAAAGAGCATCAGTCTTCCTGAAGGGCTCAAAAGCCACCAAATAGAACTTCAGGTTCTAAATAGGGAAGAATGCGAATGCCCTGAGCTCTCAGCAGAGCCATAATGCCCGCCAGCACCATGGTGAATACCCTGGGAGCTGAAGTAAGACCGAAGGGCAATGCCACAAACTAGTAATGCTGATCCTCCAGAGCGAACCTGAGGAATCTCTGATGACCTGGAAAGACTGGACCATGGAGGTAAGCATCGTTGATGTCCACAGAGGTCATGAAATCCCCTGGGCGTAGTGAACTTACAGCTGAGCGCAGTGTCTCCATGCAAAACCTCCTGGGTCTGACAAACTTGTTAAGAAGCTTTAAGTCCAGGATGGGTCTGACAGACCGATCTCTTTTGGGAACGGTGAAAAGGTTGGAATAGTAGCCCTTGCCCCATTCCCCTAAGGGCACTTGGCAGATGACCCCCAGCTCCAGTAGATTCTGCACAGCAAGCAACAGGCCCTGAGCTGACAGGGGGTCTTGAGGCATCCGGGATCTGATGAATCTTGGGGGCGGCCAGGCTGCCAACTCTATCTTGTAACCGGAGGACACTACCTCCTGAATCCACCGGTCTGAGACATGACACCTCCAGACGTGAGCAAAGAGTCGAAGCCGGATGGGTGAGGGCGCCCCTTCATGCCTGAGGGGGCTTGGGGGAAGACTTAGATTTGGTACCCCAGGAGGGTCCAGGGTGGCCACGTCCTCTGCCCCTGCCCCAGAAATCTCCCCGGGCCCCTGCAAATGATGCTCCCCTTCCCATTCTGGACCCACGAAAGGAGGGAAGAAAGGAACCTGAACACCGAAAGGGCCGAGACTGTCTCTTGCGCTGGGGTAACCTGCCTCCCTTAGCAAAAAGGTCCAGGCGATCCCCAAATAGACGCAGCCCTTTAAAGGGGAACCCAGTGAGAGCCTTCTTGTCAGCGTTGTCAGCTGCCCACTGGCGCAGCCAAACCGAGCGGCATATAGCCACCGCCAAGGCAGAAGCCCTGCCACACATTCTAATGGTATCATCCACGGCAGAGAGGGCATATGCAACAAATTCCTCACAACGCAGAAGGGCACTATACTCTGCACTAGCTGCCTCATCAGGAGCCCCATCTAAAATACTCCTGAGCAGAGTCCTAATAGCCACAGCTGTAATGGCAGAGGCACAAACCGGGCGCAGCGCCGACCCCGCACAGGCAAAGGCATGGGAAGCCAGCTGATCAATGCGCTGGTCCTCACCATCCCTCAGTGTAGTAGAGTCAGGGGAATGCATGACAGAAGTGTTGGACAACCCCAGAATTGGTGCATCCACTTCTGGAGGGGACGGCCAACGCTTAACCACTTCAGCAGGAAAAGGGTACCTCTTATGCCAATTCTTAGGCACCCCAGGGAGCCTGCTCGGTCGCTCCCACTCCTTGAACACAATATTATTAAAGTGAGTTTGCTCAGGAAACTCCAAACGTGGCTTAGCCGTGTGAAACAACTCCCCCTGCTGCCGAGGAGCCGTGGCAGGAGGTGAGATAGAAAGCTCTTCAAAAATGTGAGCCAAAAGCCTGTCAGTATCATCTGGATCAGAGCCAGAATCAGTATAACCCTTAGGCTGCTCATCAGATGATTCTGAATCAGAAAACAACTCCCCCTCTTCCAGGGGAGTATAGCCAGCCAGGTCAAAAAATTCCTCAGCCTCCATAGGAAATAAGTTAATGCCAGGTGCCAGATGCCGCCTCTTAGCCAAGGCCTTTTCGCGCCGTAGAGCCGGCAATCAGATTTTCAATACTAGCCACCCTGGTAGACAAATCAGGCTGAGCCTCCCCACTGGTATGCACCTCACTGGGAGTCAGATGCAAGCGTGGGGGAGTGGGCGAAGCCACACGGGGCGCAGGCCCAGCCACAGGCAACACAGATTGCAGCGTAAGCGCTCGCTGGGCACGGGGTGCACAGACCCGAACATTGTCATCACTAGGAGGGGACACCCCACATGCCACACACAGCCGGGCTTGTCTCGAAGGAACCCTGAGCACATTATCCTGAGAAGCCTCCATATGGTGATTATCGCGGCCACCGACCAATAGGGATTTACACAATAAAGTCACACAATATACACAATAAACTCTGGAGCAGGACGTGCTGTATACTTAGAATATAGTTTTTTTTTCCTCTAGCTGTTAAGGCGCTGAATAATCATCACTGATTAACCTGCTGCAAACTTCCTGTCTCCACCATGTCACTGAGTTACCACCTGTATCATATGTAAATATGCTTAAATGTATAAATGTAAATGTTTCATGTTTAAATGTAAATATGTTTATATATTTAATGGTTATAGCTCAAAAGGGTACCTCCCTTCCAAAAAGCATTCTTTGTATGTATCCTGTACTTACTTGGCGGTCAATAAAGAATTCGTATATTCGTATATAAGATGTTATTGTCTCAGTGTTAAAACCATTTCATGTGTTTTCGCTTTGTTACTGGTGGATATGTATTCTAAAACAGACTTTAATCGTACAGTAACATGGTGTGGAGTGCCGAGTGCCGGACGAACTAAGCTGGCGCTACCTGTTGCTGGCTTCAGCGCTATACTGTTCTTGAAGCGCCCAACACACATCACATTCATCAATGCCATCAATCAATCTACTAGTGGTCGCTCTAAGCGCCGCTCTACAGACACTCACCTGGAAATACCTGGCGTTAACAGTGAATCAGCCTCTTAGTATTGTGGTAAGGTGCAAGGGGCCGTTATTGACGGCAGGTATGTAGCACCAATGTACCTGGCATTGGTGCAGTAAAGCCGTATAGCTTGTTTTTCCAGCATCAGCTGCTGGTGGCAGTTTGCTGCTGATGATTTAGAATAGCCGAAAGGCTAACCTGGGACGGCTTTACTGGGATGGAGTAGAGCAGGGTGGGACTCCATCCCACTACCCAGGTCCGGGTTTTGCGGGCTGTTTAAATAGCCTGGGGAATCAGCTGTGCCCTGTCCTTTGTCTAGAGCTCACATGGGAGTGAGACTGTGAGCCTGGCTGAAATCTCCTGTGGAGGCTGTTTCATGCGGACCTGAGGCCTAGTTGGACTGTAAACAGGACGTTTGCTCAAGGACTAAAAGCTGTTTGCCTGATTGAATCATTTATGCTGCTGTTTCCTGAAAAGGTGATGTAACCTGTTTGGACATATGCTTTTGTGGATTTATGTGTGAAATAAACACAGACTTTACTTTGAACTGCTTGCCTCTGCCTCTATACTGCTGACACCCGGTCGCCTACCAGAGCTAATCTCCACATTTGGTGTCGGATGCGGGCATAGCAGTGAGGCCGTTGCTAGGAGCAACCGACGAAAAAGTTTTTTGTTGTGCATGTCCTATATTAAACCTGCCAGGCTGCTACCTGGGACTGCAGACAAAATGGAGGCGGTCGTGAAAGCGCTCGTGGAGGCCAACAGGCAGCAGCATGAGACCAACCAGCTGTTTTTGCAACATATGATGGCGCAGCAAGCTGCAGGTGCGCCCAAAAGTATTCCTGATGCCCGGAAAGCTGTCCGCTCGGCGCTCACAAAAATGACCCCTTCAGATGACGTGGAGACTTACCTGGCGGTGTTTGAAAAGGTGGCTGCAAGGGAGAAGTTGCCGCATGACCAGTGGGCTGATGTCATCGCTCCATTTCTGGCGTCTGGACCCCAGCAGGTGTTGTTTGATCTCCCAGAGGACCAAGCCGCTGACTACCCGACTCTGAAGGGTGAGATACTGGCGAGACTGGGGGTGAATGTGTGGGTTCGGGCTCAGCGGGTGCATCAGTGGAGCTACCAGTCGGCAGAGCCCGCCCGACCCCAGTATTATAAACTGCTGCACCTGCTGCAAAAATGGCTGCAGCCGGAGTTGTTAAGCCCCACTGCCATTTTGGACCGCTTGCTGGCGGACATGTTTTGGAGGGCTTTACCGCACCCTCTTCAGCACTGGGTTGGCCAGGTATCCCCTGACAACGCACTAGGGATGGTGGACCTAGTGGAGCGATATGAGGCCACCAGGAACTTGCAAAGCGGCTCCATGAGGAGGGATTCGGGGAAACCCCGGAGGTCCCCGCCCCAGCTCAGGCGAGTGGTGTCCCCTAAACCCTCTCAGGACCTACCCCCCAAAGTCCCTGCCCAAGTGTTGTGTTGGGGATGTAAGGAGCCGGGACATATCAGAGCCAATTGTCCCCACCAGGGGGAGCCCATGGATGTAAACTTTGGTTACCGCCCTTCCATGTATGCCAGGAGGCTGTGTGCTGCCGGTATCCCTGAGCTTGTGGGGCAAAGTCACCTCTGTCAGGTGAAAGTGGGAGACACCCTGGCTGTGGCCCTTTTGGACTCGGGGAGTATGGTTACCCTGGCAAGACCCGCCTTAGTACTGCCCGATGAGTACACTGGGCGGAAAACCGGGGTTTTGTGCATTCATGGGGACTTGAGAGACTATGCCACAGCACAAGTGTCTCTCACCACCGTCTCCGGCAGCTGGAAACATGAAGTCGCTGTCGCCGCTAAACTCCCATATGAACTGATTATTGGGAGAGACTTTCCAGGGTTCAGGTCACTGTGGGCCAAGCTGGCAGTTCCGGAAACCCGCGAGGCGGGTGTGTCCCCAATAGACTGGCCCTACTCAGGGGAGACCCCGGTGCCCTGGGAACCGGAATCAGGAGGCACCGTGGAAGAGGTGCCCGTCCCTAAAATGGAAGAGGGGGAGTCAACCCCACTAAATGTTATGGTTGGAGATGTGGAAGAGTTGACAACAGGTCCAGAGTTGGCAGATCTCCATGTCTCCACAACTAACTTTGGTACCGCTCAACACCAGGACCCGACCCTGTCTCGGGCCTGGGAGAATGTTCTTGAGGTGGAAGGTGAACCACAACAGCCAGGGGCGGAGTTACAGTTTCCTCGCTTTGTGGTTCACCAGGAAATGTTGTACCGAGTAAACAAGGTACGTGAAGAGGTGGTGGAACAATTGGTGGTACCCAATTCATATCGCAAATTGGTGTTGGATTTGGCCCACCAACATGTTCTGGGTGGACACCTAGGCCAGCAGAAAACACTGGACCGCGTTTTACAACGATTCTACTGGCCCAGTGTGTACAAGGAGGTGGAGAGATATTGTGAGTCCTGTCCAACATGTCAGATGACCAGCCCTCAGCCTCATTACCGTGGTCCCTTAGTTCCTCTCCCAGTTATTGAGGTACCCTTTGAGCGGATTGCCATGGATCTAGTGGGTCCAGTGCCAAAATCCGCTAGAGGGCACCAACATATTCTGGTGATCTTGGACTATGCCACGCGGTACCCTGAGGCAGTGCCCCTGCGTCACACCTCTGCCAAGCTCATTGCTAAGGAGCTTATGGAAATGTTTTCCAGAGTAGGTCTGCCTAAAGAGGTCCTGACCGACCAAGGTACCCCGTTTATGTCGAAAGTAATGAAAGAGCTCTGTAAACTGCTGCAGGTGAAACAGTTGCGGACATCCGTTTACCACCCGCAAACAGACGGCCTAGTAGAACGGTTTAATCAAACTTTAAAGACCATGTTAAAAAGGGTGGTCGCCAAGGATGGGAAGAATTGGGACTTGCTGCTGCCCTATCTGATGTTCGCAGTGCGAGAGGTGCCCCAGGCCTCTACGGGGTTCTCGCCCTTCGAACTCTTATACGGTCGACATCCACGGGGCCTGTTGGATATAGCCAAGGAGGCCTGGGAACAGCAACCCACACCCCACAAAAGTGTGGTAGAGTACGTGACTCAGCTACAGGAACGGATAGCGACCGTCTTGCCGCTTGTCAGAGAACACATGGAGGCAGCGCAGCGGGCCCAAAGCAGGGTTTATAATCGGCAAGCCAGGGTACGGAACTTTAACCCCGGTGACAGAGTTGTGGTTCTGGTACCCACGGTGGACAGTAAATTTCTAGCTAGGTGGCAGGGTCCCTATGAGGTCATTGAAAAAGTTGGGGAAGTGACTTACAAGGTACATCAGCCTGGGCGGAGGAAGCCCGAGCAGGTGTACCATGTAAACCTGCTGAAACTATGGAAAGACAGGGAGACCCCTGGGGGTGACAGTCCCCGACCAGGTATGGTGGGGGTGGAGCTTCCCATTCCTCGGTCTGTTAGTAGAGAAGTAGTAGTCGAGGTGAAAACTGGCGACAACCTCTCCTCTAAACAGACTCAGGAAGCCAGGGAGTTTATTAGCAGAAACACGGACGTGTTTTCAGAACTCCCTGGGCGCACTTCGGTCATCCAACATGATGTTGTCACGGAACCTCAGGTCAAGGTCCGGTTGAGGCCTTACCGGGTACCCGAGTCCCGGCGACAAGCTATCGCGGAGGAAGTGCAGCAAATGCTCCGGTTAGACGTGATTGAAGAATCAAAGAGTGAGTGGGCCAGCCCCATAGTCTTGATTCCCAAGCCCGATGGTACGTTGCGGTTCTGTAACGATTTCCGCAAACTTAATGAAGTTTCCAAGTTTGATGCCTACCCTATGCCCCGGGTAGATGAACTCATTGAGAAGCTAGGCCAAGCCAGGTACTTTTCGGTTTTGGACCTCACAAAAGGGTACTGGCAGGTGCCCTTGACTGAGGCTGCCAAGGAGAAAACAGCCTTTATTACACCAGAGGGACTGTTCCAATACAAGGTGTTACCCTTTGGGTTACACGGCGCTCCCGCTACGTTCCAAAGGTTAATGGATATTGTCCTCAGGCCACCCACACCGTCGGTATGCTTCGGCATATCTGGACGATATAATTATCCATAGCACGGATTGGGAAAGTCACCTACCCAAAGTCCAGGCCGTAGTGGATTCCCTCAGGAAGGCTGGGTTGACGGCAAACCCGAAAAAATGTGCTTTAGGCCTAGAAGAAACAAAATACCTGGGCTATGTGATTGGACGAGGAGTGGTCAAGCCCCAGGTGAACAAACTAGAAGCCATCCGTAACTGGCCCCGGCCTAACACCACCCGCCAGGTAAAGTCATTTCTGGGGTTGGTGGGATATTATATGCGGTTCATTCCCAATTTTGCCACCCTAGCGGCACCATTGACAGACCTGTTAAAGGGACGCAAGTCTGTCATGGTGAAGTGGAATGAACAGGCCGAAAAAGCGTTCTCCGCTTTGAAGTCTGCCCTGTGTGGGTCTCCGGTGTTGGTGACACCCGACTTTAAGAGGGAGTTCATAGTGCAGACCGATGCCTCCGAGGTAGGTCTCGGTGCTGTACTGTCTCAGGAAGTCAACGGGGAGGAGCACCCCGTTGTCTACATGAGTCGCAAATTAACACCCGCGGAGACCCGGTATAGTATAGTGGAGAGGGAGTGTTTGGCCATTAAATGGGCCCTGGAGTCTCTTCGCTACTACTTGCTGGGGAGAAGGTTCCGTCTGATTACGGACCACTCTCCCCTCAAGTGGATGTGCCAGGCTAAGGACAGGAATGCCAGGGTCACCCGATGGTTCTTGTCATTACAAAACTTCAAGTTTACAGTAGAGCACAGAGCGGGACGATTGTTGGGTAACGCGGATGCCCTGTCCAGAACACATTGTTTGGCATGTGTCCACCCCCTCAGGGTTGAACAAAGGGGGGGGGTATGTGGTAAGGTGCAAGGGGCCGTTATTGACGGCAGGTATGTAGCACCAATGTACCTGGCATTGGTGCAGTAAAGCCGTATAGCTTGTTTTTCCAGCATCAGCTGCTGGTGGCAGTTTGCTGCTGATGATTTAGAATAGCCGAAAGGCTAACCTGGGACGGCTTTACTGGGATGGAGTAGAGCAGGGTGGGACTCCATCCCACTACCCAGGTCCGGGTTTTGCGGGCTGTTTAAATAGCCTGGGGAATCAGCTGTGCCCTGTCCTTTGTCTAGAGCTCACATGGGAGTGAGACTGTGAGCCTGGCTGAAATCTCCTGTGGAGGCTGTTTCATGCGGACCTGAGGCCTAGTTGGACTGTAAACAGGACGTTTGCTCAAGGACTAAAAGCTGTTTGCCTGATTGAATCATTTATGCTGCTGTTTCCTGAAAAGGTGATGTAACCTGTTTGGACATATGCTTTTGTGGATTTATGTGTGAAATAAACACAGACTTTACTTTGAACTGCTTGCCTCTGCCTCTATACTGCTGACACCCGGTCGCCTACCAGAGCTAATCTCCACAGTATTCTCTACCCAGCCAACAGGGTTTGCATGGGGGGCATGTTCAGTAAACCCTATTGGCTGCTTGCAGAGTGATCATAGTTCAAACGTGCCACATACTGTAAATAAGGATGGGTAAGTATTTTGCTCCATATTTCTGGGTCAACAGCAGCTGCTATTGTTGCTAAGGCAGCTGTAATAGAACTTTTATGTATCTCTTGGGTATGTCTTTATGTAACCACCCATTTCCAAATATCAGCATAGTATTGGCTAGGAAAATAGAATGCCTAGGTGTATATTTCATGTCATGTTAAAATTCCTAAAACATTCTCCTTACAATAAATGTTCCCGGTATTTAATTGATTGTATAAACTAATTACAGCTATCCGCTATTTTCTGTTATTCCAGCAGCTACATAATCAGCATATTTAGTGTATATTTATTAGAGTATTCTACTACTGATTTTGTGGCTTTACTGTATATTCTAAGAGACAAAACAAATCAAAGCGATTTGAGTGTGGGCTCAAGCTGAAAAAATATATTTTAACACATGCACATCCTGTGTTCCTCTGTGACATCCCAAATGTGTTGGGCACAAAGCCATCACAGAACACAATTCTCTCTGGAAGCACATCCTTTCAGTCTGCCCGCTCTCTGCTAATGAAACGTGAGGCAAGAACTGTCTCTGGAGCATTGAAAATGACAGCACAACTCCACACTAATTACATCACAACAACAAATATTCACATTTGCTGAATATTAAATATAGATAAAAAGTCTAAGCTGATCTAAAGCAACAGGGAGAGAGATGATATTTATTTTAGCACTATAATGTGACATATAGTAAGATGAATGTTCCAAATGTAGTATATTAATAACAGTTTGAGTATCATGTGTACGCAATGTTAAAATAGTAATCGGGGTTAAACTGCTTAGCAGTTTATTTACATATGATTATTTCAATCATTTTGTCCATAGAATATTAGACTTTTACTGGAGGTTTTTATTTTTACTTTGCTAAATGACATAAAGCAGACATACAAAGTTTACAGACTTCTGCAAAAATGCCAATTTTTTGTCATGTAAAAAAACAGATCAAGAAGAATCATTTCAAAACTTTTCCCGCCTTGAGTGTGACCCATTATATACTCAATACCATCGAAAAACAAACAAATTATTTAGAGTGGGAAAATAAAAATAACCACATTTACATAATGTGGTTCCATACCCTTTTTAATAGGGATCTAATTGTGGTCAGAATTAGCCAATCACAGTCAAACTCCTTTCAAATGAGTCAACAAACAGCTGCCAGCATTTAAAGTGATTTTAATTAACCCCATATAACATTAAATTGTTTAGTAGGATTTTCCTGATATTTTCTTTGTTGCAATTTACATCAAAAGCCATGGCCCATAAACATCCCACAACTAGGGATGGGCAGACCTGTGGATGTTCAGGTTCCCTCAAATGTTAGTGAAATATTTGGTTCAGGACACAAACCGGACCCAAACTTTACACCGAACCCCAAAGAAGTCAATAGGGGCCCGGAATCTGTGTTTGTGTGTGAGGGGGGGATGGATGCCGCAAGGGCTAGGGGGATAATTGGTGGCATATCACTTATATATATGCCCCAATGTGTTATAGTCATGGGTCCTCCTTTGGGGCATGCAACTATACTGAGAAATAAGCCCCCATAGTGATAGCCCCACCCACAGCAGCCTAAAGGTGCCCCTGCACCCTATAACAGTCTACCATAAAATGGAAAGCAAAACAACAATGGTGATGCTATTATAGCTGCCTAGTCAGCCAAAGGTACAAACAAGTCCTTTGGGATCCATGCCTGGTTCAGATTTCAAACGCCGCTGCCACTCTGCCTTTGACGGAAGCTGAGAGGAAGAGGATCGTGAGCTGAGGTGAGTTACAGCAGCATGCTTACTGCTGCACACTCTGCACCAAGCCTCCCTCCCCCCACCTCAGCCACCCCCCAAGTTCAGGTCCCCATTGATTTTAATGAAGACGGGGTTCGGGTTTCCAAACCTGAACATTTATTGAAAGTTTGACCAAACTTGATGGACTCGAACTTTGGGGGGGGTCGCCAAGCAGTCCTTATGGTGAAATCAAATGCAGTTTACAAGTTTAACAGATGGTCACTGCATTTCGTTAAACAAGCAACAAAAGTCCCTCCCTTTCGGCGTTAAAACATGAACAGAACTCTGTTTTCTATTGGCTCCAGAGTTTGGGTATTCAGCAAAGTGCCTCATCACATGGCTTCCCCCAGATTGCCTTTCTCAGCAATCCTTTTTAGCCCCGTGATGAGCCAGCCTCAGGCACCCGGGCAGCAGGTCCAACTACCAGCTTACCCGCCGTTCCATAGAAATCCGGGTACAAACTTAACCAAAAGGCTTCAGTGTTCTAAATACACTAAAACAAAAAAGCCTGGATTTCTTATCTCACCCATGTCACCCACCCACCCAGCATCCTGGGTGACAGGGCCACATCCAGGTTTATGTGGGCCCTTAGGTGGCATGGTCTCCGTGGGCCCCTTTGCGGTGGAAGGTGTTTCAATAGATGGACACACTAAAGGGCATCCTAAATCTGGATGCCCCTAAATATCATGCTATTTGGACCAAAACTCTACTTTGGGTCCACTTTGAAGCACACCAAACCGCTTTAAACCAGAATCTAAGGCCAGGTGAAAAGGATCCCCCAGGGGCGTCCTAATTTTGGATGCCCCTGTGTGTAACCGCTCCCCCACCCTCCCTTTTGGCACATTACTTTTATTGAACTGGCAAATGCACTGTGGAATCTCCAGCCGAACCAGGGGGGGTTCTTTCACAAATTGAGATGCCCCTGTAAAGTGGCTCAAAAGCCGGGGTGAAAAGCCTGGGTTTTAGTCTGGGTTTAAGCAGCAGCAGCAGCAGATAGGAGGCCGAGCAGCATTCAAGAGATTCTAACCTCAAAAAATAACATCCTTCCGCTCCCCATCCTGCCCCTGGTGCTCGGCGGTGGCATCCTTGTTCCCATTGCTCTGTGTGCCACTACCAGCTTGCTATATGCTTGCTATATCCCCTGAGGCGGGGAGCAACGCGACTGGAGCCCAGCTGTGGAAGTTGGATTTCTGCAGAGAGCGGCGCAGGACAACGCCTGGAGAGCGGTGCCGGACTGCATGGACTGGAGGACAGCAAGAGAGCAGGTGAATAAAACATTTCAGGGAAAAGTTCGACATGAACCCCCAAAAATCCAGATTCAGGTCGAATTTAATTTTCCCTAAATGTTGGAGTGAACTCCTGCTCTGACAAACTTGTTTGGTCATCTCTAGCAGAGACCCCTACAAGTTGCTGTGAAGTCCTGGTTGCAGAGACCCCTGTAAGATGCAGTGGGGGGCTTTTTTCAGAGACCCCTATAAGATGCTGTGGGGTGCTTTGTTCAGAGACTCCTACAAGATGCTGTGAGGTCCTGGTTGCAGAGACCTCTGTAAGATGCAGTAGGGTGCTTTTTTTAGAGACCCCTATAAGATCATGTGGGGGGCTTTGTTCAGAGACCCCTATAAGATGCTGTGGGGTGCTTTGTTCAGAGACTCCTACAAGATGCTGTGAGGTCCTGGTTGCAGAGACCCCTGTAAGATGCAGTAGGGTGCTTTTTTCAGAGACCCCTATAAGATGCTGTGGGGTGCTTTGTTCAGAGACTCCTACAAGATGCTGTGAGGTCCTGGTTGCAGAGACCCTTGTAAGATGCAGTAGGGTGCTTTTTTCAAAGACCCCTATAAGATGCTGTGGGGTGCTTTGTTCAGAGACCCCTATAAGATCATGTGGGGGGCTTTGTTCAGAGACCCCTACAAGATGCTGTGAGGTCCTGGTTGCAGAGACCCCTGTAAGATGCAGTGGGGTGCTTTTTCAGAGACCCCTATAAGATCGTGTGGAGTGCTGGTTGCAGAGAACTCTATAAGATGATATGGTTTGCATAGACCTAATACTGCCTCTAACCTTCAAAAGGATTTAATTAATGAATGTTATCTGTCAGAAGAAAGGTACTAAAATCTTCCAATGCATTAGGTTTAACATGAAACACGTGTTGTTGTTTTTTTGCACTTCAGTCTGATAAGTGTAGCCCATGTGCGGATTTACAAAAAAGTAACATTAACAGGTGATTAAATTGCTTTTTGACACCTGTTTTTACACCTCACCTTCACCTACTTATTACTTTTTTTCATCTTTGAATGCTTTGAAACTAAATAATTTATGCTTTGAAAAATAATCAACTTATACCAAATTTGCAAATACTTTCAAAACGTGGATCTGCAAGAATTTGAAATGCTTGCACATCTTAGAATTAATGCATAATCAATTGACCAGAGACACTGTTTGAAAAGAAAAGATTCTCTATTTATCATTTTTACTAATGGCTGTTGCATAATAATGAGGGATCAATCGTCCTTAGTGAACTGTGCAGTGCCAAAGCACTGCTCAAGGGAAACTCTTGTTCCATTAGTTTGCATCATTGTAATGTTTTGTAAATAACAACAAATATTTGTTTGAATGGGTACATTAGAATATATTAGCCTTGTTATTTAGTGATGATCAGCATAAAGTTAAAGAGTAAAAATGATTCCTATAGACAGCAGCCTACCTATTACCAGCATTATTAATTAGCCTTGCAGTACAATGCCACTGGTTTGGGGGAATGAGACATGTGTTTCTGAGAGGTATGGAGTCCATGGGGTCGATTCAGAGCCTGGTGAGAAAATTCGCTTATTTTTTAGGACACAAAATTGCCATTCACTTTAATTGTCTATCTTGGGGTTGAATCAAAGGCAGGTGAAAATTTACATCCGGTAGACAATGAAAGTGAATTGTAGTTTTCTCTCCTAAAAAGAAGTGATTTTTTTTCACAAGCTCTGAATCAACCCCTATAAGCAGACTTGGCTTTTGTCCTAAATGATTGGAAGAGGCTTGTTCATGGGCTTGACCAGTTTGCATGCCTAGGAAACCCAGGTAATGGGTAAAGTTCAGTGTTGAGGTTGACAGGGTAGGCCCATGGTAAAAGGCCAAATAGGTATCGGCAGCAAAAGCTTGGAGTTTGGATCAAGTAAAACACAAAAAAGGTCTTGAGGAGTAGGTCTGCCCAATAATCAGGAAGTCAGGTTGCAACTTCATGACCAGAAATATGGATATACAGCTACTGTGGCCACAGTGCCCTTTGACATCACAATTTATATTTCTCTGCAATCATGCATGGGCATATGACCATCATTGTGCCTGCTAGCATTGGAAAGTTGCATCTGGACCTGCAAGATGTAAAACATGAGGTAGTTGTTGAGGAAAATGTGGCAAGCTCCCCATGTCATGTGTAAGAGTTCACCAACTTGTGTGATTAGCTTACTATCAAATGTAAACCTTTCACACTGGAGAGTTAGCCAAACTCTAGTGAATACCCGTTAACTGTGGTGGCAGAAGAACTTTGTGAAGGCCATCATGTGTTTAGCATGCTCGTGGGAAAAGAAGCCTTGTTGTAAATCAAGCAAGTGTTAAAGGTTGGGTGATATGGTTTTCTCAGGAAGTAAGTTTTGAGGCTTGTAAGGTTTGTGAGTGCATGGGGTATGATGTTCAATTTAAATTGATTATCAGATATAAAGGCAAGTGTGTGGGGGATGATTTGAGAAAAGAAGAGTTTGTTGAGAAGAGAAAAGGTTTTACAGGATGGCGTGGATTTCTTAGTATGAGGTATTATTATTTATCAAAGGCTGATGAGAGGTAAAGTTGAAAAGGAATGAAGTAGCAAAGTTGCAATTTTGAGGTCAGGGAGTTATTACGCATGTGCGAAAAAAATATGGCTTTTTATATTCAAGTGGATGTGTTCCTCAATTGACTTAGAAAGGAAAGGTGAGACAGGACGATAGCTTGTGATCAGGCGAACATGCCGATATACAGTTCAAGGGTACTTTGGCTGAATATGTAGTACCATTTAGACTCCTGAGCTCACATATTTGCCTTACACAGCTCTGCTCTTTATCGCTGCCACTAGTCTCTTTCCAGTGGTGGGACTAAATGTGATGGGGCCCTGGTGCAAACAGGAAATGGGGCCCTGTCAGGGCTCATACAGTAAACATTATCTGTCTTCTATCTCAGTTGGATGTAGCTAGACAACTAAAGACTGAAACAGCAAAAATAAAGTGTGCTTCTTTCCACTAAATGATGACAAGTAAGCACAAACATTCTAAATAAGGTGGCGGTACAACAATGATTGGACCCCCCTGACCTTCTGAGTCCCAAGCTCCTGTCCAGCGCAAAAATCATAATCATTGTCACTTTTTTTTCTGACTGTAATATATCATGGGCTCTTTGCACCACCTCATGATGCCCACCTCTGGGTTTGCCCTAAGTGCAGCTACTATGACTACCTGCGTTTCAATCACCATCACCATGGCTACAAGTGGCACTACTTTGACCACCAACAGAGCACAATATGTAGTTCAGGCATGTTTTCCACTACCTTTCTACTACCATGGTTTAACCACTGACTGTTCATTGCAGCTTGTGCTCAGTCATTTAGGGGTAGATATGGGTCATCATTGAGCATCAGATTGCAATGCTCATCCATGTGATGTAGATCTAGTATCCTGGACACATTAATTAAGGATTTTGACCCCTTGGAACATTTTCTGCAGATATATAGGTGGTTACACATCAGCATCCTGTGCCATTAAAAGCATTAATTATGCAACTTGTCTGGTACTGTAGGTAGCTCAGTTGTGTAGCAGTAAATAGTTTAGCATGAGTGTATATGTCATCTTTGCTTATGCTGGTAGGGAGGGAGTCAAAGTAGGAGGAGGGCACCATTAAGCTAACTCTATTTAGGATCGTGCTCTGCAGAGCCCATAGTTCTAAGCATTGTTTATCAGTAAAGGTACATTACAAATAGTGCAGTAGTATCAGATTATAGGGCATGTCTGCTCTGCCTTAATACTACAATTCTTAATAAAGCTTGCTAACCACCTCCAGCTTATACAGAGGTAGAGCCCCGTGGTGGTGCCCAGCATGCTCTCACTGTTACAGGTAAATGAGCTCTCCTATTAAAATGTCTAATAATAAAAATCTATATATAAAATTGGTTTCATTCTACTAGAAGGGTTGAAATCCAGAGGTGGCAGTTTTTTGAGCGTACCATTCCACTTTTTACAGGGAAAAGCTAGCCTGTAACACTAACCACTTTAATATCTGCACAAATAAGTGTATAATGGGTAAAATCATCTACATACATCACAATAATTGCAATAGAAATGAGCTGATTTTGCAGCACAGCCTAGTTCAGGGGACAGGCCCTTAGAGTTGCTCAGTCCTCTCCTTCAGCAGAATGGTATGTCCAAAGTCTGTCACCCATAATTATTTTTCTTGCTAGTAAAAAAAAAATTAGAAACAGGCTTGCTGAATCCTTTCCAGTGCTGGGTGTTTCAGCTACCTTTCTACCTAGCATATTAATGTAAATTTATTATATGTCAGTTTTTTTTTGTGATATTTCTTCTTTGGAGGAGTGGCAGGCTGCATTCGCCATGAGTTTGGTGGAAATGGATTACTGTCCACAGGTTTGTGTTTGCAATTGGTAGACAACCTCCAGAAAATACAAGTATTGAAGAGTCAGAATCCAAGTTCAGTGCTGCCCCAACTTCAGGGGCTGGATTCGGGGTGAATGTGGATGTATTTTTTTTTCTTCTTTTATTACATTAGTGAGATCACTATTTAGGGGGGGCAGGGGTTATGTTTATTTTTCAGGAAGGGGCTGGAGGGGCCCCTTAAGCTGTCTATTCAACCTCTCCCCCTCTACTGGCTCACCAACTAGAAACCCCCTCTGACCTCTGCATTAACCACCCTATCTCACTGAGCCCTTTTTCATCCAAGTTCCTTGAATAACATCTCAATTCAAAATTGGCACACCATTTTTCTAACAACAATTTACTTGATCCCGTGCAATCTGACTTTCACCCTAACCACTTTACCCTCACCTTATCCTTTTTGACATAGCCTCAGCATGTAATACTGTTCACCATTCTCTGCTTCTCTATATACTCTTCTCTTGGAATTCAAGGTCTTGCAATTAATTTGCTCACCACCCAACTCTCTGTACGATCATTTAGTGTATCTCAGTCATTCTTCCTATCCTGTTCTGTAAGGTATCATACTAGGTCCCTTACTTTTCTCAATCTATATCTATGTTCTTGGCAAGTTTAGAACTAAACTTTCAATATAATTGTTACGGGGTTACAGTTAAATATGGCCCTGATCTATCTTTCCTGCTATCTCATCTCCCTAAGTGTCTTATAGTAATATCTTCATTCATGTCATCTTGATTTCTCAAGCTAAACATGCACAGGACAAGACAGAACTGGTATTTTACCACCATCAAAATCCATTCTCCTTAGTAACATAGCAATGTGTTAACAATTACACAACAACTAACTCCCCAAGTTCAATGCTTAGGAGTCATTCTGAACTCCTAAATCCACATTTACTATTCCCTAGCCACCTCCTGTCATCTACAGGTTAAAAATATCTCCCACATTTGTCCATTCCATTCACCTGACTACGTTAAAATGCTAGCGCATGCCCTGGTTTAAAGAAAAAAAAAAGAAAACCCTGTTTAAAGAGAAGAAAAGTAATGTCCATTAAAATGTATGGGAAAGTGACAGGTAGCAACAGGTAATACCAGACGCGCTGGAAGCCAGAGCACCGGCGGTATACGCTGAGCCGTCTGTGATGATGAATCCGACGCTACATGACGCTCACTGGAATCGCTTTGATAAATGTGGTATTGCGCACAGGCGTTCACCGTTCGCTACCTGTCGCTACGAGGCACTACCTGCCGCTATCGCTTGATGAATAAGTCAAGCAATATGCTGTTGAAAAACGTGCATTGTAAAAGAAATAGTAAATTAGGCTCTATATCTGTAATGAATTTAAATACTTTATCCTGGCAAGGCTGGGGCTTTGAATTCATGATCTTTATTACTCGGTTCCTAGACTCACAGCTTCTCCAATAGCATGGAATGTCTTTGCATTGATTAAAACAAATGTCAGAGGCAATCTAATGGCAGCTCTGTAAACCCACATTTTAAAGCAAGCCTTCAGATAATCCACTAACATCAGCCAAAACAAACATGTCAATCATCCTAGAGGTGTAACTGAAAATGAAAAACAGATTTGACTTACATTTATATGAAACAATATTACTGTCATTGTTTACTGTGGGTAGAGGATTGAACATCTAATATTTGTATATCCACTTGCAATAGCTATTTTTTCTGTCTCATGACTTATAGCTGTCATCTAAATCTTGTCTTATCAATCTAGTGCACTACAGACACTTTGGCTTTTCTTGCAAATGTAAATCTGCTTCAAATTACAATTTCCCTTGCAAATAGAAAGAAAACTGAGCAGTGATGCTATACTGCTATTATAAGAGAAAACATCTATCTATCTATCTATCTATCTATCTATCTATCTATCTATCTATCTATCTTTATTCTTCTCTTGCTGTGTGTGTACATAGTTAACAGTTACTGGTATATAAATCCTTCCTAACTCTAAAATGCATAGCAGAATATGAGCATCTAAACATCTGACCACCTCCTTTGTGGATGAGGGTGAGGGTGAGTGACCGAGGGTTGTTCATACTGTATAGACAAAATAATGAAGCATTGAGGTCATCCTGCAGTCCCTTGGTCTACTCTGTACTGTTGATTACCAAAAATGTGGTTCCACAAGGTTCTTTGTCTATAAGCACATATCTATTGCCCTGGACTGGGTTGTTAGGGCATGTATGTTGGTACTTTAGACCTAAACAAGTTACTCTGGCAAATCACCCTAAATAATTAAGGCCAGAAACAAGGCCATAGTCAAGATATGTAGAATAAAAAAACTGTCTGGGCCAGCATGTGTTTGATGAATCTCAGAAAGGTGGCAAGACCTTGCCCATGACTGCTTGCCCTATATATATATATATTGTAGACATGTCACTGGAGAAGTGATCGAGGGGGTGTACATTTCACCTAGGTTACTACGCTGGGTGAGATGGTAAGTCCAGGATTGATTTGTTTCCCAGCAGTGATATGCTGCTGAGGTGTTGTTTAATTTTGCCGGGCCTGGATTTATATGGAATGGCAGGTAGGTTTGGTAGAGGGACCTGTCATTCCACACCCCTCCGATCCAGTTTGGGTTTTGGATCAGGTGAGCTCTGATCCTAATTAGCCTGGGAGGTAAAAGCTCTGCAGAGACTGCAGGCTATTGCTCTGAGCCAGAAATGAACAGCCTGTGTGTGTGTGAAGGAAGCTGCGAACGCAGCCATTGCTGGAGCTAAAACTCACCCTGCGATATCCAGGCTAACGCTGCGTTTTGAAACTGCCAGATAGGTGAGAAGAACCTGTTAGTAAGCGCCCAGACGGGCTAGGTCTTTATTTTGTTTGTACACAAATGAAGCACGCTGCTGCTGTATGTTTTGTTACTGGACTGTTTATGCCATGAATAAACGTCAAGACCTGCTTTTATAACACCTAAGTCTGCTGTGAACTGTGTCCAAACACACCATCCCCCGGGAAGATCCCTACAATTGGTGCTGCGGAGCGGGCAAAACGGTTGCTAGGGGCAACGGTGTGGACAGACTTGGCTACAGCTGCTTATGTCTTGGGTGAAAGCTGCAACTACACAAGAACAGGCGGGCAACATGGAGGAGATGCTGAAGCAGTTTATGCAAGTAAGTTTGCAACAACAACAGGCTCAGATAGAGGCTAATAGACGACATGAACAACTTATTGAATACCTGATAGCAAAACAGGAGGCGCCTGTGGTTGCTAACCCCCAAACAGTGGTGCGAGCCGCTCCAGAGACTTTTGATGTGAGAAGAGCTGTGCAGCGAGCGCTGCAAAAGATGACTGCTGAGGACGATGTTGAGGCCTTCCTAACTGGGTTTGAGCGTGCGGCTGAGCGAGAGAAGTTACCCGTCGCTGAGTGGGCAGAGGTAATTGCGCCCTATTTAACAGGAGAACCTCAAAAGGCCTACTATGACCTCAGTGAGCAAGAGGTTAAGGACTATACTCGGCTAAAAGCGGAGATACTTGCCCGGCTAGGCGTTACTACTGCGGTCCGTGCCAGGAGGGTACGCAACTGGAGCTACAGTTTGGACAAATCGGCGAGGTCCCAGATGTATGACCTTATCCATTTGGCGAGAAAGTGGTTGGAGCCAGACACTTCTACTCCTGCACAGATCCTAGAGAGGGTTGTGATGGATCGCTACCTCCGAGCACTTCCTGCTGACCTGCAACGCTGGGTGGGACAAGGTGACCCTAAGAATGCAAACGAACTTGTCAACCTTGTGGAGAGGTTCCAGGCGACTGAGGACTACCTCCGTGATGTTTCTGCAGCCTCCTCACCTCCCCGGAGTGCCAGATCTGTACCATCAGCTGGTAAGAGACTTCCATCTATTGGGGGAGTGTGGAGGGGTGCTGAGGGAGGAAAAAGGGCTCAAGTGGTGTCTCAGGGGCAAAAGACTGGGGATGGTCCCGGGTGGCTAAGTGGCCCTAAAAAGGACTCCTTGCCAAGGAGACCAGGCTCTATCCAGTGCTGGAGATGCCATGAGATGGGACACGTGTCTGCCCATTGCCCTCTTACCACTGAGCCCATGGAATGTGAGGCTAATCGACGTCAGTCGCTATTTGCGGAACCATCTTGTGTTGCAGTTCCTGGACTAGAGACTGAACCGCAAATCTGCAACGTTACAATTAATGATTTTCCTGTTAAGGCGTTGCTGGACTCAGGAAGCCTCGTAACCTTGGTGCATGCCAGCCTGGTGGCTGGCGACTTTGAGTGTAAAAAGCATATGAGTGTCGTTTGTATACATGGGGATACAAAAGTGTACCCTATAGTGCTGGCTGAAGTCGGGACTGAACAAGGCACCGTACAATATGAAGTGGGTGTGGTTAAAAACCTCATGCATAACGTAATATTGGGGCGCGATTTTCCATTATTCTGGGCTCTCTGGGGAAAAAGAAAATCCCCCGAAAGGAGTGAGGATACTCCTAAGGTTGTTGCATTACCCCCTCTAAGTGATAAAAGTGTGCAGGATGAAAATGATTGTTTTCCTTTGCAGGTCCTGGCTGGAGAGGAGGAGGCTCCTCCCACTGAGCAAAATATACCAGACTTAGAGGTGTCTAGGGATAATTTTGGGACTGCACAGTTACAGGACCCCACTCTCAAAAATGCGAGAGAGCAGGTTGCTGTCATGAATGGGGTACCTCAGGAACCAGATGCTGAGAAAAGATTTCCACATTTTTCTGTGACTAATGATCTTTTCTATAGAGTCACTAAGGTTAAGGACGAGATTGTGGAACAGCTTCTGGTGCCTAAGCCGTACCGGCGTCAGGTGCTGGACATGGCACATAACCATGTTCTTGGGGGACACTTGGGGACTGACAAAACGCAGGAGAGGGTTCTCCAGAGGTTCTACTGGCCGGCGATATATGGTGATATTAAAAAGTACTGCGAGTCGTGCCCCACATGTCAGCTTAGTGCCCCAGTGTCACATTTTCGCAGTCCTTTGATTTCGCTCCCTATTATAGAGGTGCCTTTTGAGCGTATAGCCATGGATTTAGTGGGTCCCATTGTAAAATCCGCTAGGGGACACCAGTATATTCTGGTGGTCATGGATTATGCGACCCGCTATCCTGAAGCTGTGCCCTTAAGAAACACCGCATCTAAAACAATTGCACGTGAGTTGTTTTATATGTTCTCTAGGACTGGAATCCCCAAAGAAATCCTGACTGACCAAGGTACACCCTTTATGTCAAAGGTGATGAAGGAGTTATGCAAACTATTTAAAATCTCACCCATCCGTACCTCTGTATACCACCCCCAGACGGACGGATTGGTGGAGAGATTTAACAAAACTTTGAAACATATGCTGAAAAAAGTGGTGGAAAAAGATGGCCGTGACTGGGATCATTTGTTACCCTACCTCATGTTTGCTATTAGGGAAGTGCCCCAAGCGTCCACAGGGTTCTCACCATTCGAGTTGGTCTATGGTCGTCACCCTAGGGGTCTACTGGACATTGCAAAAGAGACATGGGAGAGCGAGTCCACCCCATACAAGAGCGTTATTGAACATGTAGCACAAATGCAGGACCGTATAGCCGCTGTAATGCCCCTAGTAAGGGAACACCTCCAGAGGGCGCAAGAGGCCCAAAGTAGAATTTACAACCGGTCTGCAAGAATCAGGACATTTAACCCAGGCGATAGGGTCCTTATACTAGTTCCCACTGTTGAGAGTAAATTCCTGGCGAAGTGGCAAGGTCCCTATGAGATTGTTGAAAAGGTCAGTGAGGTGAACTACAAGGTGCACCAACCAGGTAGAAGGAAGCCTTTCCAAGTTTACCACGTAAACTTGATTAAGCCCTGGAAAGACAGGGAATCCTTGGGGGCGACAAATACTGTTAATAATTTGTCACAACCAATCCCTCCAGTCAAGGTTGGTGATACCCTATCAGTGTCACAGAAACAGGAGGCTCAGGAATTTTTACAGAAAAACAAAGACAAGTTTTCTGACCTTCCAGGGCGTACACACCTCATCTATCATCACATTGAAACTGAGCCTAGAAGCAGAGTAAACCTCAAGCCCTATAGGATCCCGGAAGCCCGTAGGGAAGCCGTATCTGCCGAGGTAAAACGTATGCTTGATCTGGGAGTAATTGAGGTGTCACAGAGTGAATGGTCCAGCCCGATTGTATTAATCCCAAAGCCTAATGGAACTTGGAGGTTCTGTAACGATTTCAGAAAGTTTAATGAGATCTCAAAATTTGATGCCTATCCTATGCCCAGGGTAGATGAGTTGATTGAGAAGTTGGGTAATGCCAGATACATAACCACCCTCGATCTCACAAAGGGCTACTGGCAGATTCCACTTACTAATGAGGCTAAAGAGAAAACTGCATTCTCCACCCCTGATGGGCTATTCCAGTATGTAGTGATGCCGTTCGGGTTACATGGAGCACCTGCGACTTTCCAGAGGTTGATGGACTTGATTTTGCGACCACATCGTGATTACTCAGCTGCCTACCTCGATGATGTGGTCATTTTTAGCCCTGATTGGGAAAGTCACCTCTGTAAGGTACAGGCCGTATTGGATACCATAAGTGATGCAGGGTTGACCATAAATGCAGAGAAGTGCGCAATAGCCCTAGAAGAGGCCAAGTATCTGGGCTACATTATTGGAAGAGGGTTGATTAAGCCACAGCTAAATAAAGTGGAGGCAATACAGAATTGGCCAAAACCCCTGACAAAGAAACAGGTCAGAGCTTTCCTTGGTATTACAGGCTATTACCGTAGATTTGTGCCGAACTTTGCCTCAGTTGCTGCTCCCCTAACTGACTTGACCAAGGGCGGAAAGAGAGCAATGATCACGTGGACTCCAGAGGCCGAGAAGGCTTTCCAAAGCCTTAAAACTGCCTTGTGCCAACAACCTGTGTTAGTTACCCCCGATTTCAGGCGAGAATTTCTGGTCCAGACAGATGCTTCTAACACAGGCTTAGGTGCAGTACTCTCACAAGTAGTAAATGGTGAGGAGCATCCGGTGATGTACTTGAGTAGAAAGCTAACCCCGGCCGAAAAAAATTATGCCATTGTGGAGCGAGAGTGTTTGGCAGTGAAGTGGGCCCTCGAATCCCTAAAATATTACTTACTAGGCAGGAAATTCAAGTTAGTGACAGACCATGCCCCCCTAACATGGATGAAGTTAAACAAGGAGAGAAACGCAAGAGTGACTAGATGGTTTCTGTCCCTACAAAACTTTAATTTCACTGTGGAACACAGGCCAGGGAAATTACAAGCAAATGCTGACGCATTGTCGAGGGTACATTGTCTGTGGGGACAAAATGCTCAGCCCTCCGGTCTGAAAAAGAGGGGGGGGATATGTAGACATGTCACTGGAGAAGTGATCGAGGGGGTGTACATTTCACCTAGGTTACTACGCTGGGTGAGATGGTAAGTCCAGGATTGATTTGTTTCCCAGCAGTGATATGCTGCTGAGGTGTTGTTTAATTTTGCCGGGCCTGGATTTATATGGAATGGCAGGTAGGTTTGGTAGAGGGACCTGTCATTCCACACCCCTCCGATCCAGTTTGGGTTTTGGATCAGGTGAGCTCTGATCCTAATTAGCCTGGGAGGTAAAAGCTCTGCAGAGACTGCAGGCTATTGCTCTGAGCCAGAAATGAACAGCCTGTGTGTGTGTGAAGGAAGCTGCGAACGCAGCCATTGCTGGAGCTAAAACTCACCCTGCGATATCCAGGCTAACGCTGCGTTTTGAAACTGCCAGATAGGTGAGAAGAACCTGTTAGTAAGCGCCCAGACGGGCTAGGTCTTTATTTTGTTTGTACACAAATGAAGCACGCTGCTGCTGTATGTTTTGTTACTGGACTGTTTATGCCATGAATAAACGTCAAGACCTGCTTTTATAACACCTAAGTCTGCTGTGAACTGTGTCCAAACACACCATCCCCCGGGAAGATCCCTACAATATATATATATATATATATATATATAATGTATGTTTGTATATATACTGCATGTAAGTATAGTGTTTGATATTGGATCAGGTTTAGAAAAATAATGCATAAGATGGGCTATAGAACTTATAGAAGAAGATTTAGATTAGGGAATGTGGTAGACATGTAGGAAGGTGCAGCATCATGAAGAGTTGTGCGGGTGAGAATGAGCAATTTTGTATGTATATATCCTATACTTCAAAGTGGACCAATCATCAGGATTGCAACTATCCTGGTAACTGGTCCTTGCCCCAGTGTTACCCCGATGTAGGATGCCCCCCTATGAAACCTCCCAGATCGTCAACTTTCACTCACCAGCCAGTTAAAAGAAGAAATGTGGTCTAAATCCCACCCTGTGCATGTACCACAGTGTTTGAGCTAGTTAAGAGCAGAGATGTGGTCTGAATCCCACCCTGTAAATGCACCACAGTGTTTGAGCCAGTTAAGAGCAGAGATGTGGTCCGAATACCACCCTGTACATGCACCACAGTGTTTGAGCCAGTCAAGAGCAGAGATGTGGTCCGAATCCCACCCTGTACATGCACCACAGTGTTTGAGCCAGTTAAGAGCAGAACCAGTTAAGAGCAGAGCTGGGGTCTGTATCCCATCCTGTACCCGCATCACAGTGTTTGAACCAGTAAAGAGCAGAGGTGTGATGTGAGCCTCATCTGTAGCTGCATCACTTATTTGCGCCTGTAAACAGTGCCGTCCGAACCCCATCCACACTTTGATGAATACAGAGTTTCTATGCTTCTTTCTATGCTTTTCACCTGGATTAGGGGAATAGCTATGGATCAAGGCCAGAACTCAGCAACTGTTTTGATGGGATGCATGGTGGATTAAGTAAGCATGCTTTGAATTTGCACTTTGCGATAAATGTATATTTTTTTTCATGTTTTACAATGTCCTTTGTGAATAGGTGGTAAAATTACCTATTTGCCCAGGTTATTTTGAATAAAACATTGTTGGGTATTTATGATTTAAAATATATACAGCTCCTAGCTTTTCTCACTTTAAAAGAAAGACATTCCTTCTGATTGGTCGTATTTCTTATTAAAGATAAGTTTCATCTGTTTTACTAATGTATTTATGATATGAAAAGTGATTTATAATAAAGCAAGTGCTATCTTTTTGTAAACCATTTATACAGTTTCACTGGCAGCCCAAATCCCATGGGCAAAAAACAATTATATGCAACCTTGAAAAGATTACATTAGATTTAGGAGGCATCAATTTTATGCATTCATTTTAAAATAGATGCTACAGTATGTGCATCACTCAGCAGTGCTTGTGGGGTGGGGGGATTTGCAAATGTAATTTGTAAGATACAGGGATTATTATTTGTGTTCTTAAGTTATGCTCAACAAAACTTTCTCATCTCTAAATATATAAACAATAGTTTTCAGGAAACATTAGTGACTCAATCTATTTTACATATTATACAGCAATGAAAATAATAAATAGGCCTAATGTACGATTAGTGTAAACCTTTACTCAATTTGACCTAAGTGTTCCTATGTAGATGACCCCATAATGCTCTTCACTCAACTCGCAGGTTAGATCTTCTGATTTTTTCTCGATCATTGACCAGATTTCATTGATAATGTTAGAACATTCATTGTCTGTGTCTTTCAAAGCAAACACCATAAAACGTAATTAAACTAATGACATAAGAGCTTACTGAGTGTGCCAGCACAGGCAAATAAAGCAAACAGCCTTGGTCAGCCTGTGTCATGAGTAGTGTTGAGCGAATTTATTAAAAGTTGGATTTTGCAAATTTTCCCAAGAAATCTGGGTTCGTTCAAACCGAACTTTTAATGAACTCGCTCAAAAACAATAAAAAGGTAAGCTTACCTCAGTGCCTCCAGCTGGTGGTGGCCACATCCTCTGTTCTATGCTGGGCTCCCGGCATCTCGCTCTTTTTTACCAGTGAGTGGGACGTCAGCCCTTCCCTGCAGCAGGGAGTGAGATTCCAGAAGCCAGAGAGCTCTGCCACGTTTCGACTTCCGACGATCTCTCCAGCTGTCAGAATCAGTAGCGGAGGGTGCGGGACATGGGAGGTGGATTGGAGGTAAGTAGGGGGTAAAATAAAAGTAATAAAATACTTTTCACTTGCGCCTTTGTGTTTTTTTGCTTTTAAATCTTTATGAATTGGTAAGGTGTCACTGAGACTCCCATAGCAGTTCACAGGGCAGGAGGGTCTGGAAAGTAACCTGCCAACAAATGAGTGACTTGCCATAACCCTCAGCCCCATTATCTGCATCAACATATGAAAATAAATAAACACAGAGCAAACTTATAACAATCGTGGTTAAAGTCCAAGGCAATAGATCATCCACTGTCTGTTCTCTAACAGTGTAATGTCAAAAGGCTTCCATCTAGGTCCAAAGTGGGTATCCCAAAATGCATGCACTGGTACTGTGCTGTTGGTAGTAGCTACAATTACTCCACTTCAATTTTCCACCACGTGCCCACCACCTGTTTAAATTACTCTTACCAGATGGTATGCGGAGTAAAATACTCCAAATGAAGCTTTGGTTCTGCTGCTGTGTAGATTTCCTTCTTTCCACAACATTTAATCCTTATCCAGCAATATTGCTCCCAAACGTGGTTAGTGTAAGAATATCAAGGCGTATTGCCATAAAAATAAAAGCATAAAGGATATCTAGTGTAACACCGTTTTAATATATTTTCTTAAAAAGTTGTTAAAAGTGTGCACTCACATTTCAGTTGATTAAAATACAGCTTCTATTTAGTGTTTAGGCAACAGCCTTCATCCTGCTCCCTTTGCGTCCTGGCCAGTGATGCTATATGGGGGGGAAGAGGCTGTCCGCTGACACTGTTTAAAAGAAGATTGCTGCAATGATAAAACCGCCCAGCCGCCGTCAACGTTTCATTGCTATCAGCAACTTTTTCAAGACAGTCTTGAAAAAGTTGCTGATAGCAATGAAACGTTGACGGCGGCTGGGCGGTTTTATCATTGCAGCAATCTTCTTTTAAACAGTGTCAGCGGACAGCCTCTTCCCCCCCATATAGCATCACTGGCCAGGACGCAAAGGGAGCAGGATGAAGGCTGTTGCCTAAACACTAAATAGAAGCTGTATTTTAATCAACTGAAATGTGAGTGCACACTTTTAACAACTTTTTAAGAAAATATATTAAAACGGTGTTACACTAGATATCCTTTATGCTTTTATTTTTATGGCAATACGCCTTGATATTCTTACACTAACCACGTTTGGGAGCAATATTGCTGGATAAGGATTAAATGTTGTGGAAAGAAGGAAATCTACACAGCAGCAGAACCAAAGCTTCATTTGGAGTATTTTACTCCGCATACCATCTGGTAAGAGTAATTTAAACAGGTGGTGGGCACGTGGTGGAAAATTGAAGTGGAGTAATTGTAGCTACTACCAACAGCACAGTACCAGTGCATGCATTTTGGGATACCCACTTTGGACCTAGATGAAAGCCTTTTGACATTACACAGTTAGAGAACAGACAGTGGATGATCTATTGCCTTGGACTTTAACCACGATTGTTATAAGTTTGCTCTGTGTTTATTTATTTTCATATGTTTATGCAACCTAGAGGGATAATAGGTCTACACACGTTGAGCATTGTACCTAACTTTTTGAAATCTTTTATTGATAAGGTTTAAGCGCGGGTTTTTCCAATATAATCTGCCATTATCTGCATCCCCAAAGTCCAGGAGGGTGCATAAGAGCATGTGGCTTGTGAGGGCTATGTAGGCCGGCAGCCTTCAGGGCCAGGGGCCACTCACTGGTCCCTTGGAACACTTACCAGTACACAAAATGGTATAGTACACATTAAAATTGCATTATGCTTATGCCCACTATCAGCACTCAACTCCGGGGGGGGTCCTCTGTCAGCTCCGATGGTGTCGGACTGTCGGCAATAGACTCGTTCATGCAGCTGGTAGCATGGAAGTTGGGGGGTTAAACTAAAAGGATTGAGTCAAACCTTGCAGTGTCAGGACTGCCAAAAGAGAAGTGTTGCACTGTATAAAAATAATAGACTTCACTTGCTTACATTGGTTTTCAAATGTAATTGTGAAATGAAATGTTTGTATGTGCAATTTGTGCTTTTCCGAATTGCCACGAAAGGCAATCCTGTGGATTGCCTACGGTAATTTTTTTTGGGCTTAAATCAGGCCCAATATTACTAATCCAGTTTTTCTACAAATACATTATTTAATTGGCAAGGCAGGCAAATATACCGTATTTTTCGCCCTATAAGACGCACTTATTTTTCCCCAAAAGTGGGGGAAAAATGTCAGTGCGCCTTATCGGGCGAATGTAAAAAAAAAAAAAAAAAAAAAAACAACTCACCCGTCCCCAGAGGAGCGGCGGGGGCTCTGTCCCGGCCCCGCCGCTGCGATCGCTGTCTTTTCAGGCAGCGATGACAGCGGCAGGGCCAGAGACAGAGCCCCCGCCACTCCTCCATCTGCTGCCGGGCTCAGAGCACACGCGAGCACGAAGGTCCCGGCAGTGGGTGGGCGTGGCCTGCACCGGCGCAGGCCACGCCCACCCGCTGCCCGGACCTTCGTGCTCGCATGTGGAGAAGCAGATGGAGGAGCGGCGGGGGCTCTTTCTCTGGCCCCGCCGCTGTCATCGCTGCCTGAAAAGACAGCGATCGCAGCGGCGGGGCCGGGACAGAGCCAGCTCGTGAATGGGGTGGGCGTGGCCTGCGTCGATGCTGCGGCGCAGGCCACGCCCACCCCATTCACGGAGCCGGCCGCTCAGCGCAGCGGTGTCAGCGGACAGGTGAGTTTAACTTTTTTTTTTTTCATATGGCGCCTGCCTATACTAATGGGGGGAGGGGGGTGGGAATGGGAGGAGAGGGGCCACACAGCCTATTCTAATGGGGGGAGAGGGGCCACACAGCCTATACTAATGGGGGGAGGGGGGGGAGAAGGGCCACACAGTCTATTCTAATGGGAGGAGAGGGGCCACACAGCCTATGGGAATGGGGGGGAGGGGGATGCCACACAGCCTTTGGGAATGGGGGGAGGGGGATGCCACACAGCCTATGGGAATGGGGAGAGGGGGATGCCACACAGCCTATGGGAATGGGGGGATGGGGATGCCACACAGCCTATGGGAATGGGGAGAGGGGGATGCCACACAGCCTATGGGAATGGGGGGATGGGGATGCCACACAGCCTATGGGAATGGGGGGAGGGGGATGCCACACAGCCTATGGGAATGGGGGGATGGGGATGCCACACAGCCTTTGGGAATAGGGGGATGCCACACAGCCTATGGGAATGGGGGGATGGGGATGCCACACAGCCTTTGGGAATGGGGGGAGGGGTATGCCACACAGCCTATGGGAATGGGGGGATGCCACACAGCCTTTGGGAATGGGGGGAGGGGTATGCCACACAGCCTATGGGAATGGGGGGAGGGGGATGTCACACAGCCTATGGGAATGGGGGATGCCACACAGCCTATGGGAATGGGGAGAGGGGGATGCCACACAGCCTTTGGGAATGGGGGGAGGGGTATGCCACACAGCCTATGGGAATGGGGGGAGGGGGATGCCACACAGCCTATGGGAATGGGGGGATGCCACACAGCCTTTGGGAATGGGGGGAGGGGTATGCCACACAGCCTATGGGAATGGGGGGAGGGGGATGTCACACAGCCTATGGGAATGGGGGATGCCACACAGCCTATGGGAATGGGGAGAGGGGGATGCCACACAGCCTTTGGGAATGGGGGGAGGGGTATGCCACACAGCCTATGGGAATGGGGGGAGGGGGATGCCACACAGCCTATGGGAATGGGGGGATGCCACACAGCCTTTGGGAATGGGGGGATGGGGATGCCACACAGCCTATGGGAATGGGGGGATGGGGATGCCACACAGCCTATGGGAATGGGGGGATGGGGATGCCACACAGCCTTTGGGAATGGGGGGAGGGGTATGCCACACAGCCTATGGGAATGGGGGGATGCCACACAGCCTTTGGGAATGGGGGGAGGGGTATGCCACACAGCCTATGGGAATGGGGGGAGGGGGATGTCACACAGCCTATGGGAATGGGGGGATGGGGATGCCACACAGCCTATGGGAATGGGGGGATGGGGATGCCACACAGCCTATGGGAATGGGGGGATGGGGATGCCACACAGCCTTTTGGAATGGGGGGAGGGGTATGCCACACAGCCTATGGGAATGGGGGGATGCCACACAGCCTTTGGGAATGGGGGGAGGGGTATGCCACACAGCCTATGGGAATGGGGGGAGGGGGATGCCACACAGCCTATGGGAATGGGGGATGCCACACAGCCTATGGGAATGGGGGGAGGGGGATGCCACACAGCCTTTGGGAATGGGGGGAGAGGTATGCCACACAGCCTATGGGAATGGGGGGATGCCACACAGCCTTTGGGAATGGGGGGATGGGGATGCCACACAGCCTATGGGAATGGGGGGATGGGGATGCCACACAGCCTATGGGAATGGGGGGATGGGGATGCCACACAGCCTTTGTGAATGGGGGGAGGGGTATGCCACACAGCCTATGGGAATAGGGGGATGCCACACAGCCTTTGGGAATGGGGGGAGGGGTATGCCACACAGCCTATGGGAATGGGGGGAGGGGGATGTCACACAGCCTATGGGAATGGGGGATGCCACACAGCCTATGGGAATGGGGGGAGGGGGATGCCACACAGCCTATGGGAATGGGGGGATGCCACACAGCCTTTGGGAATGGGGGGAGGGGTATGCCACACAGCCTATGGGAATGGGGGGAGGGGGATGTCACACAGCCTATGGGAATGGGGGATGCCACACAGCCTATGGGAATGGGGGGAGGGGGATGCCACACAGCCTTTGGGAATGGGGGGAGGGGTATGCCACACAGCCTATGGGAATGGGGGGAGGGGTATGCCACACAGCCTATGGGAATGGGGGGATGGGGATGCCACACAGCCTTTGGGAATGGGGGGAGGGGTATGCCACACAGCCTATGGGAATGGGGGGAGGGGATGCCACACAGCCTATGGGAATGGGGGGAGGGGTATGCCACACAGCCTATGGGAATGGGGGGATGGGGAAGCCACACAGCCTTTGGGAATGGGGGGAGGGGTATGCCACACAGCCTGGGGGGAGGGGGATGTCACACAGCCTATGGGAATGGGGGATGCCACACAGCCTATGGGAATGGGGAGAGGGGGATGCCACACAGCCTATGGGAATGGGGGGAGAGGTGGATGCCACACAGCCTATGGGAATGGGGGGAGGGGATGCCACACAGCCTATGGGAATGGGGGGAGGGGGATGCCACACAGCCTATGGGAATGGGGGGATGGGGAAGCCACACAGCCTTTGGGAATGGGGGGAGGGGTATGCCACACAGCCTGGGGGGAGGGGGATGTCACACAGCCTATGGGAATGGGGGATGCCACACAGCCTATGGGAATGGGGAGAGGGGGATGCCACACAGCCTATGGGAATGGGGGGAGAGGTGGATGCCACACAGCCTATGGGAATGTGGGGAGAGGGATGCCACACAGCCTATACTAATGGGGGGAGAGGGGGATGCCACACAGCCAATGGGTATATGGGGAATGGGATGCCACACTGCATATACGGGGAATGGGATGGGGGCATGCTACACTGTCTATGGAATGGGGGCATCCCACACTGCCTATGGGAATTGGATAGGGGAATGCCACACTGTCTGTAATGGTGTGTTTTTGGTTTACAATTTTTTTTTCTTATTTTCTTCCCCCAAATCCTAGGTGCGTCTTATGGGCAGGTGCGTCTTATAGGGCGAAAAATACGGTACATTGTTCCTTTACATTTTAATTATTTCCAGAAATTTCTGTTTTGGCAAGCTAAAAATATTTTTTTTATATTTAACACACAAGGGTAATAGCTTTACTAGTTAACTGTGGAGGAAATCAAAGGCTTCAAGGCACAAGGACTCTTCATCAGGTCTATTACAGGCTAATCAGCTAAAAATGTCAATGGCCTAATTTGATAACATGTTCTTGACATAATCATGTAATACCCAGGGAAGAATCTTCCCTAGACTTACAGGGCTTGCTTTTTAGTAAATAGATATTTCTGTATATAATACACGCAAGAGTTTACAAGAAGGATGCATACTAGAATGGAGACCATTTCAGTAGTTAGTCGTTGGGACATAGCACAGTGCATTGTCACCTAGGACTTGTAGAAAACATTCACTTAAAAACGTTTACAGTAATTGTAGCATATTAGAGACAAAGATCTGTCTGTGCTTACTCACTTTAGTACACGTTTAGTGTATGTTAGCAAATCTAAAAGGCACACTTTTAATTTACTAGGACACTTTTAATTTAGCACAAAGTGTGATTCAAACTACTTTGTTAAAGTAGCCAGAGCGCCATTTTGTTGAGTAAAAAAAACAAAAAAGCATACATTTATTTTATTGCACTTAATGGGCAAAAATTAATTTACTGTACGGTTACCAACATCTCATTTAAAGGGTAATTCCACTTTTGATGGCATTTATAAAAGTTTCCATTATTGTGTGCAAATATGATGTAATCAATATGCTAAGCTAAGTTGTTATTATTTTAAATTCTACTTGTTTGCAACTCTATGCTTACCTTTGTTATGTACACCAAGTGTTCTGTTCACCAAGTGATTTCGAGTACATATCAGAGACTTCTTTACTCTAGCTTGCTAATAACCTGATTGGCTAAGACATGAGTGACTGGTTTAACCCTTTAAGTGCCAAGGACGTGAATTTTACTTGGTTGCCTCTCCGTCCTTTAAGTGCCAGCCAGGTAAAATTCACAGGCCTGGAATTTACCCCTGCTAGCGGCCCCCCCAAAAAAATACACTCTCAGATCTATCGATCTGGCCTGGTTTCCTCTTTAATCTGGTGCCATCTGATTCCCCCCCGGGGGCTCTTTTCGTTCCAGGAGAGTGCCCGAAATAGCGCTCCCCTCACTGCTAACTGTAAACAAAAACAAAAAATTACATTTACACACCTGTGGCCGCGATCCCGCCATTGGGTCTCCTCTTCACCGGGGGGGCCTTCAATCGCCCTCTCCCTCACTTCCTGGGTCGCCCCGCTGCTAGCCCTGCCCTTTGTGGGCGGGGTGGATGACGTCATATATGATGTCACCTGGCAGCAAGCATTTATCTTCCGCCCCGAGAAGCTCAGTCGCTCCAGGTGATCAGAGGAGGAAGGTTGGAGGGGGATAGAGGGCTGTGATCTCTCGCCTCCCCCAGCCCTTCCTTCACCGATCACCGGCAGGTGTCATCAGAGATGATCGCCGGGGGAAAGCGGAGGATCAAGGTGAGTAAAAAAAATAAATAAATGTCATTTTTCTGTGTGTTGTGTGTTTATTTTTAATGTTAACCCCTTGTGAACTGGTACGGGATCCATGAGACCCCTATACTAGTTCACAAGGCTGGGGGCTGGCAAGTCACCTGCGGCTAGAAATTCCAGCAAAAATCAGGGTTAAACATGGTGCAAAATGGTAAATTATGACCTGTCAACAGAGGGTGACAAAATTTTCAAGTAGGCAGGCAATTAAAAGGGTTAAAATTAGCTATGCATGTTGGGTATTGTTCTGTTATGGGGACCTTGTGCTTTCAGATTTAGCTTGTTTTTTCTTATTTGTATATTGATATTATAGGAAACCATATTTTTTATTCTGCTTTTTATACATTTTTTAGGGAAACCCTAAAATAATTATTTGAGGGATTACCTAGAAAGATGAGCCCACTACAACAAGCTTAACGTGTACTTTCAGGGAATATATGGCTTATGGGGGGCATTCAAAATGTAAAGGGTTGCTTTGGTTGAAAAAGTGCAAGGTGCACACTTTTAAACTAAAACAACCGTTACGCGCATGCTTTACTTTGGGGTGTTTGGCAACTCTTCCCTTGACAGTGCCTATGCATGTTGGGTATTGTTCTGTTTGGGGGACCTTGCTTTTCAGATTTAACTTGTTTTTTTTCTTGTTTGCCTATAGTTTTTTTAGGAAAATGGGGCTTGATTCTGCTTTTGTATTCTTTTTTAGGGAAACTCTGTGCAACCAAAGCATTCATTAATGGATTACTTCCAGAAAACTATGCCCACATCAACAAGCCTGGTATGCCTAGAAAGCTTGAGGTATGTAGTTCCAGGGAATATATAGTTTGTGGGTATTTCAAAAGTAAAGCGTTGTTTGTTTTTTTTTTAAAACTGCAAGGTGTGCATAATGCATATCACAGTTGTATTTTATCTGAAAATCTCCTAAAGCTCTGTTTCAGTTTGGGGGAGTCTCCTGGACAGGAAAGGGTGTCTACCTATACATATGTGGTACCGCTGTAACCGGGAGAAATTGGGAATTCACACGCAATAAGATTTTATCGACAAACTTGCATTTTTTATTACAATAAAACACTACAAATTGTAAAAAATAGATTTTTGCACATATTTCACCTAAACGTATTGAGAATACACTAAAAAAATGCCACACAAGACATTTCATGTTGAAGACCAGACTAAAAAAAAACAATATATAATTTTCCTGGGAAATCCCTCCAAAAATTACAGTTGAACATGTGTAGCATAAAATAGTGAAACATGGTCTGGCAACAGAGGATGACAAAAACTCTAGGTAGGCTGGCAGGGTTAAACCATTCTGCTGAAATGCAATTTCTTCAGTTTTGAATGATCACAGTCTTTTATTCCAGCAACAAGGATTAATGGCATTCTCAGCTGGATAGGTCATTAGGCTGTTTAGACCTAACCAAAGCTTCTAAAGAATTCACCTGTTACACTGGAAGAATTGTGGGACTTGTAGTCCATGTTTTTTGCTCAAGGCCATGAAAACCACTCCCACCATAGCAAAACAGAGTCCCAGGAATATGAGAATCATGGAAACAGCATGCTGATAAGTAAATCATGGGTCTGGGGGCACAATTCTAACACTAATGTTTATTTTACATTACAAAACAATAAGGCAGAGTACCAAAACATTCCAAAAAGGGAGATTTTCTTTAAGTTCACAGCCAGGCATTCTCAGATTTTTGTAACTAAACAGAACATAGAGAGGTTGGATACGGATCACTGGGCATTGCCACCACAATCAGCTTTAGTGCAACCAAGCTTCATAGATTGTAAGAGGACACACATACCAGCATGGGTCTGCTCAAACCACTACCTCCGCTCCCTCTAATGCACAAAGCAGCCAGGTTGAAGTTGCCATAATCATAATAATACATGGGCCAGTAAGCATAGTTCTACATATAAAACATAAAAATATACTCCTGAACCCTCCATCAGCCAGTGACAAATCCAATAATCTGTCTCTAAAATGATTTTAGAAACAGAGCTCTGAATTTCAAACATTTTTTGAAATGGCCCATCCCATTAAGACCACTCTGTGTGTGGTCCCTAATCTAAACAATCAAAGCCCCACATTTTGGTACATGCAAAGCAATCAATAAAATGAGAACTAAAGGCTGCAGAACCAACTAACCCCTATTTCTCCCTATGACGATTATGTTTGGGAAGGTCAATGCCAAAAAATGCAGGCATGAAACCCTTGTAAATAGTAACATGCACTCAACAAACATTATTTGATCACTTTCATTTTTGGTGAGTGCATATAAGTGTGTGTGTATTTTCCACATTGACTATGCCCCTGACGCCGGAAGGGTGCCATCCTGAAATAGAAGTGCCAGTGAATGGAGTTCTGACGAGACTGTCCATCTGTCCAGGCAGTTTCAGTCACACAGGTCTAGACTTACTTAGGGCTCTGCTGGCCCAGGCTGATACTGTATATACTCCAGACAGACAATGCTGTTTGAGAAATAGGTTCATCCTGAAGATATCTCCAGCCCTTTACCAACTGGCAAAGGTTACTTTCTCTAGCTGTGATTATGAACCTGGTATATGTATTTGCATTTGTTATATCAATAAATATACATTTACATCAGGTCTTCTGACCATCAGAAGAGTGCTTTGGTAAAAGCAAAATTTCCACTCATCCTATAGTTATCTTTTCTTCTATAGCATATTTTCCCCCAGTATAAGCACACGAACCAAAAGGTTCTGCATTTTGTGAAACTTAATTTAAATTTAAAATATGATATCTACTCTCAAAAATTGTTGAAACATCAAAGATAAATGTGACCTGTCAGCGTAGTTTGTCAGAAGGTCTATTTGCCTGCTGGTGTGATGTTGTTTCTGTGCATAGAATACAGCCCTTGCCTAGGCTAGAGGATGGAAAAATGTACACTCTCCTGGATTCCGCAGATAAAAATAGTACTTTTTGGTAGCAGTGTGGATAATCTGTTACCTGTGATGTTACAAAACATATGCAAAGCCAGCAAGAAGCAGCAACCACAGCCCCATCAGCTACAGTAGAGGACAGCTAAAATGGGAATTGCAGCAGCTAGGCCTAGCCAAAGATAACACTTTCTGGCAGCATTTGCAGACTCAGAAGCAAAGGACCTTATTTAAAAAACACTGATGCCATGTAGCACCATCAGCAAGTCATATTTATTAACATTAAAAAATGTTTAGCGCCTCTCCTCGCACCATGTAGTGTTCCATATATCACGAGCACCAGGTGCTTTGTTAGTGCTGGCACTGTGTTCCCTGTGTCGTTCTCCCATAGACTTCAATTAGCCATTCCCGTCGCATTTTTTGGGTGACTTGTGGTTAGCGTATTTAAAGTTTTTTGTGCTCAATCAAGTGACACAGGGTCCCTGGCCTGTTCAGATTTTTTTTAGTTCATTATTGTACTTGGTACCTGGTGCTAACTTTCATGCCTGCTAATCATGTGTCATGTCATTTGTATGTTACCAATGTCATTCCATGAGTTTTCGTTTGGTCACTGTGCAGCCATCCCAATTAAAGTCTTTTTTTTTCTATTACTTGTGGCACTGTATGCCTGAGTATCGTGGTTTCACAGCTCCTGGGCTAGCCCTGTTCATTTACATGTTAAATATAAATTATTTCTGTCCCTCCCCACCGGCACTACCTGACGCTATCTTCATTTGTAGAAAAAAACAAACAAGACACAGCGCTATGGGTAGCCTACAGCACCAAACACCAACAGCGCCCTCTGCCTGTAGCCGGCGGTGCGGCTGAGGCTCTTATAGCGTTTCTCTGTAGACGCTCAAATAGCACTACAAGGCACTTGTGATAAATTGGCCTCAAACTCATGCGAGATGGACCAGTGGTAGAAACTTGTTCAACATGTGCCAGAAGTGCTTGGCAGCACGAGTTTTTGTTACACAACCCACATCTTCCATCATAAAATGATATAATGTTGGACTCACCAAATTGCAAATATTCGGATAACTGCATCCCAATAGATTAAGGTGTATTATAAGAACATAGATAACAAACAAGCTTGGTCTCTGAAAGAGCAATCACAATAATTAACCCTTTTTGTCCCACTTGTAATCTCTAAAGAACACATGGTTACGTCACTACTATTTATAATATAGATATTGTAGTCTGATTAGAACATATTCTAAAATGTGCAATAATATTACCATTTCAGCAACTGTTATACGGAAAATATATAAAAAATTAAATAAGTTTAGGCTTAACTCATCTTGTCCTTGAAGGGGTTACATTTATAGTAGTTATGAGTCAGAAAATGTTAGACATCCTGAGGGCTTTGAGATCATTTTATTTCAGTTTGCACTGGAAGGAAATCAACAACTGTTTAAATGAGTTCTTTAAACGTATGCTAGATTTTCAGATGTTTCCTAAAAATCATTAACTTTAAATTGTATATTATATTTTCAATCTTGTACAGAGATAATTAGTGTCTGGGTGTATTAACGTGCTAGTGAAAAATTAACTTGAATGGAATTAATGTAAATGAAATTTCAGCCTATAATAATTGTTTTGCTGTGTTTTCTCTGTAACGTATGATAGTTCTTGCCCTTCTGAATAAGGTGTATACAGAATTGGCCTGATAACATGTAACTAATTAAGATATTTCTTACTGAGTATAAATTAATGTTGATGTATATTGCCATTTCTATGTGTCCATTGCAAAATATATCATAATCAATCTTCTTAATAATTAAAATAATACCACAGGCAGATCTTCCTCCTTCCATCTACCTTACTTTTGGCATTAATTTTTTAACCAGCTAATTCCTAAACCAGAGTTGTCTATGGCTGGAATGGCAGGTGGCATCTAAACAGGGCCGGTTTTAGACAAAGTGGGGCCCTGGGCAAAATGAAAAGCAGGGGGGCCCAAATTATAAAAAAAAATTAGATTACCAACAACAAAGTCAGTTTAACTCAGAGCACAGGATTTTCACTATCCTGGGTTTTGGTCCAGGCCCTAGGGGGCACCCCCCCCCCCCCGATCAACCATAAAAAACATATCTTTCCTCAATCGTACAGTGCATTCCTAGGCTCTCGTTTGATCAGCACTGCATGCCGTGAGTATTAATGATTGCCATGTGGCACTGCTTACCAACAGAGCTCGGCAATGGGGACAGGAGAAGTCATTTCCCTAGTTTCTCTCTAGATGCATGTGTGCTCCTGGTCCCAGCCTATCTGAAAAGTTAATTTCATGGGTGATCCCAGGGGATACACAGTAGGGGTGCCAGATCAGAAAATAAACCAAAGAAAGTCCATTTCTTGGGTGGTGTTCCTCTTTAAAGCAGAAGGCTGTGGAGCAGTCTTGATTTCTGCCATGCTGCAGAAAAGCATTAGGAGAAATAAAGAATGACTGCCAAATAAAGGAGACCCTAAAGTAAAATTAGGGTCCACCTACTTGTTCCCCTGACCACAGTGTCGGGTAAGTTTGTTAGGCAAAAGAAAAGCCACCTACCCTCATGGAGAGCCCCATTTCTACAGCAGACCTGGTAGGTAGCCCCAGCAAGGCTGCACAGCCATGGTATTCCTGCTCTATGGTCTGCTGTGGGAATGGAGCTCTCCATAAGACTAGGAGGCTTGGTAACTAACTAGACTCTGAGGGGCAGGAGGAACTAGTGGGAAACCCAAATTTAATTTTAGGGTCAATTCCCTGTCTGTTGTGACAAATTCCGTGGGATCTCTGTATGCGCTGTGGAAGTGTGGAGTAAGATAAGAATACCAGTGATCCCTGGGATTTTAAATTCAGAGGCATTCCAAATTGCCTCATTTACTTGGGGCTCAAGCCCAATCAGCTTTACTAAGCCAAATGGAGTGCTAGCCACTGGCCACCCTTTGACTGTGCACACCTACGTCATTCAGAAATGCCTGGCATGGGTGCACGCATCAGCTAGAGAGAAGATGGGTATTTCACTGCCCACAGTGCATGCAAGCACCTTGGGATCGCTGGCAAGGTGAGTTCATACAGTGGGGCATCTAAAATCGGGATGCCCCAGGAAAGGGAATTGAATTGGCTGGTCCTGGAGTCTTTTAGACTCTAGGGCCAACCAAAGGGACTCAAGTTCCTCTTTAAGTTGACCAAAACCTAGGTGAGTTAAAGACCTGGGTTTTGGTCCACTTTAAAATATATGGGCTGGCTGATGGACGGACAGCACCAATCAGGCTGGCAAAGTGCAGACATTCAATCAGTGTTGGAAACAACAACAGAGGGCCCCGCTTGCTGCCAGGATCACTAAAGGCAGCATTCTGGGCCCCCCTGCACTATTCTGGGAACTGCCGGCGTGCAGTGCAGCACTAGTTCACTTGGAGTTTTGATTGCATCTTCAGGGGGGCTCCTGATTTTCATGGGGGCCCTGGGCAGCTGCCACTGATGCCCCCCCCCCCCCCTAATTGGCAGCCCTGCATCTAACACCACGAGAAGTGATCACTTTGCACTTTCTTCTTCTAAAACATGGCTGCCTATTCCCATCTGCTTGTAGCCCTTTTCACTTGCACGGACACATGGGTTGTGAAAAGTTGTGCACAGCAGGATTTTATTTACTACTAGCGTGGAAACAAGAAAAGTATAATGATGCAGGCACAAGTCTCTAACACAAGTCTCTAGAAGGGTTTTACCCCCCCCCCAAAAAAAAAAAAATGCATTTAGGTCTCCAGTGCACAGACAAAGGTCTGTTAAATTACTCAGGATCCAGAGTAGAGTCAGTCACAAGCATATTGCAGGAATGGGTTTGTTTTAGACAACAAAGACAAGACTTTTATGCCTCAAGAACATAGACAATAGGTTCTTACAGAGGCATTCATTACCAAAATTTGCTTTAGAATTTGAATTTTCAGGTTGTGTATGAGCAGAGGATGAGGCAAAGTTTGTTTGTTGGAAGATAGACACCGAATAGCTGCACAGCCAAGTACCACCTATATAATAATATAGTACTCAAAACCTCCAAACTTTAAATACGCAAGGTGTTTGTATACATTGCTTGTATTAAGCATGCTGGGTTTTGGTGGTTGTGGGGGATTGATGAAATCTAAAAGGGTGTTTCAAGCTGTTGGCCCTTAGAATTTAATAGGGTCATTATTTTCTATGAATTATACACATACACACTTATATATAATGTACAAGTTTAGAGCAAATCATTTTTGCATGTTTTTTTTTTATGTTTTTTTACATATTTAGTTTTAGATACGGTCACGCTTTGGGTTGCCTTCATCCACCAGGGCAGCCCAGGTTTAAGTTTTCCTAGTTAATATATTTGATATAGCTTGGATTTTATCTACAAATATCTTTCTCTTCTCACTCTCCATGTTTATGAACACTGCATGCTGATGTACATATTTTTTGCATTTGGATAATATTATGGGGGTTATTTAAGAATTTTTAGTTCACATCATCATGTGTCCTCTCCTGCCCAGCAACCAAACACTTTTTTAGTGATTTTTTTTTTTTGATGCAGAATTGTATGTGCAGGTCTGACATTGCAGTGGCATTGTCACAGTGTTAAAACAATGTCATTCCATGAGTTTTCGCTCTATTGCTGGTGTTTATGTGTTTAGAAACAGACTTTTATCACATAACTTCTGGCGCTCGACGATAGAGCGCCCAGTTTTGGAGCGCCGATGTTGGTTGTGTGCATTTTTTTCCTAAATATGGGCTTCAGTACAGAGTGCCGAATGCACTTAACTGGCGCTACCTATTGCTCGCTGCAGCGTTGTTCTCGGTTGGCTCTGCAGTGAATCAGGGGGAGCGCTTCTACAGTGCCCTCCAGACTTCACAATCATCAATGCTGGACAGGATACTACAGCGTCACTAGTTCGGCCGCTAAGCTAGGTCATAGCACCAGACGCAAATGTCATCAAAATGATGTAAAATGACATACAATATTGCATTTTTTAAATTGGGCTCAGCACCGTGAAAATTTTGCTTTCTCACATTTTGTGAGAAAAAAATTATCTTGATTATTTCCTCAACTGAGTACCATTTTTAGCTGTGCAAATGCAAAAACAATGCTGAATTGCACAATTGCCATTATTAATTACTGTGAGTTAGAGTGATTAAAGAGAAATAATACCAAGCTAACACTGCCTAAATACAATTGTGTATGCCAAGAAGTTGGGGTGTGAATATTTGTGCTATGGTGATACCAAAATTGGTATTAGAGACGGGAGAAGATTAGACCTATAATTACTGTATTACTGCCCCAAAAGTGAGGGGAAATGGTGCCTGTGCCTTGCTGGGTGAATGTAAAAAAAATGAAATGCCACACTGTATATGGGGAATAGGGGGATGCCACAATACCTGTGGGGAATAGGGGAGATGCCACACTGCCTATGGGGAATGGGAGGAGAGAATGCCACACTGCCTATGGGAATGAAAGGGGGAAATGCCACACTGCCTATGGGAATGAAAGGGGGAAATGCCACACTGCCTATGGGAATGGAAGGGGGAAATGTCACACTGCCTATGGAAATTGGGTGGGTGGGGAATGCCACACTACCTATGGGAATGTGGGGGTGCCACGCTGTCTATAGGGAATAGGGGGGGGATTCCACACTACCTATATAGGGAATTGGAAGGGGAGGTGTCACACTTCCTATGTGGAATGGGATAGGAAGATGGCACACTGTCTATGGGGAATAGAATTCAGGAATGTCACACTGCCTATAGGTAATGGAATGGAAAGATAGCACAGTGCATATGGGAAATGGGTGGGGGAAATGCCACACTGCCTATGGGAATGGAGGGGGGGAATGCCACACTGCCTATGGGAATGGAGGGGGGGAATGCCACACTGCCTATGGGAATGGAAGGGGGGAATGCCACACTGCCTATGGAAATTGGGTGGGTGGGGAATGCCACACTACCTATGGGAATGTGGGGGTGCCACGCTGTCTATAGGGAATAGGGGGGGATTCCACACTGCCAATATAGGGAATTGGAAGGGGAGGTGTCACACTTCCTATGTGGAATGGGATAGGAAGATGGCACACTGTCTATGGGGAATAGAATTCAGGAATGTCACACTGCCTATAGGTAATGGAATGGAAAGATAGCACAGTGCATATGGGAAATGGGTGGGGGAAATGCCACACTGCCTATGGGGAATGGGAGGGGGGGAATGCCACACTGCCTATGGGAACTGGGAGGGGGGATGCCACCATTTGGTTTAGTATATTATTGTTTTATTATTTTCCTCCTCCAAATCCTTTGTAGTAAGTGAGGGCAAGGACTGTTGCTTGTATGCACAAATATTTATTTTATGCATGAACATGCACTCAACCCTTTGTACAAATATACAAATCTTGCATAGATATAGAAGTTCTAATTTTCACTCGATGCTACCAACAAGCCATTAATGAAGTCCTTACATAAATAATGAAAACAGGTTCTCTCCAAGGGAGAATTGCCTCTTTAGAGGATGAATATTACCTTTTTTTTATGTTTTTGACTTTGCAATATTGTTTAGAACATTATGAATTGCTAAAAGAGCATTTAAATATGTTTTAAATCGTTTCTTTAGTAAAGGGTAAATATTTGTTTTCAGGGGATTAATGTTGCATTTTAGAAATGAGAACATGAATACGTCTGCTGAAAAATGGTTTGGTGAGGCCTTTCATTTCCTTGTTGATTGCCCAGTAACTTTTTTTTCTTAGCATGATTTGTAGCCCTTAGGGTCTTCTTCCAATTATTTCCAAACTGCACGACCATACTATTTCATTAATAATGATATATTCACAGTTTTTTTTTACTGGCTTAAAATAATAGAGCCCTAACATTTGAACGTATGTGTCTGCTGATAATACTGGATCACCTACATTAGCTGAAACACATTACTGCCACTATCCATCACTTGTCTAAAATGCATTTAGCTTTTTAATATTTGTGAGCTGGAGACTGATAAGCAAATCAAGAATATATTATACTGCTAAATGAAATTTTACAGAAAAGCACTATTAATATAATTTTGTTATAAAAATGTGTACTTTTCTATACTCTTGATGCCAGTATGTGATTTCATTTTTAGCCTGAGAGGCAGCGAGAGCCTGAATGAGTTTTTACTCAGCCAGCACAGCATAACACAAGTAAAAAAAAAACCATTTTCTTTGTTTAAAATGTAATATCTCCATGTACATTAAAGAGTAACATCGAGGGACATTTAAACCTCCCCCAAGCCTCTCGATCTGCTCCCTCCTACTCCAGTTTTACCTTTGAGAAGTATTTCCTCACTTCGCCAAGGGATTCATCTTCTAGGTCCCTAGGTTTCCTGGCGAAGTTCTGATGGGCAGCGCCATCTTGCATCTCAAAAGGTACTGCGCACAGCCCCCGATCTCGCGCCTGCGTAGTGCCCATGGATGGGGTGCAATGGGGCCACTGGAAATCCTGCAAGACTTCCCTGATCAGCACGGGACTTTAAAGAGCATGGCTAAAGCCATGCTGTCACTAACAGACGCCTGAGCCGACACAGGGGGCAGTGATGGGGCCCTGAAGCAGCCGGATGTCCATCCAAAAAGTAGGGGCCAATGAGGGGGGGAATCGGACCCTTTTTATTTTCAGTCCATTGTTCCTCTTTAATTGGGGCACTTTTAAAGTTAAAAAAGAAATTATTAATGCATTAGATATTATTATTTTAGAAGTTTGGAAATAACTGCAACTATCGAAAATAAAATATCTTCTTCATTAAAAATAAATCTGAACCTATAAACTTAACCTATAGCAGGTGTGGATTTAAACAAAATCAAACTAACCCCAAAGTATCATGTAGGCTCACTTGCCGCTAGTTATCCTTGACGTTTGTTCTATCAAAGGCCTATTGTTGCAGATATTGGCATACTTTAACCCATAGAATTTTATATGGGTTTATATGTTATATGTTTGTCTCTCGGGCACAGAAATTTCATTAGAGCACATAATCTATGTATTTAAATGTTGTTATGTATAGTTTACTCATTATATGGATGAATATATATACATTTTCTTTTGTTTTAGCTGCTTTTTCTGTCCATTTATGAATTGGCTTATTGTGCATGAATTTGGGATATAGGTGCTGTTTTTGCTTCTTTTTATTGGATATTTAATTAGGTGGGCTTTATTTATATATACTTATAATAACCTTGTTCGGACGGTCCTTTCTGGCGACCTTTATTCTTATACACAAAAACATTTGTGGTGGCACAAAAAAACTTTTATTGTATTTATACACATTCATGTATCTGGGACTTTAGTAAAAAAATAATAATTTTTGCGTCAATATAGTATAATAGAGTATTTTTTATGTGTGTGTGGCTTTTTTTTTTAATTGTCTCTTTTCGTTTATGTGCTCTTTAATTATGTGAATTGCTTAATACAATGGATTGTTCTTTATTTCAAGTGGTGCTCCCTTTTATAGGGACAGGTGATTGTGTATTCAATCCCCCCTTCTTTTTGCATATCCTGTTGTAGATTCCACTTAATTTGGTAGAACCCATCCCAGATACTGGCAAGATCCAGGTCATATCATCTGATATGCCACCCTGCCGGTGCTGACAGGTGGATTGCTGGCCACCACAACATGTGAACTGCTATAGGGTTCCTTGCAACCCTTACCAGTTTCAAGACTGTCAAAAAAACATAAGAAAAAACAAAAAACAACTCACCACTTGGCGTCTTCCTCCTTCTGTCCCCCATCAGACAGTATCCTCTCTTTAGGTCCACTGGACCAGGGAGGTTCCATCCTGATCCGACTGGCACTAGTGTTATGATGATAGGGAGTGGCTATTGCAGCTGCCCTGCCAGCATCTGTAGTAAAGGTGGGCACAGGTTTGCCTCCTTCTTCCTTGTCTTCCCACAAGCTAATGCTGGACTGCCGGGCAAGGATACCATAGAGGAATAGTCTTCTCATGTGACAATTGACATCACGGGGGGGGGGACATATCCAGAGAAATGTACTTCTCACTTCTTACCTTGGGTTTGGTGCTCCCTCCTCATAATTGTAGTTCTGGCTGGTGTTTGTCTTCTTCCCACTGACCAGAGTTTACTGCTGGGAATGCACTTTAAATTAAGGACCCACATAGAACAAAATATTAAACTTATAAAAGTTGAATAGTAGCACAGAAAAGTGGAATGAGAGCATGTTCTCTAGCGAGGAGAAGCATGTTTGAGATCCCACATATCTTGGCATGTTATCGTATACCTGTAAAATGGCAAATGGAGGATTTTTTTTACAAAGTACCTCTATATTATAGATGATATTATGCTCAAAGTTGTGTTCATATGTATTGCTCAAAGTAAGGAGGAATAAAAAGAAACTTTGGAATTTTAATGGCTGTGATAAGATTAACAACATATTTCTATTTATGGAAAAAGTATGCAGCTAGATTTAGATTTTTCTCTGTTCACATTACATGCAAGCGTGTATTTGCTAAATCTCTTTGTCATTCAAATCGTATATGAAAAATATTAGCATTATAAAGACATCACTCAAGGAATGTAATGTTGCTTTTTTTCTGAAGTATATGGGTCTTATTTTTCAAAGCTTTCTTTTGCCAAAAGTAGATTAGACAGACCCTAATTATGAACAGTTATGATCCAATCAATCTGAAAAATTATGACTATTACTGTAAAATTAGAACTAAAAATGACAGAAGAGAGCACAATGGTGCATTTTAATGATGATACAATTTATGCTAGTTGACAGAAGTGAAAATTTTATGCTAAATTAGGGTAGTTAATTATTTCTCACATTCATAACCTTGCTTGAACATGATGTTCTAAGTGATTTGCTGTCTAAAGCTTCAAAAACATTTACACATTATGCAATAGATGTACATAAGTGATATACATTACTATAGCAGGCTATTCAGCATCCCCTGATCTCCAGGAAAGGGGATGGGTAATGAGGCAGGTACCAGCAGTTGGCATACTGCCCCCCCCATTTGAACATATAGGGGTCCCATGAACACATTACCAGTTCATGAGTTAAAGGAGCACTATCGCGAAATTGTGTAATATTAAAAATCCATATAAACACTTTTGCTAATAAGTGGAGGGGTCACTTACACACCCCAACTGAATAAAACTCCCGCCAAGCTTGTGTTTAGAGCAACCAAAATCTTTAAATTACTGAACTAGGTGGACTGGATGGACTAAAGTAATTTTTCAGCCGTACATACTATGTTACTATATTCTTGTGTATTCTTTGGAGTGCTTACTGGAGTCTGCCAGGTATACCACCAACAATAGTAACACAGGCCACTCACCAGAAAAGCATATAAATTTACTCCTAAAAATCTTATTAATCCCACGTGTGGTTGATGGTACTCAACTTAGTGTGCATAGAAATCCTCCTTTTTCTTTTTAGAAGCCACCGTTTCTATCTCTCTCAGTTTGAGTTTAGGAGAAAGCATAAGAAGTGCACATAGCGTAATCCAGTTTCTAACTTTCTATAATAAAAATGCACTTACAAATGTCTTACAAATGTAAAAGCCCTGAAAGAACATTTAAACGCTGTCAACCATAATTCCTCTCATTTAAACCGTGGCCATGGATTTTTTATTTTTATTTTATAGGCCTGCATAGGCGCATTGAACCTCTTGCCTACATTTGGGCGTATGGATGCAAGCACACTTCTGGAATCCACCAGGATGCCTCAGCGCAGGGGGCGGTGCATCACGCAGACACATGGCAGGGTGCACAAGAAAAGCCTTGTATCATAAGTGGTTCAACAGGCCGATATTATTATGCAAACCCACATGAGCCATTTAGCCTAAATGCATTTGCAATCCGCCAGTACTATTGGACGGGAGAACTGGGTCCACCATGTGGCTACGTGGGTCAGCGAGCACTCTCTGACAGTATTAGCGTAGGCTTGCTGCCCCTTCAAGGTTCCTGGTTAAACACCAGGGAAGGTCCAGCAGTTCAGCTAGTAGGAGAAGCTGGGAAAACTGTATTATACCCAATACAGTCCTTTGTTTTCAATAAACTGATGTTCAGGTACAATAAAAACCCACCAGCCTCTGCTCCCCACAGCCACACAAATGGGACCACCACACCACTGCTTAATCTTCCTAATTACATTCTTTATTCATGTTTCACATAGAGCTTACAAACACAATTAAAACCATTTAAAAGCATACAATCTAGACAAAACACCATAAAAAATTTGGTGGATCTTTGCAACACCTTGCCCTGAGGAAGTGACGCTTGATCGCCGTCATGACGGAACGCGTGGGAGGCGGGCACTGTACATATCCTGGTAATTAATAATCTATAATATACTCATTCCATTTTTTGGTCATGGTTATTCCCTCTGGATAAAGTGTTTGCACAATGCATATGTATTTTTTATGGTAGATTAGGTTAGCACATTGCACCTTGGGGGTTCCCCTGTTTTTCTGGGGGAGCTGGTGATCTAGATATGTATAAGTGATCATATTATCCTGGTTTGCACAATATTGTTTGCACAGTTAATAATTCGTGAGAGTTAGCACACTGCACTTTATAGGAGGTTTTAGTAAGAGGGATCATTTTTGGGAGGGACTAAGAAGAGGGATAACTTAAAGAGACATGGCAACAAATATTCTTCTTTGATTCTTTAATATCCAGGTATTAATAGAGAATTGTACAGTGCCCAGAAAATGGTGTTTTGTCTAGATTGTATGTTTTTAAATGGTTTTAATTGTGTGTGTAGTGTGTAGAGCTGTAGTGTGTAAGCTCTATGTGAAACATGAATAAAGATTGTAATAAGGAAGGTTAAACAGTGGTGCTGTGGTCCCATTCGTGTGGCTGTGGGGAGCAGAGGCTCTCCCCACGCGGTGGGTTTTTGTGTATAGTTGCTGCACACTTGTTGGTTTATATTGGCTTTAATTTTGGTTGGTGCAGCAGTTTCCTTGTGTTCCAGGTACAATAAAAGTGGCTAGAGCAGATAGAAACATGTGCTGCCATATGGAGGGGACTGTGTGTAAGCCCCATAATCTGTAGTCTGAGATACTGTTTGCAAAGATGCATATAAATAGGTAGAAAATGGGGGTACCTGCCCGTGGAAGGCTGTGAAGTTTGAAGAGGGGTTGAGGCTTAGCTGTTACTGTACTGTATATCTATAAAAAACAACAAAAATAAATACGTGCATTAATTGAATACATTGTTAAACTAAACCACAGTTGCTGTTAACTAATAATGAATAAATTCATTAAAGAGGACCAAAAGTCAAAAAAATAAAGTTTAGTAAATTGCCCCCCTAAAGCCCCCCTCTGGCAAAAACTACTTGAGAGGGCTTAACTCCATGCAGATGTTCTGGAATAACAGGCCAATTCTTTGCTGCAGAACTGCATGGGAGTGGCCATCTTGTCACACACATAAGCATGAGGGGAGAGCTGTGCCAGCAGCAGCCCACACCAAATAGAGAGGTAAATGCCTCAGAAACACGGGCAGCTTGTGTATTATGTTATATAAGCACACATACTGAATAACTAACTGCTACAGAGATTGTGTGTGAAGGGAAATCTGCCTCAATGTTTCTTTATCACTGTTCACTGCATACTCTGGATTTACCACAGACCATTCAGGCAGTCTGAATCTTCAAAAATGATACATTTCTTTCAGCTGTGCAGCAAAGCAATAAGTCCTCACAGCTGATGGCTTTCTACAAAAAATAATGGAGGATTGTACTGATATGTGAGGCAATTTTGACTGTGGGATTGGGCTTTTATATAAGCTGGACTCATGTATGGCAAGATGGCAGCTGCCATGAAGTTACGCAGCATAGAATCTGCCTGCTATTCCATAACATCTGCATAGCCCTCTCAAATAGTTTATGTCACCAATTACCAGAGAGGGGCCTTAGGGGTGTAATTTGCTGAACTTTAGACTGCTGATCTGCTTCAAGTGGATAGCAGGGGTGTAACGACGAAGGTGCAGATGCAATTGCACCAGGCCCAGAAGGTCAGGGGGGCCATCATTGTTTTTCCTTGGCCTTATGTATCAGATTTGTGCTTACACTGCAATATGTACAGAAAAAAGAAGCTCAATTTGTCTCTGCTGTGTTTCTTTAGTTGTCTGTTTCTATCCAATGAAGAATAAGGAAAAAGATAACTGTATGAGCTATGCCAGGGCTCCATTTTATATTTGCATCAGGGCCTGGTCACATTTAGTTAAGCCACTTGGGAGTAGCTATTTTAGAAAGAAGTTAAATGGACATTCTAGGCAATGGCAATAATGCGGCAGCAAGGAGCTCTGAAGCCTGTCTCATGTACCTCTGCCAAAATACACCGACCTCTTTTGCCCCAAAGAAGGGGTTTGTGACCCAAATGGGTTTAGCTGGAAGGATGCCTAGTGTCTCTAATATATGTTAACTAAATAAGACTACACATAATAGAAACATGTGCCTGAAAATGCTCTAGATGTAAAGCTATGCAAGGAAAGTAAAAGTAATAACACTCTATTGTTTCATTTGCTTTTGAAAATTAGAGTTCGAGAGGAAACACTTTAACGCCCTACTGAGCTCATTATGATATAATGGATAGTAGCTTGTTTTACAATTGTGAATACAAAATAATATTTTGCTTAATAATATTAAATGTATTCACTCCCTGATGCATTTTTTAAACATTCTGAAAATCTTCAGCTAGAAATTAAAGTTGAGCAAAGGGCAAATTTGACAAAACTACACGAACAACATCCATATAAAAGGCAAACAAAACATCACTAATTAGAGTCAATACAATATATATTTTATTCACACTAATTTAAAATCCTAAAATCCACCATAATACCTAAAAGTGTCAAACAGTTTAAGACAAAATATCCTTCAAAGGCAATAGGGGTGATGCACACCAGATAAAGAATCCTATCCTATCAGATTCCTGTGCAGGATCTGATTTTCACATTTACTAACTTAAAGCAGCAGTAGTGAGGATGTAACAGTAACTGCCAACAGAAGAGAAGTGGCAGAAACAACAATGGGGATGGATGGCAGGAAAAATAGTGAGGGGGGGCAGTAATAGCAGGAGAGTAGCAGCATCAGGAAAAAGAAATAGGGAAAGGCAGCAGTTATACTATAGTTACAAGGGCCAACAGCCTGGCAACTCCTCCTCACCGATTTTCTAGAGGTAGCAGCTATTTTGGGGCTTTCTTTCCAAGCATCTAAGCCATGCTGCTTCCTGGATTCAACTGACATAACCGACAATGCACAGTAACAGGAAACCCAGCTGCACTTCCTATTTGCTGGCGGCCTACAGATCCAAGAGCCAAGGTTGAGACGGGAACGTTCACACAAGAATCGGATGGCAGGTGTCTCTTTCAGGAAGATATGCAGGCAACTTTCCAGTGCCACAGGCCTCTTTGTAAATGCCGCTTGGTGCTAGGAAGCATCTGCCCACGCAACACAAGCTGAGTCCAGGGTCTATCCAAGCATGTGGAGACCAGCAAGCCAATCACATTCCTGACCTCGTGCACCCCCAGCCAAATAATGCCGAACAGGAACACCCAAGGAGTGCAACCATTAGTGAAAGAAAAGCAGAAGTAAGGCAGTTGGGGGATGAAGGTGAGGCAATGATAAGAATGAGTGAGTGAGCTGTACAAATATTTCATATATTTCTTCTGGAGTCTCTTTTATCAGAGCATCATTGTAGATACAAACCAAAATTTTACAATGTTAGGGCCCACAGCCCTCCATGGATTGCCCCCTAGCATTGTCCACACCCTAATACTTCAATTTACCATATCAGCAGACTGTGTTAGGCAGTATTATTTACTTGGAAACATGAAATGTAACCTAAATAGGAAGGGGTTAAGCAGACAGCAGAGACAGGAAGCTGGAAGCTAGTAGCATAGGGGGAAAACCACCATCTTGAAAGTGGCTAAGATGGAAAAAGGGAGCTGGGAGCTAGCAACATAGGGTTTAAACTGTCATCTTGGCTGGGGGCTTGTTACATGGCATTCACCCTGATCTATTTTGTGTTGCTGGTTCTTTCATGCGGTAAGGTGTTTTTGCGCAGTGTGTTAGTTATAAATACTTCCCTTTAGCTTGTATACCATTGATTTACTGGTTGATATCTATATGGGAGTACGCCTACCTGTGTTATATGTTGAGGGATTTATAGTTATCGATATCCCCCAGCAACTAGGCAATTACCAAATTGGATCAAGCAGCTATTGCCTCTTTGCATTGTAGAAATGTGTTTTAATTGGTTATGGTACTGTAATATATATTTTTCAATACATTTTCTCATTTGTTCTACAGATATAGCAATCGTTAACCGTCACATCTCATGCCATTGTGATATATCACAAAGAAGCCATTGAAAAGCATTTTCAATGGCTTTGATGCACCAGTGCAATAAATGGATGGCTAAAGAAAGCCGCATCTGTAAATATTGGTGTATTTCAGGGATCACAACCTGCGGCCCACCCTGCCTTTAGTTTTGGCCCCCAGTAACCCTTGCCTGCCTTGTCTGCAGTGCAAGCAGCTGGCCACAAGAGGGCAGTGAGGTGCTGCTTGCCTCAGCAGGAAGTGAAGCACTGATGATCTTCTCTGTAAGGATGAGTGCTTTTGAAGAACATATGCAAGGCTTCTATGTTAAAGCATGCCTGCAGTAAACTGTTTGCATTTTCTCAGCTTACATTTTATTGCAGGAAGTAAAGGACAATGGGACCCTCAGAACAAAAAAGGTTGTGCACCCATGGTATGTTTTGTTAATGAGTCAATGATAGGCATTCATTTTGGGGTTATGTGTATGTTTACACAAACAACCTTAGACTCATCCTAGGCTATAGCTATAGCTATATTGAATCATACTCCCCTTTTCTGGGGGGTTTCTTCCATTGCCAGTGCACCATGTAGCACCCTGGCTCCCTCCTCCCTGCGTGCCCCACAGGCAGACTTACTGGTTTGCTGGGCACCACCAATGTACAGAGCAGAGATGCCACTCTGGAGCCACACATCTGATGTCAGATTGAAGAACCAGGTAATGCCAAACAGGGTTACAAACTGCTGGCATCCTGTATTAGAAATAAGGCAAATTTTAGAAGGGGACAACACCTGGGATTGTTCCTTTTGGGCACCCCAATTTGGACAAATAGTCAGATTGGGATGCCACAGGGATAAAGAATCGGCCAGCCCTGGAATCTTTTAGATTCTGGGACCAACCTGCAAGGACGAGGTCTCTCTATAATACAGCTCTAGAGTCGTTCAGACTCAAGAGGGTTGGTAATAAGGGTTTTGGTCCTCTTTAAAACAATATCTTTACAGCAAACTAATCACTAGTGGTATACTTTTTTTAATTACTAGTAGAATAATATAAGCTTATATTATTAATTATAACCAACCCCTACTTTACCCAGTTGTAAAATTGTTCACAGAATTATAACAAAATTTGTGGCTGCCTATAAAAGCTATAAAAGCTGTAAATAAAAAACTCCTTCACTTGTCATGGGTCTGAAAGCAACTGTTTCCAATATAGTAGTTTTATTACATATGCTCCATGAGACAAACTCAAAACAGGAAATGTATTCAACATCACTCATGAATGGGTGATTAATGAGTGAGTAATCTCTTTATCATATATACATTTAAAGCAGATATTCATTGTGAACACTTTGTACCCCATGATTAAATTGTGGCAATGTGGGATCATGTCAGATCAATCTTGCAATCATGGTTTAGAAATCTCAAGTGTCGCACCTCTCATTAAAAGTAATGGGAAGTAAAAAAAACAATTGATTGCAGGAGATCTTAGTATTGTGGTAAGATTAAAAACTGTAGCCCAAACCTTTAATAGCAAACCTAAATTATAGCTAGATTTTAGGTAGGCAGATAAATGCTTGTTACAGATGCCATGACAATGCTACATTTCTGGCAGCAGCGGTGATTATTAACCTTTAATGTGGATCTCTAGCCTAGAGTGTCCCTTAGGACAAGAGATGAAAGAACTTTTTGGTTCACGGGTTTGTTGAACTTTTGTTAAAAAGGTTCGAACTGTAGCCTAAAATGCATGTAAAACATTATCTGCCAGCCCTAAAAGCCCTGTATAACATTCCCAGGACTGTATCGGGGAGGCTGATTTATTAATAGCACCAGGTAGCGACAGTTGAGCGACTGTAGCGGTATTTTCACAGCGCCCGCTAGTAGTCGCTGTGCTTGGCCGTTGTTCGGTTGTTGATAGGGACTCAGTCGGTGTGCAGTAATGTTGAATACAAGGTGATGAGTCGCTATTTGACAGGTTCCGCGCTGTATGGGAGCACATGATAGCGAATGGCCATAGCGAACGGCTCCCACCATATTCATTAACAAATCACGCTCCAAAAATTCTCGCGCTGTGAAATGCATGTTTAAACCCCAGAGCGCTGGCGGCGATGGGTTAAAAGTAGTTTTTTAACCCCCAAACAACCATATTTTGGGAAACCAAAAAAAACAAGTTTATAAAAACATTTTGGAATATGAATACATTAATATCAGACCTGTAATATCAATTCTGCACAAATATTTTTTTTATTTTTTTCTTACCTTAAAAAAATATCTAACATGGCAGAAGTGGTAACAGAAATTTTCACATTAAAAAAAAACAATTAATTATGAATATTTAAAGATTGATCCATTGAAATGCATTGGAGAGCGCCAGGTAGCGAGAGGTCATACCTGGCTCTGTTCAAGGTCGCTCGCTGGCGCTGTGGGGTGAGGCTGGAATAATGATGAATGAGTCGCTATCTGGCGCTATCTCAGTCGCTAAGCAGGATCGGCTTAAAAAATGTGTGATTGTGGTGGGGAGCCGGCGTTCTCGTGGCGGTGACCGTCATTACCGTTCGCTCACCAGTCGCTACCTGGCGCTATTCCTTGTTAAATAAGGGCCTAAATATTTATTTGTGAGCAACATCTAATAGCATATGAAGAGCATGTTCCCACTGTTGTTTGTATGATAGTTTTAAGAAAACATAGTAAAAGTTACAGTTTTTAGGTGAATAAGAATATGATTGGCTTCCTGGAAAGTAAAGAAGCAATGTCTGTTTTGTTGGTGATACAATTGCCTAGCTTTGTCTATATTTGCTTGATGAATGCAGTTTAAAGACACGGGGAGGCCGATTCATCAATAGCGCCAGGTAGCGACAGATGAGCGACTGAAGTATGGCGCTATGAGCGCCGCTAGCGTCAGCCGCGGGCGGTAGCGATTCGCTATAGCAGGCCTCCTCAGTCGCTACCTGGCGTTGTTGGGAACAACGCCTACATTGCTGAATATGATGTTGGCCCTCAGCTTTGTAGGCGCTGTCAGTCAGTGTGACCACGCTATTCAACACAGCGCCTGCGCTTTGCTTTGCTGTGGGCTGGGAATCAAGTACCTTCAGAATAAAACACATTGCAACATGTTTCTTTACTTTTTTTAGTTTTTATTTTGTGTTGAAAAGGAAATTAAATTAAAACAGATATTAGAATATAAATGCAAAATAAAACATAATTAAACACATAGCCACATTTTATTTTATTTTATTTATTTTTTAAAGAAAAAGGAAATACAATTAAACCACCAATGAGAAAGAAAATGAAAATAAAAACAGAACTGAGAAAGAAAAGGAAAAAAGAAAAGGAAAATAAAAACAGAACTGAGAAAGAAAAGGAAAATAGAAATGGAAAATAAAAACAGAACTGAGAAAGAAAAGGAAAATAAAAACAGAAATGAGAAAGAAAAGGAAAATAGAAAAGGAAAATAAAAACAGAAATGAGAAAGAAAAGGAAAATAGAAAAGGAAAATAAAAACAGAACTGAGAAAGAAAAGGAAAATAAAAACAGAAATGAGAAAGAAAAGGAAAATAGAAAAGGAAAATAAAAACAGAAATGAGAAAGAAAATGAAAATAAAAACAGAACTGAGAAAGAAAAGGAAAATAGAAAAGGAAAATAAAAACAGAACTGAGAAAGAAAAGGAAAATAAAAACAGAAATGAGAAAGAAAAGGAAAATAGAAAAGGAAAATAAAAACAGAAATGAGAAAGAAAAGGAAAATAGAAAAGGAAAATAAAAACAGAAATGAGAAAGAAAAGGAAAATAGAAAAGGAAAATAAAAACAGAACTGAGAAAGAAAAGGAAAATAAAAACAGAAATGAGAAAGAAAAGGAAAATAGAAAAGGAAAATAAAAACAGAAATGAGAAAGAAAAGGAAAATAAAAACAGAAATGAGAAAGAAAAGGAAAATAGAAAAGGAAAATAAAAACAGAAATGAGAAAGAAAAGGAAAATAGAAAAGGAAAATAAAAACAGAAATGAGAAAGAAAAGGAAAATAGAAAAGGAAAATAAAAACAGAAATGAGAAAGAAAAGGAAAATAAAAACAGAAATGAGAAAGAAAAGGAAAATAGAAAAGGAAAATAAAAACAGAAATGAGAAAGAAAAGGAAAATAGAAAAGGAAAATAAAAACAGAAATGAGAAAGAAAAGGAAAATAAAAACAGAACTGAGAAAGAAAAGGAAAATAGAAAAGGAAAATAAAAACAGAACTGAGAAAGAAAAGGAAAATAGAAAAGGAAAATAAAAACAGAAATGAGAAAGAAAAGGAAAATAAAAACAGAACTGAGAAAGAAACGGAAAATAGAAAAGGAAAATAAAAACAGAACAGAGAAAGAAAAGGAAAACAGAAAATGAAAATAAAAACAGAAATGAGAAAGAAAAGGAAAATAAAAACAGAACTCAGAAAGAAAATTAAAATTAAAATAGGAATTAGAATGCAAAGGAAACTTACAACAGAATTAAACACATAGCCACATGTATCTATATATAGTTGATTTTATTTTAACACTAAAAAACAATAAAAAAAGTAACAGAAAAGAAAATGAAATTCAAAAGTCAAACAGAAATGAAAAAGCAAAGTAAAGGGCATGAAAGTTTGGAAAGTTCAAATTAGGGATCAGGGTGCATCTCTTGGTGCCTGAAAAAATAAGAAAAGTGCAGTTAGTATAGATCTTTAAAGTAGTTTTGTTGTAGAAAATAAAAAAATGCATTACTTGATAACCAACATTGGCGTCTTACACCCCCTTAGAGTGGTTTGGCTCATCTTACACCCCCCTTAGAGTGGTTTGGCTCATCTTACACCCCCCTTAGAGTGGTTTGGGTCATCTTACACCCCCCTTAGAGTGGTTTGGCTCATCTTACACCCCCCTTAGAGTGGTTTGGCTCATCTTACGCCCCCCTTAGAGTGGTTTGGGTCATCTTACACCCCCCTTAGAGTGGTTTGGGTCATCTTACACCCCCCCTTAGAGTGGTTTGGGTCATCTTACACCCCCCTTAGAGTGGTTTGGGTCATCTTACACCCCCCTTAGAGTGGTTTGGGTCATCTTACACCCCCCCTTAGAGTGGTTTGGGTCATCTTACACCCCCCTTAGAGTGGTTTGGGTCATCTTACACCCCCCCTTAGAGTGGTTTGGGTCATCTTACACCCCCCCTTAGAGTGGTTTGGGTCATCTTACACCCCCCTTAGTGTTTTTTTGGGCTCATTTTGATGGGAGTTCAAATACATTTAGCCAGTAGTGCAGTACTTGCATTAGAGTGAAGGGTAGTTAGTTTACCGCAAAAAAAGAAGTGATCATCCTTTCCCTTAGCTCATCGCCAGTCTGGGTGTCCTCACTTCTTGCTGCGGGCATGTTGGGGATTTCTGGCACCAGTGCTGTCTCCTCGGGGGCTTGAATTCGGTGGCAAATACAAATGTTGTGTAGCACACAGCAGGCAAGGATGATCTTGGAGACCTTCTGTGGGCTGTAGAGCATCTCTCCTCCTGGCCGTGCCAAACAGAGAAAGCGTGCTTTCAGCAGGCCGATGGTTCTTTCCACAATGCTTCTGGTCTTGCGATGCGCTGCATTGTAGCGTTCATGGGCAGAGGTCCGTGGGTTCCTGACCGGAGTCATGACCCACGTTCTCTGCCCATATCCCTTGTCCGCTGTAGAAAAAACACAAGGAGAGAGACAGCAATTAGTACTAGTACATGTTTTTTTTTGGGTGTTTTGTTAAATTTGGCTTACTAGGCCACATATTTGCTAAATACATTGACATGGTTAATTTATTACCCAGTAGCCAGCCAGCTGGCATTTCGTTGTTATCAAACTTCCGGCACAGGACTGTCCGCTGCAAGACGTAAGAATCGTGGCATGAGCCGGGGAACCCCGATCTCACCGCCCGCAGCCTCATGTCTGGGTCACAGACAACCATTATATTTAGCGAATGGAAATGCTTCCGGTTTCTGTAAGACAGCTCCTGTGCACGGGGAGGGCGGAAAGGGATATGTGTACCATCAACGCACCCTAGCACATTCAGGATCCCTCCCATCAGATAGAAAGCATGTTTTATTTTGGCAACCTCTTCCTCATCCTCAGGAAATTTGATGTAAATTGGGATTAAATCACAAATTGCCAGAACTACCTGGATTAGTATGCGGCTCATAGTAGCCTGGCTTATCCCGCTGAGGAGGGCGGAGGTTGCCTGGAAGGTCCCTCGTGCCAAAATATTAAGAGTGGCACACAGGCGTACTATGCCTGGAATGGATTGAGTGCGTTTGGTGGATGGCTCGATTTTGTGCTTAATCTGATCATATAGGGACTGTAGTGCAGCACGATTCAGACGGAAGCGGCTCCTGATCTGCTCGTCACTTAAGTCCCATACTGAAAGGCGGATTGCAAAGGAGCGGGGTGCCCTAAGCCTCACAACACCCCGCTCCCTTTCCTCCTGCTCTTTCAGCATACACATACATCCATCCACCCAGACACCATACATCACCCTCTTATCCATCACACACACTCAAGATATATACAAAATAAACCAAACAAAAAAAAAAAACCACAAACACACCACACACACACAAACAATCACACTCCACACACACCCGCTACAATGCAGCTCACCACAAAACCAGAACTATAGTGGTCCAAACCACCAGCCTGCTGAAAACCAGCTTTCTAAGTTAGGCACAACCAAGAGGGGAGTTGCTGCACAGCCCACAAAAGGCCCCAAAATCAAACCTCACTTGCTGTATGCTACACAATATTTGCAGATGCCACCAAAAACAAGCTCCTAAAGAAACAGCACTGATGTCAGAAATCACCCAACAAGCCACAGAGAGTGAGGACATAAACCAGACAGAGGCTCAAATGAGCTAAGGGAAGCAAGCGAGCACCGCACCACACCACAGCCTTTGCCACAGTGTAAGAATACCAGAAGCTTGAAAATTCCTTCCATTTATACTTCTCTTTCAAAACGGACAGGTCCGCTTTCCGCCTTTTGCGTCGCTCTGCTATTTCCGGGCGCCAATTAGCCGACCCAGGTGTGCGTAAAACGGAGTGCGCACGCGCACGCTAGTAGCGCTACTAGCGTGCGTGAGCCGAAACTTGCGTGAAATAACGGACATGGCCCAAAAATCAGTGGTGGCCCAATGAAAGGTAAGCTGCTGTTTTTTTAAATAGCCGTTAGGCTAGCCACATGTCACAAGGGGTTGAGATACATCAGTCCATTGTTGTATTTTGGTGTGTGTTGTTTGGTTAATGAGGTCTGTAATGAGTTAATTGGCTAACACACATGCTTCAGTCAGTGCAGTGGAGGTGTGGCTAGAAGGAACTGGGCTGTATGTGTGAATCAATTAAGTGGCCTGCTTTTTGATTGGCTGTTAGAGCACATAAAACCTGCCCAACCCTAACAGGTTGCGATGCCATTCTGTAGTCTGCATGCGTGCTTGTTGGGTGTGTATTTGTGTGTGTGTGCAGCTACAGGATGGAGCCAAATTCAGGACATCTGCCGGCCACAGCAGGCCCAAGTAGGAGTTTGGTGGGTGCTGTGCGCAGACCTCCCTTACGGAAAAGGGCACAGCCTGAAGGTGGGGCAGCACCCCAGGCTAAGCGCCCAGGTGCCAAGAGGGAGCCTGAATTTAATTTGGCTGAGAATAATCATCTTGTGCGCCTTACACTTGCTAAATGGGAGCTGATATTTGGCTCCCAAAGCAAGTCCATAGGCAAACAAGAAAGAAGCAAACTGTGGGATGCCATTGGTGTGGAGCTTAGTAGCACTGCTCAACACCCACGTAGTGGCCCATCCTGCAGGAAACGCTTCTACACTTTGCGAGGGGCCCTTATGAAAAAGATGAATCACGATCTTGATGTGGACAGTGGGACCATCCAGGCTCCAAAGAGTACCTACAGGCCGTATGAGGAGATGCTGAAGGCCAAAATCCCACTGGCTCGGCTGCAGGGTGTGGATCCTGGGGATGACACCACAGGTTGGACTGAAGGTACATATTTTCTGCCTTTTTTCCAAAGCTACTGTTAATGTATGTGATTAGCATTTTTTCATTCTGACCAACTAACAGTAGGACCTGTGAAGCAGTACATTAGAGCTCACACATTTTTTACTTTTCTGTCTGTTGCTTTCTGCATAGGTGCACATGCTGCTGTCCGGGATGTGCCTCAGGACACCCAAACTCCTGCCCTTCCAGCAACCTCAAGGTTACCCCAGTCTGCCATTGAAGGTATTTACCCCTAATTTTGGTGCTGGTTGTTTGGGGAACAAATGGGTGTGGGAGCAGGTCAAACAATCGAGTGTTGCACTGTGGAGTATAAATAATATGGGCCTGCGGCCTAATTTAACGCCCACTGTAACACTCACAGCAACTAACTAACAAGGCCCTAACATGTGTAGATATGTTTGAAGCCAGAGATGTGTGGCCATATATCGGCATATAAATGTGGAAGCCACACTGGCCTTGATTAGTGAATATTAGTGAAAGAGCTGCTCACACACACCTTAATGCATGTAGTATTTTTGCACGCACATTAACTATGGCTCAATGTTTGCTTGATTTTTGCATAGCTCCCATGCCATTGGCCCCAGCATCTCCTCCGGATCCAAGCTACTCTTTGGATGTCGGTAAGTGCATGTGTCCACCTTGCTTTATCCACTTTTACCCAAGTGCATGTGTCTCATTCCTCTTTTTTGTTGGTAGGCCAAGTGACTGGTTCATCTTTGGACCCCACTTCCGATGTTGCAGGTCAACAGGACCCTGTTGGTGTGTATAGCAATACCTAATGTATCCTTTATGCTGTTTCTGTTACACTGGTTCAATTTGTTTAGTCTACTAATCTACATGTTTGCTTTGTCAACTTGAAGATGCCTCTTGGGAGTGCTTGTTGCCTCCCCAGGGTCAGTCTAATAGTTATAGGAGTGATAGCAATGTATTTTGGAGGACATATTTTTGGACAAACATTCCCCGTAGTAGTTTGAGGAATATTTAGAGCCATTACTTGTGTTTTTTAGTTGACCCGAATATCGGAAGTGGCTGTCCAGAAAGGGCCCCTCAAGTTCAGGCTGCCAGAGATGAGGGTAAGTTGTTTTGCCTTGCTCTAGTCTGTATTTTGGCTCTACTTTTGTTGCACTTGCTTCTGGCAACTTGTGTGTCCACATGTATTTTCAAGGTCCAAGCTCGAGTGAGGGCCCCACTCCAGACATCTGGGAGATTGCGGGTATGTGTAATTTAAGCAATGTGTCTGATCCTCTTTGCAAAAATTATTGCCTCTTAGTCCTGTAACATACATGTTAACAATCTGAGTTTAACAGATACCTTTGGTCTAGTGTGTAATTTTGCACTTTGTTGAGGTATGGCCTCGATAGCCTAGCCAGGTTACATTTGAGTTTGGGCCACTGACCTACTAACCTGACTTTCCTGTTTAGCATATGCCAACTTGCCTGACATCTCGGATGTGGAATTGCCACTCTCTGGCAGCGATACCTCGAGCCTACCTGTGCCGGAGGACACGCAGGTAACATGGCTGATGTAGACGACCTAGAACCACATTGGCATGTTCGTGGGTAGTGGATGAAGCAACATGTCACATTTCCTTTCTTTGTTGTTTTTGCAGGAGGCGGAACCAGAACCCCAAGCTGGGACCTCTTCCCAAGTCCCATGTGGCCAAGCTTCCGAGGCTCAGACAAGGGTAAGTTGTATAGTGACTGTTTTGGATAATTATTTGGAGGGGCATACCTGCATTGGTTTGGTTTGACTAAAATGTTGTTTTCTATTTTGTTAGGCTCCAACCACAGCAAGAGGAGGTGTGGCACCAACCAGTGCTGATTTTTATGAGCTAGGGGTCCGGATGCTGGAGGACTACAGTCGCCAACAGCCGCGTGATGGAACTAATGAGCGCATTGCGGCGTTGGAACAGCAGGTGCTGATGTGTCAGCAACAACATGAGGCCCAGCAGCGCCAGATCGACCTATTGATGCACAATCTGCATCAAAACCAGCAACTTGGTCGGCTGGCCAATGCAATTGACGATTCAATACACCAGCAGCAGCAAGCGATCCAGCGGCAGGACCAAACGTTGTTGTTGATACAACAGCTCATACAACAGCAGTCTATATTTTTTACTGCACTGTTGTCCCCCAACACCGCCCCTAGCAATGACTCCCAACCTCCCCGGCCACCCAGCCAAGAATATTAATTTTGTTTGTTTTTGTTTGTGTAAATATATTTGCTTAACCCACCTCTAAATTGTGTTTTTCCTAAGACCTAGCTAATAACACAGTCAGGGATGAGTATCTTGATGTAGATATGTCAATGTATTGGTAAATTTAGGCCACACATTTGAGACCCTAGCTTACTATGGTTAACACATGAAATGGCTCCAAAGGTATGGCTAAATTGACACACAAATGGGTTTTGAGACAGTTAAACTATGCTTTGCAAGGCACCACACTGTAATGATGATCATCAAAAATTTTATTTTAAAAACGGGGCCAACAGGGCCAACATTGCCCAACAAAGGGCTTCAACAGGCCAGCCTTCCCCCCACCCTAACGACGCCGCCGGCGCCTCTTCTTGGCCAGCAGCATCAGCTTCAGGAGCCTGATCTCCCGCCACAGTCTGCGATGCTGGTTTTCACAAGCTGTAGAGATGTAGAAACAACAATTTATTAATAAATTGAATGTGACCTCAACAGACACAGATGTAGCAATGTAATGTCAGTGTGTCCAATTAGGTGACACTCACATTAACATTGTTGACCACTGTGCGCTTATTGGTTAACATGATATGAGTACTATTGACTGGCAGGAATGTGAACAACACATCCCAAGCATACATTTACTCTTAAAGTGTACCAACACCCACCGGGGATCGGCACCAGAATCTATCAGATTCCCGGCCCAATCACCTCCCTCCCCGCGGGACATCCGAGATCGGGATGTCCCTCGGGGTGAAACCCCCCAACACCCCTAAATCCCTACCTCAGTTTCGTTTGGGCACGGCCGCCGGGCCCTCCCTGCCGCCCCTCTAGACGTGTGTGTGCCTGCGCCGGCCATCTGTGAATGGCCGGCGCAGGCACGTGCGCGTAACAAGGGACGCGCGTGAGGCGGAGAAGGAGCCACTTTGCCGCGGCTTGTACGTTTGCTGGAGTAAAAGTGAGTTCAGGGGGTTGTCACACAGCGGTGACGATCAGGGGTGCCCCACCGTAGTGGACCAAGACCCAGGAAAGTCAAATTCCTGGTTGTTGTTCCACTTTAACTCTGGGGAAGCAAAGAAGGTATAAGTCCCAGTGTGTCCATTTTTGTGTTTAGTCACAGCCAAACCTCAGGGCCGAAGTCCTAATGAGTACACGAGTTTGCCCTATAATGTTAGAGGTCCAGACCTAATACGGCCCATTTGGTTGTGTCTAAGGCAAAAATAGTCTCAATGTGGCCAAATGAAGAATGTGAGGCAACAATCAAGCATGCAAACAGGCATGTTGGATTATTGTACAAACACATGGAATCTAGATGTGTGTGAAATTAACACATAGGTACATTTTAAATGTCTGCAGATGTTAATAGAAGACATAGGTTTCACAAGTCTTTAGGCATATGAAGTGGGATGTACTCACCATCGCAGCTGTGGCGGGGGCCCATGCTGCTGGCCGTCCCTGGAGCTGGGGTGGGGAGGAGGTTCTCTGGCTCCGTCTGCGTAGCAACATCTGTCAACAGAAAACAAAAGACAAAAACACAATTAGTGGGTCAATGACACCTGACTATTTGACATCCATCTGGTTATTGAGTCTGAAAAATCAAATGCTTGCATGGTTACATACAGGTTGTCCTAAATTAGCATATTTCCTGGTCCATGAATTAATGTCAATTAGTTAGGGTTGCAACATGTATCCCTAAAGATAATGTGCAAATAACATAGACAGTGCTATGTAAAGGACTCATTAGCAGTTGATTGGCTAATGTTACTAGTGGGCCACATGTTTGAGCGGGAACAACTTAACCCAAGAAAAGAAATGAGAACAACCATCATGGTGTGGGCAGAAACATAGGGGTGGTTGCTAGTTGGCTAGCACTGTAGTGGGGTTGGAGAGGTTAAGGTACCTTATCAAACCAGCTGTGACAATGGACCAGGAAACATGTGTCTGTTAAAAGTGGGCCAATACACAGGATTGCATCAAATCTGGGTTTGGGTCCGCTTTGGCAGAGCACCACAATTTGAGTGAGACAACGTACTCCGCGGCCACTGCCTTCCACACATCACTCCTCCAGTGTGTGCGCACGCGCAGCCCATTAGGAAACAGAGCGCAGGCGCACACACATCTAGAGTGTCACACAGGAGGCTGGGACGGTGGCTTTGGCAACCCCCAAAGAGGTAAGGAGTTTGTGGGGTATTTTTTTTTGGGGGGGGGGCCCTGGGTGAGGGATGTGATTTTTCAGGGAACCTTCGAGAATCCAAGCACTATCAATGTTTGTGGGTCCACTTTAATGAATGTCATAACAGAGGGAATGTGATGGATAACAACAAACACTTACCACGACTATGCCCGTGGAGAATGCTTCGCCAAAAGGCCATGGAGGTGCCGCCTATATGATGCCCTGCAAATTAGAGAGGAATGGCAAGGGCTAAGTACAAATTGCAAGATGAAACCTGTCACAGACTAACAATTAAAAAAAGGACACTCACCAGGGGATGAACCGCAACTTGAAGCCCAGGGAGGGCTCTGAGGAGGAGGCGGGGAGCCTCGGCTCCTCACACTCTGGTCAGAAGATCCACCAGGCAAAGGGCCACCCTCCTCCCTCTCACTCCCTGCTCCTTCAGGGAGTGTGGGCGAGTCCATTTCTCCCACCCCACTTGGACTCCCCACTTGAGAGTGGCCCCTTGCCTGGTGAGAGTCCTCAGACTCAGAGTGTGAGGAGCTGAGGCTTGATCCTGCCAGCCCCCCAGCAGCACACTCCTCTGGGGCGTCATCCCCTTCCTCCCCTGGGTCCTCTAAATAGGACCCGCGGGAGGGACCCTCCCCCGATGACTCCCCCGAGTCCGCCTGCCTGGTTCGGGGGAGGAATCCCTTCCCACGTTTCCCCAGGGGAGGACGCTTATCTGTGTGGAGGGGGTGAAAGAAAATAATTAATATAAAGAGCACAAATGAACACAGCTTAGCAGATGATTCTGCAAAAAGTCTAAACAGAGCATAAGCTTTAACTTACCTGATGCGTAGGCATCATATAGGCGGTACACGCCTTCAGGGTCCCGGCGCTTGAAATCTGACCACTTTTGCTGGATGGCTCTGATGGACAGCTCGGTGTGGAAGCGCCGGGACACTGTGGCCTTCACCTCCATGGCAATGCGTTTCTTTCCTCCACGGGCATAGTCGTATTCGGCCACGCAGAAGTCCTATGAAAAATGATAAAACAAACAAAAATCAATACATGACATCAGAACAATGGCATCAACAGTTATACAGAGACCAGATCAAAGTGGACCCACACCCAGGATTATCACTATTCTGGGTTTGTGTGCACTTTGGTGGGCCACACCAATTGTGGGTGGTCCGCTGTCTGCAACCCCCTTGGAAGGCCACAAATACACCACTGAGGACGCTCCCACGTGACTGCGCCAGCCAAGCACAGCGCTCCGCGCCGCTGTGGTATGCGCATACAAGGCCGTTGGGACGTGCATACCAGCTCAGCTGGGTCTGCACGGCAAAGTACGCATGTGGCGTTTGACTCTAACAGGGAGTGCGCCTGCACACAAAATTAAAATATGTCTGGCGCAGGGGTACACCCTGCTAGAGGTAAGCGCAATAGGCATTCGCAGCTCACGCATGCACAGATGGGACGGGGCTGAGGTAATTTTTATGGCCCTCCAGGGGGGGGGGGGCATCCCAGCAGGACATCCAGAATGGGGATGCCCCACGGGGAGTGATCCAATTGTGGCAGAAAACAAAGAAATTTCTGGGCCAATCCCCCCTGTGTGTTCTGCAACTTTAAAGCTACAAATACACAAACAAAATACTCACTTTGACCACCTGGCCATTAACGCGGCTATCCACCCTGTTGCGCCTTTTCTTTGGAGGCCCAGGAGGGGAAGGGGTGGGAGGGGTGCTAGTTGGGGAAGGTGAGGTAGGTGGGGGAGGTGGGGGAGGGGTGGTGGGGTCAGAGTCGGAGGAGGAGCTGGGGAGGCGCATAACTCGCCGTCTGGGCAGCATTGTGGAAACGCTAAGGAGGAAACAGGAACCGGAAATGACCAAAGCGACATTGGAAAAAAGTAAAAAAAAAAAAAAACGCTCCGCGCACCAGCAACAAGCTATTCTCAGCTATGTACAAGCTAAGTGGCAGAAAAACTAAAATGACGCTTGAAAACAAGCTATTGGCATAAGCGCAAGACATTTTTACCTTAAGGTGGCGTTGAAACGCAAAGGAGGATACCGGAACCGGATATGACGCTAGCAACTGTGCTTCAAATTTAAAAAAAAAAAATGCGCGCAACAGGGACAAGCTAATATCAGCTATGTGCAAGCTAAGTGGCGGCAAAACATTAAAATGACGCTGGAAAACAAGCTAGGGCCCAAGGCGCCACGAATTATTAGCTTGATTTAGCAGGGGGTTCTACATACTGAAATGCATAGGTCCTTCTAAAGCATACACCGTTGTGCTTAAATATACAAATCTTATTCCTTCCCAAAGTCATCACACAATCAAACTAGACAACTACATGAAAATGTGGCACACATGAGAATGCATAACGGGTTGTTATGAGCTGGTACGACTGAATGTTAATCCTGCAATATGTGGCCAGGCACGCTCACAACTACAGTGTATTCATTAACAACGACTGGGGTCGCGGGAAGTGAATTCCTTGCAAATGGCAGAAGGGCACATGTATGAACAGCACAGCGCCGCACAACGCAGCGCAGCGAGGCACAGCGACGCTCACGCCGCCACATAGCGAATCAAAACAGCGACTGCACAAACACTGACCAACACAGATTCATCAAGGACAGGGCTGCCGAATAGCTTGGGCGCTGACAATTACGAAGAGCGAACGTGACCGCCCAACCTGACAGGCTACAAAATAGCTTTACAAGCCCCGTTTGTGTGGAAAACAAGCGATTTGGATGCCAATGAGTTTGGGTGGAGGAGATGCAATTCCCATGTCACTCACAACATTACATTGTGAAAAATAATAAAAACTTCAAATACATATAAATAACCAGCCAGATTCATAAAACATATCAATATAAACATGTGTTGAATTTTGTACCAAAGAAAAAAACCCAAAAACCACTAAAAACAATCATTGCAGCGTCTGCCATTGAAATGTATGGGAGAGCGGCAGGTAGCGCCAGGTTATACGTGTCGCTGTGAAGGAATTTGCAGCGGCGCTGTTCGGGCCAGCCGGCTTCATGATGAATGCCGCGCTAGCCGTTGCTCTCGCCGGCGCTAGCCTCATTTAGCTTGATAAATGCGTCATTGTGACCGCCGCCGGGCGTACTTGAGTCGGTAGTCGCCGTTAGCTGCCGCTACCTGGCGCTCGTCAGACACTACCTGGCGCTATCGCTTGATGAATAAGGGCCTAGATGTTGCTGTTACCAATGCTTAACTGTAGTCTCTGTATGCATTTTTCTGTTGTGTTGTATTCCCTGTTATACCACTAATGTCTATCTGGATTTAACTCAGCTGCACCCAGCACTTACACTCTACAACATGTTTACTAGCCGTCAAAAGAATATCCAATTTTTTGGGGGGTATCAAAAGGATTGGCTTTTCAGAAAAGGGAAAAAATTATGGCTTTTTACAAGGCATCAAAAAATTGGCCCATTTTGGGCATCATAGGTTTGATCCGCGTTTGTGTATTCCTAATGGTAGTGGGTGGCAGCAGGGGTGCTGGTAGCAATAGCTGCATTAGCTGAGACACAGTATTTAAAGGCTAGGTAGAAGAAAATCTAGATCGGTGGTTGTGTAGGCCTGGTAACAAAAGGCAGCAGCAGGGGTGCTGGTAGCAATAGCTGCATTAGTTGAGGCATAGTGTATAAAGACTGGGCAGGACCGATCTGTGGTTATATAGGCCCGATGGCAATGGGCAGAGGAACATCATCACCATCATCCTGCCTAGAATCTATATGGTGCTGGCATCACTCGCATCACCATGCCCAGCCAAAGGATGCGGGTGATGCTGCGTGCTGATCGTCTGTGTGTCTGGGATTTCATTCAGCTTCACCAGCTGCCCATGTATATGCACTGTCGGAGAAGTTGATTGGATGAGAGCCATGCCTGTGCTGTGGGCTCGAGGAAAGGTAAGGAAGACGGACAAATAGTGGGGTTTCACACAGCGGAGCAAAACCCAGAATAGTGAAAATCCCTTATTTTGGTCCACATAAAAAAAAAAAATAAAATAAAAAATGTAAATTTGCAGAAAAACACACACCCCAAAATAACACATTTGCACAGGCAGGAAAAACAAGAAATAAGTCCCCCAAAAAACCCTTGGGCAGTAATATAGAGTCTATGTGTTTTTAGAAATGTTATTCAGAGCAGAGGACAGTACACCCAAAAATGAAACATCTGAATACACAAAATATGTACCATTAGAAAATCTCTGGTCGATGACAACATTTCCATGAGTTTTTATAAATGCACCCCCAAAAAAATCACTGGCTGGTGATAAAGATTCTATGTGTTTTTATCAAAATTCAGAACAGAGCAGAGCACACCCCAAAACTACACCCCTGTGCAGGTCAGCTACACACAGGCAAAACTGAGCAAAACAAGAACATTACGTACCTGAAAAATCCCTGTCTTGTGACAACAGTTCTATAGGATTGATTCAGCACCATGAGTAATTTTTTACTCACCTTTTTTGAGAGAAAGCAACTTTTTTCTGATTTTTTCCTCAGTGCAGTTCAGCACCATATTTAGCTGTGCAACTTAATACAAATGCACTCCCAGTGCTGAAACAACCCTATATGTGTTTCTACAAATGTTAATAGGAGCAGAACAAAGCACACCCCAAAATGACAAGATTGGGTGTGTTTTTATAAACGTTATTGAGAGAAGAGCAGAACACATTCCAAAATGACACACTTGCACTGACTAGCAAAACAAGAAATATGGGCCTGATGCAGAGCCTCCTCTGAACTGCCCTTAAAACCCTCCGATTGTCCGGGGCTCCCGTTTAAATCGTGGCTCAAATGTGATGCAGAGCCTCCGTCGGAATGGCTCCCTAACTGATCCGTCAATTTCACTTTACTCGGAAAGCTTTTTTTGCTCTCTCGGGTGCCTTCAATTTGATCGGGGCTCCCGTTCACGTTCACAAGGGCGGCCCGTTTTTCCCTGATTTTTCCTGCCTTTTTGAACGTACCTGCTTGGTTTCCGTCGTATTTGACCTTCCATTTTGGTGGTTTTAGCAAGTATACTTACATCTCCATGGCTCTTCAGTTGCCAATCTGGCTACACGCAAGCGCACATCCCTCAAACTCCATTGGAATATACATATGGCAACCACTGCCAATTTGACACATATTTTTTGGGAACAATAAATTTGGGTTCTTCCTTTTTCCTTGCCATTAATGCATACCTTAATTCTTTCTGATTGTTTTTGATTTATTGTCCCATATCTAAACCTTTTGTGTCATGTAAATGTGTGATGATGTTGTATGATTGTACATTTGCAGGAAAGACAACACACCAAATCTTTTTATTTGTTTTTAATTCAAACGTTGTTTTTTTGGGGGGGGGATTTGGATTGTTCATATTTTTTTATTTTTTGCCAAAACTAAAAAACAATTAAAATTTTAATGCAAAATAAAAAACATTAGGCCTCGGGGTCTTGTGCCTGTGGTTTTCTAGTATCTGTGAATGATAAACAACATTAGTTTAGCATTGTTTTTATGGTTTGGTTGGGCGTGTTTTTTTTTGGGCACTTTTTAAACCGGACCTTCAGCGTGATTTAATGAAAATCCCAAACTCTTAAAAAACGATTCCGCAGCATCATCTGTTATAAAAAGATACAAGGACCCACCATTAATCCACCAAATACATTAACAAGTTTCCTGGCCTAACTAAAGTCACTTTATTAACCTTTTTCTGCCTCACATTGCCCTAGTTCTTCTATCTGCATGTAGCCTAGTTTGTAGCTGCGTACATGGGTTAAACTAAGGTGGGCTGGTATGTAACGTGACAAACTAAGTTGTTTCAGACTATTCTTGCACTTTGTTTTTTTTTATTATAAGGAATGTGTGCGCGCACATAAACGCATGCTCGCATACACACATCCATTATGATGTCGTCCTGCTCCTGTGTAAAGATGGTATAGCTCCTGGTATAGCTCTGACGTTTCCCCGCAGTGACGTGCAGCACATCCCAAATTGGAATGCCCCAGAGACATGATGCCTGTAACCCAGCCCTGGATTCCTTCACACTCCAAAGGGATGGGTTACATGGGTTTTGGCCTGCTTTAAAACATCATGACCAAATCAGGTTAGGATGGAATAACCCACCTCCTTTACATTATTATTAAAGTAACACAGGTTCCCTCACATAAAGCAGAACAAAACCCAGAGCGGCCACTGGTCTTCCCCCTGGAAATCCCAGATCGGGATGCCCCACTGTGTGAAACCCTTTTTACTGAGACTTTACTCAGAAATGGCAGACTCCCTCTCTTAAAGCGGAACAAGCCATGATTAGTTTAATGACCTTTGCAGGCGTATATTGTAGTGCCCCCCCAGTCTGATCAAGACAACGGAACCTCATCTTCAAGAGACCAAAGGCTCGCTCCACCACAGAGCGAGTCCTCCTGGGGGCAGTATTGTAGGGCTCCTCTGCCTGTGAAGATGGGTGCAAGATTGGGGTCAGCAGCCAGGGGAGCAAAGGATAGCCAGAGTCCCCCCCCCCCCAAAAACAAAAAAAAACAAAAACAAAATAAAAATAAAAAAAGGTGTGCATTGCAACAATAGAAAAGAGGGACAAATAGGTGAGCGGGGTAGGGTTGGAGTAAAGGACATTTGTAATGAGCCTACATGCACATCCAACCTGTACACTCATTAAAAAAGTCTGGGGAATACTACTTACATAAGAGGGCAAGAACATGACGCAATAGGGTTCGATCACTTAACCCATTTATTTTAAAGTTAAAAAATTAGGCTAAAAATATACTAACCAAAAAATTAACAAATAGTGTGTTAAGGGAAAAAAAAATAAAAGACAGGGTGGGCAACCAATACAAGTTTCATACACATACCCAGTAAGGCGGGTGAGCTCAAATAGGTGCAGCCTGGTTTCTGCCATACTCAGCAGGACAAGACCGCGGAGCTGGCGCCGCTGATGTGCTCCAACAGGACTGCATATTATTGCCCGAGTGCAAATACGGCTGCTCTGACTTGCCGTAAGTGAAGGCTCGGCGGCCCCGTTTCATTAGGGTGATTTCAATCGGAAAACAAGGCTCTGCATCACTGAAAAAAACGGAACAATGAATGAGGCGTCCGTTTTGCCGGGAAACAGCCTCGTGCGAGCCGACAATCGGAAAGGCGGCTGAGCGCACACCTGAGCGCATAAACGCACACTAAAATCAACGTAGCACCCTTTCCTGACCCGATCAAAGCCCAAAACCAACGGGAAAACGCACGGGAGAAGTGAACGGGGAGGCTCTGCATCAAGCCCATATGTCCTCCCATAAAATCCCTGGATGGTATGTGTTTTAGTAAATGTTATTCAGAGCAGAGCAGAGCACACCCCAAAATGACACTCTTGCATGGGCCAGTAGAATTGCACAGAAAAGATTCCAGGCAGATTAAAGTGTAATTATCTGTGATCCTCAGCCACTGTTGATAAGTCTGTTTCTGTCAAACACACTGACAAATGTTCTGCCTTTTTCAATAAGTTGCTGTTTGCTAAATGTGGCCAGACTGTTATCACTGCTGCTATTCTTTCACTTACACTCAAGTGAACTGTCCCTACTCCTAACTATGATGTTTTTGCCTTAGCAGCACACACACTGCACCAATATGTCCACCAGCCTGTGCCTTTTTGTTAGCGGTGACTGGCACTCATGTTTGAGCTGCACCAGTTTAGGTTAAGATCCCATAGACCCCAATGGGCAGAATTGCACTGAAGGTTTTTTTGCTTATACCACTAATTTCTATCTGGATTTGACAATGCTGCACCCAGCATTCACGCTCTGCAGCATGTTTACAAGCTGTCCACAGAATATCTAATTTTTAGGGGTGGTGTAACAACAGGATTGGCTTTTCTGGAAAGTGAAGAAATTGTTATTTTTTGATGGCTTTTTACAAGCCTTAAAAAATTGGCCCATTTTGGGCATCATGATCTGTGTTTGTGTAGGCCTAGTGATAGCAGATGGCAGCAGAGATGCTGGTAGCAAGAGGTGCTCGTGTTTGAACTGCACCAGTTTATAGCGTCACTGTAGGTTAAGATCTTATAGACCACAATGGGCAAAATTGCCAATCTTTTGTGTGTGTAAAAAATGAATCATTCTGGTGTTCTGCATCTATGAAGTGGTGGAATAAAGGGGCTGTTAGTCCAAAAGGTACTGAAACAGGCTGGCCAATATCTAGTGCACCAAACCAAGCTGCTTACAGTATTTAACATCTGACATTATGACCAGCAGTGTAATTCTGAAACATCGCCAAAATATTAAAAGAAACCGCGTACAAAGGCACTCTCATGCTTTCAAAATGATGCAAAAATGGTACTTACTAAAAGACCCTCTTTATAAATATAGTATACCTTTTTAAGTTTTGACACAGGATTGCTAACTTTGTAACTGTTTAAACCACCTGAATATGTTTTCAGTATATTTGAGGGTTTCTTTTGAATAAATTGTTTTTTAAAACAGAATGTGGCAATAATTAATTGCTAAATGCACCCTAACATAACCTATATGATTTTTACACATAGCAATTGGTATTATTATGCATTTTTGTCCCAATAACCCTTGTAGGGACATCCAATATTTAGTTTTAAGTTATATTTTTATATGTTTAAATTACATAGTAGTATTTTCAGTATATATCTCGGTTAAGTCCATTCATCCAAAGAGTGCCTTTTGAGTTGTCCATCACCATGTTCAGAGTTCAGAAACCATTTTCAAAGGAGCATTGCGAAATTGTGTCAGATCCCTATTAACACGTAGGCTAATGGGAGGAGGGGTCACTTATATTCCCGAACTGAATAGAACCTCTGCCGAGCTTGTGGTTTTCTTATCCCGGTCTCCTGTCACTCCTGATTTACTCTTCCTTCTATTAAAATAGAAATAAACAAGTTTTGCTGGATATTTATTTCTCCAGGTGTATAAGTGACCTCTGTTCCCACAATCCAGAATATTTATAAGGATTTTAACCCCCTGCCCCCCATTACCTGCCTCCCCAAAGTCTGGGGGGCAGAAGAGCCTGCAGCCAATATAGGCTACATGGGCTTGTAGCTTTAAGGGTCGGGGTTCACCGAAGCTGGCCTTTGCTCCCTGGTCTACAAGTCCCCATATTTGTTGTCTGGGCAGGATATGCTGGTGAGGGGGAACCCCACGCCATTTAAAAAAAAATGTTTAACCCCTGCAGAGGGTGGGTCCCCCAGGCCAATTTTTTAAATTAACCCTTTACAGTGTGGATATTAATCGTGATTTATTTGTTAATGTTATGAAGAATTCTTTTCAGTTTGGGGGAGATCTCCTGGGTAGGACCAGTGCAATTAAAGTACCTTTGTAATCTGAATAAATTGAGCTTTCACATGCAATATGGGCTTCATGAATAAAATACATTTTTTATTTAAAATAAACAAGACTTTTTTTGGTGAAAAACGACCTGTCAACAGAGGATGACGACATCTCAAGTTGGATGGCAGTTAAAAGGGTTAGAGCTACGCATGTGTGATAATAATAGGTGAAATGGCAATCTGGCCGCCATCTTGTCCGCCATTTTGTCTAGGTTTTGTCTGCCATTTTGTATAAATGTTATTACCATCCACCATTTTGTGTTCTAAGATGGATGCCACTGGCAGACATTTTGTGATCATAGTGTTATAGCATAGCAAATGTAAGCCAGGAATATGCCCTGACATGTCCAGAATGTGAAAAACAACTATGATATAGCAAATTTAAGTGAAAAACATGTTTACCAGAGTTTTAAGTGAAAAACATGTTTTTCAAAAGTGAGTTTAAGATGTTTTTTTCTGAAGATAAGGTTAAAAAACATGTTTACCAGAGTTTTAAGTCAAAAACATGTTTTTCAAAATGTACAGCTGTGACATGGAGTGGGGGGGGGGCTTATCAGTATAGCATATGGATTTGTGACATATGTTCCTTACTTATCTTACCTGGGAATTTGGCCAATTCTTGGGTGAGATAGGTATGGAAGATTAGATAAACTCTTATCAAGAAACAGGTTGCTTTCACCCCTTGGAGGTTGGCCAACTTTTCTGGGTGACAGCGCCATAAATTTGAGGGGTATTCCACTGTGGAATCAGGAGACTCAAGAGCCATTGACGAGGGACGCCTGTCATGTACAGTGATCTGACCTCCCAAGCTCATCCTGATCTCGCATTCGGCCCGTGGAGCTCCTCAGGCGACCAGGACTCATGATTAACCATATGCATGCTGGGTTGGTAAGCTAAACATTCCATGGAATAGTTGTTGATTCTGTTTAGATGTATCTGAAGGATATAGAATACAGTTTGGAATAGATGAGCGGTACCATTAAGCAGTGATTAAAGCTATGATTAAAGTGTTTTCATGTTCTTTGTTTTTGTGTAAGTGTTATGATATTTATGTGTTTTAAGCTGTCATTATATATCTTTGCTATTATTAAAGTTATATTTTACAACGCTTTGGAGTTGTAGTGCTTCCTTCAGGGCGGGAATCCGAACAGGGGTCCTGGCTAGCAGGTCCCTTACCAATTGGGAACGTCATATCCTGTCCGGCTTCTGGTTCTGGCTGATCCAATTGGCAAAACAGCATGTTAGATATTGTTCTGTTCAAGGGACCTTGCGCTTCCAGATTTAGCTTGTTTTTTCTTGTTTGCATATTGATATTTTAGGAAAATGTGTTTTCTATTCTGTTTTTTTGTACATTTTCTATGTGCAACCAAAGAATTCTTTGAGGGATTACTTCCAAAAATATGAGCCCACTACAACAGGCTGGGTATACCTAGAAAGCTTAAACCGGACCATCGCCATGAATAACAGCATGTGTTGTTTCCCCCGCCCTGTACATACAGATTGCCTACATTAAAAATCATCCTACCTGCATCTACTGCATTTTTTAAACTTTTAAACATCCAAGATGGAGACAATGGAGTCTCAGGCTGCCTAAAAACAGGAAATGTCTTCTGACTGTGGCATTCTGGGATTGCTGTCTTGTTCCTGATCCCAGCTCTGCTCTGTCTGTGCAAAGCACAGTTATAGCCCAGCCCCCTGCACTTTTGCCCCTCCTCCTCTCCTCAGTATGTGATGCTTCTGAGGCAAGATAGCGGAGCCCATATCTTTGAGCCCTGAACAGAGTTACAGTCCAGCGGGGAAAAGAATAAAAAGTGACTTAAAATGTAAAATATACTAATTTTAGATTCTGGGGAATAGTTTTTTAAGGGTTTGGGCTTTTCATTAAATGATATTGAAGGTCCGGTTCCAGATTTAGCTTGTTTTTTCTTGTTTGCATATTGATATTTTAGGAAAATGTGTTTTCTATTCTGTTTTTTTGTACATTTTCTATGTGCAACCAAAGAATTCTTTGAGGGATTACTTCCAAAAATATGAGCCCACTACAACAGGCTGGGTATACCTAGAAAGCTTAAACCGCACCATCGCCATGAATAACAGCATGTGTTGTTTCCCCCGCCCTGTACATACAGATTGCCTACATTAAAAATCATCCTACCTGCATCTACTGCATTTTTTAAACTTTTAAACATCCAAGATGGAGACAATGGAGTCTCAGGCTGCCTAAAAACAGGAAATGTCTTCTGACTGTGGCATTCTGGGATTGCTGTCTTGTTCCTGATCCCAGCTCTGCTCTGTCTGTGCAAAGCACAGTTATAGCCCAGCCCCCTGCACTTTTGCCCCTCCTCCTCTCCTCAGTATGTGATGCTTCTGAGGCAAGATAGCGGAGCCCATATCTTTGAGCCCTGAACAGAGTTACAGTCCAGCGGGGAAAAGAATAAAAAGTGACTTAAAATGTAAAATATACTAATTTTAGATTCTGGGGAATAGTTTTTTAAGGGTTTGGGCTTTTCATTAAATGATATTGAAGATCCGGTTTAATGTGTGTACTTTCAGGGTATATATGCTTTGTGGGAAGTATTTCAAATACTTTTGGGTGTTTGACAACCTTACCCTTCAAAGTATCTATGCATGTTGGGAATTGTTCTGTTCGAGGGATGTTGCTTTTTCAGATTTAACTTGTTTTTTTTCTTGTTTGCATATTGTTTTATTAGGAAAATGTGGCTTTGATTCTGCTTTTTATTCTTTTATAAGCAATCAAATAATTAATTAAGGGATTACTTGAGGTGTGTTCTTCCAGAGAATATATAGTTTATGATATAGATTTTTTGTTTACACTAATTTGACCCCAAAATATTGTGAATACACTAATACAAGGCCAAACAACACATTTCATGTTAAAGGCAGACTGAAAAAACAATATATAATTTTCCTGAGAAGCCCCTGGAAATCCCCCCCAAAATTACAGTTGAACATGTATAGCGCAAAATATTGAAAAATGGTCTGGTAACAGAGGATGACAAAATCTCAAGGTAAACTGGCAGTAAAAGAGTTAAGATACCAGTGACCGGCTTCTTGATTTATTTGAAGCAGTCAGAATTTCAGGCCTAAACTCAAATTTAAATTTTTTGTTAAATGCACTAGTTTGCTGCATGCATTTGAGCATAGATGATTTTATATATTTATGGGTCTGATTTATCCTGGGTGAAAAAAGCACCATTAGACTTACCGGTAACAGATTTTTCAGGAATCCTTCAACTTGACCACATGGAGAGATTATGCTCCACCCCCTTGGAGGAGACATGAACTAGAACAGAGGTTAAAAGCCCCACCCCTTCCTCTTCACCTCAGTCTTTGTAAAGAAATTTAAATAAACCCTTAAATTGTGGGTGGGTAATAAGCGGTCAAGCTGAAGGATTCCTGAAAAATCCATTACCTGTAAGTCTAACGGTGGTTTTTCCAAGTCATCCTTCAGCTTGACCACATGGAAAGGATTAGGCAAGTAATTATACCTTATGAGTGGTAAGCTGCAAGATGTACCCTTCTACCGAAGATAATAATCAAGTCTCTAATTTTTGAGGAGGGTGTGGGGTGATGACCACATTGCTGCTTTGCAGATCTCTTACAAAGAGACATCAGCTCTCTCTACCCAAAATGCTGACATGGCTCTTGAAGAAAGGGCAGACACCTCTGGGGAAGAGCATAGAAAATGCTTGTGCAACAATCTGTTTTATGTGTCTGGCTATAGTGGACTTGGAAGCTGCTGAGCCTTTCTTTTTCCCCACTAACAGTTAATAAGAGCTCTTCTGCTATACGCCATTCTCTGGATATTTTCGATAATGATCAGGGCTCTTCTAACATCTAGCAGTGAGGAATCTTCTTCCTTGCCTGCTCCATTTGGTGAGGTCAGACGAACTAACAGAACCATGGATTTGGTCTAAAAATAAATAGTTCATTTGCCTCAAATTTATGTTTGAGAACAACTGATAATTCTGCAGTCTGAGTGTTTATGTACTTACAGCCAGTCCCTTATCAAACCCCTTCCTGCAGGAATTTGAGTAATGTGGGTGTATTTTTCTTCAGCTTGTTCACTTCACCAAAAGACGAAAAGAACATTTCCATACCTTTTCATAGATACTCCTAGTAGTTAACTTTCAGCTGCCCATAAGAGTTTTGGTCCCTCTCATTGAACAACCCTTCTTAGGATGTCTTTTTCAGGATCCATACTGTCAGCAGCAGTTTTGACGGATTGGGTTGCAGAATGATGTCCTGATGCATGATATTCGGAGTTTCTGGAGCTTCAGGGGAGTTGCTGAAGCGGAATTCTGAAAGGAGGGAAGACATAGGCAAGATGAAAATTCCATGGCTGAGCAAGAACATCTATTGCTAGCGCACTTTCATCCCTTGTGCGAGGAAAAAATTGCTAACAGTGGCAAACAAATCTGTCTGTGGGAGATATAGGCATCCTGGCTTAGCCACACTTTTGTCTGCTGAACCTTAATTGACTTAAATAGATAGCGAGAGTATTGAGGGACTCCTTTAGATGCACTGCGGACACTGATTATATATTATACATTGCCTTAAAGTTGTAAGAGAATGTAAGAGATTGTTCTTTGAAAACTCAGTAGGGTTAGGGAACTGGTCCCCCCCCCCCCGATGATTTAGATACTCCACCATGGAAGAATTGAATGACTTTATGTGAATGTCCCTGACCACTACAGCTGGCAAAAATTGGTCAACTTGACCACCAGGAGTCTCTAAATTCCGAGGATCTGGCTGCCAGGTCCTTTGACCAATTCCTCTGCACCTGTTGGCTTCCCATATGGGCTCCCCAAGCCAAATGCCTGCGACTGTTGTGACTGAAACGGGTTGGTGTGTCTCCATTCTCTCCCTTTCCCAAGAATCTCTGGATCTATCCTACCACCTGTTGTGTCTTCCTTAAGGGCCGCTGCAGAATCTCTGGTCTTATCTCCCTTCCATGCATCTCACCACCACTACTGTCGCTGCCCGCTGTGAGTGCCCCCTTTCAGGTGTTCCCCGGCTTTGCTACTTCTGCTGCTCCAGCTCGGGGCACCGCTCCCCTAAACTGCTGGTTCCAGAGTTCCACTTGTCTCTCTGCGGCCAGTACTCTGGCTGGGGTGAAATGCTGCCCTTCCATTTCAGAGTTTTGGTTTCCTGCCGGACCTGGAAGTGACGTCATGCGCCAAGTCATTGAACAAACCATGCCCCCGAATTTAAACATTTGGAGGGAAAAAATTTAATAGGTAAATAGATAACAAAAACATACCAATAGCGTTTTTTTGTTCAGTATATTCAGCATCCGATTTCAGTTAAAAATTGACGAAAAGGAATGGCATACCCACAACTACTCAGTGATATTGCACAACTAGTGCATATGTAAGACTATGAGGGAATATAGCCCCGGCTGTGCCCATACCTCAGATGGTACTCCTCTGGCAATTTTCCAGGACAGCGGGCTACTCCAGTACTATGGAGGTCGTAAAATAAAAAACTAAAATAACAAACTGGCTGAAGTCTAACACATCCTGCCCAACGTCTTTGTCCAATGCTTTCCCAGGGAGGAAACACAAAGAACTGAGGTAGGGAGAAAGGGGTGGGGCTTTTAACCTCTGTTCCAGTTTGTATTTCCTCCCAGGGGGTGGAGCATATCTCTCCATGTGGTCAAGCTGAAGGATGACTTGGAAAAAGCGACATTGGTGCATAGACCCTAGGAAAGAGTTTTTTAGAGCTTTCCAGTGATAACAGTTAAAACTAAACTTTCATGATAAAGTTGCAATAAAAGTAACAAAAGATGTCCAGGCATCATATGGAACCCAACAGCAACATGTTTCAGGGGTGTTATCATCTTGTATTAAGCCGATCCCATGGGTGTAATGTAAAACAAGTATTTACTTAACTATCGGTGTACAATGACACAACACCTGCCAGTGTGCCGTTTTTTGCTGGTGCCTGGGTCTTATTTCACACATAATGAGATCCCTGACATAATGGACAAATTACATTGCATGTTATTTTTCACTATTTTTGTGTAATTTTGTCTAAGGCTATTTTTGTATTTTTAACACTGGTTGTATTTGTTATATATGTAGCATATACCCGAACCACAACATGTGTGCAGCTGGAAGCGCTGTAAATTACCTGAGCCCCACAATCCGGTCCCTGTTCCTTCGCACTAGCTTGCAAACGGTCTACTAGAGGGGCCTTAGATAGAGGGCCACCACTTTCCTATAAGTGAGGACACTCCTGGTGCCAGCACTGTGCTTTTTTCCATTGATTTTAATGGGAATCGCGGTCGACAGCAAAACCAAACTTTTGTTCAAAGTTCGGCCGAACTTACTGATCCCGAGCTAAAGCGGGTTCACTCATCCCTAACCGTCACCTATGGAAAGTTTAAGGGTCTCTTTTTTTTAAGTTTCCATTATTGTGTGCCAAAATGATGTCTTCAATTTGCTAAACGTATCTGTTATTTTTTAAACGTACTATTTGTTTGCAACTATCTGTTATAAAAAAAACCTGGCAAAATGGGAGTTTGCCTTTAAACTTGTGGCATTAAGGATTGCTACATATTAAACAATTGTTAGGGAACAAATGATTCAATTGCTCAGATACTGCTCCACACAGCCTTGGTCCAACTAACATCCACAGGTAAGACTCTGAGTCTTTATAGACACAAAATGTGTCTGCATTGTCTCCCTTAAAGACCTAATATTTTGTCATGGTAATTGGATAATACACTCATTTGTGGAGAATGGATTACTTATATTAAAGCACCTAGCTCAGCAACACTCAGACAGTCTATTACACATGAAGATACATTTTGCAGTTTCAACAAATGAATTACTTTGCAGAATAAAATGGGAATTGCAGTCTTGGGGCTCTATTGTTATTTAGCATTTTCAGTTTTAATTTCTGTCTTCGCGAAAGAAATAGCTTTGGATTTATTACAACGATATGTGAGCAATATTAATGAATTTACTATGAGTGTCTTCAAACTTTTTTCTGTATGGTAAGTGGTAAAATCTGTTAAAACAAAAGCTCAAATTCTAAATATAGATACTAGCATATTTAAAGATCCATAGACAGCACGACAGCAATTAGCATTATATGATAATACACATCACCATCATCATTTCATGAAAAATTTTATTCTGAACGAATCCGAATTTCCCTGCGATTCGATTGATCGAAGTTTTCCTTTAAATTCCATTTATTTCAATTACAGGCATTCTAAAATGGTGGATGAACATGTCCAGACATATTCCCTGGGGCAAGTTATCATGGGAAGGTCACATGCAGCCTATCAGCAGCTAGGAAGCCAGGTGACGTCACCGTGCTATATAAACGGCAGCCATTTTCCTTTTGCGCATTTCAGCCTTGCATTCCAGAAACAGCGGTGGTTGCTGTGAGGGAGAGACTTAGAGATAGGCAGGGACAGTCGTTGAGACCCACAGAGTGGCAGACAGAACCAGGGAAAGATAGGAAAAGATAGGGAAAAAACGATCCAGGCAGGGACAGTGAGAGGGAAAGCTTTTTTTATTTTCATTTGCCAGATCAGTTTTCGGTGTTCTTTGTGCCGTAAATATTCCTTGCCACTGTGCATCCCATCTTGGCAGTGGCATATTTAACCCTATCTGTTATACACAAGCATTTTTTTTGTCTGCTGTAAAACCACCACGCTGCACCCTACCTTTTATACTAAATCAGCTTGTTCATCCTCAGCTTTTTTAAGCTATTGCATTTTGAATTGGTTTTTGTCCTGCTGTCAAAACACCAGGCCGCACGGTATCCCAAACCTGCACATTTGACCCTATCTGTTACACTAAAGCAGCTTTTAAAGGCTATTTCTCATAAATATATTGCAGTTTGAATTGTTTTTGTGTGTGCTGTAAAAACACCAGGCCGCACGGTAACCCAAACCTGCACATTTGACCCTATATGTTACACTAAAGCAGCTTTTAAAGGCTATTTCTCATAAATATATTGCAGTTTGAATTGTTTTTGTGTGTGCTGTAAAAGCACCAGGCCTTAGGGTATCCCAAACCTGCACATTTGACCCTATCTGTTACACTAAATCAGCTTTTAAAGGCTATTTCTCATAAATATATCGCAGTTTGAATTGTTTTTGTGTGTGCTGTAAAAAAAACAGGCCTCAGGGTATCCCAAACACTAGCATAAATATCTCAAGATTACTTGTCTAATAACTGCTTGCATTTTACACAATCAAGGGAGGCCTCCTCTGTATGTGAGAAGGGGGCATCCCACTAGCAGTAATATTTCAGGAGAACCTGTCTATTAACTGGTTGCATTTTGTAAAGAAAGTCAAATTGCCAGCAGCCATTGCCTTTAACCGGGGGGCCCAAATATGCTAGCATGCGTCTTGGAGTTGGCAGCAGCAGCATTAGGAGCCCATATATTGCCTGAAAGACACACATATGAGCTGGCAGCAGCAGCATAGGGAGCCTATATATTGCCTGAAAGACACACCCAGGAGTTGGCAGCAGCACAGGGAGCCCACATATTGCCTGAAAGACACACCCTGGAGTTGACAGCAGCATAAGGAGCTACCATGCATCAGCTACTACCATGGATCAGCCATTGTTGGCTGGAAATCCTGGTTGAACCATGCCTGATTCATCTTCACAAAGGTAAGTCTCTCCACATTATTCGTGGACAGACAAGTTCTCCTTGGCATGACTATGGCCCCCGCTGCACTAAACACCCCCTAAGATGGCACACTACTGGCCGGGCAGGACAGCTTTTCCAGGGCAAACTCTGCTAGTTGCGGCCACAAGTCAAGTTTGGCTGCCCAGAAGTCCAGCAGATCCTCAAGGTGTGTTGGCATGGTCATGTCAAGGTATGACACGACCTGCTATAATTGACTCGGAGGGACTACCTGTCTCCATCTCCACTGCAAACTGCCACGGTGTGTCTGGGTCCTCTGTCTCGCCTTCCTCACAACCCTCTAGCTCCTCTGGCTGCTCCTGCTCCTCCTCTCCTGTCAGATGACTAGATAAAATGGTCATTTTGTCAAACCTAAACTGTGCTTCGCTGTGCCCCACCCCCTCCTCCTCCTCCACTTCATCCCCCACAGACTTCATGTGGCTGTGAAATGTATGCGCCATGTCTCTAGTGCCCTGACCAGCCATGGTTTCAAACATGTGTTGTAGTACATGAAGCAGTGGAATCTCATCGTTCATCTCATAGTCCTGGCGACTGACTAAAAGTAGCTTCCTCAAAGGGCCTGAGCAAACGGAAGGTGTCACGTATGAGCTGCCACTGGTTTACATTGAAGTTACACAGGGGAGTCCCCCTATCCGTTTGGATCATCAAGAAATCCGTGATGGCTTTTCTCTGTTCCTATAGTCGATCCTGCATATGGAGGGTGGAATTCCAACGGGTGGAAACATCGCAAATCAGACTATGTTGGGGGATACCGTTCTGACGCTGAAGCTCAAGAAGGGTGTGCTTGGCGGTGTAGGAGTGGCTGAAGTGCATGCAAAGTTTCCTTCCCGTTGTTAGGATGTTTTGCGATGGGGGGAAGACTTCAGAAAACGCTTGAAAACTAGATTGAACACGTGTGCCATGGCAGTACGCATGGCTCAGGCTTCCTTGTCGCAGCGCAGACAAGATGTTCTTCCCAGTGTCAGTCACCATGGGTCCCATTTGCAGTTTTCGTGGAGTAAGCCATGATTAAATTTATTGAGTTCTCATTTTTAGTACTTCCTCCCATGTGTGGCTCTGTGGCTCAAGGCAAACCATGTGAAGAACAGCGTGAAACCGCCGTGTCCTGCACACATGGTAGGCTGGAAGGGCACTGGGAAAAAAAAATATTTAGAAAAAACAAAATACAAAAAAAAAAAATGAAAAAAAAAATTGTACAAAAATTCACAAAATGGAAAAAAATATTTTATATATATATGTTTTTAAAAAATACAAAATATGAAAAAAAAATAAAAAATAAAAAAATATCCAAAAAAAAATGTTGATACATTTTATATGTTACTGTTATTATGTTAGATGTTATTGATGCTGTTATATGTTATTATATGTTATTATTATAAATATGTTCAAATAAGATAAATGTTAACTATTAATATGTAATTGACAATTAGCCACTTTTTTCTGTGACACCATTGCTAAGTGCAAGTGCACTGTCACAGGCACAAAGGCCTAGGAGCGTGCAGGCCACAGCGGAGGGACCTGTCCAAGTTGATGTTGTGGTTGTGCAGGAACCACAATCACCCAGTGGGCCTTAAAGGATATGTAATGTCCCTGACCGTAGTTACAGCTCCAGACGTAGGCACTGCTGTGCACTTTGGTACACACTGACAGGCTAAAGGACTGGCCCACCTTCTGTTCAACAAAATTGTACAGAGCTGGTACTGCCTTCTTCGCAAAGAAATGACAGCATGGGACTCTCCATCTCGGCTCGGCACAAGCCATCAGTTCTCTGAAAGGTCCACCACCTCAAAAGGGAGGGACTGCAGCACCAGCAACTTATACAGGAGCACATTTAGCTTCTGCGCGTTGGATGAGTGGGCACATACTGTTGTCTCTTGGACATGGCTTGGCCAATAGATTGCTGGCAGAAGGACTGACTCGGATTAAGAGGAGGAGGAGCATCTGGAGCGACAGAGGATGGGTATGACACACAGGAGGTGGTGGAGCCTTGGCTGACTGGAACAGAGAGCGGCGTGCTACTGGGTAATGCAGCAGGCTGGACCACCACTTTGGAGCCAACTCTCCCAGGCCGCTTGATGGTGACACTGCAAATGTTGACGCAGGGCTGTGGGTCCAACATTGGGACCCTGGCCCCACTTCACCTTCTGCCTACACATCTTTCATATAGCCATGTTAACCTCCTGCGGATGCTTGATGAAAAACTGCCACATGGCCTTGTAGCTGATTTTTCCTACCAACAATCCGCACTAATTCACTGCTGCTGCCGCCGCCGCCGCCAACTCCAGGGACCCTCTTCCACTACCTCCTGGGAAGATAGCCTGCCGCACAAGTGGTCTACCTTGAGCACATTTGCCTCCATACTTTCCCCTTCTGCCACCATGCTGGCCGCTAAATCTGTCACTCTCCATCACTCCAAGCCTTTAAAAGTGCCCTCAAAACTCACTGATGTCCTCCTCAGGTTCCTCAACAGTGTCTGCTTAAGAAGCCAAAACGCTTGCAACACCACCTCCCACGCCACTCTCCTCATCACTACTTGCCCGCCTAGTGGAAGAAGCGGTGAGTGTCTCCTCCACTTCTTGGCTGGGCAGTAGCTGCTGATTTTTCTGATTATCTGATGATCGTCCTCACTGATTAATGGAGCTGAACCCTAAGCATAAGACATAACCGACAGTTGACTGGGGGTGTCAGATGTCACTTGTGATGCAGTGGATGATCGTGTTAACCAATGGATGATGGCAGATGGGTTGCTGGTCAAGACACGACCGCTAGCTGATCCCGGGAGATCAGTCCTCTCACTGAGACTCCTGCTGCCACTCACCCCTAGTCTGCTGCAACCTCTGCTTGATGCCTCTGCTTGGGCCTCTGCAACTTCTCTGTGCCCATCCTGCCACTTCTCTGCCTGACATACTTGCATACTAGTGCATATATGAGGGGAGGACAAAACGCTACACTACACTTAAAACAGGATTTGTCGATAAGAGCAGCAGGTCTGTAACTATCTATGGTCTTTCACTAAGTAGTAACTAGGCCCTGAGGACTTTAACATGAACAAAGTGATGAAACTCTTAGATGTGCGTAAGTGATGCTCTGATGAGAGCAATTCAATGTGCTCCAGTATGCTTCAAAAATGTTTTTTTTTCTGGCCTGCATGGAAATAAATCGGGCATGGATCAGCCAAGATTTCCACCCACCAATGCCTGATGCATTAGAGTAGATTGATCATGGGGCCAGACCAACACTAAAGAAATATGGATCGTGCAGACTTAAGGCGCTGCTCTCCAGTTACAGACATTCCTCCGCATCAGACCACAAGAAATTATTGAGAAAATGCTTTTTGCTACTCTTACTTTTAATTAATATTCTTCGGATAAGATATCTGTGCCGAAAATCTGTATATGTTCTCTTAATGCTGCTGCCAACTCCAGGGTGCGTCTTTCTGACAATTTTGGGCTCCTGCTGCTTGCAACTCCAGTGTGTCTTTAGGCCAATTTGTGGGCTCCTGCTGCCAACTCCAGTGTGTCTTTCAAGCAATGTTTGGGCTACTGCTGCTCCTGCTGCCAACTTCAGTGTCTCTTTCAAGCAATGTTTGGTTTCCTGCTGCTGCTGCTGCCAACTCCAGTGTGTCTTTCAAGCAATTTTGGCCTCCTGCTGCTCCTGCTGCCAACTCTAGTGTCTCTTTCAAGCAATGTTTGGGCTCCTGCTGCTGCTGCTTGCAGCTCCAGGGTGTCATTCAGCCAATTTTTGGCCTACTGCTGCTCCTGCTGCCAACTCCAGTGTCTCTTTCAAGCAATGTTTGGGCTCCTGCTGCTGCCAACTCCAGTGTGTCTTTCAAACAATTTTGGCCTCCTGCTGCTCCTGCTGCCAACTCCAGTGTCTCTTTCAAGCAATGTTTGGGCTCCTGCTGCTCCTGCTGCCAACTCCAGTGTGTCTTTCAAGCAATGTTTGGGCTCCTGCTGCTCCTGCTGCCAACTCCAGTGTCTCTTTCAAGCAATGTTTGGGCTCCTGCTGCTCCTGCTGCCAACTCCATTGTGTCTTTCAAGCAATGTTTGGGCTCCTGCTGCTCCTGCTGCCAACTCCAGTGTGTCTTTCAAGCAATGTTTGGGCTCCTGCTGCTCCTGCTGCCAACTCCAGTCTCTCTTTCAGCCAATGTTTGGGCTCCTGCTGCTCCTGCTGCTAACTCCAGTGTATCTTTGAGCCAATGTTTGGGCTCCTGCTGCTCCTGCTGCCAACTCCAGGGTCTCTTTCAAGCAATGTTTGGGCTCCTGCTTCCAACTCCAGTGTGTCTTTCAAGCAATTTTCGGCCTCCTGCTGCTGCTGCTGCCAACTCCAGTGTCTCTTTGAGCCAATGTTTGGGCTCCTGCTGCTCCTGCTGCCAACTCCAGTGTCTCTTTCAAGCAATGTTTGGGCTCCTGCTGCTGCTGCTGCTTGCAACTCCAGGTTGTGTCTTTCAAGCAATTTTTCGGCTCCTGCTGCTGCCAACTCCAGTGTCTCTTTCAGCCAATGTTTGGGCTCCTGCTGCTGCCAACTCCAATGTTTCTTTTGGCCAATTTTTGGGCTCCTGCTGCCAACTCCAGTGTCTCTTTCAGATAATGTTTGGGCTCCTGCTGCTGCTGGCAAATCCAGTGTCTCTTTCGACCAATTTTTGGGCTCCTGCTGCCAACTCCAGTGTGTGTCTTCAGGCCAATTTTTGGGCTCCTGCTGCCAACTCCAGGATGTCTTTCAGCCAATATTTGGGCTCCTGCTGCTGCCAGCTCCAGGGTGTGTTTTTCAGGCAATATAGGGGCCCCTCATAGTGATGCCACCTCAACTCTCTACAATTGTGCCGCTCTGTGATTCTAATAGCGATGCCTCTGATCTGCATGTCATAATTATTTACAGTATTATTTCACTAACCCAGCACGCATCCTATGCGTTTTACAGCAAGGCAGAATGGTTTACAACCCTATTGAGGCTCTAGGAAGCTCAGAAATAGCCGTTTTTAATAGTGATTTGTCGCGAATAAATTCGGACTGAAACGAATTTTGTCGGAAAATTCGGCGAATCAGCCGAATCAAATTTTTCTAAAGTTTGCTCATCTCTAATCACAGCAAGGGGAGGCTGATTCATTAGGTATCGGGGATCGGCAGATGAGCAGCTGTATAGCGGCGCTTAGAGTGACAGCGAGTAGACGCTGTAAGAGAGTATCGGGTGCTGTAACAGAGCGCCTCACTCGCTGTGGTAACCAGGCCTGCATTGATGAATGTGATGTGTGTTGGGCGCTCTAACGCCAGTACAGCGCTGCAGGGAGCGAGAGGTAGTGATCAGCACCAGGCGCTCCACACCATACTTAAAAAAAAAGGCACACACACAGCATTGGCGCTCTAAATCTGGTCACTGTAGCATAGAGCGCCAGACGCTGTGTGATTAAAGTCTGTTTTTGAACACATATACACTGTAACAAAGCGAAAACACATGGAATCAAATCAAATGTTGTAACATTGTGACATAAATACTTTAATGCCAGACTTGTAATGAAAAAAGTCAGAAAAGTTTCTAAAAGTGTTTGTTTGCAGCCAGGAGAGGTCACACAATGATTTGAGCAAAAAAAAAAAAAAAGCAAAAAAATTGTCAAACACGCTGTTTAAACACAAGCAAATCAACGTCCATTGAAATGTATGGCAGAGCATCAGTGAGCAAACGGTAATACCTGGCGCCATGGAAGCTAGAGTGCCGGCGCTCAAACTTGAAGAATCTCCAGTAATTGTTGTCTTGTGTGGCATACTAGTAATAAAACAACTTCTGTATCCCAAACATTGCCATGACTGTTACAGCTGACTTCTGCATAAAAAAAAAGTTTAAAAAAGCCTAAATTGTCAAGGCCATATGGTTAATCCAATGGTCACATGTTTGTTTTTTCCACACTGTTGCTATAGCTATTTTAGCACCAATAATACAAGTCCTACTAATTTCTTAAAGTGAGCCAAAACCCAGGATTTTTACTATACTGGGTCTTGGTCCTTGCCCCCAGGGCACCCCAGTGACTAAGAGCTTTTTGGGCTCGAACCGCGTCACACGTGCCAGCTAGCCCTCTTCCCCGGGGTGCTGCCTGATCTTTATATTATAGATGCTGCTATTTTGGTGTGATTTTTTTAATAAGGAACAATTAGAAGTTCAATTTTAACTGTTGATCGGCTGGACGCAACATTGAATGCTATCTGGTTTGATGGAGAGCTGCCTGGGAGCTTCATGTCCGTGCTGATTTGGATGGTCGGTGAGCTGGCTTTCTTTTTTCCTTTTTGATAGTTCTGAGAATGTTTAAAATATTTAGTAAGAATATTAGCAGGTCCAAAACAATTAACACAATATCCTCTGCGAACTTCTGAATGAACACTTTGGATATCTCCCCCAAGGTTTACCCCTCTAATTTCAGTTGTTGTCCTATTTTGCATGCCAAGGGTTCTAGGTCAAGGAGAGATGTGCTTTTTAGTTGTGTTACTTAGAGCCTTATTTACGAAGTGTGCCATTTAACCTCATTTGCTGGCACACTCGTCCGATTGGAGCCCTGATATCTATTTATATTTTGCCATTGTTATTTTTACAGAGTGCTGCATGTCCAAATGCCCGATGTCAAATACTCAGCTTTGATTGGCACATTAGTTATTGGCTGGCATGTGTCAGTGCTTGTTGGCCCCTTATGCCAATTAAAACAGTGCCACTGAGCGCAGATCTGTACTGCCAATGTTTCAGTGCATTTTGCCTGTTGTGGTCTATGGCACTGTTTCTAAACCTGTAGTATGCGTATCCCAGAAAGTACTTAGCAATGCTCAAGTGTGCACCAACAGAGGGGGGTCTAACTGGTCTTGTATATTATTTTAACAGTTTAAATATTATTTCTGCTTGCTTCAAAAAGTGTTACAGGGCCCATAACCTACTCATTTTGGTAACATTAGTAATTAATCTCCTCCTTGGGGGTACTTGGCTATGACTGCTTTTTACTAGAGGGTATTTACGTAAAAAGGTTTAGAACCCCTGGTCTATGGGATCTAAACCTACAGTGCCACTATAAACTGGTGCAGATTAAACAAGTGCGCCTGTCACCGCAAACTACAGTATATGGCAGCGGTGATAAATTAGATTTCGAATGGCAGACACATTGACACTGACACTGTTTTTTGGTTGTTAAATTGCACACGCTGACGCTTGATAAATGAGGCTCAAAGTACACATTGGTGACAAAAAACAGGCATGAAAAAGGATTTAACAAGAAATGAATAGCATGACATTTGGCGACATCATGTCCTGCGTTTACATTTGTTACAAGTCACCAAAGCAAATTCTGTACAAATAAATGTGTTAAACATCATTTATAAGCATAAAACACTTCAAAACAGTTCTGCCCATTGAGGTCTATGATCTTAACCTACAGCGCCAATATAAACTGGTGCAGCTTAAAGAGCGCTGGCCACCGCTTACAAAAGGGCACAAGTGATTATTTAGACGCCTATCAGTGCAATGTGTTTTTGGCTTCTTAAAGCGCAAGACAAATACATTGGCACTAAGTGGAATTTACACACTTGACACTTGATAAATGAGAATGCATATTACTCGCTGGTTGTGGGGTGATAAAAACTGCATAAATAAAGCAAGTCACAATGGATCTGTTAAAATAACTGACTTGCCCTCCCAAGGACACATAAAATTATTTAAAAAATGATAGGTAAATCATAACCCTAATACATGCATAACATGCAACATGCAAAATGTTATGTGCTAGGCTTCAAAACCTGACCAAAATACCTGAAACACATGACCTGCGCTTCTTTAGCATATGTAATAAGCACTGCACATAAAAATGGCACCCATTGCCAAATGTAGGCATTATAATGAAAAATAGATACATGCAATATAAAATACACAATACAGTAACCCTTTAAATATTTAAATCTTAAAAATTGGAAAGATATAATATTTAAGAAAAATAAACTGGATCATTAATAAAATGGGCAATGTTTAGGACAGACCTAGCTGCTGTGGATGTGTTCCTAAGCTATTGAAACAGACCTACCCCCATTTCCTACCTAATGGGTATGAGTCCGGCTCAGGTCCACATTGTGACACGCTGGGGGGAGGCATCCAGAGTGCTGGAGCCCCTTCTGCACATCAATCCCAGAAGCCCCCACAATGCTTACCTTCATCATTGATGCTCAGCCAAAATGCAGCTCTGCAATTGGCAGAGGAAGTCATGTGGGCTGGGAAGTATTCTCCTTCTCTCCTGCCAATAAGCGCCGGCCCACATGACTGCTGGTGGTCAATCATGAGGCTGCAAGGATAAACACCCAGCATTTTTACTGAACAGGTTGTGATCCTTGCCCCAGGGGCATCCCGATGTAGAGACCCCAAGTCATGCAGCACATGTGCGGACTCTCGTTCAATCGGTGCTCTATATCTTGAATGTTAATTCCCAGCATATTGCTCCGATTAGACACAGGGCTAAGCAAAAGGGAGCAGGATCCCCAGTTTCCCTTGAGACAAGTAAGTACTCCCACCCCTAGCCTGAATGTCTGGGTGCTGGAAGGGGGGCTCAGCCCAGAGATGCTGGGGTTGCATACGGAATTGTCTACATTGTCATGGCAATGATGATGAATGATGGGCCAGGGCAAAGATGATTTTTATGGAGACTCGAAGAGGGGTCAGACAGCAGGCCTTCCTGATTTGGGATGCCCCAGGTGAAAGCCAGACTCCGGGGCTGGCCACCCACGGATTTGTTCCACTTTAAAGAAGCAAAACAAACTTGTGAATTCTGTATTGAATATTATCTGACTTAGCCAAATTACTCTCAGAGAAAGACAACATCACTGCTCTATAAATATAATTAAATGTAATAGATATATTTATACACAGACAACATGTCACCACCATCTGTTATTTGGTTTATGAAAAAGAAAACTGGCAGATCAAACACTTGTAAAAAAATACCTTTTCATTTACAAAACCCCAAATAGCTATGCTATTGTTAATGTGTTATGCACATTTGCCAGCATATTTATTGTTTAATGAGTGAGATGTTTGCAAATCATTAATCATACTGTCTGCTAAAGAATACATTTTTTAGTGTTAAAATCTCTGTCCAGAGACACATTCTTTCTCCATGTTATCTCAAAAATGAGCAATTTCAAAGCATCTCAAAATGTATGATCCCAGTGTGTCATGGTACAGCTTCACGAGTCATGCTTTGCTGTGGTCATGGTCACTGTCCACAGAGCTGCCTTCATTATGACCATCCCCAGTGTTGCATTTATTATGAGCATCCTTAGTGCTCTGTTCACAATGTGTGGATACAATGCAGTTAAAAGCTATGGAGTGACTACAGTGCAGATAAGAGAAAGAAGTGCAGATATATGTCACAGTGCAATGCAATGGTTAAAATCTCCAAAAGGCATGAAGTTAAAGATGACACATTTCCTTTGTATTTTAAGCAAAGCCCTTTTTTAAAATAGTTTAAAGACATGTAAAAAGAAGGTCTGCTGGAAAAACCTTGGGCATGATTAGTACCTACTAGCAAATATTATGTCTTGCAACTGCTTTATGCAGCCATCCAATAGTTAGCTAATTTCTGTTTGAGGGATTTTCATCTTGCTTGTACAACTTTTTTTAGGTTGATCCACAGATTATTTTCTCCAAACATACCTTTGCTTTATATTTGTAACTTATTGGTCCACAGTACTTGTTTCCAAAATGCCTCAGGCTTTTTTTTACAAAGTTCTGACACTGAATTCTGTGTTGAGGATGCAGAATAGGGTTTATTCTGATGACTTATGCATGAAGGACATGTTTATGCAGGTGTCGCTAAAGTGAAGGAATGTACCACAACTCATGAGTCTGTTAAACCTGCTTGAAGGTATTTTGCAGCCAAGTGGGGGTTCTGATTTGTATTTCGAGTATTCCTATGAGCAGCTGTCTGTGAAAGGTTTATTCATCTCCTAGACCTTCTCTTGGCATCCATTATCCACTGAAACTGCTTTGCTATATTCTTATAGACTTCTACTGCTTTGTTTTCATTTTATTTTCAGAGTGTTAGGCAGCTGCTTAGAAGAACCCTGGTGTGGAACAAGGTTGGAGGAGCCTGGGTATTTATAAAGCTTTGATATTTTTATCACCTGTCCTTTCCTAACAATTCTTGTGAACATGCTTTCACTCTCAACGTCTGAAGTTTAAGACATGTGACAAAGTGTGTTATCTTTAATCTTTTAATCTTTTTAATCTATTATGCCTTTTGGAAATTATCTCATCTTCAGGCAGCTCCAATGTTAGCAGCAACATTCATTTTGGCAGAAGTGTCAAAAATGTTGTATGTCACTGTATGTCAACAAGGATAACCCCATTTTTGTAAAATCCATATACTAATTTATACTATTTTTTACTCTACAGGACCACAGACTATGGAGTGTCATAGTCCTCTGCTAAGGCATTGCAACCTATATTTAATGGAAAGGGATGTTGTTAAACCTAATCTTAACTAGGAGGAACACAGTCACTGTTTTCAACTAAAACATCACCAAAAAATCAGAGCTAAGTTACCGAGAGCATAGCTTCTAGAATTATCTGATATCTACTGATAGGCATATCAGCTATGATAAAGCAGGAACAAATTGGAGAAAAAAAGAATGTTGGCTACAGAGACGGATATATATATATATATATATATATATATATATATATAAAGATAGAGAATAACAAATGTACAAGAAAGAGGAAGAGATGGAAAAATATGAAAGAGAAAAACCTGCTAAGCTCATTGAGAGTTCTCTCATTCTGAAGGGGCGTCTGAATCCAGTCTTTTGGAGCCCTACAGCTCTACCTTGTATGGCACCCAGTACACAAGTCGCAAACCTGAAAAGTTATTTATGATGTCTGTTAGCATCATTTTTGTGGCTATAGCTCCAGCTTCAGAGCGCTGGCATTAGCGCTAGCAGGCGCTGCGCCGAATGCTAATTAGCTTGTTTGTTGCACTTAGGCCGACCTATGTCAGCATCTGTTGAACCTGCTGGACAATTATCCCAGCGTCAGTGAGTAGAGATGAGCGAACTTTTGAAAAATTAGATTCGACTGATTCGCCGAATTTTCCGACAAAAATCGTTTCGACCCGAATAAATTCGCGACGAATCGCTATTAAAAACGGCTATTTCTGAGCCTCCTACAGCCTCAATAGGGTTGTAAACCATTCAGCCTTGCTGTAACACGCACAGGATGCGTGCTGGGTTAGTTAAATAATACTTTGAAGAAATATCACATGCAGATCAGAGGCATCGCTAATAGAATCGCAGAGCGGCACAATTGCAGAGAGTTGAAGTGGCATCACTATGAGGGGCAGAAGGAGCCCAAATATACACTGGAGTTGGCCTCAGGAGCCCAAAAATTGGATGAATCACACCCTGGAGTTGGCAGAAGTTGGCAGCAGCAGCAGCAGGAGCCCAAATATACACTGGAGTTGGCTTCAGGAGCCCAAAAATTGGATGAATCACACCCTGGAGTTGGCAGGAGTTGACACCAGCAGCAGCAGGAGCCCAAATATACACTGGAGTTGGCTTCAGGAGCCCAAAAATTGGATGAATCACACCCTGGAGTTGGCAGAAGTTGGCAGCAGCAGCAGCAGGAGCCCAAATATACACTGGAGTTGGCCTCAGGAGCCCAAAAATTGGATGAATCACACCCTGGAGTTGGCAGAAGTTGGCAGCAGCAGCAGCAGGAGCCCAAATATACACTGGAGTTGGCCTCAGGAGCCCAAAAATTGGATGAATCACACCCTGGAGTTGGCAGGAGTTGACAGTAGCAGCAGCAGGAGCCCAAATATACACTGGAGTTGGCCTCAGGAGCCCAAAAATTGGATGAATCACACCCTGGAGTTGGCAGAAGTTGGCAGCAGCAGCAGCAGGAGCCCAAATATACACTGGAGTTGGCTTCAGGAGCCCAAAAATTGGATGAATCACACCCTGGAGTTGGCAGGAGTTGACACCAGCAGCAGCAGGAGCCCAAATATACACTGGAGTTGGCTTCAGGAGCCCAAAAATTGGATGAATCACACCCTGGAGTTGGCAGAAGTTGGCAGCAGCAGCAGCAGGAGCCCAAATATACACTGGAGTTGGCCTCAGGAGCCCAAAAATTGGATGAATCACACCCTGGAGTTGGCAGAAGTTGGCAGCAGCAGCAGCAGGAGCCCAAATATACACTGGAGTTGGCCTCAGGAGCCCAAAAATTGGATGAATCACACCCTGGAGTTGGCAGAAGTTGGCAGCAGCAGCAGCAGGAGCCCAAATATACACTGGAGTTGGCTTCAGGAGCCCAAAAATTGGATGAATCACACCCTGGAGTTGGCAGGAGTTGACACCAGCAGCAGCAGGAGCCCAAATATACACTGGAGTTGGCTTCAGGAGCCCAAAAATTGGATGAATCACACCCTGGAGTTGGCAGAAGTTGGCAGCAGCAGCAGCAGGAGCCCAAATATACACTGGAGTTGGCCTCAGGAGCCCAAAAATTGGATGAATCACACCCTGGAGTTGGCAGAAGTTGGCAGCAGCAGCAGCAGGAGCCCAAATATACACTGGAGTTGGCCTCAGGAGCCCAAAAATTGGATGAATCACACCCTGGAGTTGGCAGAAGTTGGCAGCAGCAGCAGCAGGAGCCCAAATATACACTGGAGTTGGCCTCAGGAGCCCAAAAATTGGATGAATCACACCCTGGAGTTGGCAGAAGTTGGCAGCAGCAGCAGCAGGAGCCCAAATATACACTGGAGTTGGCTTCAGGAGCCCAAAAATTGGATGAATCACACCCTGGAGTTGGCAGAAGTTGGCAGCAGCAGCAGCAGGAGCCCAAATATACACTGGAGTTGGCCTCAGGAGCCCAAAAATTGGATGAATCACACCCTGGAGTTGGCAGGAGTTGACAGTAGCAGCAGCAGGAGCCCAAATATACACTGGAGTTGGCCTCAGGAGCCCAAAAATTGGATGAATCACACCCTGGAGTTGGCAGAAGTTGGCAGCAGCAGCAGCAGGAGCCCAAATATACACTGGAGTTGGCTTCAGGAGCCCAAAAATTGGATGAATCACACCCTGGAGTTGGCAGGAGTTGACACCAGCAGCAGCAGGAGCCCAAATATACACTGGAGTTGGCTTCAGGAGCCCAAAAATTGGATGAATCACACCCTGGAGTTGGCAGAAGTTGGCAGCAGCAGCAGCAGGAGCCCAAATATACACTGGAGTTGGCCTCAGGAGCCCAAAAATTGGATGAATCACACCCTGGAGTTGGCAGAAGTTGGCAGCAGCAGCAGCAGGAGCCCAAATATACACTGGAGTTGGCCTCAGGAGCCCAAAAATTGGATGAATCACACCCTGGAGTTGGCAGAAGTTGGCAGCAGCAGCAGCAGGAGCCCAAATATACACTGGAGTTGGCCTCAGGAGCCCAAAAATTGGATGAATCACACCCTGGAGTTGGCAGGAGTTGACAGTAGCAGCAGCAGGAGCCCAAATATACACTGGAGTTGGCCTCAGGAGCCCAAAAATTGGATGAATCACACCCTGGAGTTGGCAGAAGTTGGCAGCAGCAGCAGCAGGAGCCCAAATATACACTGGAGTTGGCCTCAGGAGCCCAAAAATTGGATGAATCACACCCTGGAGTTGGCAGGAGTTGACAGTAGCAGCAGCAGGAGCCCAAATATACACTGGAGTTGGCCTCAGGAGCCCAAAAATTGGATGAATCACACCCTGGAGTTGGCAGAAGTTGGCAGCAGCAGCAGCAGGAGCCCAAATATACACTGGAGTTGGCCTCAGGAGCCCAAAAATTGGATGAATCACACCCTGGAGTTGGCAGAAGTTGGCAGCAGCAGCAGCAGGAGCCCAAATATACACTGGAGTTGGCCTCAGGAGCCCAAAAATTGGATGAATCACACCCTGGAGTTGGCAGGAGTTGACAGTAGCAGCAGCAGGAGCCCAAATATACACTGGAGTTGGCCTCAGGAGCCCAAAAATTGGATGAATCACACCCTGGAGTTGGCAGAAGTTGGCAGCAGCAGCAGCAGGAGCCCAAATATACACTGGAGTTGGCCTCAGGAGCCCAAAAATTGGATGAATCACACCCTGGAGTTGGCAGGAGTTGACAGTAGCAGCAGCAGGAGCCCAAATATACACTGGATTTGGCTTCAGGAGCCCAAAAATTGGATGAATCACACCCTGGAGTTGGCAGGAGTTGACACCAGCAGCAGCAGGAGCCCAAATATACACTGGAGTTGGCTTCAGGAGCCCAAAAATTGGATGAATCACACCCTGGAGTTGGCAGAAGTTGGCAGCAGCAGCAGCAGGAGCCCAAATATACACTGGAGTTGGCCTCAGGAGCCCAAAAATTGGATGAATCACACCCTGGAGTTGGCAGAAGTTGGCAGCAGCAGCAGCAGGAGCCCAAATATACACTGGAGTTGGCCTCAGGAGCCCAAAAATTGGATGAATCACACCCTGGAGTTGGCAGGAGTTGACAGTAGCAGCAGCAGGAGCCCAAATATACACTGGAGTTGGCCTCAGGAGCCCAAAAATTGGATGAATCACACCCTGGAGTTGGCAGGAGTTGACAGTAGCAGCAGCAGGAGCCCAAATATACACTGGAGTTGGCTTCAGGAGCCCAAAAATTGGATGAATCACACCCTGGAGTTGGCAGGAGTTGACACCAGCAGCAGCAGGAGCCCAAATATACACTGGAGTTGGCTTCAGGAGCCCAAAAATTGGATGAATCACACCCTGGAGTTGGCAGAAGTTGGCAGCAGCAGCAGCAGGAGCCCAAATATACACTGGAGTTGGCCTCAGGAGCCCAAAAATTGGATGAATCACACCCTGGAGTTGGCAGAAGTTGGCAGCAGCAGCAGCAGGAGCCCAAATATACACTGGAGTTGGCTTCAGGAGCCCAAAAATTGGATGAATCACACCCTGGAGTTGGCAGGAGTTGACACCAGCAGCAGCAGGAGCCCAAATATACACTGGAGTTGGCTTCAGGAGCCCAAAAATTGGATGAATCACACCCTGGAGTTGGCAGAAGTTGGCAGCAGCAGCAGCAGGAGCCCAAATATACACTGGAGTTGGCCTCAGGAGCCCAAAAATTGGATGAATCACACCCTGGAGTTGGCAGGAGTTGACAGTAGCAGCAGCAGGAGCCCAAATATACACTGGATTTGGCTTCAGGAGCCCAAAAATTGGATGAATCACACCCTGGAGTTGGCAGGAGTTGACACCAGCAGCAGCAGGAGCCCAAATATACACTGGAGTTGGCTTCAGGAGCCCAAAAATTGGATGAATCACACCCTGGAGTTGGCAGAAGTTGGCAGCAGCAGCAGCAGGAGCCCAAATATACACTGGAGTTGGCCTCAGGAGCCCAAAAATTGGATGAATCACACCCTGGAGTTGGCAGAAGTTGGCAGCAGCAGCAGCAGGAGCCCAAATATACACTGGAGTTGGCCTCAGGAGCCCAAAAATTGGATGAATCACACCCTGGAGTTGGCAGGAGTTGACAGTAGCAGCAGCAGGAGCCCAAATATACACTGGAGTTGGCCTCAGGAGCCCAAAAATTGGATGAATCACACCCTGGAGTTGGCAGAAGTTGGCAGCAGCAGCAGCAGGAGCCCAAATATACACTGGAGTTGGCCTCAGGAGCCCAAAAATTGGATGAATCACACCCTGGAGTTGGCAGAAGTTGGCAGCAGCAGCAGCAGGAGCCCAAATATACACTGGAGTTGGCCTCAGGAGCCCAAAAATTGGATGAATCACACCCTGGAGTTGGCAGGAGTTGACAGTAGCAGCAGCAGGAGCCCAAATATACACTGGAGTTGGCCTCAGGAGCCCAAAAATTGGATGAATCACACCCTGGAGTTGGCAGGAGCAGCAGCAGCAGGAGCCCAAAAAATGGCCTAAAGACATAAATATGTTTTGCACCATTTGGAAAGTGTAAAACGTGGCACCATGCTGAATCTAGTCGCATGCATCAGGCATTGGTGGGTGGAAATCCTGGCTGATCCATCCCTGATTCATTTTGACAAAGGTGAGTCTCTCCACATTTTTAGTTGACAGACGAGTTCTCCTCGCCGTAACTATGGCCCCCGCCGCACTAAACACCCGCTCAGATGGCACGCTACTTGCCGGGCAGGACAGCTTTTCCAGGGCAAACTCTGCTAGTTGCGGCCACAAATCAAGTTTGGCTGCCCAGAAGTCCAGCGGATCCTCAAGGTGTGTTGGCATGGTCATGTCAAAGTATGACATGACCTGCTGGTTCAGGTCCTGCTCCAGGTCTTCCTGCTGCTCATGAGTAGCCTCACTATGCGGGTGTAGAAAGCTACTCATTAGCGACTGAAGACTGAGGCTGCTGCTGCTGATGGAGCTTCTGCTGCTGCTGCTGCCAACCCCCCCAGCGGCCATGGCAGTGGAAGGTGAGCGCAGAGGTCCCCTCGAGTCAGACCTGCGAGAGTATGGACCATGGCGCAGATAGGCATCGGCCAACTGCCTACGTAGAATGTCTTTGTAGTAGTTGAGTTTGTCCTCCCTCTCGGTGGGTTTAAAAAATGCCCCCATTTTGTGCCGGAAGCGAGGGTCCAATAAGGTGGACAGCCAGAAGTCATCCCGCCGACAGATGGAAACAATTCTGGGGTCACTACGCAAGCATGTGAGCATGCTTCGTGCCATTTGCGCAAGTGACTCGGATGGACTACCTGTCTCCATCTCCACTGCATACTGCCACGGTGTGCCCGGGTCCTCTGTCTCTCCTTCCTCAAAAACCTCTAGCTCCTCTGGCTGCTCCTGCTCCTCCTCTCCTGTCCGCTGACTAGATAAACCAGCCATTTCGCCAAGCCTAAACTGTGTTTCGCTGGGCAACTCCTCCTCCTCCTCTTCCTCCTCCTCCTCCTCCAGTTCAGCTCCAACGGGGTTCATGTGGCCGTAAGATGTAAACGCCATGTCTCCAGTGCCCTGACCAGCCATGGTTTCCAACATGTGCTGTAGTACATGAAGCAGTGGAATCACGTCGTTCATCCCGTAATCCTGCCGACTGACAAATAAAGTGGCTTCCTCAAAGGGCCTGAGCAAACGGCAGGTGTCACGTATGAGCTGCCACTGGTTGACATTGAAGTTACACAGGGGAGTCCCCCTATCTGCTTGGATCATCAGGAAATCCGTGATGGCTTTTCTCTGTTCATATAATCGGTCCAACATGTGAAGGGTGGAATTCCAACGGGTGGAAACATCGCAAATCAGACTATGTTGGGGGATACCATTCTGACGCTGTAGCTCAAGAAGGGTGTGTTTGGCGGTGTAGGAGTGGCTGAAGTGCATGCAAAGTTTCCGTGAAGTTGTTAGGATGTCCTGCAGATGGGGGGAACACTTCAGAAACCGCTTGACAACCAGATTGAAGACGTGAGCCATGCAGGGGGCATGGGTCAGGCTTCCTTGGCGCAGCGCAGACAAAATGTTCTTCCCATTGTCGGTAACCATGATTCCCATTTTAAGTTTTCTCGGAGTAAGCCATGTTTGGATTTCCTGATGAATACATTTAAGCAGTTCCTCCCCTGTGTGACTCCGTTCGCCAAGACAAACCATGTGAAGCACTGCGTGACACCTCCGTGCCCTGCACACATGGTAGACTGGAGGGGCACTGAGACTTGAGCCTACAGTGGAGGGTGAGGAGATGGCGGAGGATGAGGAGGCCGAGTCGCACGGTGTCACAGGCCCAATGGGCAGAGAGCGCGGAGGCCGAAGCGGCGTGACCTGTCCAAGTTGCTGCTGCAAAGGGACCACATTCACCCAGTGGGCCGTAAACGACATGTACTGCCCCTGACCGTAGTTACAGCTCCAGATGTCGGCGCTGCCATGTATTTTGCTACACACCGACAGGCTCAAGGACTGGCCCACCTTCTGTTCAACAAAAGTGTGCAGCGCTGGTACTGCCTTCTTGGCAAAGAAATGACGGCTTGGGACTCTCCACCTCGGCTCGGCACAAGCCATCAGTTCTCTGAAAGGTGCAGATTCCACCACCTGAAAAGGGAGCGACTGCAGCACCAGCAACTTGGACAGGAGCACATTCAGCTTCTGCGCCGTAGGATGAGTGGGCGCATACTGCTGTCTCTTGGACATGGCTTCGCTGATGGATTGCTGGCGGGATGCATGACTTGGAGGAGGAGGAGCAGGAGCGACAGAGGATGGGTATGACGCACAGCTGCCTTCGGCTGAGGTGCTGGAGCCTTGGCTGGCAGAAATTGGGAGCTCACTTGGTGAGGAAGCAGACTGGACCACCCCTTGGGAGCCTCGGTTCTCCCAGGTCGTTTTATGGTGACGCATCATATGTTGACGCAGGGCCGTGGTGCCAACATTTGGACCCTGGCCACGCTTCACCTTTTGCCTACATATCTTGCATGTGGCCATGTTACCCTCCTGCGGATGCCTCAGGAAAAACTGCCACACTGCCGAGTAGCTACTTTTCCCACCCCCTGGCCTCACTGATTCACTGCTGCTGTTGCCAACTCCAGGAACCCCTGCTCCACTACCTCCCGATAAGGTAGACTGCCGCACAGCAGGTGCTCTACCCCGGCCCCGGCCCCGGCCGGCTCCAGCCTTTGGAATTGTGCCCCCATGCTGACTGCTACCACCTTGCTGCCTCAGCTGCTGACTCCGGGGCAACCTGCACCCCTCTTCTCCTGATGATGACGATGAAGCCCCTTCATCACCCGGCTCCCAAGTGCGATCGGCTTCATCGTCATCATCATCATCATCACCGAGTTGTGGCTGTACGTCACTGATGTTCGTGGATTCGTCAACAGTGTCTGGCGCAGGAGCTGGAACGCTCGCAGCACCCACGACACTGTCCACATCACTATTTGTCTGCCTAGCTAAAGAAGCCACCTCCATTTCTTGGCTGGGCAGTAGCTGCTGACTGTCCTCTATCTGATGGTCCTCCTCACTAAAGAGTGGAGCTGAACCCAAAGCATAGGATACGTCGCTGGGGGAGGGAACGGCGTAGGCCAGAGGCAATGGGAGGACAGGGACTGCTCTCGGGGCATGCCAACTCAGGGTTGTGTCAGAGGAACCTACCGACCCTAGACTGGGGGTCTCAGACGTAAGTTGTGATGATGTTGTTGATGAGCGCGTCAACCAATCTACCACGGCAGATGCGTTACTGGTGGAGACCCGACCGCTAGCAGATACTGGCAGATTAGGTCTCTCAGCGTGACTCCTGCTGCTACTGGCCCCCAGTCTGATGCGAGCTCTGCCTGCGGAATCTTGGCCTCTGCCACTCCTCTTTTCACTTCCAGGCACTTGTCTGCCCGACATAGTCTAACTGGCGTGGTAGTAGGTGATATTTAAAAAAACCCCGGGCAGCGGTGGGTCTATATGAAACAGAATATAATGCACACCAAAAGTGAGCAGTAACACTCAGCCTCCAACAGGCCTGCTTAGTGTAAATAAGAGAGCTGCTTAGTGTAAATAAAGAGGGGTATGCTATGTTACAGAATGGGATGCCTCAACAGAAGTGCACCTGGCAGGCAGCAGTAAGCCTATGCCCAGCAAAAGTGTCTTATAATATAAATATAATAAGAGCAAATGCTTATATGGTCTTAAACAGAGGCTGCTTTAGTCACAGAATGGGATGCCCTGGGCAGGAATGGACCTGGCAGGGTCCAGTAGTGCTTTGGCCAGCAAAAGTGTCTTTATCAGGCTAATTTCAAATATGATAAGAGCAAATGCTTATATGGTCTTAAACAGAGGCTGCTGTAGTCACAGAATGGGATGCCCCGGGCAGGAATCGACCTGGCAGGGTCCAGTAGTGCTTTGGCCAGCAAAAGTGTCTTTATCAGGCCTAATTTCAAATATGATAAGAGCAAATGCTTATATGGTCTTAAACAGAGGCTGCTTTAGTCACAGAATGGGATGCCCTGGGCAGGAATGGACCTGGCAGGGTCCAGTAGTGCTTTGGCCAGCAAAAGTGTCTTTATCAGGCTAATTTCAAATATGATAAGAGCAAATGCTTATATGGTCTTAAACAGAGGCTGCTGTAGTCACAGAATGGGATGCCCCGGGCAGGAATGGACCTGGCAGGGTCCAGTAGTGCTTTGGCCAGCAAAAGTGTCTTTATCAGGCCTAATTTCAAATATGATAAGAGCAAATGCTTATATGGTCTTAAACAGAGGCTGCTTTAGTCACAGAATGGGATGCCCTGGGCAGGAATGGACCTGGCAGGGTCCAGTAGTGCTTTGGCCAGCAAAAGTGTCTTTATCAGGCTAATTTCAAATATGATAAGAGCAAATGCTTATATGGTCTTAAACAGAGGCTGCTGTAGTCACAGAATGGGATGCCCCAACAGGAATCGACCTGGCAGGGTCCAGTAGTGCTTTGGCCAGCAAAAGTGTCTTTATCAGGCCTAATTTCAAATATGATAAGAGCAAATGCTTATATGGTCTTAAACAGAGGCTGCTTTAGTCACAGAATGGGATGCCCCAACAGGAATCGACCTGGCAGGGTCCAGTAGTGCTTTGGCCAGCAAAAGTGTCTTTATCAGGCCTAATTTCAAATATGATAAGAGCAAATGCTTATATGGTCTTAAACAGAGGCTGCTGTAGTCACAGAATGGGATGCCCTGGGCAGGAATGGACCTGGCAGGGTCCAGTAGTGCTTTGGCCAGCAAAAGTGTCTTTATCAGGCCTAATTTCAAATATGATAAGAGCAAATGCTTATATGGTCTTAAACAGAGGCTGCTGTAGTCACAGAATGGGATGCCCCGGGCAGGAATGGCCTGGCAGGGTCCAGTAGTGCTTTGGCCAGCAAAAGTGTCTTTATCAGGCCTAATTTCAAATATGATAAGAGCAAATGCTTATATGGTCTTAAACAGAGGCTGCTTTAGTCACAGAATGGGATGCCCTGGGCAGGAATGGACCTGGCAGGGTCCAGTAGTGCTTTGGCCAGCAAAAGTGTCTTTATCAGGCTAATTTCAAATATGATAAGAGCAAATGCTTATATGGTCTTAAACAGAGGCTGCTTTAGTCACAGAATGGGATGCCCTGGGCAGGAATGGACCTGGCAGGGTCCAGTAGTGCTTTGGCCAGCAAAAGTGTCTTTATCAGGCTAATTTCAAATATGATAAGAGCAAATGCTTATATGGTCTTAAACAGAGGCTGCTGTAGTCACAGAATGGGATGCCCCGGGCAGGAATCGACCTGGCAGGGTCCAGTAGTGCTTTGGCCAGCAAAAGTGTCTTTATCAGGCCTAATTTCAAATATGATAAGAGCAAATGCTTATATGGTCTTAAACAGAGGCTGCTTTAGTCACAGAATGGGATGCCCTGGGCAGGAATGGACCTGGCAGGGTCCAGTAGTGCTTTGGCCAGCAAAAGTGTCTTTATCAGGCTAATTTCAAATATGATAAGAGCAAATGCTTATATGGTCTTAAACAGAGGCTGCTGTAGTCACAGAATGGGATGCCCCGGGCAGGAATGGACCTGGCAGGGTCCAGTAGTGCTTTGGCCAGCAAAAGTGTCTTTATCAGGCCTAATTTCAAATATGATAAGAGCAAATGCTTATATGGTCTTAAACAGAGGCTGCTTTAGTCACAGAATGGGATGCCCTGGGCAGGAATGGACCTGGCAGGGTCCAGTAGTGCTTTGGCCAGCAAAAGTGTCTTTATCAGGCTAATTTCAAATATGATAAGAGCAAATGCTTATATGGTCTTAAACAGAGGCTGCTGTAGTCACAGAATGGGATGCCCTGGGCAGGAATGGACCTGGCAGGGTCCAGTAGTGCTTTGGCCAGCAAAAGTGTCTTTATCAGGCCTAATTTCAAATATGATAAGAGCAAATGCTTATATGGTCTTAAACAGAGGCTGCTGTAGTCACAGAATGGGATGCCCTGGGCAGGAATGGACCTGGCAGGGTCCAGTAGTGCTTTGGCCAGCAAAAGTGTCTTTATCAGGCTAATTTCAAATATGATAAGAGCAAATGCTTATATGGTCTTAAACAGAGGCTGCTGTAGTCACAGAATGGGATGCCCCGGGCAGGAATGGACCTGGCAGGGTCCAGTAGTGCTTTGGCCAGCAAAAGTGTCTTTATCAGGCCTAATTTCAAATATGATAAGAGCAAATGCTTATATGGTCTTAAACAGAGGCTGCTTTAGTCACAGAATGGGATGCCCTGGGCAGGAATGGACCTGGCAGGGTCCAGTAGTGCTTTGGCCAGCAAAAGTGTCTTTATCAGGCTAATTTCAAATATGATAAGAGCAAATGCTTATATGGTCTTAAACAGAGGCTGCTTTAGTCACAGAATGGGATGCCCTGGGCAGGAATGGACCTGGCAGGGTCCAGTAGTGCTTTGGCCAGCAAAAGTGTCTTTATCAGGCTAATTTCAAATATGATAAGAGCAAATGCTTATATGGTCTTAAACAGAGGCTGCTGTAGTCACAGAATGGGATGCCCCGGGCAGGGATCGACCTGGCAGGGTCCAGTAGTGCTTTGGCCAGCAAAAGTGTCTTTATCAGGCCTAATTTCAAATATGATAAGAGCAAATGCTTATATGGTCTTAAACAGAGGCTGCTTTAGTCACAGAATGGGATGCCCTGGGCAGGAATGGACCTGGCAGGGTCCAGTAGTGCTTTGGCCAGCAAAAGTGTCTTTATCAGGCTAATTTCAAATATGATAAGAGCAAATGCTTATATGGTCTTAAACAGAGGCTGCTGTAGTCACAGAATGGGATGCCCCGGGCAGGAATGGACCTGGCAGGGTCCAGTAGTGCTTTGGCCAGCAAAAGTGTCTTTATCAGGCCTAATTTCAAATATGATAAGAGCAAATGCTTATATGGTCTTAAACAGAGGCTGCTTTAGTCACAGAATGGGATGCCCTGGGCAGGAATGGACCTGGCAGGGTCCAGTAGTGCTTTGGCCAGCAAAAGTGTCTTTATCAGGCTAATTTCAAATATGATAAGAGCAAATGCTTATATGGTCTTAAACAGAGGCTGCTGTAGTCACAGAATGGGATGCCCTGGGCAGGAATGGACCTGGCAGGGTCCAGTAGTGCTTTGGCCAGCAAAAGTGTCTTTATCAGGCTAATTTCAAATATGATAAGAGCAAATGCTTATATGGTCTTAAACAGAGGCTGCTGTAGTCACAGAATGGGATGCCCCGGGCAGGAATCGACCTGGCAGGGTCCAGTAGTGCTTTGGCCAGCAAAAGTGTCTTTATCAGGCCTAATTTCAAATATGATAAGAGCAAATGCTTATATGGTCTTAAACAGAGGCTGCTTTAGTCACAGAATGGGATGCCCTGGGCAGGAATGGACCTGGCAGGGTCCAGTAGTGCTTTGGCCAGCAAAAGTGTCTTTATCAGGCTAATTTCAAATATGATAAGAGCAAATGCTTATATGGTCTTAAACAGAGGCTGCTGTAGTCACAGAATGGGATGCCCCGGGCAGGAATGGACCTGGCAGGGTCCAGTAGTGCTTTGGCCAGCAAAAGTGTCTTTATCCGGCCTAATTTCAAATATGATAAGAGCAAATGCTTATATGGTCTTAAACAGAGGCTGCTGTAGTCACAGAATGGGATGCCCTGGGCAGGAATGGACCTGGCAGGGTCCAGTAGTGCTTTGGCCAGCAAAAGTGTCTTTATCAGGCCTAATTTCAAATATGATAAGAGCAAATGCTTATATGGTCTTAAACAGAGGCTGCTTTAGTCACAGAATGGGATGCCCTGGGCAGGAATGGACCTGGCAGGGTCCAGTAGTGCTTTGGCCAGCAAAAGTGTCTTTATCAGGCTAATTTCAAATATGATAAGAGCAAATGCTTATATGGTCTTAAACAGAGGCTGCTGTAGTCACAGAATGGGATGCCCCGGGCAGGAATCGACCTGGCAGGGTCCAGTAGTGCTTTGGCCAGCAAAAGTGTCTTTATCAGGCCTAATTTCAAATATGATAAGAGCAAATGCTTATATGGTCTTAAACAGAGGCTGCTTTAGTCACAGAATGGGATGCCCTGGGCAGGAATGGACCTGGCAGGGTCCAGTAGTGCTTTGGCCAGCAAAAGTGTCTTTATCAGGCCTAATTTCAAATATGATAAGAGCAAATGCTTATATGGTCTTAAACAGAGGCTGCTTTAGTCACAGAATGGGATGCCCTGGGCAGGAATGGACCTGGCAGGGTCCAGTAGTGCTTTGGCCAGCAAAAGTGTCTTTATCAGGCTAATTTCAAATATGATAAGAGCAAATGCTTATATGGTCTTAAACAGACGGCTGCTGTAGTCACAGAATGGGATGCCCCGGGCAGGAATCGACCTGGCAGGGTCCAGTAGTGCTTTGGCCAGCAAAAGTGTCTTTATCAGGCCTAATTTCAAATATGATAAGAGCAAATGCTTATATGGTCTTAAACAGAGGCTGCTTTAGTCACAGAATGGGATGCCCTGGGCAGGAATGGACCTGGCAGGGTCCAGTAGTGCTTTGGCCAGCAAAAGTGTCTTTATCAGGCTAATTTCAAATATGATAAGAGCAAATGCTTATATGGTCTTAAACAGAGGCTGCTGTAGTCACAGAATGGGATGCCCTGGGCAGGAATGGACCTGGCAGGGTCCAGTAGTGCTTTGGCCAGCAAAAGTGTCTTTATCAGGCCTAATTTCAAATATGATAAGAGCAAATGCTTATATGGTCTTAAACAGAGGCTGCTTTAGTCACAGAATGGGATGCCCTGGGCAGGAATGGACCTGGCAGGGTCCAGTAGTGCTTTGGCCAGCAAAAGTGTCTTTATCAGGCTAATTTCAAATATGATAAGAGCAAATGCTTATATGGTCTTAAACAGAGGCTGCTGTAGTCACAGAATGGGATGCCCCGGGCAGGAATGGACCTGGCAGGGTCCAGTAGTGCTTTGGCCAGCAAAAGTGTCTTTATCAGGCCTAATTTCAAATATGATAAGAGCAAATGCTTATATGGTCTTAAACAGAGGCTGCTTTAGTCACAGAATGGGATGCCCTGGGCAGGAATGGACCTGGCAGGGTCCAGTAGTGCTTTGGCCAGCAAAAGTGTCTTTATCAGGCTAATTTCAAATATGATAAGAGCAAATGCTTATATGGTCTTAAACAGAGGCTGCTGTAGTCACAGAATGGGATGCCCTGGGCAGGAATGGACCTGGCAGGGTCCAGTAGTGCTTTGGCCAGCAAAAGTGTCTTTATCAGGCCTAATTTCAAATATGATAAGAGCAAATGCTTATATGGTCTTAAACAGAGGCTGCTTTAGTCACAGAATGGGATGCCCCAGGCAGGAATCGACCTGGCAGGGTCCAGTAGTGCTTTGGCCAGCAAAAGTGTCTTTATCAGGCCTAATTTCAAATATGATAAGAGCAAATGCTTATATGGTCTTAAACAGAGGCTGCTGTAGTCACAGAATGGGATGCCCTGGGCAGGAATGGACCTGGCAGGGTCCAGTAGTGCTTTGGCCAGCAAAAGTGTCTTTATCAGGCCTAATTTCAAATATGATAAGAGCAAATGCTTATATGGTCTTAAACAGAGGCTGCTGTAGTCACAGAATGGGATGCCCCTGGGCAGGAATGGACCTGGCAGGGTCCAGTAGTGCTTTGGCCAGCAAAAGTGTCTTTATCAGGCCTAATTTCAAATATGATAAGAGCAAATGCTTATATGGTCTTAAACAGAGGCTGCTGTAGTCACAGAATGGGATGCCCTGGGCAGGAATGGACCTGGCAGGGTCCAGTAGTGCTTTGGCCAGCAAAAGTGTCTTTATCAGGCCTAATTTCAAATATGATAAGAGCAAATGCTTATATGGTCTTAAACAGAGGCTGCTGTAGTCACAGAATGGGATGCCCTGGGCAGGAATGGACCTGGCAGGGTCCAGTAGTGCTTTGGCCAGCAAAAGTGTCTTTATCAGGCCTAATTTCAAATATGATAAGAGCAAATGCTTATATGGTCTTAAACAGAGGCTGCTGTAGTCACAGAATGGGATGCCCTGGGCAGGAATGGACCTGGCAGGGTCCAGTAGTGCTTTGGCCAGCAAAAGTGTCTTTATCAGGCCTAATTTCAAATATGATAAGAGCAAATGCTTATATGGTCTTAAACAGAGGCTGCTGTAGTCACAGAATGGGATGCCCTGGGCAGGAATGGACCTGGCAGGGTCCAGTAGTGCTTTGGCCAGCAAAAGTGTCTTTATCAGGCTAATTTCAAATATGATAAGAGCAAATGCTTATATGGTCTTAAACAGAGGCTGCTGTAGTCACAGAATGGGATGCCCTGGGCAGGAATGGACCTGGCAGGGTCCAGTAGTGCTTTGGCCAGCAAAAGTGTCTTTATCAGGCCTAATTTCAAATATGATAAGAGCAAATGCTTATATGGTCTTAAACAGAGGCTGCTTTAGTCACAGAATGGGATGCCCTGGGCAGGAATGGACCTGGCAGGGTCCAGTAGTGCTTTGGCCAGCAAAAGTGTCTTTATCAGGCTAATTTCAAATATGATAAGAGCAAATGCTTATATGGTCTTAAACAGAGGCTGCTGTAGTCACAGAATGGGATGCCCTGGGCAGGAATCGACCTGGCAGGGTCCAGTAGTGCTTTGGCCAGCAAAAGTGTCTTTATCAGGCCTAATTTCAAATATGATAAGAGCAAATGCTTATATGGTCTTAAACAGAGGCTGCTTTAGTCACAGAATGGGATGCCCTGGGCAGGAATGGACCTGGCAGGGTCCAGTAGTGCTTTGGCCAGCAAAAGTGTCTTTATCAGGCTAATTTCAAATATGATAAGAGCAAATGCTTATATGGTCTTAAACAGAGGCTGCTGTAGTCACAGAATGGGATGCCCTGGGCAGGAATGGACCTGGCAGGGTCCAGTAGTGCTTTGGCCAGCAAAAGTGTCTTTATCAGGCCTAATTTCAAATATGATAAGAGCAAATGCTTATATGGTCTTAAACAGAGGCTGCTTTAGTCACAGAATGGGATGCCCTGGGCAGGAATGGACCTGGCAGGGTCCAGTAGTGCTTTGGCCAGCAAAAGTGTCTTTATCAGGCTAATTTCAAATATGATAAGAGCAAATGCTTATATGGTCTTAAACAGAGGCTGCTTTAGTCACAGAATGGGATGCCCTGGGCAGGAATGGACCTGGCAGGGTCCAGTAGTGCTTTGGCCAGCAAAAGTGTCTTTATCAGGCTAATTTCAAATATGATAAGAGCAAATGCTTATATGGTCTTAAACAGAGGCTGCTGTAGTCACAGAATGGGATGCCCCTGGGCAGGAATCGACCTGGCAGGGTCCAGTAGTGCTTTGGCCAGCAAAAGTGTCTTTATCAGGCCTAATTTCAAATATGATAAGAGCAAATGCTTATATGGTCTTAAACAGAGGCTGCTTTAGTCACAGAATGGGATGCCCTGGGCAGGAATGGACCTGGCAGGGTCCAGTAGTGCTTTGGCCAGCAAAAGTGTCTTTATCAGGCTAATTTCAAATATGATAAGAGCAAATGCTTATATGGTCTTAAACAGAGGCTGCTGTAGTCACAGAATGGGATGCCCTGGGCAGGAATGGACCTGGCAGGGTCCAGTAGTGCTTTGGCCAGCAAAAGTGTCTTTATCAGGCTAATTTCAAATATGATAAGAGCAAATGCTTATATGGTCTTAAACAGAGGCTGCTGTAGTCACAGAATGGGATGCCCCGGGCAGGAATCGACCTGGCAGGGTCCAGTAGTGCTTTGGCCAGCAAAAGTGTCTTTATCAGGCCTAATTTCAAATATGATAAGAGCAAATGCTTATATGGTCTTAAACAGAGGCTGCTTTAGTCACAGAATGGGATGCCCTGGGCAGGAATGGACCTGGCAGGGTCCAGTAGTGCTTTGGCCAGCAAAAGTGTCTTTATCAGGCTAATTTCAAATATGATAAGAGCAAATGCTTATATGGTCTTAAACAGAGGCTGCTGTAGTCACAGAATGGGATGCCCTGGGCAGGAATGGACCTGGCAGGGTCCAGTAGTGCTTTGGCCAGCAAAAGTGTCTTTATCAGGCCTAATTTCAAATATGATAAGAGCAAATGCTTATATGGTCTTAAACAGAGGCTGCTTTAGTCACAGAATGGGATGCCCTGGGCAGGAATGGACCTGGCAGGGTCCAGTAGTGCTTTGGCCAGCAAAAGTGTCTTTATCAGGCTAATTTCAAATATGATAAGAGCAAATGCTTATATGGTCTTAAACAGAGGCTGCTTTAGTCACAGAATGGGATGCCCTGGGCAGGAATGGACCTGGCAGGGTCCAGTAGTGCTTTGGCCAGCAAAAGTGTCTTTATCAGGCTAATTTCAAATATGATAAGAGCAAATGCTTATATGGTCTTAAACAGAGGCTGCTGTAGTCACAGAATGGGATGCCCTGGGCAGGAATCGACCTGGCAGGGTCCAGTAGTGCTTTGGCCAGCAAAAGTGTCTTTATCAGGCCTAATTTCAAATATGATAAGAGCAAATGCTTATATGGTCTTAAACAGAGGCTGCTTTAGTCACAGAATGGGATGCCCTGGGCAGGAATGGACCTGGCAGGGTCCAGTAGTGCTTTGGCCAGCAAAAGTGTCTTTATCAGGCTAATTTCAAATATGATAAGAGCAAATGCTTATATGGTCTTAAACAGAGGCTGCTGTAGTCACAGAATGGGATGCCCTGGGCAGGAATGGACCTGGCAGGGTCCAGTAGTGCTTTGGCCAGCAAAAGTGTCTTTATCAGGCCTAATTTCAAATATGATAAGAGCAAATGCTTATATGGTCTTAAACAGAGGCTGCTTTAGTCACAGAATGGGATGCCCTGGGCAGGAATGGACCTGGCAGGGTCCAGTAGTGCTTTGGCCAGCAAAAGTGTCTTTATCAGGCTAATTTCAAATATGATAAGAGCAAATGCTTATATGGTCTTAAACAGAGGCTGCTGTAGTCACAGAATGGGATGCCCCGGGCAGGAATGGACCTGGCAGGGTCCAGTAGTGCTTTGGCCAGCAAAAGTGTCTTTATCAGGCCTAATTTCAAATATGATAAGAGCAAATGCTTATATGGTCTTAAACAGAGGCTGCTTTAGTCACAGAATGGGATGCCCTGGGCAGGAATGGACCTGGCAGGGTCCAGTAGTGCTTTGGCCAGCAAAAGTGTCTTTATCAGGCTAATTTCAAATATGATAAGAGCAAATGCTTATATGGTCTTAAACAGAGGCTGCTTTAGTCACAGAATGGGATGCCCTGGGCAGGAATGGACCTGGCAGGGTCCAGTAGTGCTTTGGCCAGCAAAAGTGTCTTTATCAGGCTAATTTCAAATATGATAAGAGCAAATGCTTATATGGTCTTAAACAGAGGCTGCTGTAGTCACAGAATGGGATGCCCCTGGGCAGGAATCGACCTGGCAGGGTCCAGTAGTGCTTTGGCCAGCAAAAGTGTCTTTATCAGGCCTAATTTCAAATATGATAAGAGCAAATGCTTATATGGTCTTAAACAGAGGCTGCTTTAGTCACAGAATGGGATGCCCTGGGCAGGAATGGACCTGGCAGGGTCCAGTAGTGCTTTGGCCAGCAAAAGTGTCTTTATCAGGCTAATTTCAAATATGATAAGAGCAAATGCTTATATGGTCTTAAACAGAGGCTGCTGTAGTCACAGAATGGGATGCCCTGGGCAGGAATGGACCTGGCAGGGTCCAGTAGTGCTTTGGCCAGCAAAAGTGTCTTTATCAGGCCTAATTTCAAATATGATAAGAGCAAATGCTTATATGGTCTTAAACAGAGGCTGCTGTAGTCACAGAATGGGATGCCCTGGGCAGGAATGGACCTGGCAGGGTCCAGTAGTGCTTTGGCCAGCAAAAGTGTCTTTATCAGGCTAATTTCAAATATGATAAGAGCAAATGCTTATATGGTCTTAAACAGAGGCTGCTGTAGTCACAGAATGGGATGCCCCGGGCAGGAATGGACCTGGCAGGGTCCAGTAGTGCTTTGGCCAGCAAAAGTGTCTTTATCAGGCCTAATTTCAAATATGATAAGAGCAAATGCTTATATGGTCTTAAACAGAGGCTGCTTTAGTCACAGAATGGGATGCCCTGGGCAGGAATGGACCTGGCAGGGTCCAGTAGTGCTTTGGCCAGCAAAAGTGTCTTTATCAGGCTAATTTCAAATATGATAAGAGCAAATGCTTATATGGTCTTAAACAGAGGCTGCTTTAGTCACAGAATGGGATGCCCTGGGCAGGAATGGACCTGGCAGGGTCCAGTAGTGCTTTGGCCAGCAAAAGTGTCTTTATCAGGCCTAATTTCAAATATGATAAGAGCAAATGCTTATATGGTCTTAAACAGAGGCTGCTGTAGTCACAGAATGGGATGCCCCGGGCAGGAATGGACCTGGCAGGGTCCAGTAGTGCTTTGGCCAGCAAAAGTGTCTTTATCAGGCTAATTTCAAATATGATAAGAGCAAATGCTTATATGGTCTTAAACAGAGGCTGCTTTAGTCACAGAATGGGATGCCCTGGGCAGGAATGGACCTGGCAGGGTCCAGTAGTGCTTTGGCCAGCAAAAGTGTCTTTATCAGGCTAATTTCAAATATGATAAGAGCAAATGCTTATATGGTCTTAAACAGAGGCTGCTGTAGTCACAGAATGGGATGCCCCGGGCAGGAATGGACCTGGCAGGGTCCAGTAGTGCTTTGGCCAGCAAAAGTGTCTTTATCAGGCCTAATTTCAAATATGATAAGAGCAAATGCTTATATGGTCTTAAACAGAGGCTGCTGTAGTCACAGAATGGGATGCCCTGGGCAGGAATGGACCTGGCAGGGTCCAGTAGTGCTTTGGCCAGCAAAAGTGTCTTTATCAGGCCTAATTTCAAATATGATAAGAGCAAATGCTTATATGGTCTTAAACAGAGGCTGCTTTAGTCACAGAATGGGATGCCCTGGGCAGGAATGGACCTGGCAGGGTCCAGTAGTGCTTTGGCCAGCAAAAGTGTCTTTATCAGGCTAATTTCAAATATGATAAGAGCAAATGCTTATATGGTCTTAAACAGAGGCTGCTGTAGTCACAGAATGGGATGCCCCGGGCAGGAATGGACCTGGCAGGGTCCAGTAGTGCTTTGGCCAGCAAAAGTGTCTTTATCAGGCCTAATTTCAAATATGATAAGAGCAAATGCTTATATGGTCTTAAACAGAGGCTGCTTTAGTCACAGAATGGGATGCCCTGGGCAGGAATGGACCTGGCAGGGTCCAGTAGTGCTTTGGCCAGCAAAAGTGTCTTTATCAGGCTAATTTCAAATATGATAAGAGCAAATGCTTATATGGTCTTAAACAGAGGCTGCTGTAGTCACAGAATGGGATGCCCTGGGCAGGAATGGACCTGGCAGGGTCCAGTAGTGCTTTGGCCAGCAAAAGTGTCTTTATCAGGCCTAATTTCAAATATGATAAGAGCAAATGCTTATATGGTCTTAAACAGAGGCTGCTTTAGTCACAGAATGGGATGCCCTGGGCAGGAATGGACCTGGCAGGGTCCAGTAGTGCTTTGGCCAGCAAAAGTGTCTTTATCAGGCTAATTTCAAATATGATAAGAGCAAATGCTTATATGGTCTTAAACAGAGGCTGCTGTAGTCACAGAATGGGATGCCCCGGGCAGGAATGGACCTGGCAGGGTCCAGTAGTGCTTTGGCCAGCAAAAGTGTCTTTATCAGGCCTAATTTCAAATATGATAAGAGCAAATGCTTATATGGTCTTAAACAGAGGCTGCTTTAGTCACAGAATGGGATGCCCTGGGCAGGAATGGACCTGGCAGGGTCCAGTAGTGCTTTGGCCAGCAAAAGTGTCTTTATCAGGCTAATTTCAAATATGATAAGAGCAAATGCTTATATGGTCTTAAACAGAGGCTGCTGTAGTCACAGAATGGGATGCCCTGGGCAGGAATGGACCTGGCAGGGTCCAGTAGTGCTTTGGCCAGCAAAAGTGTCTTTATCAGGCCTAATTTCAAATATGATAAGAGCAAATGCTTATATGGTCTTAAACAGAGGCTGCTTTAGTCACAGAATGGGATGCCCTGGGCAGGAATGGACCTGGCAGGGTCCAGTAGTGCTTTGGCCAGCAAAAGTGTCTTTATCAGGCCTAATTTCAAATATGATAAGAGCAAATGCTTATATGGTCTTAAACAGAGGCTGCTGTAGTCACAGAATGGGATGCCCTGGGCAGGAATGGACCTGGCAGGGTCCAGTAGTGCTTTGGCCAGCAAAAGTGTCTTTATCAGGCCTAATTTCAAATATGATAAGAGCAAATGCTTATATGGTCTTAAACAGAGGCTGCTTTAGTCACAGAATGGGATGCCCTGGGCAGGAATGGACCTGGCAGGGTCCAGTAGTGCTTTGGCCAGCAAAAGTGTCTTTATCAGGCTAATTTCAAATATGATAAGAGCAAATGCTTATATGGTCTTAAACAGAGGCTGCTGTAGTCACAGAATGGGATGCCCCGGGCAGGAATGGACCTGGCAGGGTCCAGTAGTGCTTTGGCCAGCAAAAGTGTCTTTATCAGGCTAATTTCAAATATGATAAGAGCAAATGCTTATATGGTCTTAAACAGAGGCTGCTTTAGTCACAGAATGGGATGCCCTGGGCAGGAATGGACCTGGCAGGGTCCAGTAGTGCTTTGGCCAGCAAAAGTGTCTTTATCAGGCTAATTTCAAATATGATAAGAGCAAATGCTTATATGGTCTTAAACAGAGGCTGCTGTAGTCACAGAATGGGATGCCCTGGGCAGGAATGGACCTGGCAGGGTCCAGTAGTGCTTTGGCCAGCAAAAGTGTCTTTATCAGGCCTAATTTCAAATATGATAAGAGCAAATGCTTATATGGTCTTAAACAGAGGCTGCTTTAGTCACAGAATGGGATGCCCTGGGCAGGAATGGACCTGGCAGGGTCCAGTAGTGCTTTGGCCAGCAAAAGTGTCTTTATCAGGCTAATTTCAAATATGATAAGAGCAAATGCTTATATGGTCTTAAACAGAGGCTGCTGTAGTCACAGAATGGGATGCCCGGGCAGGAATGGACCTGGCAGGGTCCAGTAGTGCTTTGGCCAGCAAAAGTGTCTTTATCAGGCCTAATTTCAAATATGATAAGAGCAAATGCTTATATGGTCTTAAACAGAGGCTGCTTTAGTCACAGAATGGGATGCCCTGGGCAGGAATGGACCTGGCAGGGTCCAGTAGTGCTTTGGCCAGCAAAAGTGTCTTTATCAGGCTAATTTCAAATATGATAAGAGCAAATGCTTATATGGTCTTAAACAGAGGCTGCTGTAGTCACAGAATGGGATGCCCCAACAGGAATCGACCTGGCAGGGTCCAGTAGTGCTTTGGCCAGCAAAAGTGTCTTTATCAGGCCTAATTTCAAATATGATAAGAGCAAATGCTTATATGGTCTTAAACAGAGGCTGCTTTAGTCACAGAATGGGATGCCCCAACAGGAATCGACCTGGCAGGGTCCAGTAGTGCTTTGGCCAGCAAAAGTGTCTTTATCAGGCCTAATTTCAAATATGATAAGAGCAAATGCTTATATGGTCTTAAACAGAGGCTGCTGTAGTCACAGAATGGGATGCCCCTGGGCAGGAATGGACCTGGCAGGGTCCAGTAGTGCTTTGGCCAGCAAAAGTGTCTTTATCAGGCCTAATTTCAAATATGATAAGAGCAAATGCTTATATGGTCTTAAACAGAGGCTGCTTTAGTCACAGAATGGGATGCCCTGGCAGGAATGGACCTGGCAGGGTCCAGTAGTGCTTTGGCCAGCAAAAGTGTCTTTATCAGGCTAATTTCAAATATGATAAGAGCAAATGCTTATATGGTCTTAAACAGAGGCTGCTGTAGTCACAGAATGGGATGCCCCAACAGGAATCGACCTGGCAGGGTCCAGTAGTGCTTTGGCCAGCAAAAGTGTCTTTATCAGGCCTAATTTCAAATATGATAAGAGCAAATGCTTATATGGTCTTAAACAGAGGCTGCTTTAGTCACAGAATGGGATGCCCCAGGACAGGAATCGACCTGGCAGGGTCCAGTAGTGCTTTGGCCAGCAAAAGTGTCTTTATCAGGCCTAATTTCAAATATGATAAGAGCAAATGCTTATATGGTCTTAAACAGAGGCTGCTGTAGTCACAGAATGGGATGCCCTGGGCAGGAATGGACCTGGCAGGGTCCAGTAGTGCTTTGGCCAGCAAAAGTGTCTTTATCAGGCCTAATTTCAAATATGATAAGAGCAAATGCTTATATGGTCTTAAACAGAGGCTGCTGTAGTCACAGAATGG